>JARQOC010000001.1:464279901-464879901 GCA_033576535.1 Allobates femoralis
GGAGGAAAGTGTTACTATGTACTACTAAATGCTGCTATTTGTACCTTCATGTTGAATGAAAACAATGTGGTATGATTGGCCTCAAAGTATTCGAATTATGAGAGAGCCAGCCAACTGTGCATTGCAAACATAGTTACCATTTTGAAGTGCATTTTATTTGTTTCTGGAATGCATAAGTGCCCTACAGGAGGCCTTGTAGATTTTTGTGGTATGAATTATATTTTTCATTTAGTCTATTAATGCACATCATGTAATTTCTGCTACATCAGGCTCAGTATCATTACTGCTGCTGTTTGGAAAGAGACTGTCCATTAGTAAATTATATTTTAGTAGTCATCAACACAAGAGAATGCTTTCAGCTCAATGGTTTTGCCTGCCAGAATGTCCTCATCATAATGAAACACAACTCACAATGGAGATCAGAGTACAGCAGAGATTAATCAATACAATGAGATTGGGCTCCAGTTTGTATTTCTCTGCAGGAAAGGGCATACAATCATTCAATAAGGCTGCATTCACACACAGCGTAATTTTCGATCTTTTTTTCCCGCATGCTTTTTCCGCAAAAGCGCATCTGCGTCTACCTTTGCCGGCAAAGTGAATGTAAATTCACTTTTGCCGCTCAGATGCTGCGCTATTTTCAGCCGGTCTTTTGCGGGAGAAAGTAGGCGGGTTAAAAGAATGAAGATGTAAATTTTTTTGTGCAAATATGCGCATGCTTTCTCCCATTGGCACCATTATAAGGAGCTGGAATAGGCATTGTCGTTCAGACAATGCTGTATTCCAACGCCTATAATCGTGGGCGCTGGAGGAAGCGATGTCACACAGGGGCAGGAAGAATCCTGTTTCCGTGTGACATCTGTATACTTTCGTTTTAGCAGTGTACATACATACACTGCTAAAGCAAAATGACACAAATCAAAAACACAGCATTCCAAGAAAAACACTTGCTACCCACTGTCAAATTTGGGGGAGGGGTCCATCATGCTTTGGGGCTGTGTGGCCAATGACGGCACCAGGAATCTTGTTAAAGTTGAGGGCCGCATGGATTCCACTCAGTATCAGCAGATTCTTGAGAATAATGTTTAAGAATCCGTGTCAAAGTTGAAGTTACGCCGGGGATGGATCTTTCAGCAAGACCATGATCCAAAACACTGCTCCAAATCTACTCAGGCATTCATGCAGAGGAACAATTACAATGTTCTGGAATGGCCATCCCAGTCCCCAGATCTGAATATCATTGAACATCTGTGGGATGTTTTGAAGCAGGCTGTCCATGCTTGGCGACCATCAAACTTAACTGAACTGGAATTGTTTTGTAAAGAGGAATGGTCAAAAATACCTTCATCCAGGATCCAGGAACTCATTAACAGCTACAGGAAGCGACTAGAGCAGTGATGGTCAACCATTTGAGCTCGGTGTGTCAAAATTCACCAAAAAAACAACTATAACTCGCGTGGTGTGTCACTTTGAGAAAAACCCATAATTTTGTAATATTTGTAGCTGCAATAACAAAAAGGCATCCTGGATATGGCCCCCATTCTGGTATATAGCCCCTTATCCAGGATATAGCCCCCACATTGGGATATAGCACCCCCCCATCCTGGTACATTACCCCCCCCCATTCTGGATATGGCCTTATTTTCTTGAATATAGCCTCTGATCCTGAATATAGCCCCCACACTGGAATATAGCACCCTCCCATCCTGGTACATTACCCCCCATCCTGGATATGGCCCCCACAGATCTATAGCCCCTTATCCTGGATATAGCCCCCACATTGGTATATAGCAGCCCCCCCTCCATCCTGGTACATTACCCCCCATCCTGGATATGGCCCCCATTCTGTTATATAGTCCCTTATGCTGGATATAGCCCCCATCCTGGTACATTACAATCCATCCTGGATATGGCCCCCACCCTGGTATATAGCCCCTTAGCTGGGATATAGCACCCCCTATCCTGGTATATAGCCCCTTTTCCTGGATATAGCCCCCCATACTGGGATATAGCACCCCCCCCATCCTGGTACATTACCCCCCATCCTGGATATGGCCCCCATTCTGTTAAATAGTCCCTTATGCTGGATATATATCCCCCATCCTGGTACATTACAATCCATCCTGGATATGGCCCCACCCTGGTATATAGCCCCTAAGCTGGGATATAGCACCCCCTATCCTGGTATATAGCCCCTTTTCCTGGATATAGCCCCCCATACTGGGATATAGCACCCCCCCATCCTGGTACATTACCCCCCATCCTGGATATGGCCCTTATCCTGGTGCACACACAAAAATAATAAACAATATAACTCACCTATCCCTCGTTCCTCTTCATGCTGAAAGTGTCAGCAGCCTGACGCTGATAACGTAATCAGCTCTACTACATTACCATGCCGCCATTGTCTCACCTTCAAATGCTGTGCTGAAACTGTGATTGCATGCAGTCAGTGTCAATCACAGCACCAGCATCCGGAGACAGGACATGGGCGGCACAGAATGAAGATGGCAATCAAAGTGTCATCATCCCACCTCCGTATGCTGATGCTGTGATTGACACTGACTGTATGCAATCAGTGTCAGCATCTGAAGGCGGAACAAGGCGGCACAGTAATGCAGCAGAGTGAATTATGTTATCGGCGGCGGGTGGAGGGGGAAACTGAGCCATGACATGTGTGTCAGCAGAAACGCCTCGGCGTGTCACTGCTGACACGCGTGTCATAGGTTAGCCATCACTGGACTAGAGGCTGTTATTTTTGCCAAATTTGGATCTACTAAATATTAATGTCACTTTTCTGTTGAGGTACCCATACTTTGGCACCTGTCAATTTTTAAAATGCATATTTCACATTTTCGGTTAGTACAATAAGCCTCATTTCAATCTGGAAATATTACTGTGTCCATCAGTTATCACATATACCACACTGAAATGGCTGTTGCAAAAACCCAATTTAAAAAAAAAAAAAAAAATGCGTAAGATTAAGAGGGGTGCCCAAACGTTTTCATATACAGTAATATAATATACAGTGTTGGCCAAAAGTATTGACACCCCTGCAATTCGGTCAGATAATACTCAGTTTTTTCCTGAAAATGATTGCAATCACAAATTCTTTGGTATTATTATCTTCATTTAATTTGTCTTCAATGTAAAAACACAAAAGAGAATGAAGCAAAAAGCAAAACATTGATCATTTCACACAAAACTTCAAAAATGGGCCGGACAAAAGTATTGGCACCCTCAGCCTAATACTTGGTTGCACAACCTTTAGCCAAAATAACTGTGATCAACCGCTTCTGGTAACCATCAATGATTTTCTTACAATGCTCTGCTCGAAATTTAGACCATTCTTCTTTGGCAAACTGCTCCAGGTCCCTGATATTTGAAGGGTGCCTTCTCCAAACTGCCATTTTGAGATCTCTCCACAGGTGTTCTATGGGATTCAGGTCTGGACTCATTGCTGGCCACCTTAGAAGTCTCCATTGCTTTCTCTCAAACCATTGTCTAGTGCTTTTTGAAGTGTGTTTTGGGTCATTGTCCTGCTGGAAACCCATGACCTCTGAGGGAGACCCAGCTTTCTCACAATGGGCCCTACATTATGCTGCAAAATTTGTTGGTAGTCTTCAGACTTCATAATGTCATGCACATGGTCAACCAGTCCAGTGCCAGAGGCAACAAAGCAACCCAAAACATCAGGGAACCTCCGCCATGTTTGACTGTAGGGACCGTGTTCTTTTCTTTGAATGCCTCTTTTTTTTTTCTCCTGTAAACTCTATGTTCATGCCTTTGCCCAAAAAGAGAGAACATTCTTCCAAAACGTTTTAGGCTTTCTCAGGTAAGTTTTGGCAAACTCCAGCCTGGCTTTTTTATGTCTTGGGGTAAGAAGTGGGGTCTTCCTGGGTCTCCTACCATACAGTCCCTTTTCATTGAGACGCTGACGGATAGTACGGGTTGACACTGTTGTACCCTCGGACTGCAGGGCAGCTTGAACTTGTTTGGATGTTAGTCGAGGTTCTTTAGCCACCATCCGCACAATCTTGCGTTGAAATCTATTGTCAATTTTTTTTTTCGTCCACATCTAGGAAGATTAGTCACAGTGCCATGGGCTTTAAACGTCTTGATGACACTGCGCACGGTAGACACAGGAGCATTCAGGTCTTTGGAGATGGACTTGTAGCCTTGAGATTGCTCATGCTTCCTCACAATTTGGTTTCTCCAGTCCTCAGACAGTTCTTTGGTCTTCTTTATTTTCTCCATGCTCAATGTGGTACACACAAGGACACAGGACAGAGGTTGAGTCAACTTTAATCCATGTCAACTGGCTGCAAGTGTGATTTAGTTATTGCTAGCACCTGTTAGGTGCCACAGGTAAGTTACAGGTGCTGTTAATTACACAAATTAGAGAAGCATCACATGATTTTTCTAACAGTGGCAATACTTTTGTCCACCCCCTTTTTTATGTTTGGTGTGGAATTATATCCAATTTGGCTTTAGGACAATTCTTTTTGTGTTTTTTTTTTTTTTTTTATTGAAGACAAATTAAATGAAGATAATAATACCAAAGAATTTGTGATTGCAATCACTTTCAGGAAGTAACTGAGTATTATCTGGCAGAATTGCAGGGGTGTCAATACTTTTGGCCAACACTGTATTAATAATGCTGGTCTTTATTACTGATGTTTCACAAGTGGAAGATTGATGACTTGACCTAAATAAACTCCAAATGCTCTAGATCAGGAGTTCCTAACCTTTCTGACCTTGAGGGCCCCATACAATCTTTGAAAGGTGGTCGCAAGCCACATTTAGCTTTGTGAGAGGGTCATGAGCCATATCCCGCTCCCGCTCCCTTATGATAGTGGCACCCAGGGACCCTGTCTCCTACTTTAACCCCATTTAGATCTACTCTTCTATGTGGGTCTACTCACAAGAGTCACCTAGATAATGCTCTTCAAAGCTGTTTGATAGTCCTTGTGCTTATACACCACGTCTTGAGCCTTACATCACTGACTTGCGAGCCACATGTCGCTCCTGAGCCACAGATTGGGGACCCCTGCCCCAGATGGTGATTTGCCAGATCATCTGACTCCAACTAGGCAGGAAATAGCTGAGAAACCTGAAATATCTGCTCACCTCTGATCTGTCATTGGATTGTGTAACTGGCTGTTGAAGTGTTCTTTTAATTAGTTAACAATGTTTATTTTTTGTTTTTCTCCTAAGCTGGTGCAGCTGGAAAGTTTCTGTTAATTTTATGTATGTTATAAAACCTACCGACTTTTTTATTATTTTATTATCCTAAACAGGCAACTCTGTGGGCGAAACCTCAAGCTGTCCCCCAAAGAGTGCTGCCTGCCTTATAAAAGATGGTAAAGCTTATGATGTTGGACAACCAAAGAATGCTCTATCCTCGCATGACAAAGACAGGTACAGTTTTAAGTACTTATTTTTTGTAGAATGTCTGACACAATACTTCCTCCTGTATATCTTGTTGAAAAAGGAGCTGGGGTTGAAATTGAAAATTATGATATATGTGCCCTTTCAATGATAGCATTCTTCAATACCTGCAAGGTCTATTGGTGTTTATGTACGGGTTTGCATGCGTTATAATTTTGTTGGTCAAACCAAATGATCTTGGTGGGCCCAGCCAGCCATCTCTTTCCTGAGAGATTGTGTTGGAAAAAGAAATTTCCATATCATATTTCAATGCCCAAAATTGCCAGCGGTATCTTAATCCTCTTATCCTTGCTCTTCCTGCTGACTTGAATGTAAATGTGTTTGGAGTGATATCTTTTTTCCTTATCAGCTTCCTGTTGGCGACATTTTTGGTCAACTTTACTGCGGCAATTAGTAGTCAGTCTCCACTGTTTAATCTTCTTCAACATTTATCCCTTCTCATCTTTTTGTGTCACAGTTCCCTGAATTAGAATCTTTTTTGTTTTTCTAGGCTGGTTCTTCAGTACGAAACGGCCAGCCCGCCTGACTTTTGTAATAACCATTCTGCAACTGTTCAAATAATATTTACCTGTCCATCAGCTGGCACTGAGGTTAGTGGAACTTTTTGGAATATAAGGTAATAATATCTATTCAATAAAAAAAAAAAAAATGTTTGAAGAAAGAATTGCTTTTGTTTGCAGGTACTAAAAAGATTCAACAAAAAAGCAGGCAAAGCCATGTAAATATCGATAGTATAGTCCTGTATCTCACATATACACATATACTCAAGTCTTTCATCATGGGGTATACATTCAGGCAAGACTATTAATTGGAAACCATTTATATATTTAAATTTGTTTATATAAATCTGGCAGAAGTTTCTGACCATTTTATTTGTACATTTATAGCACTGGAAACCTGAGAAAAGGTAAAGGGGTTGTCCAGCGAAGATTATTTATCACCTATCCATAACATAGGAGCTGTCTTCTAGATCAGTGGAGTCCAAATTCTGGCACTTACAGTGATTGGCAGAACGGTGCACTTTCCATGTTACAGCTGAGCGGTTATACTCATAGCTTATCATTCGCTCTGCTTTTCTTCATTAAATCACTATAGACATCTGGAAAAAGCCATGTGTAGCACTTGGAACCATCAAGGGGAATTGACTGTAGTGGCAGTCCGGCATGCGCACTTCCACTCCATTCTTAATCAGAATGACATGGATAAAAGTGTGACATTCTGCCAATCTTGTGTCCCAACAATCAATTGTGATCAGATTGTGTGAGTGGAGCAGTGCATATTCATATGTCGTCAAACAGCAGGCACACATATTGGCCCCAGTGCCGGCTCCTGCCTCCTCCAACTCTGCTCCTGCCTCTTGTGACTCCGTGCTGCCGCCACCCCCTCAGCCACAGCCAGGTACACCTGAACGATTTCCAAAATTTCTTGGGGAAAAATGTGTGTCCTGTAGCCTAAAAATACGGTATACATTTTGATGGAGGACACATTTTAAATAGTAAAATTGATGACCCAAAGTTTCTATATGTGTTATACTGAAATACAGTAAATGTAATCAAGCTATAGTTCTCCTGAGAGACCCACATTCGATGTTTGACTTCAGAGGAGGACCAACTCTTCATGCCACTGCATGGTAACCCATTAGCACCCCATAATTGCAGTCAAGTCATCTATTTAAATGCTGCTTCCAGTGATTGACAGCGGCATTTAAATGGTTAAAGGGGTATTTTCAAGTTGTCTCCTGAGCAGCGTATAGCTCTGTAGTCTCCTTTCTTCCTGGTTTCTAGGAAGCAGATGCTGCTCCTTGAATTACATTCTGGTGAGTAGCTTAACCTACTGCTGTTGAAACCTTCATAATGGATAACTTAAATACAAAATACCTTTTTATGTGTTTTTTGATATTTTTTGGGAACTATTGTGGGAGAGATTCATAGAAAATTCATGTGACAGCTGGTGCCTCTCCTTCATTGGTTCAGCTTGCACATCAGTCTCCCCTCCCCACTGCTGCTTTCAAATGTGTTGATTTTTTGTTTAACTTTATTAACAATAAACACTGGTGTGGGTCCTGGCGTAGTGATGCCCTGGGAGGAGGATCTGTTTACAGTCACTTCAGATTCTCCCATCTCATACCTGCTCAGTCAGCTAGATGATATTTGGCTCAGTCGGAGGGATCTGGCTGCTAGTGGCGCCATTTATGTAGATTAAAGTAAGAAGATACTGCGCATGTTCTGCCTTTTATAAGTTGGTTTAGATAGATAGGCAATGTGGCTAGCAGTACTAACAGCAGGGAGCACCATACAAAATATCAAAGGATATACCGTATATTATAATGACTAAGTCATCATTTTTAGTACATGTAAAGAAATAATTTTGCAATTTTTAAGATTTCTGTAGCATTAAAAGCATGTTATATAGTGGTACACTCCCTTTTGATATTGCGGTGGTCTAAGTAAGCTGGTCAATATGCTTGTATGGTACCTACATGTCTACCGTTTAGCGAAAAGGAGGTTTTTAAACCTTTTCTGAAATGGGATGTATATAAAGATATAGTCATTGGATAAAGATGGCTGCTGTCCTCAACAACAGGCAATCTGTCCTCATTGACCAGGGGGGCATTGCCGGTACCCCCCTCGCATCAGCAATCGCTGTGATTGTCCATTCACTTATGACCAAGCAATTGCAGCAATTATATATTTTTAAAGCCTAGTGCTTGATGATTAAGCACATTCCTTCCGTTTTGGGGGGTAATGGAAAAAAACACTACCTATTTATAACAATAATATATTTTATTCACTTGCATTTAAAAAAATGCCAATGGCCCCATATACAAAATACAACATACAAAATTCAAATTTAAAACATAAATGCTCCGAGTAGATCACCTATTTCTCCAGTGTTCCCCTATCAATTCTGTTGTGCAACACACTGGTTAAAGAGGTACCGTATATACTCGTGTATAAGCCGACCCGTGTATAAGCCGACCCCCCTACTTTTGCCCCCAAAACCTGGGAAAACCTATTGACTCGTGTATAAGCCGAGGGTGGACTCCAGCACAGGTATACAGCCCCCAGCAGTGTGGTATACAGGCCCCCCAATGGTAGTATACAGCTGCCTCCCCAGTGGTAGTATACAGCAGCAGCCCCAGTGGTATATACAGCAGCAGCTCCAGTAGTTAGTATACAGCAGCCCCAGAGGTATATACAGCCCCAGTGATAGTATACAGCATCCCCAGAGGTATATACAGCCCCGGTGGTAGTATACAGCATCCCCAGAGGTAGTATACAGCAGCCCCAGAGGTAGTATACAGCAGCCCCAGAGGTAGTATACAGCAGCCCCAGAGGTAGTATACAGCAGCCCCAGAGGTAGTATACAGCAGCCCCAAAGGTATATACAGCAGCCCCAGTGGTAGTATACAGCAGCCCCAGAGGTAGTATACAGCCCCTGTGGTAGTATACAGCAGCCCCAGAGGTAGTATATAGCAGCCTCAGAGGTATATACAGCCCCATTGGTAGTATACAGCAGCCCCAGAGGTATATACAGCCCCAGTGGTAGCATCCAGCAGCCCCAGAGGTATATACAGCCCCAGTGGTAGCATCCAGCAGCCCCAGAGGTATATACAGCCCCAGTGGTAGTATACAACAGCCCCAGAGGTATATACAGCCCCAGTGTAGTATACAGCAGCCCCACAGATATATACAGCCCCAGTGTAGTATACAGCAGCCCCACAGGTATATACAGCCCCAGTGGTAGTATACAGCAGCCCCAGAGGTATATACAGCCCCAGTGGTAGTATACAGCAGCCCCAGAGGTATATACAGCCCCAGTGTAGTATACAGCAGCCCCAGTGGTAGTATACAGCCCCAGTGTAGTATCCAGCAGCCCCAGTAGTAATAAACAGCCCCCCCTCCTTATCATGTCCCCCCCCAGGCTGCGGCAGCTGTCAAAATAACAAACACTTTATACATCACTTTCCGGCGCAGCTCTCCGCTCCTCCGGTCCTCCGCTCCTCCGCTCGCCGGCTTCTTCTTCCTTGTTGTGCCGGCTTCTGTGACCGCGCGTAGGAAATGACGTCATCTCCTGCGCCCGGTCACATGACACCGGCACAACAAGGAAGAAGAAGCCGGCGAGCGGAGGACCGGAGGAGCAGAGAGCTGCGCCGGAAGGTGATGTATAAAGTGTGTGTTATTTTGACAGCTGCCGCAGCCTGGGGGGGACATGATAAGGAGGGGGGGCTGTTTATTACTACTGGGGGACCCATATTAAGGAGGGGGGGCTGTGTAGTGCAATATGCACGGCATCCCCCCACCGCTGATGGACAGGGGGATGCCGTGCATATTCATTGCACTAATGAGGCGGCCCCACGTGACCGCCTGCGGTGACCGCGGCCCCCTCCTGCCTCCTCCAGCCCCCGGTCACAGCCCCCCCCCCACAGCATACCGTATAACCCGTGTATAAGCCGAGGGGGGGACTTTTCAGCCCAATTTTTGGGCTGAAAAACTCGGCTTATACACGAGTATATACGGTATCTGATATTCTCTCTATACGTGTAAAGTATACTTCGACCTCTGTAATTGGATTAATTCTACTTGTGTGCCCCAGGCTGCCAGCATCCTAGAGATCCAGACTCGCTAGAGATCCAGACTCGCTAGAGATCCAGACTTGCTAGAGATCCAAGTTCCAACATGGGCCAGAGTAGCTAATATCGGGAGACTTTTGTTGCACATCTTATAGAGGCATCTGGATATATGGATTATCACAGCAACCTTTGACCAAAGTTTTTGGCTGATAAATGAGACATAGGGCCTAACACAAGGACCTAATTCTTATTTCATAAAAGGAGGAATATGTGACTATCATCGCCTCTAGAGATCAGACCCAGGAACAATTAAATATTTTCTGGTCATCATAATGGGAGACCCAGACAATGGGGTTTAGGGCTCTGCCCTCCGGAGGTCACACTAGGTACTACAAGTTTGTAGACACCGCCTCCTCCGCTTATAAACCCCCACCGTAGGAGACATCCTCAGTTTTAAACTTAGTGTGCTCGGAGGATCACGCTTTGCTTGCACTTCACTGCATTCTCACAACTTACGTGATGGCGTCTGAAGACAAGGTAAAATGGTCCCCGTCGGGGACCCTCGACAGTCTCCCCGCTCACCCTTTGTGGAACACGCAGGTGGAGGTATCGGAGGGCAAAATGCCTGGACACTCTGTGTTCTCCCGGTACGCTGTCGCACTCCCTTTTCCATCCCTTCCTGGGGGCTCTGGAGAATGGGAGTTGGGAGCCTTGCACAGCTCCGCTCCGTCCGAGGCCTCCCTAAATGGTGCTTACAGACCGGACTGGAGCCAGCCCAGTCCGAGGCCTCCCATTATGGTGCTTACACTCCGGACTGGTGCTGCACCCCCGTCCGAGGCCTCCCTAAATGGTGCTTACAGACCGGACAGGCACTGAGGCCCGTGCGTCTCCTGTGTGCCTGGGGGTAGTGTCGGTCACTTTATGTGTCCTGACACTCAGACCGCGCGTTACCCTCGGGTCCGCGGTTCTGTCGGTGTACCCTGTGCTGGGGTCACCCTGGCTGACCGCCCTGTGTACCACAGGGGCTGCGGCTGTGGACTGCAGGTGTTTGTATATACTGACAGTCTGTGTGTGTATGTTGTATTCACACTTTCCCGCGCTGCGGGCTCTAGTCACCTCCATTAATGAGGCTGCCTGGAGGATGGGAAGCAGCCCTTGCGGTGACGTCACCGATGGGCGTGTGTGTGTGCTTCCCGCGTGTTCTCGGCGCCGCCCACGACTTTGCTCTCGGCGGCCATCTTCTCCCTCACTTCCCGGCTGGGATCTATCGGACAGCACGTGTCTGCACTTCAGGGGAGACCGGAACTCGCGGAGGTCACACACACACACCGCTTCCTCCTACCGCTTTACTGCGGTCGGTAAGCCACCGGGATTCCCGGTTTGTTTTGTGAACTGCAAATTGGCTTATATTCTCCCCACTGTGGCGATGTCCTCAGTTGGGAAGCATGCTGCTAAGGCGGCGGTGGTCACCATTACCTGTGCTACATGCAACGGGACACTGGTGGAGGGGTCCTGCAATAACTGTGGACGCCCAGAGACCCGGACTGCCACTACTGAGTCTGCAAATCCGGGATTATACCCTGAGGTTCAGGTGATCCCAGGGCCATGGGAAACGCAGAATAGGATCAATGAATCCCTGCTGTCCCAGATGTCCTCCATGTCGCAATCCCTGGAGGCACTTCATAGGAGACTGGAAAACCCAGCTACTCCTCCCAGTTACCCCCGGGTGTCTCTTACTTCTACTGTGAGACCCCCTAAGCGAGCGCGTGAGGCTTCTCCCGAGCTCCAGGCTCCTTCTGAGGAGGAGCGTTCCTCTGATGGTGAGGAAGATGATGGGGGTTCTACTCTCGGGTCTATGTCTGAACCTCCAGATGGGGTGGAGGATCTGGTGTCCTCCATCAATGAGACATTACGTCTTGTCACTCCTCCTGAGGAGGTGACTGTACACCCCAAGGAGGTCTATCAATGGCTGCGGCCGGAGGCTAGACCAAGTGGATCCTTCATGGACCACACTAATTTTGGAAGGGTGATTAGAGCACCCAGGTTACATCCTGGGCGGCGTTATGTCCGTAAACCCAAGGACAATCGCTTTCCCTTTCCCCAGGAGGTGCTTCAGGAGTGGTCGCAGTCTCCAAAGGTGGACGCTTCCATGACCAGAATTGCTGCACGCTCCTTGTTTTCTGCCTCTGATAGCTCCTCATTGAAGGATGCTACTGATAGACAGGTCGAGCAACTCGCCAAGTCTTCCTATGAGACTGTGGGGTCTTCCTTTGCCCCTAATTTTGCCGCGGTCTGGACCCTACAAGCGATTACCACCTGCTTGGATGGTATCACTGACCTAGCTAGGTCCAGTCCGGAGGTCCTGGCGCTTACCGACAGAGCAAGGGCTTATGCGGATTACGCCAGGACGGCAACTTTGGAAACTGCCACTCGCTCTGCTGTGGCCTCTGCCAATGCAATTGCGATCCGCAGGCTGTTGTGGCTGCGTCTTTGGGACTCAGATACCACATCTAAGAAGATTTTGCAGAATCTTCCATTCGCTGGTGACAGGCTTTTTGGCACCGAGCTGGACAAATTGATAAAGGATTCTGCTGAGTCTAAGATCCCGCAGAATAAGCCTAAGCCACGGTACACCGTGAAAAGGAACCCTAAGCAGTGGTCCTTTCGCTCCAGCTCACAGTCATCAACGACGTCCGCTCGCTCGGACCGAGGGGGCAAGCCTGCTACTCAGTGGCGTTCCAAGAGTCGTCAGAAGAAGCCGGCGGGGGCAGCGGCTGCCACCCCCAAGCCCGCCTCGACATGACTCGCTCTCTCGTCCTGCCTCCCCACAGGTGGGGGGACGCCTGTCTCGATTTCAGGACAGGTGGCTCCTTCACGTTCAAGACCAGTGGGTTCGAGACGTAGTCTCACGAGGTTACAGGATAGAGCTGACGTCAAAACCAATACCCCGATTCCATCGGTCGGTTCCATCTCCAGAAAAGGCTCAGGCTTTTCACCTGGTGTTGGAGGGACTCCGCAGAGACGGAGTGGTGGTCCCAGTGCCCACGGAAGAGAGGTTCAGGGGTTTTTACTCCAACCTCTTTATTGTCCCAAAGAAGGACGGCTCTTTTCGCCCGGTTTTGGACCTCAAGTTGTTCAACCGTCACGTGTTGGTTCGGAAGTTCCGCATGGAATCCCTGCGCTCCGTGATCGCGGCTGTGTCGCAGGGAGACTTCCTAGCGTCCATCGATATCAGGGACGCTTACCTTCACGTGCCCATTGCACCAGCTCATCAGCGCTGGTTGAGATTCGCAGTGGGGGAAGAGCACTTCCAATTTGTGGCACTGCCATTCGGGCTAGCCTCGGCACCGCGGGTGTTCACAAAGGTGATGGCCTCCATGATGGCTCTCCTGCATGTGCAGGGACACGCCGTCATACCCTATTTGGACGACCTGCTGGTCAGGGCGCCATCGGAAGACCTTTGTCGGGTGAGCCTGGAGGTGACCATGAAGTCTCTGGAACAGTTCGGGTGGCTTCTCAACATTCAAAAGTCGACCCTGGTTCCGACCCAGTCATTGACGTATCTGGGCATGGACTTCCACACGGACTCAGCCCTGGTGTCCCTACCTCAAGCCAAACAGCTAGCGATCCACTCAGGAGTGCAGAATGTCCTCCTGTCACCACAATCATCCCTACGGGTATTGATGAGACTGGTGGGACGCATGGTAGCGGCGATAGAGGCGGTGCCGTTCGCACAGTTTCGCCTCCGTCCTCTCAAGCTGGAGATTCTTCGCAGATGGGACAAGAGGACGATCTCGCTGAATCGGCTGGTGACGCTGTCACAACCGACCAGGGACTCCCTACAGTGGTGGCTCCAGCCACGTCACCTGTCACGGGGCCGGTCCTTCCTAAAACCGTCATGGTTAGTGGTGACCACCGACGCCAGTCTGAAGGGCTGGGGTGCGGTGTTCTTGCACCACAGGGCTCAAGGCCTCTGGACTCAGTCGGAGTCGGCATTGCAGATCAACGTGCTGGAGATCAAGGCGGTCTATCTGGCGCTCCTGGCGTTTCAGAAATTCCTGTCAGGACAACCCATTCGGGTGCAGTCCGACAATGCGACGGCCGTCGCCTACATAAATCATCAGGGAGGGACCAGAAGTGCTCAGGCCCTCGCCGAAGTCCACCGCATTCTAGCTTGGGTGGAGGAAAACGGCTGCCTGATCTCCGCAGTTCACATCCCAGGGGTCGAGAACTGGGAGGCCGACTACCTGAGCCGACAGGGGATGGACGCCGGAGAGTGGTCTCTACATCCAGACGTCTTCCGGGACATCTGCGGCAGATGGGGCACTCCGGACGTGGATCTGATGGCCTCACGGCTGAATCATCAGGTGCCCCAATACATGGCAAGATCGTGGGATCCTCAGTCTCTGGGGGCGGATGCCCTGATCCTGAGTTGGTCCAGCTTCCAGCTGCCATATGTGTTCCCGCCTCTGGCTCTGATTCCCAGGGTTCTGTGGAAAATCAGGACGGAATGCAGAGTAGCCATTCTAGTGGCTCCAGATTGGCCCAGGAGGTCCTGGTACCCGGACCTGTGGCAACTGTCAGGCGGCCACCGGTGGGCTCTTCCAGAACGCGCAGATCTTCTCGCGCAAGGCCCATTCTTCCACCTCAATTCCAGGGCCCTCAGATTGACTGCATGGCTCTTGAGGCCTGGCTGCTGACATCCAGGGGCTTCTCTCCTACAGTGGTTGCCACTATGAATAGGGCTAGGAAACCTGTTTCCAGGAAGATATACCACAGAACGTGGAAAATCTTTTTCTCCTGGTGTACCTCTGGTGGACGCTCACCGTGGCCATTGTCCATCCCGACATTGTTGGCCTTCCTACAGTCGGGGTTGGAGTTGGGTTTATCCCTTGGCTCTCTGAAAGGTCAAGTATCAGCACTTTCAGTGCTGTTTGACAGGCGCTTGGCGCTCCTCCCGAAGGTCCGTCAATTTCTGCAGGGGGTGTCGCGGGTGGTTCCGCCTTACAGGCGACCTCTGGACCCTTGGGACCTCAACATGGTCCTGGCGGCACTGCAGAAACCGCCGTTTGAGCCACTGAGAGACATTTCCCTCTCTCGTTTGTCCCAGAAGGTGGTCTTTCTGGTGGCGATTACGTCTCTGAGAAGGGTCTCAGAATTGGCTGCACTTTCGTGCAAGTCACCCTTTCTGGTGGTTCACCAAGACAAGGTGGTGTTGCGCCCACGGCCTGAATTCTTGCCGAAGGTGGTTTCAACGTTTCACCTAAACCAGGAGATTGTTCTCCCATCATTTTGCCCCGCTCCCGTTCATCAGGTTGAGCGCGACCTCCATACTCTGGATCTCGTGAGAGCTGTACGCATTTATGTGTCCAGGACCGCCTCCTTTAGGAGTTCGGATTCCTTATTTGTCCTCACGATGGGTCGCTGTAAGGGGTCCGCGGCTTCGAAGTCGACCTTGGCCAGATGGATCAAGGCTCCCATTCAGGAGGCTTACCGGTCTTCTGGTTTGTCTCTCCCGGTGGGTTTGAAGGCACACTCTACTAGAGCTGTAGGTGCCTCCTGGGCCTTGCGACATAGAGCGTCTGCTCTACAGGTGTGTCAGGCGGCCACTTGGTCCAGCCTGCACACTTTCTCTAAGCACTATATGGTGCATGCCCATGCCTCTGCGGATGCGAGTTTGGGCAGGCGGGTTCTCCAGGCGGCGGTTGCCCACCTTTAAAGGGAACCATGTGTTATCCGTCTTGTTGAGGAACTCTTCCCGCCCTGGGGTATTGCTTTAGGACATCCCCATTGTCTGGGTCTCCCATTATGATGACCAGAAAAAAGAGAATTTTGTTTACGTACCGTAAATTCTTTTTTCTTTAATCATCAATTGGAGACCCAGCACCCACCCAGTTGTTCCGTTGCATGTTTTGCATTTGATCTGTTCTCTGTTGAGACAGTGTTTTCCGGGTTGTTACACCGTCTGTGCACGGCATTCTTCCCGATGTTTCGGGTGTGGTTTATTTTCTCCTCGCAGCTTATGGACTAAACTGAGGATGTCTCCTACGGTGGGGGTTTATAAGCGGAGGAGGCGGTGTCTACAAACTTGTAGTACCTAGTGTGACCTCCGGAGGGCAGAGCCCTAAACCCCATTGTCTGGGTCTCCCATTGATGATTAAAGAAAAAAGAATTTACGGTACGTAAACAAAATTCTCTTTATTATATTCAAACCCTATAACATATGAGCACCTGGTGTATCCAGAGTCGGAAGGCAATTGTAGACACATGTCGTGAGGTTATCTACTTATCATGTACCACTATAATGATGGCATGCGCTGCTCATCTTGCACATGAGATACTACATCTGATTAGGGTCAGATTAATCCTGACATATCTACCTAACAGCAAATATCTTGATAGACCATTGAAGAATCCTATGGGCTTGGAGTAGTGGGATCAACATAAAAACGTAACAGGGTGTTTTTTGTTTCTCGTGTCCCTGTATTGGAGCTGATCAGTGTGAAATGTTTTTAGCCAACACTCCTGATGAACCCATTTTGTAGGGGAAACGTGTCGAGTGATTTGAAATGTGTTCTTGTACTAATTAAAGTAAGATTCATCGTTATTTGCTAAAAGCACGATTGGGTGACGATGAATATATAAGTAAATATCTAAAAAATGCTGATATGTGCCTGTCATTATCACATGTAATATAGATGTATATTCGAATTAATCCTATTACAGAGGGCGAAGTGTGCCTTATATGTATAGAGAATACCAGATACCTCTTTTTTTATCTAATGTATGTGCACAACAGTATTGATAGCGGAACACTGGAGGAATAGGTTATCTATTAACGCGGAGAATTTACTTTTAATGTTTGTATTTTGCATGTTATATTTTGTACATGGTGCAATTGGCATTTTTTTAAATGCAAGTTAATAAAATGTTATATTTATAAATAGGTATAGTGTTTTTTCAGTAGTTCAGATCGAAATTAGTGATGAGCGAGTCTAATTGTTACTATTTGCTACTCGCACAGATAGTACAGTATTCGCGATACTCGTTACTTGTGAGTGATGTGTCCATTGTTATCGATCTGACACATATTGCCATCTCCCTTCAGTACACAAAGTGAGTCGGCACCCCAGTGAGACCAGACTGAATGTTAGGGTCTCTCTGGGGGCACAGCAAGGTGTTGTATATAGTGAAACTCAAAAAAAAGCCTGCCCTCCCTCCCTCCCTGACCTGGAAAGACTTGTTTTATGTGTGTGGGCAGTGCCTATCACTAATTGACTAACATTGGACTCGCTATTCAGATGAATATGCGAGTGTTAAAGTAGTACTGGTTACGAGTATAGCGATAACGATTATTTCACTACTCGCTCATCACTATTTGAAATATACCTCTCTTTGATTATCACCTTGGTTGGTACTTCAGTTTTAGGAGGTAGTAAACAAGCCATTAATATTTGGAAGTCAGGAAGGAAAGGACCGCAGAACCTCTGGCCATATTGTACCAGGGCAACATTATCCATTTGAGGTTTCCCAAACTGCAAGGAGAAGACGGTCACAAGAAAGTTTCATAGTATGTTACAAATGAAAGGACACCACTTGGCAATGTGATACCTGCCCCATGCATTAAAAAACTGTTTCAAAGTGTACCGATCATCCACGGATTACTAAATTTATTTCTGATTTACCCTGTTAATGGTTCACGTTATATACTCTGCAAAATGTACACAGCCATATGCCATGCTCTGCCCAACCTATATATGCCACCACATAAATAAAATATCAGTATAATACACCTTGAGATCAATTCTAAACTGGGGTCACTTGTGAG
The DNA here is from genome assembly GCA_033576535.1 of Allobates femoralis. Classification (NCBI taxonomy): domain Eukaryota; kingdom Metazoa; phylum Chordata; class Amphibia; order Anura; family Aromobatidae; genus Allobates; species Allobates femoralis. The sequence continues at coordinate 464,297,754 of JARQOC010000001.1, forward strand.
GTGTTTCTGCTTTTATGGCACTTTGGGGGCTCTTCAAAGACGACAGGCTGTTCACGATCTATTTCAGCTAAATTTGTGCTCCCAAAATTCAAATGGCTCTCCTTCCCGTCCGAGCCCTGTCATGTGCCCAAACAGTAGTTTCCAACAACATATGGGGGATTATTGCACTTGTGACAAATTGCATTACAAATTATCTATCGTAAAGATAATTTTATTTTTCTCCTGTTATCCTTGTAAAAGTTAAAAATTTGGGACTATAATACATTTTTGGGAATTATTTTATTTTTTTCATTTTTTTTGCTTAATTTTTCTTTAATTCTTGTAAAGTGCCTGAAGGCTTAAAAAAAAGGTTCTAATTGTAGTTTTGTATACCTTGAAACATGGGGTTATTAAAATGTCAGTTTTTTTGTGTTTTCTAACAAATAGGCCCATAGAAGTCACTTCCAATGTGTAGGTTTCTAAATTATTTTGGAAAAATGAAAAATCTCTGCTAAACTTTTAACTGTTCTACATTTTTAAGAAAAGAAAAGAGGTTTTAAATATGATTGCTGATGTAAAGTAGACATGTCTTGAGTATTATTATTTTGAGTGGTATGAGCTGTTCTAAGGGGCATAACAATCCAGAGTTTGAAAATCGCAATTGTTTTAAAATTTGCTTAAAATCTTGAATTTTTTCCTAAATAAACGCAAATCATTTCAACTTAAAGGGAACCTGTCAACTCATTCTATCCCCTCTTAACCTACCACTACCTGTCCCTGCACCTTCATAGCTGATCCCTATCCATCCCTGTCTCACCTAAAACTGCACTATAAAGTTTAAGAAAATGACTTCAATACTTACATGTAGTCTGCAGTCGTAGAGTGTGATGGGCGGGCTTTGGGGCTCCGTTCTCCCTTCCTCGCTTGCTTTCAGCGTCCTCATTTGTTCTTCTTTTCCACCTCTATTTGAAAGTCCCGCCTTATCTTCTACTATGATGCTCCGGCCAGATGCATTGTGGGGGCTGATCACATGGTACGGCTCGGCTCCGGCGCATGCGCAGTGCGAGTATTCAAGCAGAGCTGGTGATGTCATAAGCCTCACAATGCATTGGGCCGGATATGACGTTCCGGCCAGTACATTATAGTAGAAGATAAGGCGGGACTTTCAAATAGAGGAGGAACAGAAGAACATATGACACCCAGCGCAGCGTGCTGAAATCAAGCGAGGAGGGAAGAATGGAGCCCCGGAGCCCACCCATCGCATCTACAGATGCAGACTACATCTAAGTATAAGTCATTTTCTTAAACTTTATAGTGCAGTTTTGGGTGAGACAGGGATGGTTAGGGATCAGGTAGGAAGGTGCAGGGACAGGTAGTGATAGGTTAGGGGGGTAGAACGAGCTGCCAGGTTCCCTTTAAGTGGTGAAGATTGGAATTCCAGATGCTGGATCTACTCATTTTACTGTAATGCTTAGTCTGTAACAAGAAAGGTTTGCTGAGCTTAGTTTTTTGGGTTGTGTTTGAGCGCTAAATCCATTTCAGTTGTATGTTTTACATTTTTTTATTTTTTTTTTTTGATAGGTTTCTGACCCCAAACTAACTGCCAGTAGCAATTGTCGGTATGAAATAGAATGGGTTACAGAGAATGCGTGTCACACAGAGTACTTGAAAAGTGACAACTGCATACTCAATAACAAGGAAAGGGGAATCTCAATTAATTTGTCCCCACTTACAGAAAAACCAGGTAAAACTTAATTTTCTCTTGCTTTCCAATTTTTTATTTTTTTTTGTAAAAAGCATTTAGTTCATTGAATTAAAGTGAACCAACCACCTGGACTTAACGACCTGTAAATCAGTGCAGCAGATGATTGACGTGTGCAGCATGACATCACTGTTTTTTTTCATTCCTCTTCTGTGGTTTTGTGTTTCTGCTGTAAACCCAAACCCCCCCAGATGAGTCTGGAGGGGGAGGGGGCTTGGTCTACATCAGAAAGACAACACCACAGGAGAGGAGTGAAAAAAATAATAGTGATGTCATGCTGCACACGTCCATCATCTGCTGCACTGATTTACAGGTGGTTAAATCCTGTATTTGGTTCCTGTTAAACACATAAATACAAAGTTAATTTGATTTTCTTTACCTAAAGGTCTCAACAAGGTAGAGTTCAAATTAAAATTGTTTAAATGCATTTAGTGACCATACTTGTATTATTGACATAGACAAATGTTTAAAGGGAATCTGTCACTAGGTTTTTGCCGTGTAATCTGAGAGCAGTCTTAGGGCCCTTTCACATCAGCGGTTTTTGAAAATCGCGGCAGATGCGGTGAAAAAACCGCATCTGCCGCGATTACCGCATACCGGCTGCACTTGCGGCGCGGTTGCGGTTTTTGCCATGCAAAGTATAGGCGTACTTGCGGCAGGTGCGGCCGCGAAAAAAACCGCGGTCAGCCGGGGTTTTTTTCGCGGCCGCACCTGTCGCAAGTGCAAAACCGCACTTGCCGCACCTGCCGCAAGTACGCCTATACTTTGCATGGCAAAAACCGCAACCGCGCCGCAAGTGCAGCCGGTATGCGGTAATCGCGGCAGATGCGGTTTTTTCACCGCATCTGCCGCGATTTACAAAAAACGCTGATGTGAAAGGGCCCTAAGGCTACTTTCACACTGGCGTTTATTTTAAAATGTGGCAGATCCGGCAGATTTACTGCATCTTCCGCCTAACGGCTGCAGTTGCGGCACCGATCCGGCAAGCCCCATGCATAGTCTATGGAGCTTGCGGTCGGGTGCAGCAAGTGCGGTTTCGCTGGTTGCGGCAAATGGGGCACTTGTGGCTGCGAAAAAAAAACTGTGGTCAGCAGCTGTTTTTTTCGTGGTCGCATCTGCCGCAATCGGCAAAAGCACACTTGCCGCCAAGCCCCATAGACAATGCATGGGGCTTGCCGCAAGCGTGCCCCAAGTGCGGCCATTAGGCAGCAGATCCGGTAAATCTGCCAGATCTGCTGCATTTTAAAACAAACGCCAGTGTGAAAGGGGGTTTATATAGGATCAGAGACCTTGTTTCCAGCTATGTATCACCTGTTGGGCTGCCTGCTGTCATTTTGATAAACTCAGTGTTTTATTTGCTGCAGATCTAGCAATTATCTGAATGTTGAACTCTGTGTAATCCCATCCACACCACTGATTGGCAGCTTCTTGTGTATACTATATATAAGCAGATAACTGTGTTTCAGTGTTGGGAGGGAATGGGGTTATACAGAGCTCATGTATATTCTTGACTACCTGGCAGCAGGTTTACTAGTCCTCTAATGATAAACTCTTGCTGTGAAATCAGTGATTTTTTTCAAAACTACACCAATCAACCCAGTCAGTAATTGACACTGCTGGATTCCATCTTTGACAGTACATTATTCTGCTCTCAGATTACATGTCAAGTACCTCCGTGACTGATTCCCTTTAATCAGTTCTAAACAGTCAATAGATTATAAACGTCCAGGTGGTCTGCAGTTTGTGTACTCCAGTGACGTTCCAAAATGTCAGTACATGGTATAGCAGCCGCACAGAACAGATACAGTTTTACATTACTGAAATAGGATATTTCATTTGCTACTGATTTTATGTAGAATTTGTCCGCTCTCCTCATCTCTCCAATTTAGATAGGAGATGACAGCTGTAATGGCCACTTTACACGCGGCAACAGGAAGATAGAAGACGGCAGGTGTCGGAGGCAATTGTAACTTTTACCTTCAAAACACCTAGAAGTGGCTGCGTGTAAATCAGGCATCTGCAAGGTGTTTTGAAGGTAAAAGGTACAATTGTCTCCGACACCTGTCGTTTTCTATCTTCCTTTTGCCGCGTGTAAAGTGGCCATTACTGATAACTTTCCCATCCTGGAGATAGAATCTTATCACTGAATACTGAATACAGACTTAACCAGTGAATTCATTTGGCAAATGAATAATAAATACAGGTGGAGAAAACAGCTGATTTCTCTGTGAAGATGTTTTTATAAAGTTGCTAGTTTTCACGTATAATGTAGATTTAAAAAAATAAATAAATAAAACATGTTATGCTTTAAATGTTCACATTAACCATGCAAAATATATTGGAAAATAGAGGGTTGTTGCCTTTCAAAATATATTGGTCCCCCAGTTTACTCACAATCCCTGGGTCCACCGGTGAGTCTTTCTCACTGTTGCCATCGTCTGTTATTTGCCGCAGGGTTGATGTCAAAGTCCTCATTCTGGTAGGCAATTGGTGAGCGCAGCAGCTCTAACTCGTGCTTTCTGTCTTAGGCTGCTTTCATATCAGCGCTTTTGCCCAATCTCGGCAGCTTTGCTCCATCTGCCTCATAATGGCCGACTTGCAACAAGCCCCGTTTATCCTCTATGGGACTTGTGGTCAGGTGTGGCAAGTGTGGTTTTGCTGGATCTGCAAAACCACACTTTCCACACCTGACCGCAAGTCCCGTAGAGGATGAACGAGGCTTGTTGCAAGTCGGCCATTATGAGGCAGATGGAGCAAAGCTGCCGGATCTGCCGCAAATCAGCAAAAACGCTGATTTGAAAGGTCCCTTAATGGCTAAGCTCGCTGATTGGCTGCTGCTCTGTGTATGTTACTTGAGCCCCACTGCCAATACCAGCTGCTGAGAGCTGCGGTGAAGACTCAGCATTGGACTCGGGCATGGTGAGTCAAACTCCTTATTCTTTTTTTTTTTTTTATATTATAATAAACTATGCAGTGGGTAACATTTTATAAGTATAGTAAACTTCTTTCAATTTATTAAGACACTAATAACAATTTTAATTGGTTTTCTTGTAGGAAATCCTTATCACACCCAGGATCCAAAGAAGGAATATACCTATTACCTCAATGTGTGTGGTAAGATAACAGAAGGTGGATGTACAGGAGACACGGTTTCTTCTTGTCAACAGAAAATGTCAAATACCGTTTCTAAGCCAGCAGGTTCTTATCAAAATCAAACACTCAGGTACGTATTACTTTCTACTGAGACCGCTCTTCCCTTACAATGTTTGATTGAGTTAGTGGAACATGTTGAGTTTATATATAATTTATAAGTTAACTATCATGTATAAATTTGAATAAATTTGTACTACCTGACATGACATGTCCCACTCATTGGTGGGGTACTGGGTCTTCAGATGTGCACCGATTGTCTGAGTCTGTTTCCATAATTTTAATTGAGCCAAAAAAAAGAGAAAAAAAGGTGCACTCACCCGTATTGACGTTTGCACTTAAAACTTATATTTCGGTAGAGGGTTACATGATGCAGGAAGGGAGGAGAAGGAGCTGACAAAGTCATTTCACGCCAAGTTGGCGCTTCTACTGGTCTGGACGAGTGGAAGTGCCAACCCGGCGTGAAACGACTCATTCTCTCCTTCTTCCTCCCTGCATCACATAACCTTCTACCGAAATATAAGTTTTTAGTGCAAACGTCAATACGGGTGAGTGCACCTTTTTTCTCAATTGATGTTCTTTAATGGTGGCACCCCATGATAAATAAACACTATTGAAAAGTGCCATTTGTGTATAGTGAGACGGCAATTGTAAAGATCGTATAGGTGTGGTGCCTGGCTCCTATGCTATTTGGTTTCCATAATTTTGATGTCAAGTGAGGGATCCCCTGCTCATCTTTTTGAACTTCTCATATGCTGTAAAGCTTTTTGTATTTAAAGGAAGTCTTTCACCCCTAAAGTGCAAATTAAATTACTTTAACACTTACAGTGCCTACAAGTAGTATTCAACCCCCTGCAGATTTAGGTGGTTTGATAAGATGGAAATAAGTTAGAGCCTTCAAACTGCAAACGAGATTAGGATTTATTAACAGAAACATAAATCTTACAAACCAAAAAGTTATGTTGCTCAGTTGAATTTTAATAAATTTTAAACATAAAAGTGTGGGTCAATTATTATTCAACCCCTCAAACCACCAGCATTCTGTTTGGTCCCCCTAAAGTATCAAGAAGTAGTTCAGGCACAAAGAACAATGTGTGGATTAATTATCTCTTTTGCCAGCCTTTTCTGACTATTTAAGACCCTCCCCAAACTTGTGAACAGCACTCATACATGGTCAACATGGGAAAGACAAAGGAGCATTCCAAGGCCATCAGAGACAAGATCGTGAGGGTCACAAGGCTGGCAAGGGGTACAAAACCCTTCCCAAGGAGTTGGGCTTACCTGTCTCCACTGTTGGGAGCATCATCCGGAAGTGGAAGGCTTATGGAACTACTGTTAGCCTTCCACGGCCTGGACAGCCTTTAAAAGTTTCCTCCCGTGCGGAGGCTAGGCTTGTCCGAAGAGTCAAGGCTAACCCAAGGACAACAAGGAAGGAGCTCCGGGAAGATCTCATGGCAGTGGGGACATTGGTTTCAGTCAATACCATAAGTAACGTACTCCACCGCAATGGTCTCCATTCCAGACGAGCCCGTAAGGTACCTTTACTTTCAAAGCGTCATGTCAAGGCTCGTCTACAGTTTGCTCATGATCACTTGGAGGACTCTGAGACAGACTGGTTCAAGGTTCTATGGTCTGATGAGACCAAGATCGAGATCTTTGGTGCCAACCACACACGTGACGTTTGGAGACTAGATGGCACTGCATACGACCCCAAGAATACCATCCCTACAGTCAAGCATGGTGGTGGCAGCATCATGCTGTGTGGCTGTTTCTCAGCCAAGGGGCCTGGCCATCTGGTCCGCATCCATGGGAAGATGGATAGCACGGCCTACCTGGAGATTTTGGCCAAGAACCTCCGCTCCTCCATCAAGGATCTTAAGATGCGTCGTAATTTCATCTTCCAACAAGACAACGACCCAAAGCACACAGCCAAGAAAACCAAGGCCTGGTTCAAGAGGAAAAAAATCAAGGTGATGGAGTGGCCTAGTCAGTCTCCTGACCTTAACCCAATTGAAAACTTGTGGAAGGAGCTCAAGATTAAAGTCCACATGAGACACCCAAAGAACCTAGATAACGTGGAGAAGATCTGCATGGAGGAGTGGGCCAAGATAACTCCAGAGACCTGTGCCGGCCTGATCAGGTCTTATAAAAGACGATTATTAGCTGTAATTGCAAACAAGGGTTATTCCACAAAATATTAAACATAGGGGTTGAATAATAATTGACCCACACTTTTATGTTTAAAATTTATAAAAATTCAACTGAGCAACATAACTTTTTGGTTTGTAAGATTTATGCTTCTGTTAATAAATCCTACACTCGTTTGCAGTTTGAAGGCTCTAACTTATTTGCATCTTATCAAACCACCTAAATCTGCAGGGGGTTGAATACTACTTGTAGGCACTGTATATAGGGGACTTATAAAAGTCATACTAATGGTATATAGTTTAGTGTTTTAGTGCCTAGCTTGCCCAGATCAAGCACTACCTGATTTTGGTCCGCGTCCATGCACGTTGGTTCAGACACTGTAGGAGCCTGGGGGCACACATACAGTTAGGCTGTGAGAACGTGTTGATCCATAGCTCCTGTTAGATGTTTTCGCTTGTTTCACTGAATTAGAAGTATAGTGAGCTAAGGATTAGAGCATGCCTGTGTATGCATTGATACTGGATGCGCATCACTGGTCTCCTTTTGTGTCAGTGCACACGTGGGTTGAGATAAGACAGCACTCACTCTGGGCAACACAGCACTGTCAGTCAAAGCTAGGGAAGTTGCTTAATCAGCAAATTGGATGGTGTAACAGTGCACTGGTCTCTCTAAGCAAGCACCTAAGTGCCCTGATTTACATATGCATTAAGTTAATTTCTCTGTCATCAAGTGTATACTGTTAGTATGACTTACTTGTATTTTTCACATTATAAAACGCATCTGATTAGAAGATGTATCCAAAATTTAGAGAAGGAAAAGAGAAATAAAAAATCATTTTTAATGTTAAATGGAGTCGGTCTTATAATGCTAGTGTGAGTCTTACAATCTGTACTCACCAGGGAGGGAGTGGCATTGGAGTGGGGTCACAGGAGGCAGGACCGAAGATGCTGTGGGCAAGGTAGGAGGGGGTGTCTTAGCGGAGTGGTTCAGGCTCCATTAACTTCCTAGTGGCAGCAGTGGTACTGTATATATATGATACCCCAACCTGGTATATGGCCTGGTACTGTATATATTTTCCCCCAACCTGGTAGAAGACTCCAACCTGGTATATATGATCTTCCATCCTGGTATATATTATTCCCATCCAGGTACCTGGCCCCCACTGTAGTTCATGACCGCATCATAATACATGGCCCCCCCATCCTGGTACATGGCCCCCACCCTGGTACATGGCCCCCACCCTGATATGTATGGTCCCCATCTGGTATGTACAAGCAGCAAGGGATCACTGAAGGCAGGGACGCTGCGGTACCTGTATGCTAATGCTGAGGGCCGGGCATGGGAGGAGGGGGTGTTATTACAAAGTAGTTTGGGATGCATTGATCTCCAAGGGGTGACATGATGGACTTCAAGAAAATGGCTGGTAAAATCTAATCGACAGCCATCTTACATCACGTCATTGCTGGGAAATCCATGCATTGGGAACCGCTCCACCATGTCACCCCCTCGACCCTTTACCCTGGCCACCAGCATTGTCACTGGTACCGCTGCGCCCCTACATCCTGTCACCGGCTACACCGTTGCTGCTCCCTTCCAAAGCTACATTCGGATTATAAAACACACCCCTATTTTTCCCCCAATTTGGGAGGAAGTAAGGAGAATTAAGGTATGCTTTATAATCCGAAAAGTACAGTACATAGGGGCAAATTTCCTTAAATAAATTTTGAAGGAATTCAATTTACAGTTTGTTTGTGAGAGTCTGTTTATGACCTCATTCAGACCATGTTTTTTCACATATGCAAAAACAAATAAATTTGTTTTTCTTGTTTGGTTTTACCATTAATTCACCAGTGATTTTCATGTTTGCATAAAGAATTAAATTACAAAGCTAAGGCTCCTTTCACATCTGCCGGATCTGCCACCTAACGGCCGACTTACGGCACTGATCCAGCAAGCCCCATGCATTCTCTATGGGGTTTGCGGTCGGGTGTGCCAAGTGCAGTTTACCACATCCGGCACTTGTGGTGCGGGAAAAAAAAACGCTGCTAGCTGCGTTTTTTTGAGCCATTGCAACTTCCCGGATTTGTTGGATCACTGCAAAAACCGCATTTGCTGCACCTGCTGCAAGCCCCAGAGAGAATGAATGGGTCTTGCCGGATTAGTGCCGCAAGTCGGCCGTTAGGTAGCAGATGCCGCAAGTCTGCTGGATCTACTGTATTCAGCAAAAAACGCTGATGTGAAAGCGGACTTAAACTATTCATTGCAATGTTAACCCTAGACAGCACACTGATTCCATCAATGTACTCTCTGTAATTTTTATATGCTGTTGGACTTAAATCTGTAATTTTCATTCATGACACCAATAAAAAATTATTTGTGGACACACGATCTGCAAAAAAGAAAACACTTTCGTCTGAGCAAGTCCACAGGTTATATTGTGTACATTTTCTATCTGTGTAAACTACAGATAGTCACGTTTGGCACACAGAAATGACATCTTTCTCCAGGAAAATTATTGTAATTACACGTTTTGTCAATCTCATGTTTATTTCTTTTGTGTGGAGGAATTGGAAGAAAACAAAACAAAACAAAAAACACAAATGCAAAGTAAAAATTCACACTACTCCAAAAATGAGCTGTACAAATTTTTTAGGACCCACAATTTGATATTTGACTGCACATGCTTTGGAATAAATAACTGCAATCATTTGCTTCCTTTAACCATTTACAAGCTTCTGACAACTTTCAACTGGAATTTTGGACCACTCTTCTTTTACAAACTGCTCCTGGACTCATATTTCATTGTTGCCTTCTCCCAACAGCAATTTAAGATCTCTCCACAGGTGTTCAAAGGGATTTTGATCTGGACTCATTGCTGCCACTTCAGAACTCTCCAGAGTTTTGTTTTCATCGTGTCCATCCATGTTTTGGCTCATTGTCCTGCTGTAAGTCCTATGACCTGGGATGCAAACTCTGCTTTCTGCCATTAGGCACTACAATGCCACACAAAATTCTTTGGTAATCTTCAAATTTCACGATTTCCCGGAAGTATTTTGGCTTACTCATGTACGTTATGGCAAACTGCAGTCTAGCTTATGCCTGTGTCAGCAATGGTGTCCTGTGTGTCCTTCTGTAGTGTTTCATTTCATACAAATGTGGACAAATAGTTCTCTCTGACACTGATGCACCCTGATTCTGTCAGACATCTTGAATTTCTTTGGAACTTGATAGTCTGGCTGGTGGATAAACAGCCTCAATCCGGTATTGCAGGCTTTCATCAGTTTTTCCCTGCCGCCCACGTCCAGACAGATTGGCTACAGTGCCATGGGTTGTAAACTTCTTGACTATGTTGTTCAACGCGCACAAAGGAACATTAAAGGTGCTGTCACACAGCACGATCTGGCCAGCAATGTCGGAAGCGATGCGCGGGTGCCCGCTCGCTTCCTACATCGCTGGCCAGCTGTCACACAGCATCGCTGCGGCCGGCGACACTGCAGCGATGCGGGCGGTGACATCGCTTGCTGGGCTGGGCTCAGCCCAGCGAGCGATCCGCAGCAACGCTGCGGTATAGGCTGGATCGCCGCCGACATCCCTCTAGCGATGTCACACGGCGCGATCCAGCCTTATCGCAGGTCGCCGGTTGACAGGTTTACGGTTCTTCCCGTAAACCTGTCAACCTTCGACCAGCGATAAAATGCGGTCGCGCCGCTCACTTACACAGCACGACGTCGCTAGCGACATCGCTGATACGTCACTTTTTCGGCGATGTCGCTAGCGACGTCGCCAGGTGTGACACCACCTTAAGCTCTCCGGAGATTGACTTGTAACCTTGAGACTGTTGATATTTTTCAACAATTGTGATTCTCAAATCCTCAAACAGTTCTCTTATTACTTGCCGCAGGTGAGATTGAATAAGCATTACAGGCTTGAAACAAAGTTGTTTATCCACAATTTTGAAAGGGTGCCAGCAATTTTTTCTGACCCGTTTTTGAGGTTTTGTGCGAAATGATGTCCAATTTGCATTTCTTCTATGTTTTTTTGTTTTGTTCCAATACACACAAAGTAAATAAACGTGTGTGACAAAATTGCAATAATTTTCTGGGATAATTGCAAGGGTGCAAATGCTTTCAGCCATGACTGTATAACACATATTGGAAACACAGACTCTTGATTGAGACTTGAGTAAATGGGTACAGCGGCTTTCTCCTGTGCAAAACTTTTCAAATACATTTCATGTCGTGTGGATTTCAGTTCTTTGTGAGATCAGTTGTGTGTGTTTGAAGCTGGCATGCGAAAACCTACGAGCAAGTGGTTAGTCAATATTGCAACTATTTTCTGCTGCATCTTTAGTGCACAGCAATGCCTATCTATCTACATGAATGCTCTTGAAATCTAGGGATAGAATTTTTTTTTAAATTTGACAGATTTGCTTTGTACAAGCTGTATACATTTTTAAATATTTTTAAGACCTAATTGGACTGGATACTTGGAAAATCCATGTCAGAATGGATACTCTTTTTTTTTTTTTTTTTTTTTTTTGTTAGGTATAAACTGTCTCTCGGCACATGTAACCTGTTTGACATGTGTCCTATGCTGCTAAGTTCTCACACTACTCAGTACAAGCTGCAGAGCTTGGTCAAGCTGGATTGGGGGGACAAGGAAATTGCATATATTTGGACTCATGAGCTTTTAGTTTCTGGTTGAACTAATGAAATAGCAAATTTAATGTAAGATGTATACATCCATTCCGACATGGATTTTCTAAGTAATTACCCCAGTTTTTTCAGGTCTACAAGATCTATTTAATAATAATGTGAGTCATATGTATTGTCAAATCTGGTGACAGATTAGCTTTTATGGTTTTAAATGTTGATTGGTTAATGTTTGTCAGTAGCGTGTTGATTATGCTAAGCATGTGTATTATTGTAGTCATGTGTCTCTTCTCTTCTTATGTGTGTCCATTGTTTATTGGAATGCTTTCTGCTTTGTCTTTTTCCCTACAGATATTCTGATGGTGACATAACTTTGACTTACCCAGGGGAGAAGTTTGCAGCTCTGGTTTCCAGCGTATGACTGTTATTAATTTTATATGTAATGAGACTGCAGGTAAGAGGACTAGAAGCTTCCTTGTTGTAGATAAGATATTGAAATGACTATAGAGCAGACCTAAGCAACCTGTGGCCCATAGGGCAAATTCAGGCTTATGGCTGTTCCCATGGCTCAAGGGCTAGAAACAGAGGCATGCAGACTATGAGTTGGGGAAGTCTGTAGCCAAACGGGACTGTGATCCGAGCCCCCCACCACACAGACAAGGGTTTGATTTAAACCCCTTCTGAATATTTGGGATGCAGATATCATTGAATGAAGTGGTAGAGGAGGCCATGGCTTCCACAATTCAACCTGCGAGTCTGAGTTTCGGCGTGGCATTCACAATGACATCACTAGATCACAGCTACTGCGCAGAGCTTGAGTCTTTATTAGGCTGACCAAAGCAGTGCATTGATAAAACAGAGAAGTACTATTTGGTGTGTGTTTTTTTTTTTTTTTTTCTGTCTCTTTGAGGTGTAACTGGGGACATCATATTGTGTGTTGGTCTGGATTGCCATCATAATGTGGGGATCATACTTATTGAGGGGCTGTAGGAGCATCATACTGTGAGAGGGAGCTAGGGAGGGTCTTCTTATTGTTTTAAAGATGCTGGTGATCAAGGTGCAAGAGCTGAATAACATTAGCAGTATAATTTACTGCTTCTTACAAACTTCAGAAACTCAGTAAATTATATGGTTTTAATTAGTTGCTGCAAGTAAGAATGTTACAATAAGCCCCATCATAACATGGTTATCTGTAACAGTAATTCAACATGCTAAATTCTGCTTAGTATGAAGTGATGAAAATTAATATTAAAATAAGATATGCTAATGTGTGGCACCCTGCAGAGTCAGGCATCACAAATATCTGTGAACTCTTATGGTGTCAGAAGCAAGATGTTCAGCCATTTTTGCACACACTGATATAATTAGTGTAAGTGTAGCAGCACCCTATAAGAGAACTACTGAGCTCAGGAGGAGCAATAGTGCTCTCCTTGGATTCAGTGGTGCTGGAGAAAAAGGAGACCTTTGATAGCCTTTCCTGAGGTCGCTGACTCGACACAGCAAAATCTGTGCAGCAGCATGGGATGTAGTGTTATGCGCAGTCCCAGTAGTGCTCAACTGCCAGGCAATGACAGTTAGGGATCAGTGTTGAGGTAGTAAGGGTGTGTGGAGAGCTGCCTTGATGGGATCCTGAGTTGTCAGCAGTGGGAAGGAAGCTGAAGTAAGTTCCTGTAAGCCTGAGGCACCAAGCATACCAAGTTCCAGGTGGAGAGGAGAGGTTTAAAGCCATAGCATGGGTCCTAATCAGTGGGAGTGTTGTCACATATTTCTGGACAGAGAGCTGAGTTTATCACAACATCAGATGCTGTGCCTCTGTTTATCGAGTAACTATGAAACATTGTATTCTCACCACCATCATAAACTCTACAGTAAATGTGAGTCTTAGGGTACTTTCACACTAGCGTTTTTTTGAAATCGCGGCAGATGCGGTGAAAAAAACACATCTGCCGCGATTACCGCATACCGGCTGCACTTGCGGCACAGTTGCGGCAAGCCCCATACAATGTATATGCGGGCTTGCGGCAGGTGCGGCAAGTGCGGTTTTGGCACTTGCGGCAGGTGCGGCCGCGAAAAAAACCGCGGCTGACCTCGTTTTTTTCGCGGTCGCACCTGCCGCTAGCCCACATATACTGTACATTGTATGGGGCTTGCCGCAACTGTGCCGCAAGTGCAGCCGGTATGCGGTAATCGCGGCAGATGTGTTTTTTTCACCGCATCTGCCGCGATTTCAAAAAAACGTTAGTGTGAAAGTACCCTTATTCTGGTGCACCTGAGGTCTGGATATTTATTTATTTTTTTTTAAATCAGATGAATTTTTATTAGTATATCATTAATACAGTACATTATGAACAACACCACTGCGCATTTTCAATGTTAACACACATTCCCCAACCCCCCCAACTCCCCCCTCCCCCTCAGACAGTACTTCCGATTCACAATAACCGCCAATATTCACAAACGGAGCTTCATAATAGAGCAGACATTATGAGCTAGACGTCCAGGTAGCATTTCCCCAGAACTAACGTAAACATTATTGCCTCATCATTCATGTTGCATCCATGGAGTCCACAATTTTTTGTATGTTTTATGCACCCCTCTCTTTTCATAGACACCCCTTTCCAATTGGATAACATAATTCGCCTGACGACAGAATTCAGTCCTCTTCGGCGGCTCCTCACTGGTCCATTTCCTCGCAATCAGTTTCCTAGCTACATACAATAACCTAGCTATAGCAAGTTTAAACGAGTTATTTACAGCTATTCCTTCCACATAACCCAATAGACAAACCACTGAGTCCTGGGGAATGACACAATCATACACTCTCTCAATCCTAGAAAGTGTCCCACTCCAAAATGAACCCAATCTGGAACAGCTCCACATCATATGAAAAATGCCAGCACCAGAAACCCTACATCTCGGACACTGAGTCCGTCCTGAGGCCAATCTTGTGCAGTATTTCCGGGGAACGGTAAACTCTATGGATGACGTATAGGTGAGACAGCCTAGCCGGTTCACTGAGCGACAACCTCGGGACATATTCCAGAATACAGTCCCACACGTCCTCCTCCATATGACCAACCTCTTCCTCCCATTTAGCTTTAGCCTTCAGCGGGTAGCCCAAGAGTAACGTGTGCAGCAAATCTTTATAAGTTCCCGAAATCACCCCCCTAGTGAGGCCCCCCCCACAAACATACTCCAATACCAAGTCTTGGTCTACTGTCAAACTCCCCTTAGTCCGTTGGGCATCTATGGCATGTTTTAACTGAAGGTAATGAAACCATTCAGTCACCGGTAGAGAGAATTCAGATTGTAGCAGCACGAAAGACTTCAGCATCCCACTATCTAAAATTTGAGACATAAGAATTATTCCCTTTTGTCTCCATTCCTCCAGGGCACCCACCTTTTGAATCTCCGCCAGCTTCCTATTGTTCCAAATGGGAGTAAATCTAGTCAGGCCCTCAAGTACCCTGTTCCTTTTCAACGCTCCCCATACTTTATCAATAAATTCCAGCGTGGGAAATTCGTTACCCAGTTGACCAATTATTCCTCCCTCTAGCCCTTGTAGTACTGGAACCCCCGCCATACAGTATTCTATCACTCTTTTAACTGACCCCCCCAACCTCAGGACTAGCCCAGCCTCTAAAATGTTGGCTCTGAGCTGCGAGATAATACAACTCCGGATTCGGCAATGCCAGCCCGCCCCCGTCTTTTGGCCTCTGCAGTATCTCCAGTCTCATTTTGGCCTGTTTTCTACCCAACACCAGTCTCCTGAACAGAGAATTTATTACCTTGAATCTTTTTTTGGGTACCCACACTGGGGAATTATGCAAAATATACAGGAGCTTAGGCATCACTATCATTTTCAGCAAATTAATGCGTCCCACCACCGATAAATGTAGCTTAGACCATGCATCAACTTTTGCTTTCAGCAACTCAAGTAGTGGGAACAAATTAAGGTGCAGATAGTCCGTAACAGGTAAAGACACCTCAACTCCCAGATATCTGAAGACCTCCCTTCGCTGCAGCTCAGTCTCTATACGGCCACCATCATCCTCTTCCACTCCTCCATTCACTCTAAAAAGTACCGACTTAGACCAGTTAATTCTAAGCCCCGAAATATTACCAAACCTGTCAATCGCATGGCATGGCTCAATGATTCCGATGGGTTGTCCAAGAACAACAGTAGGTCATCCGCATATAAGGCAATTTTCTCTTCCAGCTCCCCATATCTAAATCCTCGAACATCCTTTGATTTTCTAATGGCAGATGCCAATGGCTCAATTGCAATCGCAAAGAGAAGCGGCGACAGCGGGCACCCCTGTCTAGTTCCCCTATATAACTGGAATGCTGAGGAGACCGCCCCATTAACTCTAAGTCTCGCCGTTGGTTGGGAATACAGTAATTGTATCCAGGAGATGAATTGTGGACCAAATCCCATCCTCTTCAGTACTCTCCAGAGATATCCCCATTCTGTACTATCAAACGCCTTATGGGCGTCCAATGAGGCGATAATTCTGTCATGGGCATTATCAGAGGGCATTTGTATATTAAGAAACAATCTCTTGATATTGGTCGCTGTGGACCTATTAGGCATGAAGCCCGATTGGTCTGGGTGTATTAGTCTAGATATGACATTAGACAGCCTATTGGAAAGCACTTTGGCCAGGATCTTAACGTCCGCAGTTAGCAAGGAAATAGGTCTATAAGAGCCAGGGACTCTAGTATCCTTACCCTCTTATGGGAGTACCACCATCACCGCCTCTCTCATAGATGCAGGTAAGAGACATTGACGTTTAGCCTCCTCAAACACTCTTAGCAGCTCAGGGAGCAAATAGTCCGCCAGATGTTTGTAAACCTCCACCGGAATACCATCTGAACCAGGGGCCTTATCATTGGCCATGCCATGCAATGCCACCTCCAGCTCTTCAACCGTAATGGGCCGTTCCAGGTCTACTCTTTCCTCTAGGGTCAGCCTCCCAAGAGTTCCCAATCCCAAGAAACCATCAATATCCTCCTCCACTGGGGGTCCCTGCGAGGAATACAAAGATTTATAAAAGTCCGTGAAGACTCCCAGTATCTCCTCTATTTCGGTGACCAACTCACCCCGGGTATTGATCATTTCACGTACATAAGAGTTCCCTCTCTGAGCCGCAGCAATCACAGAAAGCAGGTGCCCCACCTTCTCTCCCTCAGCATAAATCTCAACTTTCTGGAAAGCCTACCTCCTCGTCATCTTATCCAACAATATTTTATTAATTGCACTTTGAGCCTTCAGGAGTTCCCTCCGAGTGTCCGGTGTATTATTCATAGTGACTTCCTCTTCTGCTTTTCGTAATGTTTCCAGGCCCTCAGCCTCCTCCCTTTTTTGATAAAGTCTTTCGTCTACATATGTCTCTAAACAGTATCCCTCTAAGAAATTCCTTCATGGCATCCCACATATTCAGCAGGTCAGTACTGCCTTCATTTAATGTGAACAACTCCTCCACCTCCCTTAACTACATTGCAAGTCAATATATTGTAGCCAAACAGGGTGTATCTTCCATCCTTCCCTTCTCACCCCAGACTGATTCCCACATCTGATGGACACGAGGACAGGGCTATGATCAGACAGCACTCTATGGAGATACTCCACTTCATCCACCATCGAGTCCATCAAGCAGGAAGCCAGTGCTACATCAATACGGGATAACGTACCATGTATGGCAGAATAGCAGGAATAGCATCGTTTCCCCTCATTTCTTACCCTCCAGATATCCACCAACCAATTTCCCGTACCAAGGTACCAAAGGAGGTAGTATTGTCCTCTCTCCTTACATTCGGCTGCTTGTTTCTATCCCAAAACCCATCCATCACATTGTTAAAATCCCCAATCATCAGCAGTGGTATATTGCCGTCCCGTGCCACAAATTTCCGCATTATTCTGATTTTAGTACAAGAATATGGGGGAGGAATGTACATTGCCACTATACACATGGGTTGCCCATAGAAGAGCCCACGTATCGCCACTCCCTGCCCATCTGGATCGATGCAAACCTCTTTTCCCTCAAAATGAATAGATTTATGTATCAGTATGGACACCCCCCTTGCATAGTTGGAAAATGTAGAATGATATCCCCTCTGAATCCACTTCCTATTAATTACATGGGAGGTATCTTTCAGTAGATGGGTCTCCAAAAGGCACATCACCGAGGGTCCCCGCTCCTGCATATGCTTGTGGACCGCCGCCCTTTTGGTTCTGTCTGACAGGCCCCTTACATTCCAACTGATTACCTTAAGTCTACTCCCCATATTGTGGATGGTATAGACATTGAAGCCCTCCGTCAACTATTCCCCCCCTGACTGTCTGAGGTAACCCTTCCCTCCCATGCCTCACCCCTCCTACCCACCCCCTCTCCCTCATAACCTGAAAACTCTTAACAAGAGTCGGGTACTCCCAGCCTAGCCCCTCACTCCCAAGGTACATCTGAACTCGCAGAAACCCCCACTTTACCCGGTGCCAAATGTACTTACGACTCCACTTGTAATCTCCCCCCCCCCCACCCCCCCGCCGAGGCATACCCGTGCATCCCGTCCTCAACCTAGAATATAACTAGAAAAGACCAACAAATACAGTATCATACCAATATAGGTTAAAGTACTGGGAAACACATTAAATTGTCACCACCTCCGTGACGTCATTGAAGAAAGAAAAACTGATAGACATGCTGTCCGAGCAACTTTGCCCTCCCCCACCAATTCCCCCCCCACGTGCATACCCAGCCACCGCAATCTGCGGCCGCCCGGTACACCCAAGGGGGAGCGACAGAAGACAGGATATGAAACCCAACAAGATTAAAGGAGAGACTTCATCGAAGAACCCCCCTCTGCAAAAAAAAAAAAAGAAAAAATCAGTATTCATTGTTCCACCCGTTCTCAAAAAGAAAGATTACTCTTATGTCAGTCAGGTGTCCCTGTAGTCGTTTCAGCCGACCTCTTAAGCAATAAAAGAGAGAAGAATGTCCGTAAGAACCTCCTCAAGTTTTGGCCTGCAAATTTTTCACATTGATCTCAATCCACTGCATGGCCTCCTCAGGGTCCAAAAAAAAGTGCAACTTATCCATTGCAGCTACTCGCAGTTTGGCGGGAAACCACATCGCGTATTGCACTCCCAGCTCTCTAAGGCGCTTCTTCACTCCAATGAATTGCATACGCTGCTTCTGGACCATCACAGAATAGTCTGGGTATATGCCAATCCTGTGGCCATTAACAGTTAGACCTTCACTTTCTCTCGCTTTTCGCAGGATGATGTCTCTATCTTTATAGTGCAGAAGTTTTGCAAGCATCATACTGGGTCCTTTACCAGGTGGTTGTGGCTGCATCGGGACCCTATGAGCTCTCTCCACCGCAAAGAACTTTGTCAGAACATCCTGTCCAAATTGCTCTCTAAGCCACCTTTCCATAAACTCAGTGGGGTCCCTTCCCTCCGCCTTGTCTGGCATTCCAACAATTCTGATATTTCTGCGAGAGCGATTTTCCAGATCGTCATTTTTCGCCTCTTTCGCAGATAACCGCTGCATGAATTTCTTTTCAGATTTTTGTAGCTTAAGTATCTGGTCATCAGCAGACCCCACTCTCACTTCCACCTCTCCAATCCTAGCATCAGCTTTGGATATGTCCTTTTTAATATTAGCCACTTCAGACTGGACACCCAGGACTTGTTGGGTTAATGTGGTGAGAGCTTGCTTGCAGAATGATACCACTGTGTAAACATCCTTCAATGTGGGCTCCTCATTACACTTTACTCCTGCAGCAGCCTGCACCTCCCCCTCTCCAGCCTCACAGCTTCCAACACTCTGTGCCTGTGTCTGTTCTCCTCGGCTTCCTGGAGCTTCCTCTTCTCCCCCCTCTTCCTCCATCTCCTCACCTCCATCTGATTTATGAGCCATATCTTCTCCTGCTTGTCGGGCGAAGCATACCAGCTTTGCGGCGCTGCGTTAGCCTTCTCTGCCTTCTCTCTCCTGTCGGCGCCATCTTGGGAGGAGAGGCAGTCTCCCCTCCCGGATCTTTCTGTCTACAGGTCATCTGTAGCTCACCGGGACACACAGTTACGCTCCTGCGACTCTGCTCTTACTCCCACACCGTCTGGTCGGCTGAAACTGGCGGTATCGTCAGCGGGTGAGCAGATTAGCACGGGCCTCGGCTGGAGAGTTCAGAAGTGTGGCCGCTCACATCTCCTGCTAGGCACCGCCCCCCGAGGTCTGGATATTACTTATTCAGAGCAGCTGATCTTACACTGCCATCCACATCTTTAACCCCTTTTTATTCTGATGAGGACAAAATGGCAGCCTGAGCAACCACCGCGACTGTTCGCTGCCATTTCTCCCTGGCTCAGTGGAGGCCGACACAAACAAATAGGCTGAAATTAATTTTGCTTACTACTAGTTCAGCCCTCAACAAGTCATTGTCTCTTACGTGGCCCATCTAAAAAAGTAATTGCCCTTCCTTGCTGTACGTTATAGAAAGATTATCAAAATTCTGGTCTCATTTAAACACCTGACCTTAATGTCTGTAGATAAGGGGTCTTCCATATACCGTATTTTTCGCTTTTTAAGACGCACTTTTGTTCCCCAAAACTGGGGGGAGAACGGGGGTGCGTCTTAAAAAGAGAATATAAAAAAAAATGTAAAAAAAAAAATATTACCTAGGGGGGATGTGGGATGGGATGGATCGGAGGTGCCTGATGCGGTTGTTGGAGGAGGTTGGGGTCCAAGGCACAAGCTGTGGGGGTGTTGCGCCGGTCTCCGGTGGGCGCCGCCATTATTATTTACCAGCATGCATTGCCGGTCTTGCAATGCATGCTCTTGTGTCTGTAAATGGCCGCGGATGGGGTCTGCGCATGCGCCGCGGCCATTTCTATGTACTCCAGTACTGTTTTCCAGTCTTCAATAAAATGGCCGCGGCGCATGCGCAGACTGCGATTCGCAGACAATTCTGGACACTAGAGCGTGCATTGCCAGACCGGCAATGCATGCTGGTAAATAATAATGGCGGCGCCCACCGGAGACCGGCGCAACACCCCCACAGCTTGTGCCTTGGCTCCCAACCACCGTGGCACCCCCTCAGCCTCTTCCTTAGCCCCAACATCTGTGGCACCCGCGCAACCCCATGCTTAGGACCCAACCTCCATGGCCCCAGAGCACCACCGGTAAGAGTTGGGGGGCTATGTAGCAGGATGCATGTCCCCCATTTTGGGACATTTATGAGGAGGGGGAACAGAAACAAGGATTGGGGCATGGATACCAGGAGGGGACCATATATTAGGAGGGGGGGACATATATCAGGAGGTGGACACATACCAGGATTGGGGCATGGATACCAGGAGGGGACCATATATTAGAAGGGGGGGCATATATCAGGAGGTGGACACATACCAGGATGGGGGCATGGATACCAGGTGGGGGACCATATATTAGGAGGGGGCACATATACCAGAATGGAGACAAATATACCAGAATAGGGTACATATAAAGTGATTGTAAGATGGACACTGGCATTATAAGATGGACCCCGTTTAACATTAAAAATAATTTTTTTCTCTTTTCCTTCACCAAATTTGGGGGTGCGTCTTATAATCAGGTGCGTCTTATAAAGCGAAAAATACGGTAATTATTTCTCATGTTTGTATTGGGATCCTTTGCATTGTCTGTGAAAGTGTCTTTGCAGCTTGGTCATGTTTCAGGGCGTTTCTGGAAGCCCTAAAACAAGTTGACTAATAAATCAATATTATAGTCACTCTTTGATGACTCATGGAATAAAGCAGCGTGGTTTTTAACCCTTTGTCTTCCCTACTTTAATTTTCAGAGATTATGACCTTTGGGTTTTCATTGGCTGTAAGCCATAATCATCAACATTAACAGAAACAAACACTTGAAATAGATCACAATGTTTGTAATGACTGTATATAATATGAGTTTCACTTTTTGAATTGAATTACTGAAAAAAATTAACTGTTTTGATGATATTCTAGGTCTGGGGGAACAGCTATTCTCCTTGTGGGAGAGTATTCTGCCAGCTGGCAGTCTCTACATTCTCACTGAAGTGAAAATTTGCATATGCATATTTCCCAGAGGAGCGTTGCGGCTTTAAGTTTCCTCACTGCTGGCTGGCAGAATACTCTCCACAAGGAGTATAGCTAGTCCCCCAAACCTCATCTTAGCATTTCATACAGCCAGATCAGAATTCCCACACACTGCACTGATGAGAGGCAATCACCCCGAAACACAGCGTCTGCAGATAGGATTTGTGCCAGATCAGAACCCCAAAGTCATATTAAAAGGCTTGTTAAAGAGTCAATTATGACTTATAGGATTGCTGCCTTTAATAGGTGGCACTAAAGTTTGTCCACTTCCTCACTAAAGTGACAATTTGCAGATGATATTCTAATCACTGAGATGCACCTGTGTATATGTAACATATATATCTAATATTTGTGAAAGCTGTTGCTTATATCCACTTTTGTGGTTATACTGATTATTTGTTTGGAATAAAAATATCTAGATGGTTCTTATGGTGTGATGGGGTGGTCAGCTGTGATGTGTTGACCATACTGTATAATAAGACCGTGTCATTTGGTTCTTCTATTGCTTTTAAGGGTATGTGCTCACTATCCGGAGTTGCTGCATCTTGAACACAGCACCTCCGGACCTGAGTGGAACCCGTGGGTGCACACAGGGAGACCACGGCCGCCCTGTACTCGCCATCTGTGGTGGGCACAAGGCAGCTTCTCCCTGCGTGCAGTTGCGCCTCCGACTCCACAGCATGAAATTAACGTGCTGTGGAGATGTGGGACCACGGCAAATTGCCCTGAAGCTGAAAACTGCAGCTGTGGTCGGGAGAAGCGTAGTGAGGATGGGATTTCTTGAAATGTCATCCACTATGCTACTATTTTACAACAAAGCGTTTTGGACCCAGCAGCAATACGCTGCATCCAAAACACAGCGTTCCCTGACCGTGAGTATGCACCCTAAATGTTCTGTCTGCTCTGTGATTAATGTGTGAGGGTGTGTGCACACGGTCCGGAGCAGCTGCGTGTTGGACACAGCTCCTCCGGACCTGAGTGAAGCCGCAGGTGGCCGCAGGGAGACCACAACCGCCCTGTACTTACCATGTGTAGTGGGTGCGGGGCGGCTTCTCCCTCCGTGCACCCGATGGGAGCCGCTTCCGACTCCGCAGCATGAAATAAACATGCTGCGGAGGAGCGGATTCCCGGCAACCCGCACCGTAGCTCCAAAGATGCTGCCGGCGGGCTACGCATAGTGAGGATGGGATTTCTTGAAATCCCATCCACTATGCTAGTACTGTACTACGCAGCGTTTTGGACGCAGCGGCAAGACGCTGCGTCCAAAACGCTGCATACACTGTTCGTGTGCACGCACCCTGAGATATATTTTATACAGTTTTTCCCAGTTTATGCAGTGTCTTATCTATTTTTTTTCTTCCTCTTGTGATTTACTTATAGTTTTCATGTCTGTGGTAAATATACAGGAATGGTCTAAGTCAAGTCTTTTTCCCATGACTCCTTTCTTATCTGATAGAATGAATAACGGAAAATATTCCACTAGTAACCTGCTAAATATATTGTGCATTTTTTCAAGTGAATGCTGGAAAGGGAGTTCCTGAATTTGAGAGTGAAGCGGACTGTACTTACTTCTTTTCCTGGCAAACCAAATATGCATGTCTGAAAAAAAGGAGGACATGTGCTATGTGAAATCCAAAAACAAGCAGTACAACTTGTTTAGTTTGATGCGCACTTCAGGTAAGAGAATCAAATCTGTTTTGTACCATTACTGAAATCTCATAGAATAAAAGACTAGTTGAACCAACTGTCCTTAAAAGCATATTGACACCATCAGAAGCATTTTTTCTTAAATGCATGTATTTCGGGCTAAAAAATATACACAAAAACTAAAAGTGGTGTTTAACCCTTTAGTTACTTTAGTAATTTGTAGACAACTGCATTTAAGCAGTTTTACAGCTGAAGAGGGGGGTTATGCCCAGTAGTCAACCATCAGCTGCCTTGTGATATGAATAGGGTGCTGGTGAATTGTCATCAACTGGTGGCTACATATCTGCCGTGTTGAACATGGTGGGCTTTATAGAAGATCAGTTAATGAGAAGAGTGATACACCAGTGCACTAACTGTATGTAGGAATTTGAATGAGAAAGTATATGTCGAAGTAGACAAAAATAGTTTCTATGTGACAAATATGGGCAAGGTGCACAAATCGGTAAGTAAGTGTATAAAAAAAGAGTGCAAAAGAAATGACAACAATTGATGTCTGTAATAACCCAGCTGTTCTGTTCTTCCAAAAATGACCAAATTTGACATTTTTAATTTCATTTTTCATTTGTTTATGAACATCCATGTTCACATACAGTATAATAATGCAACCGATATTCAAATAAAACACTTAAATCAGCTAAAAATCAAGACTTTAATAGGTCCGGTAAAAAAATTACTGTAACATTGTAAGTGTAGAGTAGACATAAAAGCTTAAAAAGGTTCAGTTGAACCTACCGTATATACTCGAGTATAAGCCGAGTTTTTCAGCACAATTTTTGCGCTGAAAAGTGCCCCCCTTGGCTTATACTTGAGACACAGTGTACATGCTGAGTGGGGAGGCGGTGACCGGGCGCTTGAGAAGGTGGGGGGAGGCTGTAGTAGGAGCAGAGAGGTTACGTGACCCGTTCATTAGTGCAATGCAATATGCACTGCATCCCCCTGTCACTCAGCGGCAGGGGGGAGCGCTGCATATTACATTGGACCATGTATACTCGTCCCCTATTATCATTATATACCCCCATGCTGCTGCACACCATGAAATAATAAAGCATTCATTCTTACCCTCCATCGGTATGTCACTGCTGCGTCCTGCGGTCTTTCTGCTTCTTCCTGCTTTTGCCGGCGTCATGTGATATCATTGCTGTTGCGTCGGTCACATGACATCGGCAAAAGCAGAAAGACCGGAGGACGCAGCGGTGACATAGCGACGGAGGGCAAGAATGAATGCTTTATTATTTCATGGTGTGCGGCAGCATGGGGTTATATAATGATAATAGGGGGACGAGTATACATGGTGCAATGTAATATGCAGCGCTCCCCCCTGCCGCTGAGTGACAGGGGGATGCAGTGCATATTGCATTGCACTAATGAACGGGTCACATAACCTCTCTGCTCCTACTACAGCCTCCCCCCCCACCTTCTCCAGCGCCCGGTCACCGCCTCCCCACTCAGCATGTACACTGTGTCTCAAGTATAAGCCAAGGGGGGCACTTTTCAGCGCAAAGTGCACTGTTGGGCATATACGTTTCTGCCAGAGGGAATGTGGCAGCTTGCCCTTAGATTTGAACTCCCCTGATGACATACGGAAGTATAGAAACGCATTGGGAGAAAGCACATCTGTATATGAATGCTATTTGGAGTGTTCGCAGGATATTGTCAGATTGGTAAAAGGACACATTCCTAAGACGAGGACCCCAATAGTGATGCATTCCTCTAAGAGCGACTGAATACGGTGAGATCATTCCAGTCTGGTTAGAAACAGGAGATAGAAGTCATAAGCCTAAATCACAAAAGATGATGGTGAGATCACAATTTAGTGACTGTGAATTTGTGACTCAATTTGTGTGAGCTATAGAACTGACTTACATGAATGACCTGGATGTGGATCATATGGTATTAGTATCCACATTTAGAGTTCATTCAACACTTGTGCACTATTTTTAATTTAGTAATTCGGTTCAACTGAACCTTTTTAAAGGGAACCAACCACCCCAAATGACCCCCCCGGACTGTTAATATGTGTCCCTACACCCAGCACACACATTTGGGGCAATCGTTTTTGCTAAAAAAACTGTTTAGTAGAAGCTAAGATATATGTTTATGAAGTTTAATAAATGGAGACGGATGGGTGTTACCTAGCTTTGTCCACGTGCAGTGTTCGTGCCTGTGATCCTCCTCCCCCCCCTCCCCTCTCAATTTCTAAGAGCCTGGCCGCGTCATGAAAGGGGCGGGACTAAATCGTGATGAGCCCCGCCCCTTTCATGACGCGATTTAGCCCCGCCCCTTTCATGGCGCGGCCAGGCTCTTAGAAATTGAGAGGGGAGGGGGGAGAGGAGGATCACAGGCACGAACACTGCACGTGGACAAAGCTAGGTAACACCCATCCGTCTCCATTTATTAAAGTTTATATTGCTATATCTTAGCTTCTACTAAACAGTTTTTTTTAGCAAAAACGATTGCCCCAAATGTGTGTGCTGGGTGTAGGGACACATATTAACAGTCCGGGGGGGTCATTTGGGGTGGTTGGTTCCCTTTAAGCTTTTATGATTAAAAGTTAAGTTTTAGGTCTATTTGTTAGGCAGGTCACTGGCGGACAGCCTGCTGTATAATTAATGGTTTATTTGACCCCCACCGTTAAGGTTTAATAAAGCCAGTTAATGTGCATTTAGACCCGAACATAACAGCAGGGTTAAAGGGATCCTGTCACCTCCAAAACGCCTCATAAGCTAGCAAAACATGTCCCTGCACCATCCCATCACTAATCTCACACTCCGTTTGTCTCCTAAAAGCATCCTGTGAAAGTGCATAAAAACGTTTTAATACTCACTCATTAGTGATTATAATTAGCAGGGGCTATATTCTTTAGCCCTTAGGGAAAGTTTAAGGGCAAAGTATAGAGCCATAATCAGTGGGTGTGAGATTAGCTGCCACACACTGCCAGAAAGAGGGCTGAGCTCCTCACACCATCAGAGGTTGCGAGTCTGTATGTTGAACTGTGGAAAGCTGTAATACTCAACATCATCATCAAAAGCTCCAGTAAAAGTGGGTTTATCTGTTGTACCCGAGGACTAGACATTATTTATTGAGAGCTGCTGATCCTGAATCCCCATCTAATTTAACCCCTTATTATTCTGCTGATGCCAGCCTGCCAGCCGGAGAAACCACTGTGACAGTTATTATTATTATTTATTATTATTATTATTATTTATATATAGTTCGCCACCTATCCCGGCTCAGTAGAGTCAGCCCAGACGTGTGCAGAAAAAATAAAATTAATAAAATGAAACAATGGGTTAAACAATAAATGACATGTTGGTACCAATAATGGTGAGAACAGCACACAAATGTTAGCAGGAAGAGTGATGAAGCAAATGCAATAAGGTAGCACTGCTAATGTGATTTTAGTGCTTATAAAACACAATGAAAACGTTTGGTAAATGTTATTTAAATAATCAATGATATATTAGTGCCATAAGGTCTAATAGAACAGCTGAATAAGTAAAGGCACAGGTGAAATGAATAGCAACAATAATGATGAAAGCAGCAAATTAATAGCAGCGGAAATTATAAAGTGCAAAAACAATAAAGTAACCCCGCTATTGTGCTTTTAGGGCTTGTAAGGTACAATGAAGCATATATTCACATTCCATTTATAAAACTCATTGTTTTTCTGCTTTAGTTTTTTATAGATCAGTAAATCTTATGTGTATTGCAATATTATGTAACAGTACATTGGGAAAGCGTTTAAGTGTTGGCAGGTTCAAGTCAGTTGGGTAAACTAATGCTTACTAAGAAAAATTGTTTCACAAAAAAGCCTATAAAACTATACATTTGTGACCATCCCTCTTTCTCCTTACAAATGTAAGAGAAAAATTAGGGTAAAGGTTTGATGTTTTGAAATCTTAACTTTTTTTTATCCCATGATCTACCCCCCTCCCCACCCCCTCACAAAAATAAATTATAAAAAAAACAACAGTTGTATGTAATCAATATGGTAACTTTAACGGACCTGCAAAAAGAATGATCCCTCACAGCTCACAAGAGGAAAAACAAACCACATCAAGGGTCCGCTCACAGTCATGTATAAAAAAAATCTGTCTAATTTTTCATCCAGAAAATGGCACATTTTTTCTCGCTTGTCTGGTATACAATCCCATTTATTTTTCTCAGCAGCTATTATTGTACAGCAATTTACAGGACCACTTAATGTCCCATGCCACAAAATGGTAATGTATCCTTAAAAAACAGATGCTACTAGGATGGTATGTGTGGCATCTGATTTGATTTTCTCATACCCATACACTTGAATAGGTGAGCTCTTCTGATGTATATGTCCACGCACAGCGCGCTGCAGTTTTTTTTTCCAGCTGAATACAGAGAAAAAAGTCATAACTCTGCACTCACTCATTCAATATCACGTTTTCTCACATTGTTCAACTTATACGTTAATGTGAGCGTACTGTTAATCAAGTTTAAAAAATTATAAATTTAATATTGTAGCAAACAATGACTGCAGAATCAAGTTAGGCCCCTTTCACATCAGCGTTATTAGAAAAATGCAGCAGTTGCGGTGAAAAAAACTGCATCTGCCGCATTACCGCATATCCTCTCGCTCTGCTCTAGCTCCTCGCTCTGCCTCTAGTCTCCGCTGCCTCTAGCTCCTCGCTCTGCCTCTAGCTCCTCGCTCTGCCTCTAGCTCCTCGCTCTGCCTCACTCCTTTGCCTCTAGCTCCTCGCTCTGCTCTACTCCTCGCTCTGCCTCTAGCTCCTCGCTCTGCCTCTAGCTCCTCGCTCTGCCTCTCCCTCGCTCTGCTCCTCCTCAGCTCCTCTTGCTCTCGCTCTGCCTCTAGCTCCTCGCTCTGCTCTAGCTCCTGCCTCTAGTCTCTCTGCCTCTAGCCTCGCTCCTTATGTCGTTAGCTCTCCTGCTCTACTCTCCTCTAGCTCCCCCTCTCCTCTAGTTCGCTCTGCTCAGCCCCCATCCTGCTCGCTCCCTGCTCTAGCCCATAGTTCCTACCTCCATTCCCGCTCCAGCTCACCTCTAGCTCTGCCTCTACTCTCATCTAGCTCCACTCTCTTGCTATTCTACTACATAGTCTTATCAGTAACCACTACCATCTCTTATGTCAGTAATGGGAAAGTCTTCACAGAATATAGATCTCACCTCAAAATTTAGAATGTTGATAAAGGCTGGTCAGTCCTGGCAGGGAAGGAAGAAAATTTGTCCGATAAGGTATATAGCAAAGTTGCTTATTTTGATGTGTATTATTGATTTATGAAATAAAAATTAAAATGGTAGTTGTGCTTTATAGATACTGTAAGTATTTGTATTTAGATTTTAGAATACTGGATTCTTCTTACACAATGCCTTTCATTTTATCTAGAATCCAGCAATGCTCAAAACTGGGAGGCAGTAAACTTGATCCCATCAGATCAGAGCCGCTTCTTCATTAATGTCTGCCATGATGTCCTGCTGACCGGAGATGCCAGTGTCTGTGATGACGATGCAGCAGTTTGTGCAGTAGGTACGGGTACATTTATCACAATACTTCTGTTTTACAGTTTTTGTCAAGTTTGGAGCTTTGTATGTAGTATCTGCTAATAGAAATTTAATTAGGCTACAGTACGTTCACATGCTGCGTTTTTGCCGCATTTTTTTTTTTTTGGGCTGCGTTTTCCCCTAAACGCAAAGTGAATGGATTTTTATTTTTGCCATTCACACACACCATATTTTGCAGATGCGCATTCGTGGTAGAAAACGCATTCGTACAAAGAATGATCATGTCAATTAATTTGCGCTTTTTTGCGTGCACATCCTCCATAGACCCCATTATAAGGGCTGGAGTAA
Source organism: Allobates femoralis (assembly GCA_033576535.1). Classification (NCBI taxonomy): domain Eukaryota; kingdom Metazoa; phylum Chordata; class Amphibia; order Anura; family Aromobatidae; genus Allobates; species Allobates femoralis. The sequence continues at coordinate 464,327,110 of JARQOC010000001.1, forward strand.
CGCATTGCTCTTTTTTTTTTTTAGTTAATCTCTTTTTATTGAATTTTTGAATACATTACAAGGTATATATATATTTGCAACCAGAAAGTACAAAATAATGAAACACAGTAATAATAACAGATATATATGATTGGGGAATGACCAACCAAAATTGTATACACCCTCTTACAAAGTAGGGTCATCCAGTCCCTTATTCATAGTCCAGGACATTAGAATAAAATAACCCTTCTCTGAGCACCGTGGTACCCACTAAAGGGGGATGAAAGGACCCCACCAGAGATGTTATAACAATGGTCTTCTCATCATCAATTAGGTTGTGTAGAAAAAAAAAAAACATTCATTGGGAAATCTCATAGCGGAGTATCTCTATTTTTTGTCTGATCCCATGCTAGCAGGGCCTCGGAGAACTCGCCCAAAGTTGGGAACGTCGAAGACGAACCCATCATCCGTGGAGTTTCTCCAGCCTATGTATATTTTATTCGATTCCAGAGTTACTTGAGACTCGAGAGGGTGGGCTAAAATATAACTTTTCAAAACCAATATGTAAAGAACATTACAAAAGTGTGTATGAGAGGTAAGAAAAGAGGGAGGTAGAAAGATAAAAAGAAAGAGTAGGAAGATAGAGGGCAAATCCTGGATCATTGGGGTCAAGTAAGGAATAGGGTTAGACCAGAGAGGGATAGGGATGAAGGATTACCTCAAAACGCATTGCTCTTCACATAATCTTCTATTCCTGCGCTTTTCCTGCTGAAAGTGGAGGAGGAGCAGGATATGATGTCACATGGGAACAGAAAAAACAGGAAGGATCCTGTGTTCCTGTTCCCATGTGAGATAAATGTATGTGTGTGTATATTTGTGTGTCAGAGCTGTAGTTTCACCTTAGCAGTGTACGTGTAGGTAGCTTCTTGTTGCCTGTACATACTCTGCTAAAGTAAAATAGAACGGAACAATGGTAATAAAAAAAAATAAAAATAAAATGCCTATCCTCGACTGTTCATAGAACGGGCAGCAATAGAGAAAAAGGAAAAAAAAAATTCACCATTTGCGGCCAAAAGCAAATCCAAAAATGCACTAGCAGAGAGCAGCCAGACCCCACTAGATGGAGCAGACACAGGTGTGAATGATAAAGCCACCCCAACCTGTCAAAGCATGGGGGAGGTGGCTTGCCAAGCACTCAAGATCTGCAACCATAGGACACCATTCACATTGATACTAATAAAATAGTTTTTTATTGTTATTATAACAGTGGGAGCCTGCAGATATTTTGCACTATTAGTATCAATGTGAATGGCGTCCTATGTTTGCAGATCTTGAGTGCTTGGCAAGCTAGCACCCCCATGCTTTGACAGGTTGGGGTGGCTTTATCGTCCACACCTGTGTCTGCTCCATCTAGTGGGGTCTGGCTGCTCTCTGCTAGTGAATGTTTGGATTAGTTTTTGGCCGCAAATGGTGATTTTTTTTTTTTTTTTATGCTCGACTGTCCCAGGATGCGAGGGGACGGCGTACAGTCCACGATTGGCTGCAGAACCTGCTGACCGGTAAAGCGATCAGCTGATTCAGTCACCTGACCGGCCGGCACATCAGCTGATCGGTTTGCTGGCCGATAAAGTGATCAGCTGATTCAGTCAGCTCATTGGCCAACGGATCAGCTGATGTGCTTGCTGGCCAGCTGACTACATCAGCTGATCGCTTTACTGGCGGCAGGTCCTGCAGCTGAGTCAGCTGATCTGCCGCCAGTAAAGCGATCAGCTGATACAGTCAGCTGACCGACCGGCACATCAGCTGATTGGTTTGCCAGTGGCAGATTGATCAGCTGATCTTGGATCTGGTTTGGACGTCGCTGGACTCTGGACTACGTCGGAGGGAATCGGTGGGCTTTTTTTTAATAAAGTGATGAATGAGGTGTCTGCCATTATTACCCAGTCTGCCACCGCTTAGAGCAGCTGGAAGAACGGGTCAACCCCCAGTTTTGGCGTCTCTCATGGAGGCGCCAATTCATAGTCGGCTACTGGGTGCAATTTTCAGAGTGGGGGCCCCAGAATGCGTGGGCCTTACCACACTGAGAATTTCAGTCCTCAGCTGCCTGTGTTACCTTTGCTGGCAATAAAAAAATACAGTGAAGCCCACATTTTTTTTTTTTTAAGCTAAAAAAAAGGCTTCCTTGGATTTTCCATTGGCAAAGGTAACACCAAGCAGTGGGGGTTAGCAGCCAGTAGCTGCTGGGATTACCCTTAGCTGTCAATAAAAAATGCTGCTGGATCCCATGTGTTTTTTTTTTTTTACCTTCTTTTTCTCTTTTTGACAACTAAAAGTAAATAGGGCTCCCCTGTATCTCCATCCCCTGGAATGGAGAAGAAATGAAATGACATCAGAGGCCTCCTTTTTTTTCTTTTAAATATCTTTCTTCACTGTTCTAGTGCAAAACGCATCCTTAAAAAAACGCAACAAAAAACGCAGCGTGTGAGCACAATGTTTTTTTTTTCATTTTTTACCTGCTCAAAAAACGGATCCTCAAAATTCAGAAAAAACGGATCCTTAAAAAAGTGCACGTAGCCTTACTGTGTGTATATATAGATATGCAGTTAATAGATATTAGGAATTTAATAATAGAAAGCACTAATAGAGTGACAAATGTGTTATATTTTTTTCATTTTAACAGGTCCAGATGGCAAAAAAAATTTAGGGAAGTTTCTGTCTCAACCAATATTTGTTAATGGGCACATTGTCCTTCTATATACGGATGGGTCAACTTGTGCGAAAGACAAACAAATTCACTCCAACATCACCCTTATATGCAGCCCAGGTACGTACTGTTTGTCAGCAGGTTTAGTTACTTGTCATCTATGGGGTTTTATGTAATGCTGATAATATGCCGGGTATGAGCTTTCACCTGTGAAGTTCTTGATGGTCAAAATCTATCATATCTATAGGGGGAGAGACAATGCGCAAATGGGGTCTCATCTCCTTACAGATATCGACAAGAACCTTATTGAAAGCTGCTCACTTGGAAAATTTGTGTGACACACAAGTATGCGCGCCTGGATAAAGTTGCTGCAGGACGCACACATCTACGATCGACGTGGCGAACAATAGTTGTATTGGGATGAAGTGTCTCAGGATCCGCGCTGCTGCAGCGCGGATCCTGAGACACTTCATCCCAGTACAACTAAAATCTATCATATGGCACTGTCAGATGCCTGACTACTCCATCTCATCCCTGAAGCTACTTTCTTTCTCATATGAAATATGCTTATATTTCTTCTTTTTTTTTTTCTTCTTTTTGTTTTTCTATCTTTTTATTTTTAACTGGGCTTAAGGAGAATGATTTTAATTTTTTTTTGTCTGATCACTTGGACTAATTATTGCAATGCTGTACTTTGGTATTGCAGTATCAGCCTCTTATCCAGAACAGAAACAGAAATGGCATCATGGCAGGCAATGACAGTCTTCAGGAGGCTCCCAGCTGTCAAAGAAACCCATTGGCACCCCATGATCAATGTGCATCTGGAGTGAGGTTGTGGAGATGATGGGTGTAGGGAACGGATGTCGGCCATGATCACACGATTTAAATGCTCTTGTTAGTGATTAATATTGGCCTTTAACAGGTTTGCATCGTTGTTCAGCTGATGCTGTCAGGCACAGATGCTGGCTTTCTGGCCACCATCTGCCTTGTGTGGACTCAGATTAAAGGCCCAGACTCACATAACGACGCATCAGCGATCCCGATAACGATGTGCAGAGATCGCTGGTGCGTCGTTTACACATCGCTGGTAAGATGTCAATCAGGCATCTTACCAGCAATGGGAAAAACGACACACTAGCGATCCAGAATTATACCGAGGTCGTTGTGAATTTTCTCTCCATAGCATGCATGCATTGAGATCGTTGCTCATTATCTCTGTCAAACACAACAATGTAGCGCTCCCAGCGGGAGCACAACAATGTGGTAATGACCCAGAGCAGTGTGTAACGATCAACTATCTCACAGCAGGGGCCAGATCGTTTGTGCGTGTTACACAGAACCACATCGCTATTGGGATCGCTGTTGCGTTACGAAATCCGTGATGCAACAGCAATCTCGTTAGCGATCTCTTTATGTGTGACAGGGCCTTAACTCCCAACACTCGCTCTATGGCATAATAGTGCGTAATAGGGCAAAGAAGGATTACTGAGGCTCTCAGTTTAGATGATATCAAGTTAAAGGATACAATGTACAATTTAATCAATAGATCTTGGAATAAATAGAAGTTCAACAATAGGATGTGTTAAAAAAATATTCCTGTGCTCAGATAATCCTTAACCTTCCCCCTTTATCCTTTGCCTTTGTCAGGTAACATTACTTCCTATGTGCTCATTTGGTTGACGATTGTGGTTCTGGTGTTAGTAAGAAAAACGCATAGTTTACAGTATTGTTTTGCAATGAAATCCATTTGTTAAATCTAGGTAACCATGAGAGCCCTCCTATACTGACGAGTTCTGAGGACTGCTACTATTCATTTGAATGGTATACTGCCACAGCGTGTGTCTTATCCAGAACCGAAGGAGATGACTGTAAAGTTGCTGATCCACAAGCTGGTAAATGTGTTGGATAACAATCAATCTTTCTTAAACTCTTCTAGGTCTAAAATGTATTCAGTATTGAAGAATTATGATGTATTTAGAAAGCTTCAAACACTTAAGGTACCGTCACACGGGGAGATATCGCCGGCGATGTCGCCGAGATCTGCCTGTTCAGGCGATGTTGAAGCGACATCGCCTGTGCGTCGCCGCGTGTAACAGGGCGATTGAACGGCGATTAATATCTGTTTCTGAGTTCAGAGATTTCCCAACAGTGTCGGGAAATCAGGCGATGTTGCTTGAGCGATCCGTATGCCTACTGCCGTGTGACGCGGCGATAGCAATGGCACAGGCGATGTCTGTGTTCAGGCGATCCATTCTGTATGCCACATTGACGGTGAGGTGGTGCTGTGTGACACGGCGATCTGAAAAGCACACATCGCTTCAAGGTTGTTTCAGGCGATTCCGGAATCGCCTGATCGCCCTGGGTTGCCGGCGATATTGCTACGTGGGACGTCTCACGAGCGATGCTGCAGCGATGTGCGCATTTATGAGATCGCCGCAATATCGCTGGCGATATCTCCCCGTGTGACGGTACCTTTAGAAGAAAAATGTGGAACTGGCTCTTAAACATATTTAATATATTTGTTTATGCTAATAAAAAATATAATGAAGCACCATTAATAATCTTAAAATAAGGGTGCAATACTTTTCGAACATATACCCAGTGGCCCGAAAGGATATAAGCAAAAATAAGCAGCACCCTAATATAAAGGTGCAGACCTCAGTAAAACCAGTACCAATGGTAGGTCAACGGGCAATAAAGACCTGAAAATCCTGAGGTGGTAAGGACCAGGGCTCCAACACACATTTCGATTAGCTTCTTGTAGAGGGTATGTGTAGTGGTGCACAGACCCTTGGTTTATATAACAGCTCACCAATAGGAGTTAGGGGTGGCATGCCACCTCAGGTTTTTCAGGTCTTTATCACCCATTTCCCAACCACTGTTTAGTATTACTGAAGTTTACATATTGTTTTTATATGTTAATGCATATGGATAAGCACTAGGCCATTTGGCCCTCTGTCTATTCATATATATTTCCTTTTATAATTGTATAATGTATTTGATATGTTTTTCTTTACCATTTGTATACCTATACTCTGTGTGGGAGGATTCTCCATGCCCTATACTCTATTAATTAATCAGAGAAAGTAGCATACACCTCATAATCTGTTGCATATAGAGTATAGCTTTTATATCTGGGATTTCTTACTTTCACTCTTTCTCTTTGTTGGATGTTTGTAGTTTTTAAAAGAACCTTTGTCTTGGCCTTTTGTAGGTACTATTATTATTCAGACTATAAAAAGCACCGGACCATAAGATGCACCCAGGTTTTATAGGATTTAGAGGAGGAAAACGGGGAAAAGAACGTTAAGCAAAACATGCAGTCATGATGAACTGTTGTAGGGGGAGGGGAATCTGCTGTTAACACTGATCCCCCATCCTGGTACATGATCTCCCATCCAGGTATATGATACCCATACAGGTATATGATCTCCCCCAATACAGGTATATTGATCTCCCCCCAATCCAGGTACATTGATCTCACCCAATCCAGGTACATTGATCTCACCCAATCCAGGGACATTGATCTCACCATCCAGGGATATTGATCTCACCCAATCCAGGGATATTGATCTCACCCAATCCAGGGACATTGATCTCACCCAATCCAGGGACATTGATCTCCACCAATCCAGGTACATTGATCCCCGTTCATAGTATATGATACTCCATCCAGGTGTATGATCTCCCCCCCCCCCCCCATCCAGGTACATGATCCCTTATCCTGGCATTTGCCTCGTAACTTTACACTTACAAAGAAATAAATGAATTTACTCACCTCCCATCGCTCCCTCTGCAGCAGCGACGTCCTTTTGTCTTCTGAAGCCGAACGCTGATCACTGAGTGAGCAGCACGCATGGCGATGAAGTCTCTGTCCTGCGTCCCACGCCACACACTGATCAGTGTTTGGCATAAGACAGGAGGATGTCGCTGCTGCAGGGGAAGTGATGGTCAATATGATTGTATGGGATATTCACCGCTTCCCATGCCAATGATGCGTGGGAAGCAGTGAATATCCAGACACTCGATCGCCCATGGCTGCACTATCGATGGGTGATCATAGTCCAGGCTATTTAATATTTGCCTCTTCCCCTGATCTCCCCGCCTATCATCTCACCCACCTCAAAGCATCTGCTTCAGTGCTGAGAGGTGATAAGCGGGGAGAGACTGCAGTGAACATTACATTTGCTTAAACAGCGGGTCCATGTGATCGCTGGCCGCGGCTGCAGCCTGCTCCAGCCTCTGGTGACACACTGCAGAGCTCTCTCCCTCCCCACAGCACTGCAAAGTCATACATCTGGGCTATAAGACGCACCCCCCCACACTTTTTTGCCAAAAGTTTTAGAAAAAAAGTTTGTTTTATAGTCCAAAAATATGGTATTTAATTTTTAAGTGAACATAGTCTTAATTGCTGACTTACATCAGAAAGTTTGAAAAACTAAATGAAAAAGCTTGGATGTTTCCTTAGTCGATCGATCTTAGAGAGAAATTAAAATCCATAAAACATCTCTCTGGGTCTAGAGAGGACATATCCTCCCCCACACTGAACATATGGGATTTATTAAAACTGTGGAAGAGAAATAGGAAGATCACACACACATCGAACTTCATTGAAATAAGACCTCTTGGTCTGGACAGGCAATTCAAACTGGCTTATCTGCTAGGAAACAGACACAAGGATGGTGTCTGTTTTGTTAACCCTTTCATGATCAAGGACATGGAGGTACCTTCTAGGTCATGTTCCCCTCCTTTGATTTAAACTCACGCTGTGAGCTTGCATCATTCCCATCATCTGACAGCTGATCTAATCAGCCAGTATGTACAGCTGCCAGGGCCAGGCAGATCGCTGCTAACTTTTTAGATCGCAATGTCAGTTACTGACAGCGCACTCTAAAGCAGCACGGCAGGGATCGCGCTATTCCCTGCCAGCTTCGGCGAACCTGTGATGTGATCATGAGGCCTCGTTGCCTTGGCATGGTAGCGCGGGGTCAGATGATGACCCTGGACGCTGTCATGACTCACTTCTGCTGTTCAGAGCTGGCACCTCCGCTCCTAGGACCCTGAGCTTCTAAAACAGAATTAACTTTTTTTCTTTTTCTCTCATTTTGCCTGTGAAAATGTTGTATGTACCACTAAACAGTTAAAGCTACTATCATCCTACAAATGATTAAGTCGAAAGTAGATGAAAAAATAAAGTCACTGGTTTCAAAAATGATAATACAAGTTAATTTTTTGTAAAAGAATTCTTAACCCCTTCACCACCCGGCAATTTTTCATTTTCCGTTTTGTTTTTTTCCTCCCTTTCTTCCAAGAGCCATAACTTTTTTTATTTTTCCATCAATACAGACATAGGAGAGCCTGTTTTTTGCAGGACAAGTTGTACTTTCAAACTAAATAATTTATTTTACCATATAGTGTACAGGAAAATGGGAAAAAATTCCAAGTGTGGTGAAATTGCAAATACAATTGCAATTATACATTTGTTTTTTTTTCCGTTTTTTTTATTCACCATGTTAACTATATGGTAAAACTGACGTGACGATATGATGGGTCAGCATGAGTTCATAGGTACCAAACGTATACTTTTACTGTTATCTAAATGGTGAAAAAAAATCTGAAGTTTTAAAAACATAGAATTGCTATGTTTGTGCCATGTTCCGCGACCCGTAGCGTTCTCATTTTTAGGGATATGGAGTTTTGTGACGGTTTATTTTTGCAGCTCGAGCTGATATTTCTAATGATGCAATGTTTGGGTGGATGCACAGTTTTGATCGCCCGTTATTGCATTTTGTTGCAATGTTGCGGCGACCAAAATAATCGAATTTTGGCGTTAGGACCTTTTTTTCCGTTACGCAGTTTACAGATCTGATTGATTTTATATTTTGATAGATCAGGCTTTTCTGAACGCGGTGACACCAAATGTGTATTTTTTCATATTTTTATTTTCAATGGCGCAAAAGGGGGTGATTTGAACTTGTTGTTTTTTTTTTTCTTCATATTTTTAAAAACTCTATTTTTTTTATTTTTACTTTTTTTACATTGCTCCATATGGCGCCAAAGTGCTGCACAGTCCGATCGCTTGTGCTATGTCCTGATGAGCTGCAGCACTTCGGGACATAGCAGAAAAGATCACTTTTTGTGCATGGCTGCACTTGCCAATCATCAACAGGAAGTAATTCCTGATAGCATCTAGGACCCCAAGCTATCAGGTGACACACAGAGATCCCACAATCTTATGCGGAATCTCCTATCGTGGCAAGCAACGGTGCAGTCCCCACTGCGAAGCTTTTGGATCGCTCTGTCTGTGAATGACAGCATGATCCAGAAGGTTAACAGCTCCGATGGGATCGTAGATCAGCTGAGATGTCGGGGGAATAATGTGAGCTCACCGCCGGGAGCCCAAATCAAAGGGAGAGACATGACCTATGATGTATTCATACGTCATAGGTCGTGAAGGGGTTAAAGGATTCATCAGATGATGAAAAATATTTTTTATCTTGTTATGATCAATGTTTTAAGCATGTCGATGATCATTGTGTATGTATATTTAAGAAGATAGTATTTTTCAAACTGTAAGATGTGTCTTATTTTAAGACGCAACCTGGGTGTGAAGTAGAGGGGTCATTAGCATTAATTTTATTGTACTAGGGTAGAATAAGGAGGTAATAAATCTATTGTTAGTGTCAGTTCGTGTTATTTATTAAAGGCACACATGTCTTCTACATACAAACTGCATGCATATATAGACATACACTCAGCTCTTTGACATGCAACTCTATACACATATAGACATACACACCTCTGCTACTTGCAAGCTACGTGCCCATATAGATTTACGCACAGCTCTGTTACATGAAAACGACATGAAAATATAGACATATAGCTCTTCTGCATACACATATAAACACACAGCTCTGCAACATGCAAACTACATGCACATATAGAAACACACCTGTTTATTCACCATGTTAATTATATGGTAAAACTGACGTGATACATAGATATCTAGATTAAAAGAGGAGACACAAAAAGTCGCAAATGGGTCTTCTTGTTTAGATAAGATAATCTTCCCGTGAGTAAATGTGCTCACCTGGCTTGGTTGTGATGACCCACAACCAGTATGCTCGCATGGACAGCTGCCGCTGGATCTGCACTTCCACATGCAAGGTGGTGTCGTATCCAGAGTTTCAAAAAGGGTTTAGTGCCTGTATGATCCGCGCTGCTGTCGAGATGAAAGACACGGGAGACAAAGCTCCTTCAAAGATGGTCCTTTATTCCCTACGCGTTTTGGTGCCGTCCATGCACCTTTTTCAAAGGTATAATCTGATTATATCTCTGAGGAAGGTGCAGGGACGGCACCGAAACGTGTAGGGAATAATGGAGCATCTTTGAAGGAGCTTTGTCTCCCGTGTCTTTCATCTCAACACAGTGATATATAGATGCATATAGATAAAATTATAGCTTTGCTGCATGCATATTTAGACAAATACAGCTTTGCTACATGCACATATAGACACATATACAGCTCTAATACATGCACAGATACACACACACACACACACACACACAGCTCCGCTACATGAAAACTACATGTTTATACAGTTGTGGCCAAAAGTATTGACACCCCTGCAATTCTAGCAAATAGAAAACAAGCGGTGTCAGAGGTTTGGAGCGCTAAAGAAACCACGGGTTGGTGATTAAATTACCGATAATTTATTGGACGAACAGCAGGGGTCCAGTATGCCACAACGCGTTTCGACGCACAGATGCATCTTTCTCAAGTGGAGAAAGACCCACCCTTGAATGATCAACTGATACACAGTGTGGAGCTGGGACGGAAGCCAGTGCAGCGAGTCTGCCTCTTCGGGTGGAGGAGTGAAGGAGCCCACCTCCATCTCCAGAGGAACTAAGGAGCCGACCACCAGGCCCGGAGTATCTGAGGAGGAGGGAATATTGGCCCTTGTCACTACAGTGATCCACATTAAGCCATCAGTCTGGTTGTGCGGGGTGTTGCACAACCAGTAAAGGTTAGTGCAAACATAGTAAAACCGTGTATTAAGTTCCTCCAGTTGCAGTGTGGCGCAATATCTGTTTTTTCTTTTAACCCCTGCAATTCTGTCAGATAATACTCAGTTTCTTCCTGAAAATGATTGCAATCACAAATTCTTTGGTATTATTATCTTCATTTAATTTGTCTTCAATGAAAAAACACAAAAGAGAATGAAGCAAAAAGCAAAACATTGATCATTTCAACACAAAACTCCAAAAATGGGCCAGACAAAAGTATTGGCACCCTCAGCCTAACACTAGGTTGCACAACCTTTAGTCAAAATAACTGCGATCAATCGCTTCCGGTAACCATCAATGAGTTTCTTACAATGCTCTGCTGAAATTTTAGTCCATTCTTCTTTGGCAAACTGGTCCCTGATATTTGAAGGGTGCCTTCTCCACACTGCCATTTTTAGATCTCTCCACATGTGTTCTATGGGATTCCGGTCTGGACTCACACTGGGCCCTACATTGTGCTGCAAAATTTGTTGGTAGTCTTCAGACTTCATAATGCCATGCACACGGTCAAGCAGTCCAATGCCAGAGGCAGCAAAGCAACCCCAAAACATCAGGGAACCTCCGCCATGTTTGACTGTAGGGACCGTGTTCTTTTTTTTTTAATGCCTCTTTTTTTTCTCCTGTAAACTCTTATGTTGCCCAAAAAGCTCTACTTTTGTCTCATCTGACCAGAGAGCATACTTCCAAAGCTTTTTAGGCTATCTCAGGTAAGTTTTGGCAAACTCCAGCCTGGTTTTTTTATGTCTCTGGGTAAGAAGTGGGGTCTTCCTGGGTATCCTACCATACAGTCCCTTTTCATTCAGACGCCGACAGATAGTACGGGTTGACACTGTTGTACCCTCGGACTGTAGGGCAGCTTGAACTTTGTTTGGATGTTAGTTGAGCTTCTTTATCCACCATCCGCACAATCTTGCGTTGAAATCTCTCGTCAATTTTTCTTTTCCGTCCACATCTAGGGAGGTTAGCCACAGTGCCATGGGCTTTAAACTTCTTGATGGCACTGTGCACGGTAGACACAGGAACATTAAGGTCTTTGGAGATGGACTTGTAGCCTCGAGATTGTTCATGCTTCCTCACAATTTGGTTTCTCAAGTCCTCAGACAGTTCTTTGGTCTTCTTTCTTTTCTCCATGCTTAATGTGGTACACACAAGGACACAGGACAGAGGTTGAGTCAACTTTAATCCATGTCAACTGGCTACAAGTGTGATTTAGGTATTGCCAACACCTGTTAGGTGCCACAGGTAAGTTACAGGTGCTGTTAATTACACAAATTAGAGAAGAATCACATGATTTTTCTAACAGTGGCAATACTTTTGTCCACCCCCTTTTTTATGTTTGGTGTGGAATTATATCCAATTTGGCTTTAGGACAATTCTTTTTGTGTTTTTTTTTTTTTATTGAAGACAAATTAAATGAAGATAATAATACCAAAGAATTTGTGATTGCAATCATTTTCAGGAAGAAACTGAGTATTATCTGACAGAATTGCAGGGGTGTCAATACTTTTGGCCAAAACTGTACACACACAGCACTACTACATGCAACTACCTTGCATATATAGCCACACACAGCTCTTCTACATATAGACACACATACAACCATAGATTGTAATTCCTGATCGGGATCTTCACCTTCCTAGCGTTATTCCCGAGCCTGACTCGGGGTTAACATTCACTACCAGAAGCGTTAACCCCGAGTCAGGCTCGGGCTTACCCGCGTTCGCGGCAGATGCGGTGAGAAAATCGCATCTGCCGCACTTGCCGCACTTGCCGCACTTGCGCCGCACTTGCGCCGCGGTTGCGGTAATCTGCATAGGAACCAACCACCTCGGATGACCCTCATACATTGTTCATATGTGCCCCTGCAGGCTAGTAAACCATTAGCAGCACTGTTGTTGTGTGCAAAGTGGCTGCAGTAGAAGTGAGATAATGATGTTAGACACTTACATGCCTGCGTACTTGAGGCCGTCTCCCTGTGTGTGCTGGGACTTGTGGGCTGTGCTCATCATGTCTGCTCTCCCCCTCCCTTATGCACGCCCCCTCTCAGCCTGCTATAGTGATGTGAGGCTGATTGCGTCATAAAGGGGCGGGGCTGAGGGCGTGACCTGGCCATGGAAGTGTGAGGAAGCACCTCCATAAGCTCTGCAGACCCGGGACTTTATAGAGCTATTCAACTTCACAATCTCTGCTCCAATGTCACGGAGAAAGAAGCCTGAAGATGCTGTGACAGCCCTGACACCTCCTGAGAAGCAAGGGAGAGAGGCAGGCATGGCAAAACTGTTTGGGACAGCAGGAAGAAAGGCAGCACACTCCTCTGTAATGGCACAGGGAGGACCTCATGCTCAGAAGCTGCAGGCACAGTCACCTTCACAGCTGCCACAGAGAAACCCCCACAAACAAAGCACTGGAAGCCAGGTAACAGCTGTTATCAGCTCCTCAGATAAGGGGAAGGAGAGATCAAGGGAGTCTGCAGTTGTGGAAACATTAGAGGAGATTGCAGACACTGGAGAGGAGACGGAGGAGACATGGAGGGATTCTCCCCCCTCCCCTACACAGGCTGCAATAATGGTGCCTGCTTCAGACCAGTCCAGCAGCTCCTACTCTGAACTGAGGGCTATTAGGAGCATGATTGCTGCTCTCCCCACCAGACAAGACCTAGACTGTTTAATGGCCCGCATGGAGGCATCCCAAGCCAAAGCCCTGAGCCCCATTAAGGAGGATATAGAGACTCTAAAGTCACTATCCACTGCTGTGTCTGAGACCATAGCTGCCATTGAAGAGAGAGTCACTGCCTTGGAGAGACATGCTACACGCTCTAATGCACATATTGTTGCCCTGATTCTACAAGCAGATGACCAGGAGAATAGGGAAAGGCGCAACAACATACGCCTGAAAGGATTGCCTGAGACCATTACAGCTAATATGCTCCTTGACAGGACTCTAGACATCTTTAATACGGTAACACAAAGATCACCAGGCTCATCATATAAAATTGATAGGATACATAGAGTATCTCGCCCTGGCCCAATTGACCCAGACAACCCCAGAGATGTTCTGTGTAGATTTCATAATTTTACAGACAAGGATGCTCTGATACAAGCGGCTTGGTCTTTTGGCGACATTCTGATTGACAACGTAAATGTTCGCCTCTTCCCAGATGTTTCTAGTCGCACCTTGTATATGCGACGGCAGCTGCGCCCCTTACTTGTGAAGATTAAAGAGCGGGGAGCCACGTACCGCTGGGGTCATCCCTTCCATCTTATAGTGAGAAGAAACAACAAGACATATTATCTTTGGCATAGGGATGACCTTCCTGGACTATTTTCGTTCTTGGATATCCCATCCATCCCGATCCCGGATTGGCTCTCTTTGGAAGGATTTCAGAGGTTCGCAACAATGGGCCGCCAACGCAGTTCCCTTTCAGATGCTCTCCGCAAGAGGAAGACACGGAGTGGCAATGCTCCACGTACGCCCTCGTCACAGCCTGGCAGCCCGAGGGGCGGAAGAGACGAGGCGTTTGCAGAGGACTTACCAACATGAGATTCCTGATCCACCTTTGTTGGAACTGATTGAGCTATATGAGGTTGATGCCTCAGACCTCACCCAGAATTGCTCTGGACTGGTCTGCCTGGTAACAATTGTTATATAAAAAGATAGTGCATTCGTTACGTATAACAAATTTATTAAGGGTTTTGTGTTGCTTTTTCCCTTTTATCGATTGTAACTTTTTCTTGTTGACTTTTAAAGAAGTTGATAATGTGGTGTAAAGAGATGATCTTGATGATATACAAGAGTCCTGGGTCTGTGGATCGTTGCCTTTTGGTCAGTTACGGTCCCTACGACTCTCTCTCTTTCTCTTTTCTGTTTTCTTAGAGAGAGTTGATTTGCTGGCTTGACCGGCTTAGACTAAAATAGTCTTATCTTCCCTTTAATCTTTTTTTCTCAATCTCTTTGTTTTACACTCCTCTACACCTCCCTCCCCTCTTACCTCCCCCTCTTTCCTGTACCTTGGTCCCCTTTTTCCTTGAAGTTCCTAGTTAGCAGAAGGGAACACTATGACACATAGCACCCTATCTGCTATACAAATTGGCACGCTGAATGTGCAAGGTCTACATGATTCAGGGAAAAGATCTATTTTGTTTAACTATTTGAAAACTAACAAAATTCATGTTGCTTTTCTTCAGGAGACTCATATGTGCGAGAACAAGCCTTATAAGCTCTCCAGTCATTGGTTTCCTACGTCATACCACAGCTTATCTAATAATTCACACTCCTCTGGTTCCAGTATCGTGATATCGAGGTCGATACCATGGGAATTTGTGGACTCCTGCAGTGGTGGCAACGGAAGACTCCTTATGGTAAAAGGTAAGATCGCCTCCAGAACATATACATTTGCCTCGCTATACCTCCCTAACTCTGGTCAGATCACAACGCTCCTGCAGTTTTTAGATAAAATTGAGGTCTTCGCAGAGGGAACGCTGGTTCTAGGGGGAGATTTCAATGTTACACTTGACCCCGACCTTGACACGTCTCGAGGCAGGTCTAGTATGTCTAAAGCAGCTATTAGAAGGTTGAACAGAGCGCTCCATGATCACCAATTACTAGATGCTTGGCGCCTCTTGTTCCCTACCTCTAAAGACTATACCTTTTACTCCCCAATACATGACGTATATTCTAGACTTGACTTCTTTCTCCTGAGACACACTGATCTGACACAACTAATAGATGCTACTATTGAGCCGATTTCCTTTTCAGACCATGCCTTGGTTAAGATTTCCCTTATGCTCCACTCCCCGATCCCAAGACAGTGGCAATGGAGGCTAAACGCTTCTTTATTAGAAGACACAGTAGTCCTAGCGGACGTCTCTAAATCATTGAAGGATTACTTTGATTTAAATGTTTCCACAGATGTGACACCTGGGGGAGTGTGGGAGGCTCACAAGTGTGTAGTTCGAGGCATTTTAATCAAACATGGTGCCCGACTTAAGAAAATTAGAGATACAGAAATCCAAGATCTAATGATTAGACTGAGAGACCTCGAAACTAGGCATAAACGTCACTCTCTCCCTGATCTGAAGAGAGAACTATTAGATGTTAGGGAGAAGCTACGCACTACTTTACTATATAAGGCAAAAGGGGTACTTACCAGATGCCGTAGACATTTCTATGAATATGGGAATAAGTCCGGTAGAGCTTTGGCGAGGGCCTCTAGAATTTGCAGAGCTACTACGTATGTTTCTGAAATATCACACCCAGATACCTCAAAACGCTCAAAGTTTCCCCACGACATAGCTGAGGCATTCAAACATTACTATACCGCTTTGTATAATCTTGACACGAATAAAGCGCCGGTAGCATTGAATGCACTTACATCACGCATAAGAAAATATATTACATCTTCGGCTATGCCGAAATTGGCGGATTCAGTTTCGCAATCCTTAGAGATGCCTATCTCAATCAGGAGATTGAAGATGCGTTGTCCTCATCTAAATCGGGGAAAGCACCTGGCCCAGATGGGTTTACGGTTGGTTATTATAAAAAATTAAAAGAAGCTCTATTGCCACACCTAAAAGCCTTTTTTAATGCCTTGGCGATATCTACACCACCCAAAGATGCATTAAGAGCTAATATAACAGTGATTCATAAACCAGGGAAAGATCCTCTGCTATGCTCCAGTTACCGCCCAATATCCCTGCTGAACGTAGATATTAAGCTTTTTGCAAAAATTTTGGCGGCAAGACTCTCCCCGTTCATACCGGACTTGATTCACCCAGATCAGACGGGATTTGTCACGGGTAGGGAGGCCAGAGACAACACCACCAAAGCTATAGACTTAATTTATACAGCCAAGACATCTAAAACCCCGCTGATGTTACTATCTACAGACGCAGAAAAAGCGTTCGATCGCGTACATTGGACTTTTATTAAAGAGACATTGTCTCACATCGGATTGGGAGCTAAGATGCTTGGTTGGGTGCTCTCTCTGTACTCCGTCCCGTCGGCAAGAGTGCGGGTCAACGGGATCCTTTCGGAGTCATTTGATATTAACAATGGCACGCGTCAGGGATGCCCGTTGTCCCCATTAATTTTTATTTTGACTCTCGAACCGTTATTGCGTCATGTCCGAATGAATGGAGATATTTCAGGCATGCAAGTAAAATCAGGTGTACATAAAATTGCGGCATATGCAGACGATCTCCTGTTCTTTCTAACAAATCCAGAGGTTTCTCTCCCCATTTTATTGAAAGAATTGGAGACATATTACACTCTCTCCAATTTTAAAATAAATAGATCAAAATCTGAGGCCCTAAATGTGTCGCTTCCCCTGAGTCAAATTACTAGAATACAGAACGCCTTTTCATTTTATTGGTCTCCTAAATCTCTTCGCTATTTAGGGGTACAGATTACTCCAGATGTTAGAGATCTGTATGGTGCAAATTTTCCTTCACTGCTGCGGTCAATTACAGTAGACTGTGAGAGATGGATATTGTCTACTTTCACATGGGCTGGTAGATGCCAGCTTTTCAAAATGAATATCCTTCCGAGGATATTATATTACCTACAGACATTACCTATCACCATTCCATTATCCTTCTTTAAGACAATTGCACAACTGCAGACAAAATTCATCTGGAGTAACTCGAAACCACGTCTAGCGAGATCAATCCTGTATAGACGCAAAAAAGATGGTGGTGTGAATCTCCCAAATATCAAACTGTATTACATAGCCACCCACCTCACGCGGGTAATAGATTGGTGCAGGCATGGTACAAATAAATTGTGGGTACAAATCGAACAGGATTTTACTCCTTTCAGACTTCAGACATTACCCTGGGTGTCACTTCGAAAAGAAGAGTTATTATATGACCATCCGACAATTGGGTCTACTCTCAAGATTTGTGATCACACGTTAGTTAGATCCTTAATGATACCATCTGCCTCTGTCTTGAGTCCGATCCTTAGTCACCCGGACTTTCGACCAAGTCTTGATGACCCCGTGTTCCAACGTTGGATAAAAGCAGGTCTGGATAGGATTGAAAAATGGAGTGAGGGAGAAGCGTGGCCAACCATTGAACAACTTAATTCAATTACCTACCCGACGGCTCTGGGTTTCTGGAGATGTGTACAACTTGTGCATTATCTTCATAGACTCCCTCCTAAGAGGACGTTTTTAAATCCTAAGACACTGTTTGAATCTCTATGCTCTACCACAGTTGACTGTAGGCATGCTTTATCACAGACATACGCGTGTTTGATTTCTCCACCGGACCTCCCGACTCCCCATTTCATGCTGCGATGGGAGACAGATCTTGGTCTCAAACTGTCTACAGAACAGAGATCTGCAATTTATTCTTTAGCTCACTCTACTTCAATAAGCTCAAAACTGCAGGAGGCAAATTATAAATTATTGACGAGATGGTATAGAGTCCCAGCTCATTTGCATAGACTCTTTCCTTCTATAGACCCGAAGTGCTGGAGGTGTGGTGGGGCGGATGGTACAATACTACACGTGTTCTGGGAGTGTGCGAAGCTCCAACCATTCTGGTCGGAGGTGAAAAAGATTACAAGGCAAGTTACGGGATACACGGATGAGTTAGATCCTGGCCTCTTCATGTTGCACCACTGTAGGATTCCACCAAACAAATATAAACATACACTGTTGAGGTTCTTAGTCATGGCTGCGAGATCTTGCATCCCGATGCTCTGGAAAAAGGAGACGTGTCCTTCTGTGGCTATGTGGATAGAGAAGGTGAACGACCTCATGCTTCTCGAGGACCTGACATCAGCTATACATGATTCATATGAGAAGTTCAGAAACACGTGGTTTAATTGGATGAGTTTCCAACAATCTGACCTGTATAAGTCTCACAGAAGCTCCTGAGGAACTTGCTCTTAAGAACTGGTTAGTAAATGGGTGCGATTGAGAGTTCCTTTTACTCCATTGAGGTTTGGTAACTTCACGAGACCCCTACCTTACCCTCCCTTCTACCCCTCTTCATACCCCCCCACCCATCCTATCCCCCGTTCTGGTCTATTCTACTCTTTTCTTTCTTTATGTGTTTCCTATCTTTTCCTTTCTTTTTTGTTTTTTTATCTTTCATTGTCATTATTATTGGTAATAGACGGATACCTATGGAGTAGGTAATGCTTGTTTTATAATTCTGACTGGCAAACAACTCCGATGTGTTATACTAGACAGCTTGTTTTTCATGCCAGAGTTAGTTTTAATATTGCTATAGTAAATTGAATACTTTTATCAAGCTTATTGACTATTAGAAACTGATTCGTGATTCAATTAATGAGAATACATTTTATTAAGAACAGTTCTTTGTACTTGCAAGATGACTGAATCTGTAAGTTTTGGTTCTTTTTTCTATTGTTACTATAAAACGAAAAATAAAGAATTATAAAAAAAAAAGGGGGCGGGGCTAAATCACGGCATCCCGGTAGCCCCGCCCCTTTATGACGCAATCAGCCTCACATCACTATAGCAGGCTGAGAGGGGGCGTGCATAAGGGAGGGGAGAGCAGACATGATGAGCACAGCCCACAAGTCCCAGCACACACAGGGAGACGGCCTCAAGTACGCAGGCATGTAAGTGTCTAACATCATTATCTCACTTCTACTGCAGCCACTTTGCACACAACAACAGTGCTGCTAATGGTTTACTAGGCTGCAGGGGCACATATGAACAATGTATGAGGGTCATCAGAGGTGGTTGGTTCCTATGCAGATTACCGCAACCGCGCCGCAAGTGCGGCGCAAGTGCGGCAGCTATGCGGCAAGTGCGGCAGATGCGTTTTTTTAACCGCATCTACCGCGAACGCGGGTAGCCCGCTTTTAGCAACAAATTCTAGAACTAAACAGACCGCCAGGGAGGCTACCAGAGGCTGCTGCCATTGTTCTCCAAGTAAGCTTCCTCACCTGTGCTCAAAGATCAATGAAGAGCAGGAGGAGTTAGGCTGCCTTCACACTTGCAGATGCATCTGCAGCGTTTTGCAGATGCATCTGCAAGTATCAGCGTGCAGACCGCGGCCCCTATGTTTATAATGGGGCGCACCGCGGTCTGAAAGCACTCATTCATTCCTATATGTGAACCGTCCGCAGGCGGATGCCTGCTTACAGATCACACACATCCCGCCCGCACCATGGACGCGACATCTCGCGTCCATGGTGCGGGCGGGAGTGTGTGATCTGTAAGCAGGCATCCGCCTGCGGACGGTTCACATATAGGAATGAATGAGTGCTTTCAGACCGCGGTGCGCCCCATTATAAACATAGGGGCCGCGGTCTGCACGCTGATACTTGCAGATGCATCTGCAAAACGCTGCAGATGCATCTGCAAGTGTGAAGCCAGCCTTAGAGCAGCTCTTTCAGCTCTGGGAGGATGCAGTGACGACATTCTTTATCATGGGACGCTGCCTTCAGATTATAGGGCGCACACACTTTTTTAGATATAGTTTTACTTGCTAAAAAGTTAATTTTATAGTCCGAAAAATATGTAACATGAATTCTAACTCCACATATATGAATATAATAAGTTTTTTTATGATGCATACTGTAATCATAAAGTTCAGACATTTCATGTATTGAATTGGTCTGTTTTTGTTCTTGTACAAACTTAATACCAATCCCTGTGCATATTTAAAAGGCGTCCCTGGGAATAGAAAAGAATTAATAACCAAAAGGAAAAGTGATTGTAAATAAATTCCTTATTACATTTAATCAGAAAACCACACTTAACAGTGGGAAAGTTAAGTATTTGATAAACTGCTAATTTTGCAAGTTTAATCTCTTACAAAGAATGGAGAATTATGTAATTGTTATTGTAGGTACTCATGAACTGTGAGAGACAGAATCTAAAAACAATCCAGAAAATCACATTATTTGTTTAAATAATTAAATTGCATTTTATTGCATGAAAAAGGTGTTTGATCACCCACCAACCAACAAGAATTCAGTTTGAACTAGTTACCTGTGTATAAAACACCTGTCCACACAATCAGTCACACTAATCTCTCCACCATGGCCAAGACCAAAGAGCTGTCAGGGCGGCTTCACACTGCGATACGATCCAGTTCGGGGTTGTCCGGGAGGACCCTGACAGCCGCCGGCTGGACCAGCACACAGGACTGGAGGGCTAGTATGCCCTCCGGTCCGGTGTGCAGCGCACGCAGCTCCCGCTGCTGCTAAGGCAGGACCGCGGCTGCCGCAGTCCTGACCTGTCAGCGGTTGCAGCTGCGTGCGCTGCACACCGGATCGGTGGGCTTATTAGCCCTCCAGTCCTGTGTGCTGGTCCAGTCTGTGGTTGCCAGGGTCCTCCCGGACAGCCCCAGACCGGATCGTGCCGCAGTGTGAAGCCGCCCTAGGGCTAGTTTCACACTGCAGTTTTTCCCCTGATCAGGTTCGATCAGGTTTGTGTGCCGGGAGAGAACCTTGCAGAGAACAAGTATAATTGAAAGATTGACACCTGTTCTGAGTTTTGGAGACACTCCTGGTTTTGACACACAAACCTGATCGAACCTGATCAGGGAAAAAACTTCAGTGTGAAACCAGCCGAAGGCCCCTTTCACATCAGCATTTTTTAAAATCGCGGCAGATGCGGTGAAAAAAACGCATCTGCCGCGATTACCGCATACCGGCTGCACTTGCGGCACAGTTGCGGCAAGCCCCATACAATGTATAGGCGGGCTTGCGGCAGGTGCGGTTTTGGCACTTGCGGCAGGTGCGGCCTGCGAAAAAAAAACACGGTCAGCCGCGTTTTTTTTTCGCTGGCCGCACCTGCCGCAAGTGCCAAAACCGCACTTGCCGCATCTGCCGCAAGCCCGCCTATACATTGTATGGGGCTTGCCGCAACTGTGCCACAACCGTGCCTCAAGTGCAGCCGGTATGCGGTAATCGCGGCATATGCGGTTTTTTTCACCGCATCTGCCGCGATTTAAAAAAAAAAAATGCTGATGTGAAAGGGGTCTAAGGCTAGCTTCATACCACATTTTTTTTTTTGCATCCGGTCCTGTCCAGTTTGAAGCAGACAAAATCTCATCTGGTTTTACCTCCCATGTTATCCCTATGGTGCTGGATTGGTCCTATTTGGCCATCTGGTTTTGTGTATTCTGAGCTGGATTTGTTTTTGTCTGGTTTTTCACCTTGCCCAAAATTGGAGACTACAGCATTTTTGGGCTCCAGTGAAACAATCGAACAAAAAAGGACGAAAACAGATACAGGGAGATCCGGCACCCGTAACATGGGAGTCTACGGGTGCCGGATCCGTGAAAAAATCGGATTATTTCTTGGATCCAATTCTTTGCACAGAGCATGCTCTGAAATCCAGCCATGCTAACTACAGCACCATGGACAGCAGTACTTCGTGCACAGGCTGTGAATTCATTACCAGTGGCAGAGCACACACAGGCAGACTTCAGCACCATGGACAGCAGCAGAAAATGAATCCTGCAAAAAGCAGGATCAATGACTATATTGAGCCACACTCTCTGCACATCCTGTCCTCTCAGGTTCTGTCCGGTGGATCCTGCAAGAAAACAGGATCCACACGGACAGGCAAAAACTGTGGTGTGAAGCTAATCTTAGCGACTAAATCGTATACCTGCACAAGGTTGGGATGGGCTACACGACAATATGCAAGTAGCTTAGTGAGAAAGCAACAACTGTTAGCACAATTATAAAAAAATGGAAGTAATACAAGATCACTGTCAACTTTCCTTGGTCTGTGCCTTCATACAGTACTCACCGTTTGGGGTAAGGTAATTCTGAAAAAGGTCAGCAATCAGCGCAGAACTAAATGTGAGGAATTGGTCTGTGACCTGAAGAGAGCTGGGACCACAGTCTCAAATATTACCATTAGTAACACACTACGCCATCATGGATTAAAATCCTGCAGGGCATTCCAGGTCCCCCTGCTCACACCAGCACATGCTCAGACCTGTTTGAAGTTCGCCAATGGCCATCTGAATGACCCAGAGGAGTCATGGGAGAAGGTCATGTAGACAGATAAGACCAAAATTGAACTTTTTAGTATCCGCTCCACTTGGCGTGTTTAGAGGAAGAAGGATGAGTACAACCCTTAGAACACAGTAATAACCTTTGAAGCATGGGGGAGGAAGCTGCATACTTTGGGGTGCTTTTCTGCAAAGAAGGCAGGACGACTGCACTGTATTGAAGGGAGGATGGATGGAGTCATGTGTCGTGAGATTTTAGCCAAAAACACCTTCTCTCACTAAGAACATTGAACATGGATCTTGGCTGGGTTTTCCAGCATGAAAACGAACTGAAATTCACAGCCAGGGCAAGGAGTG
This sequence comes from Allobates femoralis, assembly GCA_033576535.1. Lineage (NCBI taxonomy): Eukaryota > Metazoa > Chordata > Amphibia > Anura > Aromobatidae > Allobates > Allobates femoralis. The sequence continues at coordinate 464,350,174 of JARQOC010000001.1, forward strand.
GCTCAGTAAGAAGCATTTCAGGGTCCTGGAGAGGCATAGTCAGTCTCCAAACCTTAACCAAATAGAAAACAAATAGAAAATCTTTGGAGGGATCTTAAACGCAATGTTGCTAAAGCCTCGAAACCTGAAAGATCTGGAGAAGAGCTGTAGGGAGAAATGGGCCAAAATTTCTGCTTCGGTGTGTGCAAACTTGGTCAAGAACTACAGGAAATGTCTGACCTCTGTAATTGCAAATATTTCTGAACCAAATATTTAGTTCTTTATCTATTGTATCAAATACTTATTTTGTGCAATAAATTGCAATTTTATTATTTAAAATTCATACAAATATGATTTTTTTGGATTTTTTTTTTTAGATTCTGTCTCTTATAGTTGAAGTGTACCTACAATAAAAAATGAAAGACCTCTCAATTCTTTGTAGGTGGGAAAAGTCACAAAATTGGCAGTGTATAAAATACTTATTTTTCCCACTTTATTTTCTCATTGGATGAGAAAACTATAGTGCATTAAAATGGCCACCATCTTACACCGGCAGAAACCTGTAATAGAATTAATTAAATAGGGTATTGTTAGCATGTTAAGTTAGAAGCTCTGCTGCCTTCCTTCATGTGAAGCTCCCCGTGGATCTTTGTATACTGGACATACCAGGGATGTTGATGTAAGAAGTCACCTTGAGTGCTCATTTTCTGATGAAACACTCATTTCTTTAATGGAATGTTATCAATGTCAAATTCTCAGTCAGTGCTAGCCGGTGCTTGGACCAGAGAACGAATGCACTAGTCTTCAGATGGGCATTTATGTTGGTTCAGAAGGCATTGTAAAGTTGAAAATATTCCCTTCATATTTCTATTGATATATAAGATTTGCAATTTGAATTAAAATAATAGAAAAGTAACGGAACCTTAGGTATATGAAGCAATGTTTTAATATGGAATACTGTTTTCTGTTATGCAGGATTTTACTTTGATCTGTCACCGCTGACAAATAAAACTGGAAGCTACAAGATTGTTACTAATGAATACAATTACCATATTAATGTCTGTGCCAATGTTACCCAGCAACTTTGTGAACCCAACTCTGGAGCTTGTCAAGTAGCTAAAGCGTAAGCAATCGGAAGCCATTTGTTTTACTTACTGTACTACCAGATTAAATGATTATCTAAATATCAAAAAATGATGTCCTATGAGGTTGGACTTGATTGACTATTGTCACCTACTTTCCTAGTATTAGTGTATCAGGAACTGAGCAATTGTATCAAACACAACCACTTGCAAGAGTACAAAGAGAAATTGGGTAAACAATGAAGGGACCACGGTAGCCCCTTTATTAAGTCAAACCCTTACTGTTCCAATTTCAATGGACTATTCTTAAGCCGGCCATACACCTTGGGTGGCTGTTGGCTGAATGATGCTTCTGCAAATTGTTTGCCTAAGGCTGCTTTCACATAGCGATTTTCTTCCATCCATGGCTGTCCAATGTAAATCCGCCAGCCATGGATCTGATTTGGCCCCCATGTTTTCATATGGGGGTCGGATCGGATTTGGCCTAATTGCCACACGATTTTGTGGGATCCGATTTGTGTCCAATTCTTTTGCTGTACCCAAAATCGGAGACTGCTCCGATTTTGGGCACAGAAAAAAATTGGATCCCACACAATCGGATGGCAATTAGACCCAATCCGATCCGATCCGTGGCCTTTAACATGGGGGCTTATGAGCGCGGGTCCGAGGAAACAGCTGATCGTTCCTTGGACCCGATTTTAGTGTACTGAGCATGCTCAGTACACTAAAACTGCTCCTAACCGTCTCATTTCACTTCTGCAGTGTATAATATACATTGCAGAAATGAAATTAAGTAAAAGAAAGTTAAAAATAAAAAAATCTGTGTTCTCCCCTATCTGCGATCCACCGCTGCCTCCAGCAAGGTTCGGGTGCTTACAGGACCTGCGGTGATGTCACAACCCGGCAGCGTCATTGGGTCACATGACCGCAGTTACCGCGGTAACTGCGGTCATGTGACCCGATCAGCTGATCGGCTTCTGACATCACCGCAGGTCCTATAAGCACCCGGACCTTGCTGGAGGCAGCAGTGGATCGCGGATAGGTGAGAATACTGTTCTTTTTTTTTTTTTTTAAACTCTTTCTTTTATACTATATTTCAATTCTGCAATGTATATTATACATTGCGGAAGTGAAAGTGCCTCGTTGTGTCCGGATCCTTTATAATCACGGACCCGGACACAGAATATGTCACCCCCTGTGCTGTCCTTTCCTGTCCTTGGGGTCCTACAAAAAGTAGGATCCCACGGACAGAAAAAAATACGCAACGTGAACCCAGCCTAAGAGCTATTTTGTTGCTGTCTCTCCCATACACAGGTGTGCTCATTCAGCCATGGCCTCTTGTGTTCTCTATGAGATATCTGCTGACCGATATCTCTGCTGGTAGTTAATCTCCTGGAGAAGAAATCAATTGGCTATGTGGAATCAGACATGCTTGATTGACTTGTTGGTTACTGCAGCCACACACATTGAAGCATTGGCCGAACCTGTCAATGGTGGTATGTTCGGCCCACAGTAGTTTAATTTATATGAGGGCTTTGAGGTTAGTCCATTCATCCTTGAGGGCCCTTTTAATGATTGGAAATTTATTAAAATATTGGCTGTTTTTTTTTTTTTTGTTTATATCAGGGATAAAAACCATTGGAATCTTGGCGTGGGTAATTCTAAGCTTTCTTACTATGACGGAATGATCCAGCTCAACTACACTGATGGAACCGCCTACAATGATGTGAAGAAGACACCTCGCTCATCTCTGATAACTTTTCTGTGTGACAGAAGTGTTGACATTGGTCAGCCAGAATATCAGGTATAATCTGCTGAATAAGAAGGGACTTAACAAAAAGAGTTAAATACGATGTTAATATTCACTCTAATGTGGACTTCAATGTTAATATCCTGGAGAAAAAAACATTTATGACTCACCCTTTTGTAAGGTTCACTTGAGTATTAACAAATCGGCAAATTTTCATGCAGAAAAAAAAATTTTTTTTTTTTCAACTGTATGGCATCCGATTTTATATACCGTATATACACGCGTATAAGCCGAGTTTTTCAGCCCAAAATTTGGGCTGAAAAGTTCCCCCTCGGCTTATATGCGAGTATATAAATTTTACAGCCGCAGCCCCGGTGGTATACAGGCCCCCCCATCAAGCTCCAGGGCCCCCCCTTGCGCGGCAGCCTGTGAAGTAAAATCATACTTGCCAGTGTCCTGTCGCGCTGTCCGCAGCTTGCCGACACAAGATCCCCGGCTTCATTCCGCATTCCTCTCTAGTCGCGGGCATTGACGTCATTGCCTGCGACTAGAGGAAGTCGGAAGCCGGAAGACGCAGAATGAAGCCGGGGATCGTGTGTCGGCAAGCTGCGGACGGCGCGACAGGACACTGGCAAGTATGATTTTACTTCACAGGCTGCCGCGCAAGGGGGGGGGCCCTGGAGCTTGATGGGGGGGCCTGTATACCTCCGGGGCTGCGGCTGTATACAGCCCTGGGGCTGCTGTATACACCACTGGGGCTGCTGGCATATACCTCTGGGGCTGCTGGCATATACCTCTGGGGCTGCTGGCATATACCTCTGGGGCTGCTGGCATATACCTCTGGGGCTGCTGGCATATACCTCTGGGGCTGCTGGCATATACCTCTGGGTGGCTGTGGCATATACCTCTGGGGCTGCTGGCATATACCTCTGGGCTGCTGGCATATACCTCTGGGGCTGCAGGCATATACCTCTGGGGCTGCAGGCATATACCTCTGGGGCTGCATATACCTCTGGGGCTGCATATACCACTTGGGCTGCTGCTGTATACTACCACTGGGGCTGCTGCTGTATACCTCACTGCTGGGGGTTGTATACCTGTGCTGGAGTCCACCCTCGGCTTATACGCGAGTCAATAAGTTTTCCCAGTTTTGGGGGGCAAAAGTAGGGGGGTCGGCTTATACACGGGTCGGCTTATACACGAGTATATACGGTATAAGCAGTTATTAAAATTTGCAAGACCAAATACATTTCCAATCATAAAGAATTGCAATGTATCCGTAATTATGAGATGCTATATGGTTGATCTCTATCAGATACTTTTTTCACTTGTTTTTTTGAACGCAACCATAGACTTGAATGTGATTCTGCACAGCCCTATTGAATAAGCTTAATAAAAGTAATTTGCTGCAACACTTAACATAACATGTATGGGAATTAGCTAATGGCTGACAAATGAAAAGCAGGGCATTGTGTACAGCTAAAACAATGTATAATGGAAAAGGAATACAGTCAATACTGCACTAGATACGAGAAAATAGAGAGACAGCTTCAACACTGGTGCCACTGCGAAGATCCTGGTAACTACACCAAAGTGCTCTCATCATACCGGGTCCTACTCTAACATTGCATGTGGTATACTGTTGCTGGGATGGGTTTATATGCCTGTGAATGCAATTAAAAACTGGCAGGAATGGTGTGTCTTTGGACCTGGGCTACAGTAAAATGGAGGAATAGGCAAAGTTACTGGGGGAAGAAGGGAGCACAGTCAAAAAAATAAGTCATATAAAATAGTAATAAAGACTGGCATCACCTAAATGTCAAGGTGCAAGCAAAAAAAATTGTATATATTAATAAAAGTGATTTGCTGCAACACTTAACAGAACATGTATGGGAATTAGCTAATGGCTGACAAATGGAAAGCAGGGCATTGTGTACAGCTAAAACCATTAGCTAATTCCCATACATGTTAAGTGTTGCAGCAAATCACTTTTATTAATACATACAATTTTTTTTGCTTGCACCTTGACATTTAGGTGATGCCAGTCTTTATTACTATTTTATATGACTTATATTATTTGACTGTGCTCCCTTCCCCTGCCCAGTAACTTTGCCTATTCCTCCATTTTACTGTAGCCCAGGTCCAAAGACACACCATCCCTGCCGGTTTTTACTTGCATTCACAGGCATATAAACCCATCCCAGCAACAGTATACCACATGCAGTGTTAGAGTGGGATCCGGTATGATGAGCGCACTTTGGCGTAGTTACCAGGATCTTTGCAGTGGCACCAGTGTTGAAGCTAAGGCTGGGGTCACACACACAGATATCTGGGCAGATATTGTTCACAGATCTCTGGTTGAAATGAAATCATGGACAAATTGATCCATTTTGTGGCCATATACAAATAGACCAATTTGTCCATGATTTCACTTCAACCAGAGATCCGTGAACAATATCTGCACAGATATCTGTGTGTGTGACCCCAGCCTAAGTCTTATTTTCTCGTGTCTAGTGCAGTATTGACTGTGTTCCTTTTCCATTATACATTGTTTTAGCTCTACACAATGCCCTGATTTTCATTTGTCAGCTATTAGCTAATTCCCATACATGTTAAGTGTTGCAGCAAATCACTTTTATTAACATATACGATTTTTTTTGCTTGCACCTTGACATTTAGGTGATGCCTGTCTTTATTACTATACTATTGAATAAGCTTATCCATGAAAAGAGCTGACAGCACTCAGACCGAAAATACAGCTATGTGAACATAGGCTATAGCTAATATTGTTTGATAAAGTCAGACTTCTGTGAATCATGATCAGTAGAGATGAGCGAACCATCTTAAGTTCTGTTTGTTTGCTGAACTTTCAAAAGTTTGACGACTAGTTGGACAAACTGTTTGCCGAACCTCCCGAACCCCATTGGATTCAATCAGAGGCAAAATGAAAGGCATAGGGTGCCCAAAAGCTGCCAAAACAGCTCAAATTATGGGCTGACACCAAGAAAAGTGTCTTCTATTCCGCAGAATTAAAATTGTTTATCATGGTGCACTATGGATGCCTGGGACAAGGCCTGGCCTAACATTTCTAACTTCAACATTGATCAAGACCAGGTGGATGAGGGAAAGGTGTAGGCATCATGGTCAGGGAGCCCTGCTAATTTCGGCAAACACAATAAAAAGACCAGAAGTGGAGTCTGCACATTTCAAAAGATTAGTGCCAGACACCATGAAAGGGGCATCAATTGACCAGAATTAAAATTGTATAATGGCAAGAGCAATGCAGCACACTGAAAAGTACACAATTGCCTATCCTGCTTAGTCTGCGACTGGGTGGAAAAGTCCTTGAAGATCCATGACTTTTTCATCTTAATGAAAGTTAGGTGGTCTACACTTTCAGGAGAGGGACAGCCGGATGCGTTTATCCAATAGGACGCCACCAGCAGCGCTGAACACACGCTTTTAGAGAACGCTGGCTGCCGGGCATGACAAAACCTCCAAGGTGTAACTGGTGAGCTCAGGCCATTCTTACATTTGTGTAACACAAAATGCAAAATAATCCCTCCCCCCCTTTGTTAGTATGGATATTGAGCTCTAGGTACTCCTGCACCATCTTCTCCAGTCGATCACTACTACGTGTCAGACTTGTACTCAGTTCTGCTGGTGGATGGGATAGTTTAAAAAATGAATCACCGACTCCCAGAAATTGCTACTAACAGTTGAACTGCTGCTGATAGTGTTTCTGCAGTGATGACTCGACGTTCCCTGGGTCAGAAGTGTAAATCTGCGACCTGTGTCCTTCACTGCTGTCTTGGTTGAAAACCAGTCCCAGATTGTCTCCAAGCGTTTTCAGCAGGTGCGTGTTCCTGTCCAAGGCAGGAAGCATCTGTCTGAATTTACTTTTGTACCATGGATCTAAATGTTTGGCAACTCTGTAGTCATTGCTAATTCTAAACCTAATATGGGCATCATGTTGCAGAAAGTGCAGCAAGAAGGCACTCATGTTTCCTCATGCCTCCATGAGGCACAAGTCCATGTTGTGCTGCTGGCAGGCTAACTATCAAACTTGCTTCCTTCGTCCTCTCCTTCCAACTTTGGGCAACAGAAAGGGGAATAATTTCTTCTTCATATCCTGATAGTTGTGTGGCCATCACCTTTTCATCCTCTTTCTCCTTTTCCTCCTCCATTTGTTCCTCGGCTACTGCACCTTTACTAACAGTTTGTCTGGTACCATAATCCCCCTCCCTTCATCGCTGTAATCCATCCTGGCATGCCATCCACCTGTGCGATGAGAGTTCGGACCTTAGAGAGATTGGAATACCTCTCCTATCCTGCTCTTTTTTTTTTTCTGGGATCACCACCTCATCTTGCAAACTTTTCAAAGTTTGCTCCAGAATGCAGATGACCGGAATAGTAATGCTGATGATGGCATCATCAGCGGTAATCATCTTAGTAGCCATTTTGAAACTTTGCAGAAGAGTGCAGCTATCCTTGATCTATGCCCACAAAGTAAACGTGATTTGCACCACATATGGCTTGCTTTGGGTCACTCTCCGCATGATGACATACTGTGGCAGGGCTCTTTTCTGTCACCACAGTTGCTGCAACATGTACAGAGTGGAATTCTACTGCGTCGGCACAACCGGTTGTCCGACAGACCTCTGTAGCAATACTAGTCGATGACCTGTAAGGTGTGAATGGCAGATGTAAGCACACAGTGTCCATGCCTTGTGCAGCAGCTCATCCAGGCCGGGATGGTGGCGTAGGTTGAGGACATGAGCCTTGCAAGTGACATGTGTAAGTATGCCCCAGAATATGGCAGCCACCAGGTTTGCACTGTTTTCACACATGGCCTTCCCTGGCTCCAGGCTCCAGGTTGGATAGGTGAAGGCAGCCATTAGTCAAACTCGGCCCGCATAGCTGTCCAAAAATATTCAGCTGTGTAACTGACATCTCCAAGGCATTTTAATTTCAACATTGCCTGATGGTGGTGACCCCCTGGGAGTGCAGTACGAAGGTGGGGATTCTTCCTGGACTGTTGGAACATTAAGGGAGAGGTTGAGGGCGTTGTTGGAGGTCCTAGAAAGGAGGTGGAGGAGGCAGAAATAGTGGATGAAGCAGGAAATAGAGGTTTTAAAAGCAAGCCTTGGAGATTTCATGACTTGTGGAGCAGCCCCTTCCCCAGCTGCCTGGGTTTTACCTTGGATGATTGCCAGCCAAGGTAAAGCCAGGCAGCTGGAAGTGGCAGCCTGTAGTTGTCCGCTTTATCTGCGCTGAGAATCAAAAAGCCCTTTTTATAATTTTAATTTATTTATTTTTATACTACTATGACTTTAGTCAATGGATGAAGGGCGCAAAAGCCAATCATAGACGTTGTCACAGAGAGTGGGCGTCTGTGATTGGCAGTTGGAGCCAGTGCTGTTACCTGTTAACTGGCCATACATTCTAGCATCTACCATGCAGGGTAGATACTAGAATGTATGGGCTGTTTCTAGGTTACTCCAACAGCCAATCACAGATGCCACTCTCAGTGACAGCACCTGTGATTGGCTGTTGCACCCCTCACCAGTGAATAATCTGAAAGTTAATGAGCACCTCCAGAAGTACAATTGTGCGGACCCAGTAAGTATGAGCTGAATTGTAATCACTATTTTGTTTATTTTTACAACTCCCCGCCGAATGCTAACTGTAATATGGACATCTCAGGAAAGTCCACATTTCGGCGTCTGTGCCTGAACACTAGATGTTCGGTACGGACCCCTAACTTTACAGTTCGGGTTCGCCCACCCCTAGATGCCACTGTAAATGGGGACTCCAACACGCACTCAACTACTCACCTGTCGCAGTTGGCTAAAATTGAATTAAGTTCACCACCATGTCACTTCTCACATCCATACCACATTTGTCACTGCCACCACAATGGTTTGAGGCTACTGAGACCTCTTCACTGAGTCACAAACTAGCACACGGGTCACCCACCTTTCCTGAGCACCTTATCGATAATATTCTTGCACTCTGGTATTCAGAGGGTAACACATCCAAGCTATATGGTGGGGTTACACGTCCCGATATCGCGGCGATATCGGAGGCAACGACGCTGGAGCGCGCATTTAGTGCACGTTTCTCCCTGCATCGCATCGCCAGTTTACACGCCGCGATATCGGGATGCAACGTCCCTCCGATGTCTACGCCCACCAACCCAGGAACGACCAGTTAACATGGGAGTGAATGGGTGACGTGAGCGTAGACATCGGAGTTGGGCTGTCACACGCAGCGATGCTGGTACAACGGCCTTGCGATATCGGCGAGTTGAATAGCTTTGCTATTCAACTCCGATATCGTTTTGGCATCGTTCCAGCATCGCGTTGGATGCTAAAACAATACAACGCGCACACGATATCGGCTCCAACTCGCGACCCACGTGACTTTTTGTCGGAGTTGGGTCGGAGTTGGACGCCGATATCGCGGCGTGTAAACCCACCAATACTCACCCTTATCAGGATTTCTGATTATGGTTGAAGCAGCAAATAACAAGCTTTTTCAATTTTGGACTTAATATACAGACAAACTGCTTTAAAAAAGTTACTAAAGATGACATAATATACCAAAAGATATACACACATGCAAATACAGTATAAATAAAAGGGATGAAAAAACATAATTTTTTACAAATTTGGATCTGTTCGAGCTTCTGGCTATGGAGAATTATGTGGGAAGTATGGTCAGATCTGTAGTGCTCATTGTTTCTCCTTGGATTTGATCATATTTGGTAGACGTGACATTCTAAAAGGTCTCACCAGAGCCATCAGCTCTTCCTCTGCCGATCTAAAAGGAGAACAGCTTGATAAGATGCAATTTGAACCCAATTTTGGTCCAAATTTCAACAGTGGGATATTTTTTTCCCCAGGAACCTCTGTAACAAACCATATGGCCTTCATCTTGTTGAACACACTTTTAGCACTCCACCCACACCTTACATGAATATGATCTATCCAGAATTTGGGGACATATTATATTCCTTTTGTAAGTCACCCTCTACCAACACTTGAATGATTTTACTTAAAGATGCCAATGGGGCGCCCCTATGGGAAGGCGCCACAGGGAGGTACTGCACCCCAACCAGAAGGTGTAGTGCCTCCTTAGCCATGGATATGGGGTTTCATGCAGAGTCTGTCCTAAGCACCCATACACTAGCCCACCTTAGCATAGGGACCGTATATTCAGTAGGTCCAGGGGGTGGAGCCTACAGTAGAGCTGGAGACTTGAGTGACAGTTAAGTTAGTTCTAGTCAGACAGTGCTGGGAAGGCAGACAGAGAGGACGTGCCTGACAGCGTTCATGACAGGAGGGCACCTCCTTGGAGAGGGGTGACCCGGAATCGGAGGGGACAATACGGGACCGGTTGAAGCCAGCTGGGGAGTCCGGGGTCAACACCGGCATACCGGAGCTGAAGCTGTCAGAGGTCTATCCCTGACTATGAACCGACAAGCTGTGGGACCGACAGAAGGGAGCCATAGCACCACAGACTGTACCTCTTCCTCAGTTCCAAAAAAGTCCAGGACACATTAGGGAAAGGACTGAATTCCGGTGGCGGGAGGCTTATGTGTTTTCACTCTCGTCTGTACCGGTAAGGAACCGACTGTACCTAATAATAGCAAACCAGGGGACTGGCGAAGGAGCTCTTAAGAGTGGTGAATGAGAGTAAAGTGGAACACAGACCCCGAAAGTTGTAAGAGGGTAACACTGACAGACTCTGCAAAGTTAACTCAAATCTGTGGCTACGTCCCCGCTAAATCAGAATGACTGTGTACTGTATCATCTGCCGGTACCAGTAAAGAAACGTTTGAGTTGAAGCGGTGTCTGTGCTCCTTTCCTCCGGTGCCCAGGGGCTCAGCATCAAGAGGTGAGGACTACTACCCCCCTCATTTACCCTGGCTGCCCTGAGGTAAAGCTCCACCTGTGGGGAGCTGTACTACTCTAAGCTGCACCTCCATCACCTCAGCGGCCGTCCGCAGCGCTGGTTTACACGTTACCAGGTACCACAGGTGGCGTCACGTTTCCATCCATCATCATCATCCCCGCCATTGAAGGTCCAGGGCACGGAGTCGGGAACCAACCAGCCGTGATCCCCCATCAAAGTGACCATCTGTCCCGGTATCCGAGTACCCCCCTACCCTGTCGACTGACTCAGCAATATGTTCCCAGTTCATCAATATGTTAATGGGTTGTGTCAAACTCTGATTATTATAAAGAAAACATTAAAATACTATTTTTCGTTATGTCACGTGGGCTCCCTGCAGCTGTGTAGTCACCTAGCCTGGACTTCTGATTCTTGCCTTTTATTATAGCATTTTTGTGTTAGCAAAGAAGCATGTGAGAAACATATGCCACACCATTTAGTTATTCAGAAATTTGCTAATGAATTTCACTTGCAGGTTTACATAGGGGGACACTGCTGGTGACCTAATCCTTTACTTGACATCATTCATAACTCCATTTATGCCACTTTGTAAAAAATCATTGTTAATCAATGATGTCACTTTTGTTGGACTCCCATCAATCAATGACAGCCAATTGTTGGTAAATCCTGTTGCTGCTGCATTTAACTGCTTGCCAATCTGTGACGTACATTTTTGCCATAGACCATTCGAGGAAGTATAAAGGTAGCTCAGGAGCTGAGCCTTTCTCATACCACACAGATGTCAGATGTGTAAGATAGCCTGTATTTGCCTGTAGCTTGTTTAACCATTAAAATGCCACTGTCAGTTTCTGACCGTGGCGTTTAAACGATGTCTATGCATGTGCGCACGCATTGGCCCATTTCAGCAACTACCATCATTAACATAGGGCACCAAGGGAATTACGGCAGCTGCAGGAGACCCCATAAATGCTATGTTGGTCCTACTGTAAAACTCAGTCTCATGCTGGGCTTTTTAGGAGATCAGCAGTTTACTTATATACTGCATTGCTTTGATACTGCAGTATATATTATGCTGCATTGCTTTGATACTGCAGTATATATTATACAGTGAATATCTCACAGGGGACCCAAAATACAGTACACATTTATAGGGTGGACACTGCCTGGGAGATAACGCTGTCTCCAGAGCTTATATTAAATAGAAGGAGGTATTACCAGTGTGATGTGTGATGGCTGATCTCTGCCATCCTGATCTCACTATAGGGTTCTGTGTGATAAATGACACATCTGCAGGTTCCGCTCAGCTTCAGCTTACATCACACAGGCAGACAGGGTTGCAATATTGTTACAATACAATAGGGCTGCAAAAAAATGTGTTTTCAAGAAGTGAAATTTCAATTATCCTGTTCTGTGCCTCACACTGTTAACTCCTACTTTTATTTAAAGTGCACCTGTCACCAGTTTTGGAGATTCTAAACCAGTGATTGTCAACTTTTTGAGCTCTGTATTCTGCCACCGATATATGTGGTGAGATGTGTCTGAGGGATGTGATCACTATCTCTATATAAACAATGGCGGATAGCGTTACTCACTAATCGGTGCTCCTATGATCTTATCAGCTACGTGGATGTCCGGAAGATGATGCAGTGATAAGTTAACAGTCTTTATTTACAATACCTTGAATAGATGAGATGCCAGGGAAGATGAAGGGATGAAGATGAGGTAGGAGTTAGCACTGTAGATTAGAGCTGTTATAGATGCACCAGATTATAGGTAACAAGAGAATCCTTCCTCCAGTCCTGAAGCATGTGGTTAGAATGGTGGAGAAAGAACAAAGCAGGAAGAAAGCATTCCCAAGGAGGAGTTACAGACAGAAAAGAATTATGGGAAGACATACAGTGAAATGCACAATGACCAGTAGATGGCAGCAAGGATAGCAGATGCATAGATTATACAATTAAAGCACAACATTACAAATGTCCATGTATGGCTGAAAGTCATAGATAAACTGGGAACAGCACACTCCCCGTGTGAAATCCTTGGATTTCACTAAATAAACAGTTCTGAATTTGGGGTATTTACCTGGAATGCGCGAAGGAATACCTCAACCTGTAAGATAAAAGAAACAATGTATGCATGCAACAATAACCAAAAATAGAACAAGGTAGACGAATGTCTGTAACAAGTTTCTGAAGTAGTCCAAAGGAAACCCATCTTCAGATTGGAGAAGCCGCTCTAGGCCAAACTGTCTCCAACCCAATTGTAATCCAAAGTTACTAGGAAGAGTTCCTTTGGTTGGACGGAATTAATCCTCAACCGGTATGAGCAGGATAATCTCCGATATAGGTCTAATGAAGGATTTGGGGTCACCTTGCTTGGCAACTGTCACTTCGACCTTGCGCACTTTGCCATCGTCACTTGGAAAAGTTTTTGATATAAGTCCCATAGGCCATGCGTTTCTTTCCTCCTTCTGGTCTTTCATGAAGACAACATCTCCTATTTGTAAATTTGGTTTCACTTGTTGCCACATTCTTCGTGTTTGGAGGAGTGTTAGGTACTCCTTCTTCCATCTATTCCAGAAACAGTTCGCCAAATGTTGCACATTTTTCCATCGTCTTTGATACTTGTTACCGGACACAGAGTTTTCAGGCGGGTTAGGAACAATACCAAGTTTCTGAGTGAGGAGAGTTGCTGGAATGAGAATGACAGGAGATTCTGGATCCATAGTTATGGGAACAAGAGGTCTTGAGTTTACTATAGCAGATACCTCTGCTAAGAAGGTGGTCAAGGTCTCATGAGTCAATCTTAAAAGATTTGAGTCCTTGAGCATAGACTCCAGTATCCGCTGAGTAATGCCTATCATTCTTTCCCATGATCCGCCCATATGAGAGGCGTGACGAGGGTTGAAAACCCAGGAACAGCCTTTGGTTGTCAAGAAGTCCTGCATCGGTGTTGAATTCAGTTGTAGTTCTCGACAGGCACCTACGAAGTTTGTTCCACAGTCGGATCTTAATTGTTTGTCCGCAGGGAGTAGTATATCCCAGTCCTTAATGGATTCTGAGAGTTGTCTCAGCAGAAGCTTGCCTTGTATAGTCAGGGGTGCGACAAATCCAAGTGGATCACATAGACTGTTCACCACCGACAGAACCCCATGCTTAGTTAATGGTTTTTCAGCACCATTAACCTGAAAGCTGAAGGATTCCTTTAACAAGTTCCACCTCAGGCCCAGACTTCTTTGTATTGGTGGATTGTCTGAGCCTAGGTTCAAGTCCCTGAATTCTGTGGCATGATCATTAGGGTGAAAGGCCTTCATGACGACAGCACTATTGGAGGCAATTTATGCAACCTTAAATGAGCTTTAGACAGCATACCTTGTGTCCGTTTAAGCAGATCTATGGCTTCTTCTGTTGTGGGCAGGGATTTAAGTCCGTCATCCACACAACATAGTAACATAGTTTTTAAGGTTGAAGGAAGACTTTAAGTCCATCTAGTTCAACCCATAGCCTAACATGTTGATCCAGAGGAAGGCAAAAAAAACCCATGTGGCAACACTAAGCTCCACATTGGGGAAAAAATTCCTTCCTGACTCCAGGTACGGCAATCAGACTAGTTCCCTGGATCAACGCCCTATCAAAGAATCTGGTACGTATAACTGGTAATATTATAGTTTTCAAGAAAGGCATCCAGGCCCTTCTTAAATGTTAGCAGTGACTCACTCATTACAACATCATGTGGCAGAGAGTTCCATAGTCTCACTGCTCTTACAGTAAAGAATCCGCGTCTTTTTCAACGAACTGTTGAGCATCCTTCCCGATCTCTGCTTCACCATCGGAAGCAGTCCTACGTAGGCCGAACGTAGCGACTGCGGAGAAGGACTGTTTCTGAACACATGCACCTTCATGCGGTATTGGACCATTTCCTTGTTGGTGTCGTCTCTGTACCATAGGAAACGTAGATAATTTCTGTGGTCTTGTCGTACGATGAAACAATGGAACATTTGTTCGATGTGAGCGGTAATGGCGACCGGTTCCTTCCTGAATCTCATGAGCACTCCCACTAGGTTATTAGTCAGGTTGGGACCAGTGAGGAGAACGTCATTCAGGGACACACCGCCATGTTTGGCGCGTGAATCAAACACCACTTTGATTTGTTTCGGCTTTCTTGGATGATATACTCCAAAGGAAGGTAGATACCAGCATTCTTCATCAGCTTGCAATGGTGGAGCTGGCTCTGCATGGTCATTGCGAAATATTTTGTCCATAAAGGCTATGAAATGTTCCTTCATTTCAGGCTTGTTCTTTAATGCTCTCTGCAATGAGATGAACCTAGAGAAGGCCTGTTCTCGATTGTTAGGAAGCTTGGTCCTTGTAGTCTTGAAGGGTAAGGGAGCAACCCAGCGGCCAGATTCATTTTTGAAGAATCCAGTGTCCATCATTTTAAGAAACTCCTTGTCTTCTATGGATAAGGCGACCTTGTTGTCGTCCTTTGATGTGTGAAACACTGTCCTCCCTAAGCCGTCGCCGTAGCGGGTGGGAATGATGTCAGGTTCCTGGATGCAATCTGAGAACCTTTCTTTTATTTCGTAGTGATGAGGGCATGGCTTAAAGTGAGTTGCGCGACCATTTTGGAGCACATACGTTTTGCAGGTGTTTACTTCGGATGCCTCGTGACTTCTTTCCAGACATACGTCGCCCCACGATTACCCAGCCTAGATCGAGTCTTTGGGCATATGGAGCATCATCTGGGCCATTGCATTGTTGGCGCACCTTGTGGACCTTCAGAATGTCCCTTCCGAGTAGGATTAGGATTTCAGCATGTGTGTCCAAAGGAGGAATTTCATTAGCTAGGTGCCTCAAGTGACGATGATGAAGGGCAGCTTCCGGAGTGGGAATCTCCTCCCTGTTATCAGGTATCTGGTCACATTCAATTAGGGTTGGCAAGGGTATATGCACGTTTCCTTTGACTGAAGAGATTATGTACCCAGAGGCTCTCCTACCAGAAGTCTCGACCCGACCAGAGCAGTATTGAGGGTATATGGGGTCGTTTGTCCCTTTATGTTGAAGATCTCAAAGAGTTTGGGCCTTGCTAGAGACCGGTTACTTTGTTCATCTATTATGGCATAAATTTTGGAGGCCTTGTCAGGTTGTCCTTCTGGATAGACCTTAACTAGACATACCTTGGCACAGCATTTAGGTCCAGTCCCTTTTCCACAAACCTGAATGCATGAGGAGGTAACGGCAGTTGCAGTTGGGTTAGGAACCTGTGGCTCCCCGCCATGCTTTTGAGCAGGGTCGGATGTGGAAGGTTGTGGGTTGTGTGGAGCTGGCGTGGGATGCATAGACGCAACGTGTTTGTCACTACTGCATTCAGTGCACTTAATGACGGCCTTGCAGTCCTTAGCTCGGTGGTCTGAAGAGGTGCAACACTTATAACAAATCCCAAGCTCCTTGAGGGTATCTTTACGCTCCTGCAAAGTCTTTGCCCTGAATCCACGGCATTCCTTTAGTGGGTGAGGCCTTTTGTGGATAGGGCACATACGGTTATTGTCCATAACTGTAGGTGTAACATAATTTGTTTTAGTGGAGGCTGGATCAATAGGTGGAACGTCGGTCTTTCTCACAGACACTGTGTTCCTTGACTCTCTTCATTTGGCGATGTTGTCATACCTTGTAGAAGATGATGATGCTGGTGGAGTAGGTTCAGTGAAGTCAAAGCTGGGGCCGTTCTTCCGAGCTTGGTCACTGATGAACCTGGAGAAATGCGAAAAGGGGGGAAAGGACACATTATGCTGCCTTTTATACCGTGAGCCATGGTCTGCCCATTTATCTTGCATGCCATGTGGTAACTTGGACACTATTGGATTAACACCATGAGCAGTATCTAGGTAGCTCAGTCCTGAAAGACGTGGGTCTAATTTTGCCAATTCTATTTCCTTTAGCAGGCCGCTCAGTTCTTGAAGTTTTCTATTGTCCTTGTTTGTTATCCTTGGGAAGTTTGCAGTCTCTTGAATAATTCACATTCTATGGCTTCTGAGCTGCCGTAGGTTTCTTCCAGTCTCTCCCAGGCTGCAGTAAGGCCTGCATCTGAATAGTCCACATGAACTGCCCTTATTGTCTTGATGCGCTCTGCTGATTTTGGGCCTAACTAGTTAACAAGCAAGTCCAGTTGTTCCTTCCCAGTGAGGTTAAGATCTTGGATCACTGCTTGAAAGGTCGATTTCCAGGCTCTATAATTCTCGGCACGATCATCAAACTTAGAGAGACTAATGTTTATTAATTCCCGGCGAATCATGTATCTGGCGAAGTCAGACATGTCTGATCTCCCGGCCATTGCTGCAGGATGAACTTGTGATATCCGTGGGGGATGTAAGTTCTCTGGCTTATATGACTGCGACAAATCAGGACGAATGATGCGACATAAGGGTTAAGCTGCGGTTTAGTCTCTATTGCAGTGTTTCTCAACTCCAGTCCTCAGGACCCACCAACAGTTCTTGTTTTCAGGATTTCCTTAGTATTAAACTGTCATCTGTGCAATCACCTGCACTGCGGATAATTCAAACCCCTGTGCAATACTAAGGAAATACTGAAAACATGACATGTTGGTGGGTCCTGAGGACTGGAGTTGAGAAACACTGCTCTATTGGGTCCGCTGGCTGCGGCCTAAATCGTGAATTAGTGCGGAAGTTACCTTGTCAGCAGTAGGTGGCGACATCTCTTGGCTTGTCGGTGCATCCGTGTTAGAAAACGGAGGTGGTGCTGGTGCAGATGTTAAGTGTCTTAGCACGTAGTCAGTAGTGCGTTCAACTGAGTCCTCCATTTCTCCTGGAATAAGACAGTCCAAAATATGATCTTGTCCCAGTGCTTGTTCAAGAACCTTCAGTTTAGCAAGGGCTGTTGCTTCTTCCTTTTCTGCTTGGAGTATTTTTAATTTCCTTTGAGCCTCCATCTCATTTTTCTGAGTTTCTAGTTCCATTTCAGCCTCCTTCTTAGCAAATGAGCTTTTTACTCTAGCTTCCTCTGCAGCCACACGGATCTCCAGTAACTTGTCGGACAATATCGACTTCCTGGAGTGAGATGATCTGGAAGACAGAGACGTGATTTTGGTCGACGTTGTACAATATGACCTAGCCTCTTGGAGGTAAGCAATGCGGAGCTCTGCCTTATCCTGAGCGTCTCGCACTAATGAGGCCCTTTCTTGGAGGAGAGCTTCCCTTTCATCTTGTTCTGCTGGGTCATTTTCCATGTCATAGGTACTCAAGAACGTGAGGTACTTTGCAGACAGTCTCTGGTAGCGATCATAGGCGGCAGATAAACGATTCAATGTGGCGGTTAACTTTGCGGCGTCACTGTTAGAGCGTGGAAGAGCTGCTAAATAGTGATTGACTTTGCCCCATAAATGTTCTAGGTTATCATGGAACTCGTCTCTAGTGGTTTCAAGGTTCTCTCTGACCTTTTGTCGGCTTGGTTACACGTTTGGATCGTACGTCCTGCTCTGCTGTAAGTGTGGACTCTGCTCCTGCAGCGTCCTGCTGTGCAGTATGTGTGGACTCTGCTCCTGCAGCATCATGGTGCGCTTCCCTTGCCAATGAGTCCGCGGTGCTTTTCGTGGACATGCTTTAGCTGGGATGGTGGCGGTGAAGACTTGCTAGCAGACAATGTATACCAACACAGACAGGCCTTATGCTATACTTGTTTACCATTCAATGCCACTGTCATTTTGACGTGGGTAAACGATGTCTAATGCATGTGGACCAGGATTCAGCAACTACATATAACAAGGGCAAGGCGTTACTCACTACGGAGAACCCTAACATGCTATGTTGGTCCTAGTAAGGATCAGCCATTGGATAAGATCACAGTTTTATTATATACTCTTGCTTATGATATGCAGAAGATTAAGGATGAAATGCTTTAGAGTAGCACTGTAATATTATAGCTGTATATCACAACCCAAATTACAGTAACAAGAGATGACACTCCACCTGAAGATAGGTCCAGAATGTGAAATAGCAAGGAGGTATACAGTGAATAGTTCAAGGAGTGATCTTCTCTGATCTACTGAGGGTTACTGGGAAAGACACATCTGCAGGAATGCACAATCCAGTTAATCAGCAAGGCTAGCGGGGTTGCATATATTATTACAATAAAAGACACTGCAAAAAAGTCATGTTGCTAGAAGTCAATTTTCAATAACCTGTGGACGCTACACTCTGTATAAATCCTACTTATTAAAGTGCACTGCACCAGTTTTGAATTCTAAAACCATGATTGTCTATTTTGAGCTCTGCATCAACAAAATCACTGATATAGGCCCCAATTTGGTCATTGGACCCTATGAATTGCTGATATTTGTGTAGTTTTAACAAATTATCCTGGATATGGCGCCCATTCTGGTATATAGCCCCCTCCCATCCTGGTACATTACCCCCCACATACTAGTATATAGCCCCTTATGCTGGATATAGCCCCCATCTGATATATACTGGGAAAAAGCACCCCCTTATCCTGGTATGGTACATTACCACCCACCCCCCCCCATCCTGGATATTGCTCCCTTTCTGGTATATAGCCCCTTAGCCTGGATATAGCCCCCATACTGGGATATAGGAATCCCCCCATCCTGGTACATTACCCCCCATCTTGGATATGGCCACCATTCTGGTATATAGCCCCTTATGCTGGATATAGCCCTCATACTGATATATACTGGGATATAACACCCCCTATCCTGGTACATTATTCCCCCACCCTGGATATGGCCCCATTCTGGTATATAGCCTACGTGCCTTATCCCCTGGACATAGCCCACATGACATGACGATTAATTAATATAAGCACCCCCATCCTGGATATTGCCCCCATCCTGGTATATAACCCCTTATCCTAGATATAGCCACCCCTTTACTGGAATATAGTTCACCCCCATCCAGGTGCATTACTTCCCATCCTGGATATGGCCCCCATCCTAGTGCACACACAAAAAATAATAAACAGTATAACTCCCCTATCTCTCATTCCTCTTCATCACTCAAAGTGTCAGCAGCCCGCCACTGATGACATAATTAGCTCTGCTGCATTACCGGCTGCCCTTGTCCCGCCTGCGGATGCTGAGCTGACACTGTGACTGCATGCAATCCGTGTCAGTCACAGTGTCAGCACCCGGAGGCGGGATGCTGACACTTTATCATTTTTCATTAGATGCCGCCCTTGTCCTGCTTCCGAATGCTGACACTGTGATTGACACTTGACTGCATGCAATTACAGTGTCAGCTCAGTATCCAATGATGGGACAAGGGCGGTACGGTAATGCAGCAGTGCTAATTAGTAATTATGTTATCAGTGATGGGCGGAGGGGAAAACTGAGCTATGACACTGCATGTCAGCAAAAAACGCCTTGGCGTGTCACTTCTGACATGCGTGTCATATGTTAGCCATCACTATTCTATAGGATGATGGGGAGGAGACCGTAGTTTGGGTCTGCTCCGATGGTGGTGGAGCACTGGCTCAGATGGTGGTGGAGCGCCTGGTCCGGTGGCAGTAGGTTCATTGTAGGCTGTAAGTTGTTCTGAAGAGATGACACTGTGCATGCAGTCAGTGTCACAGTGTTAGCATTTGTAGGTGGGATGCTGACACTTAGATTGTCATCTTCATTACTTGCCGCCCTTGTCCCGCCTCCAGTTGCTGACACTGTGTTTGACACTGACTTGCATGCAGTCACAGTGTCAGCTCAGTATCCGAAGTTCGGACAAGGGTGTCACGGTAATGCAGCAGAGCTAATTAGTAATTATGTTATCGCGGAGGGGAAAACTGAGCTATGACACGTGTGTCAGCAAAAACACCTTGGCGTGTCACTGCTGACATGCGTGTCATAGCTTAGCCATCACTGTTTTAAACCCTGCCCACTATCTATAACCTGATGTAATTGGGTTTCCTGTAACCCCTTTATACCCCCAGACTCTCCCTGCATACCCCAAAAAACAAGTTTATTCTGTCCGTGCCATATGCTAGTAATTTAGTGGTTCGGTCATACAGGTGTCTGCATGGAGCGGGGCTGGCACTGATCGCAATCTGCAAACATGATCCTTCCTGATTGTGTTCAAGTGGAAGACGTCACTGTGTCATCCCACAATCCCAAGTCTCGCCTCTGCGCAGCGGCGCGTCTAACTGTGCCTTAATGAAGAGCCAAGAATTCCACTGCACAGGCACAAGACTTGGTTTCTTAAAAAAATGAATGGACATTTCACATTGTCGTCGTACTGATCCAGACAATCATATTTTCAGATGATGTTTTACTATGGAATAAACACCAAAAAGCAAAAGCCAAAAACAATTGTGGACTAGTGTTTAAGACCACTTAAAGCTAATAAAAAACCTGATGCATAAATCATTTACTTTATGTTTAGGAAGACGACGACAATATATATAACTTCAAGTGGCGTACAAAATATGCTTGCCCAGCTCTACCAGTTGAATGTGTTGTAGTGAAAAAGGAAACCGATGAACAGTATGATCTTTCCAGGTATGTGAAAACTAATAATCTAATTTGATCCATGTAGTAATTAAAGTGTTTTCATCAAGTAGTAAATTAATTGCAGACTTGCTTTTTTATTTTGCACTGTTTTTCAGCTATATGATCTTTTTAGGTTTTTTTTTATTTGCAACTCTTTGCAAAAGAGAGTGCCACCTCTGCTGCCTTAAGGCCCCCATACACATTAGACTAATCTAAACCCGCCGATATCAAATATTCCGTCAACTGTTTAATGTTTATGGGAACTTCTCAACTGTTGGGGAACAGACGGATTCAGCATGCCTGATTCCAGACTGCCGATCCTTTTGTTCTCTAAGAGATAAGCCTCACCATACATGCCTTGTCACAGCTCTGTGATAGAGAACACAGGAGTACTTGACAGAGAGAGGATTCCTGTATATGGTGTATATGGCAGGGTCAGGGAGATAGTTGTTGCCTGAACTTGCTTTGCCAGAAACCAGGGCTATGAAGGCATAGTCTGTGCCCATTTTGGTGGAGTTGGAGTCAGTAAAAAATGGACAGACTCCTAAAATATATAATAAATTAGGTACAGTAGTTCAATGCAGTATGTGCTGATTATAATGAATTATTTTTATGTTCTATGTAGATATCTTGATTATTGTATCAATGTTTCCATTGTACTACAAGAAATGTATAACTTAAACATGAGGCATGTATGAAGGAGTCGTGGAGTCTGAGTCAGGGAGATTGAGGAGTCGGAGTTGGTGGTTTGGCTTTACCGGCTCTACAGCTCTGCCAGCAACTACCTAAAGCATTTGGGAATTTGTGCTTTAGTTAAAGGGGTTTTTCACTACTACCACAATCCCCCCAACCAGTTAGCACTGGCTTCCTTCTTCTCGACTTTGAACACAGTAGCAGTTAACAGGAAGTGAATGGCAAAGCCGCAGAAATCACATCCTGTTAATTATTTTAAGGGTATGTGCCCACAGGGCGTTTTTGCTGCAATCCTGAATGCAGGAAAACCTGAGGATCCTAGAGTCCTTGACAGGAGAAATGCTATGATCTTGTCTGCGTTTTTTGCGCGTTTTTTGTGCGTTTTTCCCATTGACTGCACCAAAAACGCAAAAAAGAATTGACATGTCCATTCTTTGCTATCTGCACCAAAAACGCAGGGATTTGACAGTTCTTGACACTTGCAAAACCAATGTGTGTGCACAGCGTTTCTGCAAACACATTGGTTTTGCTGGGAAGCCCAACCGCAGGAACAGATTAGCATACCATCCAATAAAACAAATGGTAAACTGCATGCGGAAACCTCAGGAAAACTGCGGCAAAAACGCCCTGTGGGCACATACCCAAAGAGAACCTGTCAGCTGGTTTATGCCAATCCAGTTATCACTGTCTATAGCTGCAGCTTTGTAATACCAGTCTAATCATCCCTGTCTGAGCTCATGGTGTAATGTTATAGGTGAAATAAAAGCATTTATACACTTACATTTTCTTATGTAATGAGGCAGTCAGTCCCCAGCTTGGAGGACGGAGACTGCTTGGCAGGTTAATAGTTAACATTTCAGCCTTGTGCTAGAACATGTTGGGAGACCTGTGACTACAATAGGCCATGTGACCATGAGACCATGTGACTACAATAGGCGGAGCTAAGTTCTCATAGAACATAATAAGTTTGCTGGCTTAGCTCCGCCCACTATGGTCACATGATGGTTACATCACACAGGTCCTTTAGCTATCCAAGTTAAAAGTGAGTTAACTATTATCCTGCCAGACAATCCCCCTCCTCCAAGGTTGGGACTAAAATGTAAGTTTATAAATGCTTTTATTTCACCTTTCACATTACACTATGAGCTCAGACAGGGATGATTAGAATAGGAATAGGAAGCTGCAGCTACAGACAGTGATAGTTGGAGGGGGGCATAAACCACCTGACAGGTTCCCTTTAAAGTGTAAATGTAATTTTATTGACAGAAAAAAAACAATACTGTACTGGTTGTTAATGTTGGGTCACATAACAGCTAAGATAATGCTTTTTTTGTGCCATATGACTTGTTTTGTCAACTTTTTTGTGCGCTTTTAAAAAGTGCATTTTATGACTGAGTGGGCATAAGCAGCAGATATAAGGGGGCAGTGCAATGTGACAGCAGAAAAGGGACAAGATCAGAGCTTGTGAGCTGTGTGGGGAGTCAGTAGAGATGGAGTCAAATGACAGATCAGAGAAGCTTGTGCCAAGGAAAAGGCAGTGGAGTTTGCACTGATACTAACATTGCATAGCAACTGTGCTGTAGCCTGAGGTAATCTGATAAATTTTCACCTCATCAGCTGCAGTAAGGAGCTCACACACTGTGTAGGTCCCACTCCCCACCCTTATATAGTTATGTGGGCGTATTCAGTATGAAAACAGATCGACTGAAACTGGAATATATGTCTACTTTAGACACAGTCTAGTGGGGTCACCTTGTGGAAGGTTTATAAATGGTTTTCCACCAGATTTCACTTATAAAGTATATTTGAAAGTTTATTAAAATCTCTTGCTCTATATTATTATTAAATTGGTTACGCTTTAAGCGTCCGAACGTGAGGAGAGAGAAGCCAGCACTGATTGGTGGCCGGACCCGTATATTGTAATAACTTCATGTGGGCCCCAGGAACACGAGTTCTGATATCGCTAAAACCATGCCGGCAGCGGAGTTTACTATAGGTTTTTTAATTTTTATTGAGGCGAACATGGGAAATGAAGGGGGGGTTGTCCAAGTATTGTACAGACCTTTTACATATGCACAATCCAGTTATAATGAGGGTGGCCAGGAGCTCGGGAGCGCTTTCTTCTGATCATGGCCATTTCGTATATGCATATTTACTGGCTCTTAAAGTATTATGCCTGGGTGGTGACCTAGGAGGTATACACACTTCTTCAAGTCAGCCACTTCCCAAATATCCTTCAACTTTCTGTCGTCGCCCATATCCCGATCAGTCCCTTATGAGGAATTACAGTGTGATCCTTCTTGTAGGCGCCTTAATCTGCCCTGCATCCCATTCTTGTGTTTGATAAACTCATGTGAGCTCTCTTAAAAAGATCTCTATCCTTGAGTGACTACCTGTTAAAGGAGGTATAATGATAATCACGTGTGTGGCGTAAATTGAAAAGAAACAGCTTATAGAAAAAGGTGTCTGCTGCTTTCTACAACAGAGCACACAGTGTCACATGTGAAGTAGTAAGGAAAAGATAGATGCACTCTGAAAACTACGTCTCCAAAATTGTCCTTTCCTTCTTAACTCAGACATGTCTGTGTATTCTTTGTTATTGACACGTCACCTTGTGTTTGCTCATTGACATCCCTCACATGTCTACAAGCCAGAGCAGGAAGCAGGCCACACACAGCCCACACAAAAACATGGCCACCAAATGAGAACACTTATATGTAAAATCTCAGTCATATAGAGCTGAGGTCCAGCGTTGCATTGATTCTCTTCCACTGCTCCAGTCTTTTGTGTTTTTGGCTGCAGCGGTTACATCATGACTACAGCACATATAACCGCTGCAGCCAATCACTGAGCTTAGTGGCTTGTATCCTCGACCCCAGCAGGGTCTCTGAGCTCAGTGATTGGCTATCATGAGTGCAATCGTTTCGGGACCCCGTTGTTTCCTGCAGAACCCTTTCACTTTCCAAGAAAGCTCTTCAGTAAAATCATCTAAAACGTTTTTAAAAGGTCAACATTAACCAACTAAAAATATTTTGTAGTTGATTAAGAACTGGGGAACTTGGTGACATTCCTGCCTTAGCACCAAGCCCACTGCTTCGGGTCTTGTGTGTAAAATGGACAGGTTCTCATGTGTTCTCATACTGAGCGCTGTGTTCTAACCTATTTTTCATTAATATGTAACGGTTTCCCTCATTTTACAGTTTATCTAAAGTACAAGGAGAACATTCTTCAAACTGGTTTGCCATGGATCAATCACAAGAGAGTCACAAAAAATATTACATTAATGTGTGTCGCTCATTGGTGCCAGTGAAAGGGTGTGATCCATTTGCTGCAATATGCCAAGTTGGTTATGAGAAAGTTTCGGTAAGTATATTGAGAATTGCTATTTACTACTGTTATTGCATAGTGAATTTTTCTAGCTTAGAAAACTTTATTTTAATTCCCTAATGGGGAATCCTTTGTTAACATGATTAATCTGCTATTAAGACCTTCATGTTTGCCTGTAAGGGCCCTGTAGTGAAACTAATGCATGCTCCCACGTCTTGGCTTTAAGGCCCTTTCACATCAGCGTTTTTCGCTGATTGCGGCAGATTTACCGCATCTGCCGCCCAACTGCCGCACTTGCGGCAAGCTCCATGCATTGTCTATGGGGCTTGCAGCAAGTACAGTTCTGCTCGATGCGGCAGATCTGGCACTTGCGACAGCGAGAAAAAACCTGCGACTAGCAGCAGTTTTTATTTGCAGCCGCAACTGCCGAGTTTGACAGCTTGCAGCAAAACGGCAATTGCCGCAAGCCTCATAGACAATCTGCTGGATCTGCCACAATCAGCAAAAAACCCTGATGTGAAAGGTTCTTTACTCCCTGATTGGAGTTGTTTAAAGCGAAGCTATTCTTACAAAATGAACTGATCGTTAAAGCGTAACTGTCGTTTAAAATTTTATTTAATAGTAATGTAGAGCAAGTGATTATAATCAACTTTCACATATACTTTATTAATGAAATCAGAAAGGAAGCCATTAAAAAAAACCTTCCGCAAGCAGGCTGTGTGGGAAACTCATTCTTGGTCACCTGTCTTCAGGGGGCGTGGCCTAAACTGCTTCACAATACAGATAAGACTGTCAAATTACCTCATGCCAGCACCCTGCTGAGCTCAAAAAGCTCCTGTGAGATCTTATCTGACAACTCCATTCATGTGACCTCTGCTCTGTGCTCTGTGATAACACTGTGACCTCTGCTCTGTGATAACACCGAGCAGAGCCATGTAAATGGAGGTGCTGGCATGAGGTTATTTGTATTGTGAAAACAGTTTAGGCCACACTCCTGAAGATGGATCTGCCTGAGAATGAGCTTCACACACAGCCTGCTGAGGACATCTTGTGAAGTTTTTTTTTTTTTTTTTTTTAACAGTTTCCTGCCTGATTTCATTAATAAATTACATGTGAAAGTTGATTATAATCACTTGCTTTACATTACTATAAAAATGTAATTGACGGTTACTCTTTAAGTTAGGCCTTTGTGTTACATGTAGTTTAAAAAAAATAAATAACAATAAAGCCATTTTTTTCATTATTAAATTTTTATTGAAAAATAGCTTTTTGCAATTTTCACACTGGACATTGGTGTTTTTTTTAGACTCGTACTTCCTGCCTTTTTATTGAAGGGTTGCAATGACTGGTAACACTTCTATACACAGCTGATAACACAGGAGCTCCATTCACAATAGGTAATGTCAGAGCTGACCCTGCTGTCTCTTCCCAAACCTAAGCACCAGCTCATTAGACATATCAATGCAACAGATAGGGTTGGTGTGGCACCCCTGCAGGGGATTGCCACAGGTTACACTGATGCAAGGAAGGACTGACACTTTGGTTTGCTCAGCACACACCACCTACCACTCCAGACCTGAAGGGGGAGCTCTATTGGCTGCATTAAGTCAGTTCCCCTTTAAGAAGATCCAGGCTAAGAGGAGGAGACAGTTAGTCCCAGGAAACAGTTGGCAGTTAGTTCGTGTGAGGAGAGGAGAAAGGAGGAGGCAGAGCAGCTGGTCTCTGGTGAGAGATATAGGCCAGGACCAAGGGACGATTGTCGGCTGTTCATACCCCAGGGAAGGGGCCGGAGGCAAGTAGAGGAGATAGGGAACAAGGACAGGGGACTGAAGATATACCCCTTTAGCACAACCGAACACTGGAGTCCGATGCTGTGGGCCTGCAGAGCCGCAGTAGAAAGCCCAGCTAACTCAGGAGGAGTTTAACCCTGAGGATAGAGAAAAAGAGACATTAAACTAACCAAACATTGGACCAGGGTCCACAGGAGGAACCGGGACCCCGCAGAAGGACCTCATTGTTAGTTTAAAGATAGTAAAGAAGTGGAGGGTTCAGGCTCAGGCAGGACTCATCCCTCAAAGCAGAGCACAGAGATAAAGGAGGCCTCATAACCTTCCAAGGTGTTAGTCCTAAATTGCACCAGGGATCTGGTTAGTACTCTGGACTGTACCTGTTATGTGACCACCAGTAAAAAGGTACCAGAACAACTATCCCTGTGTCTGTGTGCCTGTTTAACAGCTATAATTCTCCATTGTGCCAGAAAGGACCTCATCACTGCCCTTCTTCTCCATCATCCTCCATCACTGCCCTCCCTCACCATCTTCCTTTATTGCTGCCCTGAGGTAAAGCTCCACCTGTGGGGAGCTGTACCACACTTTGCTACCCCATCCATCACCTCAGCGCCGGTACCAAATTACTGGACACTACAGGTGGTGTCACGTTCCCCTGTAAATAATTCCTTCATCCCCCTTCAAATGATCCCCAGGGCACGGCACCGGGATCCCGTCCACCTGTGACTCCCTACTCAGCAGACCTGGTAACTGAGTACCCCCCTAGCCCTGGCCTCATCATTGGAATCTCATCATTCTGGCTATGTACATGTTCTATTCTGGATGAATGGGAAGTTACTATAAAAAAAGCCCCAGTGACCATTGTGAAAATTGCAAGTTTTCTATTTTGAATATAGATCATGATATGTAAAAAAAAAATTCCAACATTTTTTTAAATGTGCTTTTAACACAAAAACCTGATTTAAAGAGAACCTGTTGTCCTTTTTTGTTTCTAAATCACCCCCATGTTATTTAGAATGTGTATTGTGCACCAATAACCTGGTTTAAAGAAAACAAATCATGTATTTATCATAAAGAACAATTTTAGATGTTTAGATGTACCTTCACAAAACAGTCATTGGGGTGATTCTTCGGCTTGTAAGTCACATTTATCCACTTCTGTTATACAGACATTAAAACATAGTCACACCCCGGCATTGTAATATATTCACATCACTGTGTAGAAATAGTCATGATGTCGAAGGACCTGTGGTTACGACCATGTGTCCATAATGGGCTGAGCTAAGCAGGCCTCAGTAATAAAAAACCTTTGAGCTTACCTTTGCCCATTACAGTCACATGGTCGTGACATCGTCACAGGTCCTTTCACATCATGTGTATTTCTACACTTAGTGTTGTGAATATATTACTATGCAGGGGCCTTGACTACCTTTTAATGACTGCATAACAGAAGTGAATTTATGTGACTGTTAGGGCCCCGTTACACTTAGCGACGCTCCAGCTATTTTGACAACCAATACAACCCGGTAGGGATCACTGGAGCGTCACTACGTGGTCGCTGGTGAGATTTCAACCAGTCAGATCTCACCAGTGACACAGCAACGATACGGCGGTCGTTGGGACCCTGTCACTCAGACCTGTAGTATTGAGGTCTTTGGTCTTTGTCCCCATCCAACACACTGATGCATGATGCCCTGCAGGAGCCCGACGATCAAAAAATGGTCAAGGACATTCCATCACGATCGGCGATCTCGCGGCAGGGGCCTGGTCGCTGCTACTTGTCACACATAGCAAGATCGCTGTTGTGTCACAAAACCTGTGACGTATCAGCGATCTCGCTTAGTGTGAAGTACCCCTTACCAGCTGAACAACCACCCCAATGACTGTTTTGTGAAGGTACATCTAAGCATCTAAAATTGTTCTTTATGATAAATACATGTTTTTTTTTTTTAATCCGGTTACTGATGCACAATGCATGATCTAAAGAACATTGGGGCGATTTAAAAACAGAAAAAGACATGACCCTTTACACAATAGTTCATTTTCTGAGATAGCCCCCATTTAATTTATCAAGCACTATAATTAATGCGTCACATGGATACTATCGATTTCAAATTATCTCTAGGTGTAATTCTCTTGTATTTTTATAAGCCACAGGATATTCAATTCTTCTACTACTTCTTAAATGCAGGATAAACCTTCTGAAACCGTTGCCATCAACAACCTAGGTGTGGCAAGCAAGAAGCCCGTTATAGAAGACAATGGCAAGATACTAATTGAGTACACAAATGGCTCTGAATGTATCGATATAGAAAATAACAAGGTTTTATACTCTACACAATTGCATCTTATTTGTGAAAAGGGTGCTTTGGTAAGTGTATCAACTATTCTCACTGAGCATGTGTTGTCACATAGTATCACCTTCATGATGTCATCCTCTTTGTGGACACTCCTTTATAAAAAAATATAATCATGTCATTCAGCGCATTAATAAGCTGTTTCTGGAAGTTATGGCCCTTCATGAAAGTGTAGTACAGCTTGGATGTCACCTAAGCCAGATTGTTGTCTGTGTAATACTCAGAGTTGCAGCCACTGATACTTTGTGACACCCCCCTCTTGTTCTCCCTATCCGGCCTCTTAAAGTCCTGTCACACACAACGACGATCCAGCAATCCTGACAGCGATAACGACCTGCCGGGATCACTGGAGCATTGTTATCTGGTCGCTGGGGAGCTCTCAAACAGGCAGATCTCCCCAGCGATCAGGGACCTGGTAGCCACCTCCCACATCGCTGGAAGCGATGTTACCAGCGTCCTCCCTGCTTTGCTCAGCCTGTAAGCAGGGAGGAAGCTGGTAACTATGATAAACACCGGGTATCTAGGCAGCACGCGCTGCCTAGATACTCGCTGTTTAACATAGTTTCCAGCGTCCTCCCTTCTTAGCGCTGGTAACCATGATAAACACCGGGTATTTAGGCAGCGAGCGCTGCCTAAATACCCGGTGTTTACCATGGTTACCAGCCCTGTGAGGTCACTGATCACTGGTCTCTCGCTGTCACATGCAGCGATGCGTGCTGACCAGCGGGAGACCAACGACCTAAAAATGGTCCTGAGCCCTTTGCAGCGATCAGCGATCTCACAGCAGGGGCCTGATCGCTGCTAGATGTCACACACAGCGACATCGCTGGGAAGATCGTTGTAACGTCACAATTACAACGATCTCGCTAACGATCTCGTTATGTGTGACTGGGGCTTTAGTGTGTTGACTAGAGGCAATCCCCACTATGTGGTCTTCAAAGAATTGTTGATGTTCACACATTGTATTATTAATCTGTCTAAACGATATCTCCTTTTTTTCATAGTCTACAAGCCCTAGATTTATTTCTAATTACAACTGTGTAGCCACCTTTCTGTGGAATACAGAAGCCGCTTGCCCTATAATCAAAAGCATACATGGAAAAGAGGTGAGGATTACACTTGTTAGAAAATAGACTTCTACCTTTGTATTTTAGGATATGTGCACACGGAGGAGGAGGTACTGAGGTGCAGAAACCTTCAGAATCCTGCTCACAAGTCTTCAAAAGCCTGAAGTTCTGTTCCAAAACTATGCAAAAAGTCTCCATGTGCACATACCCTTAGGGTAAACCTGAGTGGTTCAGCTATGAATCTTGTGTTTTCTCCTGCAGGACTGTTTAGTAGAAAACCCAAACACTGGCTTTACTTACAACTTTGAATCGCTGAAGAATGAGTCTGGATACATGGTACAAGGCAATGGCAAAACATATAAGGTAAGAACTATTATGGTTTCTGTGTAAGTCTGTTTACTGAATAAATGGAAACTCTGACGTGGTGCCACATCTGTCACACGCTGACACCACCAGTGCCCAATGGCCCACATTGTGTTTTCATCCAGTTCTGTAGTCATTACGTTTCACAATCGCCACCTCCAATAGATGATAGTCACAGAGACCTGTACACATGACAGAACATTCCTAGAGAAACCTGTCTTATTGTCATTGGCCTGAGTCTTCAAAACTTGAGTTTTATACATTAAGGCAGGGGTGGGGAACCTTTTTCTGCCGGGGGCCATTTGGAAATTTCTACCATCCTTCGGGGGCCGCACAAAATTGTCAGCTTAAAAATTATCTGGCTATATTTTGTTAAACAATCAACTCACTTCTACTGTGGTGGCTGGGGCTGCTTCTCTTTGGCATGGCTGTGATAATAGCTGACGTTGCTCATGTTGCTTCTCTACTTTTCCAAGTTTGCTAGGGCTATAGACATCACAGGAGAGGCTGGGAGCATATATGTCACTAGAGAGACTGAGGCTGGGGGAAAGAAATCAGTGAGGAACGGGATTTTTTAGGCAGGCAGTTGGCAAAACGCATCTGCCAGCCTGAGCACTCCAGTCCCCAAGAATCTGCCCGAGGGCTGCAGAAAAGGTCATCAAGGAGCACATGTGGTCCTGAGGTTCCCCACCCCTGCATTAAGGTGAAGAGTCAACCAGAATAAAATGAGCCAAATTAGTAATGATGTTTGCGCCTTTTAAAGGGAAACTGTCAGGTCCCCTGTGCAGCCAGAAACACAAACAGTTTAGAGGGCATATCTGAATTCCCTGCCTGATAGTCCTAGCATGTAATAGTACACACAAACAGATCTTTAGAAAAAGTGTGCTTACCCGCGGCTGTAGATTCCTCACTATTGTATGCACCCTAGCTTCAGAGAGGCTCACAGCGCATGATCTAAAGTTGTGAGCACTTCTGGTCATGCATAGTACTCTAAAGACACGTGTATGTATCCCGGCTTCAGAGAGGCTTAGTGCATTTGACAGTAAACAGTGACATTCAATCATGCGCAGTGAGCCTCCGTACAAGGGCGTGACAAAGTTCTATGTGGGATGACTGGTCGAGGGAACTAATGCTCCTTCAACTAGTCAAAACCCTAATTAGCATGTCATAAATGATCTTTAGAAGTACTTTCTACAGATCTCTTTATGTATGCTGCAACATGCTGGAAATATTAGGCAGGGATTTGATATATGCACCCAGAACGTCTTGTGGTTCTGGGCACACAGGGGACCTGACCGCTTCCCTTTAATGAATTCAGGGCAACTTGCAGCAGCCGAAGTGTCATTGTCAGAAGTGTACTCCAGTTATGACTAGTTACATTTCTGTTGTACTTTATGCCACATTTAATGTGTAGGTTATGCTTAATTTTTCCGCTATGCTCACTCTAAGTTAAGGTCCATACAGTTTTCAAAAAGTTGGAGATGCTGGCTGGAGGCTAATGGAGGCTGCTGGACTGGCCTGGTTACGTGGTCCTCCACCAGTAGCCATTGTATGGACAGAAGTGCTAGTCAGTTTGTGAGAAAAACCTGCACTAACAAGAGAAAGTGGTCAACCACTTTATATTACAACAGCTTAATTTTTACAGTTTGGGGTTCAGAAACGGTCTTCTTTTTTTTTTTTTTTTTTTATTGCAACCATTGAAGATGAATAAAGGGGTTACTTTGTATAATGCTGTATTGCATTCTTATCTTTTTTTTTTCTAGTTTTTAACAGAGGCTAATTTCAAGATTCACCTAAATCATTTCCTGTTGTGTGTGAGTTAACTTTAATTGTCTGGTGTTTGATTTGTATTTTGTTCTATTACCATAGCTGAACATCTGTGGCCCTGTCAATGGATGTGGACAAATTGGGGAAAGTCCAGCGGCTGGTTGTGAAATTGATAACAATTTAGTGTCTAGACCAATGAAACCAAGCCAGTCCCTGGATCTGGCTTCAGAAGGCACTATCACCCTTACATATGATGGAACCAAGGATGACAAGACAGGTAACTGGGATCATTGCTTTTTGCAGTTTTCTCCCCTTTACATTCTCCGGCAGATATGCTTTATGGACAAAAATATTGAGAGACGCGGCTTTTTGTTGATGCCAGGGTTTTAAGCTGAGCTGGATATAGTGTATAAAAGTTCTGTTCTGCTGATTCAATAACTGTAGGACTTTAAAACACCTTGCACATTTGCACAAAAATAGGACCTTAATGGCTTAGTGGCATAGTTTTTTATCGCCGAGCAGCTGCATGCAAGACTTGCATCACCAAGTACAATGCCAAGTGTCAGGTGGAGTGGTGTAAAAGACACCCCACTGAACGGAACAGTCGAGGAAATGTGTTGTTCTCTATCTAGCTATCTGTTGGATGAGTCTTTGTTTGCTGAATGCCAGGAGAACATTACCTGCCTGATTGCATTGTACCAACTCTAAGGGTACCTTTATACGCCGCAACCGCGGGAGACATTTATGATGGCGATATGTCGCCCTGGAATTATCGCCATCAAATTGCCTCCCAATTGCAGCGTGTAATTGGGGAATTTTGCGGCGATATGTCGCCTTGCTCCGGTCGCCTGATTTCGGAGCAGTGCTCCAAAATCAGGCGACAGTGGCAAGGTGACATATCGCCGCCAAATTCCCCAATTACATGCCACAATTGGAAGGCAATTTGACGGCGATAATTCCAGGGCGA
Source organism: Allobates femoralis (assembly GCA_033576535.1). Lineage (NCBI taxonomy): Eukaryota > Metazoa > Chordata > Amphibia > Anura > Aromobatidae > Allobates > Allobates femoralis. The sequence continues at coordinate 464,383,742 of JARQOC010000001.1, forward strand.
CATATCGCCGTCAAAAATGTCTCCCATGGTTGCGGCGTGTAAAGGTACCCTAAGATTTGGTGGAACAGGGGTAATGTTTTGTGTTTATTTTTCAGAGTTGTCCTAGGCCCATTAGCTCCAGTGAAGGGTAATCTTTGCGCCAATTTAGTGGGATTGTTTTGGAGAAGGCTCTTTTTTGCTCCAGCATGGTTGTGCCCCAGTGCACAAGGCAAGGTTCATAAAGGATGAATGGGTGATTTTCATTTAGAAGAACTTGCCTGACCTCACAGAGCTCTGTCATCAAATCTGTTGAACATCTTTGGGAATGACTAGAAAGGAGATTGCGAGATTGCGTGCCAAGCCCTCACGCTGAACATCGGTTTCTGACCTCACAAATGCTCTTCTGGAAGAATGGGCAAGAATTCCCACAGACCCAATTCAAAGTCTTGTTGAAAGTTTTCCCAGAAGAGTTGAAGCTGTTATAACTTCAAAAGAGGGATTAGCTCCATATTAATTCCTACAAGTGTACAATGTTATGTTATTAAAGTAGCCAAGGGTGTAATGTGTAGGTATTCCCAATGCTTTTACCCATTAGGGTGCTTTCACATCTGCGTTTTTCGTAATTCGCGGCAGATGCGGTGAAAAAACCGCATCTGCCGCGTTTACCGCATAACCGTTCCACTTGCGGCGCGGTTGCGTTTTTTTCTATGCAATGTATAGGGGGACTTGCGGCAGATGCGGCAAGTGCGGTTTTGCACTTGCGGCAGGTGCGGCCGCGAAAAAAACCGCAGTAAGCCGCGGTTTTTTTCGCGGCCGCACCTGCCGCAAGTGCAAAACCGCACTTGCCGCACCTGCCGCAAGTCCCCCTATACATTGCATAGAAAAAACCGCAACCGCGCCGCAAGTGGAACGGTTATGCGGTAAACGCGGCAGATGCGTTTTTTTCACCGCATCTGCCGCGAATTACGAAAAACGCAGATGTGAAAGGGCCCTTACTTTTATCTATATTATTTTATCATGAAGTCTAGAGCATTGAGAGTTTGTAGTTGTTTTCTCCCAAGCCAGTCTGCAAGGTTTACCAACTTTGTTGTATATCACTTTGTTGTTGCATAGGCTCTGGTTTTTCCCATACGTGCCATTTAGAAGTAATTTTCACACTATTCAGTAATCAGAAGATTAATACATGAAAAATAGGAATCCCTAGCACACGATTCAGTTGTAAGCATATCCTTTGATATAGAATGAACACCAGGTGCTGTTATACTATATAAGTAAAAATCACATATCTACAATGTTTTTGATATTTGATATTGGATGTAAATGTGTAGGTAAAATATTCAATGGTGGGACAGCCGTAAGTACAATACATGATTATTTCATTGTATATGTTTTGGATTAGGTCATGAATGCTAAAGATTGCATTACCCAGTTGTTCAGTTAAATCAGAAAGATCTGTCCGTCTGTAGCTATGTGGATAGAAAGGGTGAACGATCTCATGCACCTTGAAGACTTGACATCTGCGGTGCATGACACTTATGAAAAATTCAGAAATACATGGTTTGGCTGGATGAGTTTTCAACAATCTGATTTGTATAAGACTCATAGAGATTTCTAACGGGCCTGTTTCAATTGAAACGAGGGTGAACTTGTGCCACTGAGTACATACTTAACTCCATGGAAGCTTTGAGGGTTCCCCCTGTCCCTTCCGCCTCCACCCTTCCCTTCCTCTCCATCCCCCCCCCCCACCCATCCCACTTATATTTCGACACTTCTTTCTTCCTTCTACTTTCTCTCCCTCCTTTTTAATTTTTAAGTTTTTCTTTCTGTAGTAATAGATGACACGGATACAGAATCTATGATGCTTGTCTCTTTATTCTGTCAGACAGCTAGTTTTGATTTGATACAAAGAAAGGATGTTCTACCTTCCGTAGTTTGTACCAATGCTGTATTGCAATTCTGAACACTCTAACCAACCTGATTATATTTTCGGATGCTGTTATGTGATTTACAATGATGAGACTTGTTCTATGTTTCTAAATTTTGTAATTAAAAACGATAAAATAAAGAATTCTAAAAAAAAAAAAAAAAAAAAAAAAAAAAATCAGAAAGATCGCAGGAGCACAGTAAGATTTGTGTTCTGTTTTGATACAGCTGAAAACGTGTCCATTTTCATCTATTTTTTTTGGGGGGGGGGGGAAAGCGGCGAATGCAACCGTATTGATATTAAACCGGATCTAACACTTGGATCCGGCATAATACTGGTGTGGTTGCATTCATTTGTTGCCGGATCCACAACAAGGTTTTTCATAGGACATGCCTTGATAGACAGGGTCTCCCTCTATTTGCTTCTAGGGCCGCCCATTAAGCTTCATGAATATTCACTGCACTGACCAGCAATGGCCAATCACAGACACTTGCTCTCACTTGCACTTAGACTGAGCTCCCACAGTCTGCACTGGTGTCTTTGCTTGGTTGCCATACACATTAGTGTATATAAACCAACTTGCCCTCATAGTGTGTAAAATAAATAAATAATGGCGAAAAAAATCCATAGGGTTTAAACTGTATTTTTCATTCTCAGCACAGATAAAGCGGACAGCTGTGGGCTGCCACCCTCAGCTGCCTAGTTTTATCCTGGTTGGCAAAAAAAATGTGTGGGCTTTGCCCTAATTTTAATTGCCAACCAAGGTAAAGCTAGGCAGCTGTGGGCTGGTATTCTCAGCATGTTAGGGGCCCTCCCACGCTATAGAATAGCCCGCAACCGCCCCAGAATTTTGTGCATTTGTTTGAAGTGCTAAATCCTTGCTCTTTACCTGGCTTTTCTAGTTACCCTGGTTCCAGTAGCAAACTGGGTAATAATGGGATAAATAACAGCTGATGATTGACAGCTTGTCATTAAGCCCTAGATTAGTAATGTCAGGTGTCTTCTGATACCCACCCATTACCAATTTGGTAAGTGAATAATTAATAAACACACACACAGAAAATTCTCTTATTAGAAATAAAGCACAGAAAAAAATTCTTTATCTAATATATAAAAGCCAAAAGCTCTTCCGTCACTTTGTCCGCTCTTCCGTCACTTTGTCCGCTCTTCCGTCACTTTGTCCGCTCTTCCGTCACTTTGTCCGCTCTTCCGTCACTTTGTCCGCTCTTCCGTCACTTTGTCCGCTCTTCCGTCACTTACTCCACACACACACTCCGCTATACTTACCACCGGCCCTGCGTCCGGCGCCTGGATCCTCAGTTGACATGTCGCCGCTCCCGAACTACTGGATCCAATATGGCGTCCAGGAAGTCTTGCGAGACTTCCCGGATGCCATATTGGATCCAGTCATCCGAGGGCGGTGACATACTTTGTCCAAGATGGCGTCCGGGAAGTATCACGAGACTTCCCAGACGCCATATTGGATCCAGTCGTCTGGGGGCGGCGACATGTCAACTGAGGATCCAGTCGGCGGGGAAGATGCAGGGCCGGTGGTAAGTATAGCGGAGTGTGTGTGCGTGTGCGCTGACCACTCTGCCCGCGGCGCTGCTCTGCCCACGGCGCTGCGCTCACCGCTCTGCCCACGGCGCTGCGCTCACCGCTCTGCCCACGGCGCTGCGCTCACCGCTCTGCCCACGGCGCTGCGCTGACCGCCCTGCCCACGACCCTGCACTGACCGCCCTGCCCGCGGCACTGCACTGGCCGCCCTGCCCGCGGCACTGCGCTGACCGCCCTGCCCGCGGCACTGCGCTGACCGCTCTTCCCGCGGCACTGCGCTGTCCGCTCTGCCCTCGGCACTGCGCTGTCCGCTCTGCCCTCGGCACTGCGCTGTCCGCTCTGCCCTCGGCACTGCGCTGTCCGCTCTGCTCGCGGCACTGCGCTGTCCGCTCTGCTCGCGGCACTGCGCTGTCCGCTCTGCTCGCGGCACTGCGCTGTCCGCTCTGCCCGCGGCACTGCGCTGTCCGCGGCACTGCGCTGTTCGCTCTGCCCGCGGCACTGCGCTGTCCGCTCTGCCCGCGGCACTGCGCTGACTGCGCTGCCCACTTTCACCGCACTCACTGCTAACCACTGAGCCACCGCGCTGTGCTAACCACTGAGCCACCATATACTCTGCTACCCACAGAGCCACCTGTATACTCTGCTACCCACAAAGCCACCTGTATACACACAATTCATTTCACCGCAGTCCCGTAACTATTAGTAAATAAACTATATATGGATTCTAGACTACCCGATTCTTTAGAATCGGGCCGCCATCTAGTTGAAAATAAGACATTGAGAATCCTCATTTATCCATTTATTAAAAGCCCAACAACATACCCTCCGACGATACTCCACTGCGAGGTCTCACGTTGCAATCTCCGCTCTGCTGCATCAGAGGTCTTAGTAGCGAAAAAGCATACTGTAATTACGGCCTCCGAGTACAAAATGACAGCACTGAGTTGAGAGCTGCGGCTGTGTGAGCGGCGATTTAGTAACATCACCCGAGGACGCAGCTCAGGTACCATGATAACCACTATGGTTAGCAGTTACCGTGGTACCTGAGTTGTGTCATCGGGTGACCTCACTGACTCACCGCTCACACAGCATTTTGCACTCTGAGAAAATGCAGCCAAAACAGATCTCCCAAACGGAGCACGAATGCCTATGGACGCATAGCCTTAGTTGCCATTGGTTGTAACCATGGATAACTAAGCTTCTGTAATGCCCTGCACATGAAGTAAGCGACATAGCTAATCATGAGAACTATATTACAATTATAATTGGAGGCATTTGCTAATATTATTACATTTACTACACATTGGGATTGGATCTTGAAGATGGGAGTACCCCTTTTAAGGGGATTAGTGGAGGATGGTTATTGAGGGGTGAACAGTGGACTGAGTATTTGATTAAAGTAAGGGTGCGCTGAAGTCTACTCATTTAGATATGCGGTAAAACCTTTTCTGAATAACACATTTTCAAAAACCTACAGTACCAGTATGATTTATAGGTGCTATGACCCCTATATGAAGGTCTGAATACGGTCATATGATTTCAGTTATGGGGTGACCGACTTCCATTAAAGTACTAATTTGTTACTTTTTACATTTACGTGAAATTAAAGAGGTTGAACCTTATGAATATGAAACTTGCACAGATTTTATTAAGAAGAAAGTTTACATCCGTGACCACAGGCTGCTAGATTTTTTCCCTATTTATTCTCACTGTAAGGTTGGGGTTGGGTTGCATAGCGCTACATATCATCCTCACTAAACAATTAATCTTTTTTATCTTGGGGAATTCTTTAAATAGACATGTTTAGTTGCTGTCCGTGACATCTGGACCCCTATACCAAGCTTAATTCCTTTTTAGGGCAGCTTATATAATAGTCCCTCTTAAGGCATACAGACTAACAGAGACTTGTATTAAATCGAACATAAAAATAAGCCGATTCCTCCGAGACTTTATATTTCACATCACTGTTTTTAACCAACCCTTTTCTTTCTATATTACAGAAGGCAGCTTTACTATAAATTTTGTGTGTAATGATGATCTATATCCAGGTCGTCTTTTATTTAACAGAGAAGAGATTAATTCTGAAACACATCTGTACCACACTTTTTTTGATTTTGAGACGGCCATGGCATGTTCCCCATCCCCGGTAGACTGCCAAGTTACAGGTTAGTGGACGTCTTTTGGAAAGTTTTATTTCATTTTAAGTTCTAGCAAAATCTGTCTCCAGAATTCACAATACAAGCAACATACATTAATAAATAGATCTCTGTACCTGACAAGGTTGGTGTACTTACATCGAATATTGATGTCAGAATGTGTAATCCTGAAATAAAACATTTAAATGAGTAGTCCAGCTAATATTAAAATGATTACTAAACTAGTGAGTATGAAAACATTCATGAAGGATTATATATCCCTACCAATATTAATTTGCAAATTATGTACATCTTAGACTTTAGGCTGTCTTTTTTTTTTTTTTTAAGTAACCTTTTTTTGTTTGTATTGTGACGTCCGGCGATAGGTCTGCCTTAAAGGGGTTTTCCAAGCACACAGATTATTAAGACATAATAAACAAAGACTATAAGGGTAAGTTCACACAGGAAGGTTTAGTGGCGTTCAAACTGTCAGAAAACCGCTGGAAATTATCAGTTCTGAGCTCTGAAGTCTCCAGCTGTGTTCCGGCGGTTTTCCGGAGTTTTTTTACAGCGTGTGCACAGCGGTTTATAGTTGTTTTTCCCAGCGGTTTTTCCAGCGGTTTTCTATGAAGGATTTTGTTCATGGAACCGATCCAAAACTGCTGGGAAGAATTGACATGTTGTATGCTGCTAAACCGCTCGGGAAAACGCTCAACCGCTGGCGGATCCGCTCACATAAAACGACTGTGTGCACAGCGGTTTCTAAATTGCATAGGGTTACTTGTAAGTCCTAAAGCTGCTAAGGATTTACATAAATTTAAATAAAACCTATGCTAAACCGCCGGCGGTTTTCGCTGCTAAACCGAGGTTAAAACTGTATGTGTGAACTTACCCTAAGAAACTAGGATTCTTCGTAATTTGCCTGTTGTTAAATTTCTGGTCTGTTTCTGAGCTGCCACATGTAGGTATATGATCTTCAGCTCCTTAGTTCCTGCAATTGTGCGTTCAAACTGCAACACAGAGATATCCTGACTATGCTTGTATGTTAAGACGAGCGCGTACTGCATGCAGAAAATTTCAACTCGTAATCTGCATCCTCTTGCCAGCTGCGCAATGCTTAGTTCACAAGTTTTTGATGGGCATATTTCTCCTTCGCCTCATTGGAGGACACAGGACCGTGGGTGTTGTGCTGCTGTCCACTAGGAGGAGACACTATGCAGAATCTGTAAAAGTTAAAATGCTCCTCCTCTGCAGTATACACCCATGGAGCAGGAAGTGCTTCACCAGTTTTTGCTTAGTGTCATTAGGAGGAACACCTACATTTTATTTTTCTTAAAATGTTTTACTTTTTGATTTTTTTCTTTAATGATGAAGAAAAGTGGGTCTCTGGCGAGACTCCCGGCATGCTCCTTCCTCGGCCCCCCACTTTTGGGGGCGCCTGCTTGAAGTTGCGAGGTCGATCCACATGCCGCTCCTTGGCACCCCACAGTTGGGGTGCTGGGTTGAAGTCGAGACGATGGTCCTCCTTCCCCTGGTTCCCACTGTTGGGGTCTCTGGGTTGAGGTCAACGATAAGCAGGAGCCCTCTGAACGTGGACGGCAGCCAACAAAGGCACAGACAGAAGGTGCTGCATTCCAGCTGCAGCACCTAACCCGGAGAATCAGCCATGCTTAAGAGGGACATGCACTGCAGGCTGCAGCACACTGCTGCAGAAGCCCAGGAAACAGTGTAGCTGTGTTGGGCCTAATGGGGCCGGGGCACTTAGAAAGCCGACAGTCAGAGGGCACAAGCTGTCTGTCCCTCTGCAGCAGGCAAAAAGCTGCAGAGGTGGATGTTAGCAGGGATACCAGGGCTCTTGTTTCCCTGCGGGGGCCCTACCATGCTCCACACTAGTGGCTCCGGAAGTCTGGTGAGGTCCGGGGCAATTCCGGCACCGCGCCGGCCTGGAGCCTTGTTGTGGCAGTCAGAAACCACTTTGGGCCGCAGCTTCGGCCTAGGCCGAAGCCACCGCCTTTTTCCACGCCCCCGGCCCGCCCCCGGATGACGCGAATGATGCGGCCAGCATCATTCAGGGGGCGGAACAAAGCATGCAGGCTGCAGCTAAGCTATGTGCTTGTATTCTCTGCACGCTCCGCCCCCCGCCTAGGACAAACAAGGTATTATCACGGCGGCCATTACATAGACGCTGACACAATGTAATGGCCGCCTTAGCGCCACCTGCAGGCACTGACTAGACCCTGCACTTTACAGGCAAGTGCAGGGCAAAACACTCAGCCACATCACTATGGCTGGTAAGCCCCACAGGGCTGCCTCCCTGCGGCAGAGGTCAAGTAATAGACAACAGGAACTGGGCAGTAGCCTGCCAATATAGGAGTGGGCCGCAGTGTCCCCAGGGTCACGCACTGTGCAGGGGTTGCTCAGTGAGGGTGAGAGTCCAACTCATATGCCGTCCTCCTTCCCCATACTTGTTGTGAATACTAGGTTGAAGTCGAGGTATTCCCAAAAATCCTCCATCCATGATGTCGAGAACAGCATTACTAGCTGCCAGGACCTCCATATGGATGTTGAGCGTAAGATGCCTCACTAATATATTACGTACAGCACCATCGAGGGCACATACCAGAGAAAATTGGGAGCACAACAAGGTTCCCCCCCCCCAACCTCCATATGTAATTTGGCGACGGTCGGTAACTCCACGGAATACAAAACCCGTCGGTCAATAGTCCGGGATACAATAACAGGGCCTCTGGAGGTGCAGTAACCACAACCTCCCAAGACTATAGCCTAAAATAGCTATCGCAGGACAAACAACAGTGTTATAACCTAATGTAGCTTCGCATTCTCATGCTGGGCACCTTACACGGAACAACATATACTACGAGCAGCAGTGCAACCACGTCAGATACTCGGGCACTGGCTCACCCTACACCGGTAATAACAACCCTACATTCCGGGTGGTACAGGCAAACAACATGCCTGTTGCTGCACACAATACAACATTTAATGGTCAGTCAGTATACAGTTAGGGCCAGAAATATTTGGACAGTGACACAAGTTTTGTTATTTTAGCTGTTTACAAAAACATGTTCAGAAATACAATTATATATATAATATGGGCTGAAAGTGCACACTCCCAGCTGCAATATGAGAGTTTCCACATCCAAATCGGAGAAAGGGTTTAGGAATCATAGCTCTGTAATGCATAGCCTCCTCTTTTTCAAGGGACCAAAAGTAATTGGACAATGCGCTCTAAGGGCTGCAATTAACTCTGAAGGCGTCTCCCTCGTTAACCTGTAATCAATGAAGTAGTTAAAAGGTCAGGGGTGGATTCCAGGTGTGTGGTTTTGCATTTGGAAGCTGTTGCTGTGACCAGACAACATGCGGTCAAAGGAACTCTCAATTGAGGTGAAGCAGAACATCCCGAGGCTGAAAAAAAAGAAAAAATCCATCAGAGAGATAGCAGACATGCTTGGAGTAGCAAAATCAACAGTTGGGTACATTCTGAGAAAAAAGGAATTGACTGGTGAGCTTGGGAACTGTAAAAGGCCTGGGCGTCCACGGATGACAACAGTGGTGGATGATCGCCGCATACTTTATTTGGTGAAGAAGAACCCGTTCACAACATCAACTGAAGTCCAGAACACTCTCAGTGAAGTAGGTGTATCTGTCTCTAAGTCAACAGTAAAGAGAAGACTCCATGACAGTAAATACAAAGGGTTCACATCTAGATGCAAACCATTCATCAATTACAAAAACAGACAGGCCAGAGTTAAATTTGCTGAAAAACACCTCAAGAAGCCAGCTCAGTTCTGGAAAAGTATTCTATGGACAGATGAGACAAAGATCAACCTGTACCAGAATGATGGGAAGAAAAAAGTTTGGAGAAGAAAGGGAACGGCACATGATCCAAGGCACACCACATCCTCTGTAAAACATGGTGGAGGCAACGTGATGGCATGGGCATGCATGGCTTTCAATGGCACTGGGTCACTTGTGTTTATTGATGACATAACAGCAGACAAGAGTAGCCGGATGAATTCTGAAGTGTACCGGGATATACTTTCAGCCCAGATTCAGCCAAATGCTGCAAAGTTGATTGGATGGCGCTTCATAGTACAGATGGACAATGACCCCAAGCATACAGCCAAAGCTACCCAGGAGTTCATGAGTGCAAAAAAGTGGAACATTCTGCAATGGCCAAGTCAATCACCAGATCTTAACCCAATTGAGCATGCATTTCACTTGCTCAAATCCAGACTTAAGACGGAAAGACCCACAAACAAGCAAGACCTGACGGCTGCGGCTGTAAAGACCTGGCAAAGCATTAAGAAGGAGGAAACCCAGCGTTTGGTGATGTCCATGGGTTCCAGACTTAAGGCAGTGATTGCCTCCAAAGGATTCGCAACAAAATATTGAAAATAAAAATATTTTGTTTGGGTTATGTTTATTTGTCCAATTACTTTTGACCTCCTAAAATGTGGAGTGTTTGTAAAGAAATGTGTACAATTCCTATATTTTCTATCAGATATTTTTGTTCAACCCTTCAAATTAAACGTTACAATCTGCACTTGAATTCTGTTGTAGAGGTTTCATTTCAAATCCAATGTGGTGGCATGCTGAGCCCAACTCGCGAAAATTGTGTCACTGTCCAAATATTTCTGGCCCTAACTGTACATGCATGCCAAATTACTCGGGCAAGTATAGCACTAAGATAGTTTGCATAGTGTCATTAATAGCGTCATTCTCCAGCCCACCGCTCTCAACTCGAAAACCGGTTTAGCAAACGTAGGGTTATAGACGCACGTTTTTCATCTGTTGGGCAGTTTCTCACACTGACCGTCGGCATACACAAATTCCTTTTCTCTTAGCCTCTAATTGGGGGACACAGCACCCGCCGTATTGCCCTGGTGGGCCTTTGCTACAGTTCTCACGACTTGTCGGCGGTTACATGGTTAACATAGTTACGCATGTGTGCAGCATAACACCCATGGTCCTGTGTCCCCCACTTAGAAGCTAAGAGAAAAGGAATTTACGGTGAGTACACAAAATTCTCCTTTTTTCCTTCACTGTGACAAATATGGACAAAATGCACACCACATATGCACTATGTGAACACGTTCTTACATGAGTCGCATTTTAAAGATTTCAATGGGATCTATAGAAAATTTGCGTGTCAGACTATTGACGTTGTGCATCCATAATATGCAACCAAAACGGTCCATATAATTACGCTACGTTGGCACAGCACTCTCAAAAGATCATAGACTTTATGCAATGCATTTTGGATGCGTAAAGAAACGCAGTAAATATGCGCTTGTCTGAACATAGCCAAGCAGTGTAGACTCCTCACAAAACAAGTGATCTTCTCATATAGTAACTTTAATCAAAAGTGATGATGCTGGGCATTCCATAGTTCTAGAATGCATTACAATTAATATATGATTCATTACTCTCCTACTGTTCACTGAGACTGTAGTGCCAATGTTGTCAAATGTAACATTACTATGTGCAGAAGAGTGTTAGGAGAGTAAAATATACTAGGTGAAGTTGGAGGAATGTTAGAAAGGAGAAACTTATGTGTACGCTGATTTATCCATCTTGGGACTTTATAGTAGTCTCAGGGTGGTGCTTTGTAAGTTGAGTGGGCAGCCACAAAGGGAGGAAGTGTGTGAGTTGCTGAACAGATGCAGCTCTGCCTCTTGGAAAATAAGAGTCTTTAGGCACAGAAGGAGAGCGATACCAAATCATAATGATTGCTCCAAGGGTCAGAAGGGAAGTTAAAAATAATACAAGGTTAACAGCAAGGTTTGGGGACGCATTATAGAGATTACAGATGCAGTCAGATTTGTTTGTTTCTTTTATTTTTTATTTAATCTGTTTTGTAGATTCTGATGGTAATGAATATGATCTAAGTGATCTTAGTCGGGATGGTGAACCCTGGACTGCAGTTGATATATCTGACCAACAAGCAAGTAAAAGAACATTTTACCTCAATGTCTGCAAGCCTCTGCCATATATTTATGGATGCTCAGGTAAATTTCCTAGGTTTGCATTTTGTCTTAAGTTCTAAAGTATCTACACAGTTAAGAGTTTGGCCATAAGAAGTAACCATTAAAGCGCCACTCCAGGATGGTTTTTTTTTTTTTTTTTGTTTTGTTTTTTTATTCAAGCATTGCAGTGGTGCTTTAAATGTAAGTCCCCTACCCCCTGTTTTATATCGCCTGCCGCCATTTTCATCTTTTTCACCTCTTCTCCAGTTGGTCTTTTGACTATTTATGGCCTGGCGGTAGCAACAGTGTTTCATGGTGAGCACTGGAGGTCAGAAATCAATACAACTCTGAGGGCCTCATTCTGGCTCTCATAGAGATGCATTGAGCGCTTGTGACATAACTTCTGACTTCAAGGCAGTGAAAAAGTATATTTACAAGAAATAACCACGTGACCTGAGCGACACAGAAAAGCATGAAAACTCTGGGCTGTAAGCATAATACCAGGGAACTTAGATTTACAATACCAGTACAGCTTTGAAGTAAAAAAACTGGAGTGGTGCTTTAAAGTTTAAATTCATTAGTCTTTATGCTTATGCGTAATCTTTTAAAGCCATCCAAGTCCTATTAAGGTACCTTTACACGCCACCACTGTGCCTAGCAACAGGTATCCACCGCACGTGCACGCGCACATTTTTAACGGTGGATACCGATCGCTGATGCCGCATATACACGCCGCCATTACATTCTCCACTGAAGGTATCTTTGTTCCCCAGAAGTGCTGACATGTGCCGCGGCTAACTTCCTGTTGAATACCTTCCCTGCTTCACACGCCGCTACCACAAAGGAATATGGGCGTACATATTTCGCGCCATAAGTACGTAGGCGTGACAGAGTTGTGTATTCCTTGATGCACAAGCGTTGATTGGACAACGAATTAGCGTCATGATTGGCCAGCCTGCGCAGGAAGGCTGGCTAATACATGACGCCATTGCAATTGTGGACTGTGAATGGACAGCTCTTTAAATATGGCGCCCTGTGAAGGGACAGCCAATGGTTACACAGTAGCCCCCACCAATGATCGCTGATCGGGCGTGGTATCCATGACGCTGTGGCACGCCAATGAGAGTTCATTAGGCGACGCAACATCCATGCCTGTGCCCCGTTTAGACGCCACTACCATGGCAATTGTGCCTTTCTGTTGCCTTCAGTTTTTGAGCACGGCTCAGCAACAGGTATCTGAGTCAACTGCAGGACACCGGGAGAAACTGCCCTATTTACACGCCGCCATTTCGTAGCAATTTCATGGCAACAGGCACAATTATCCCCAGTGCTCGGCAATTGCGACCTTCCTGTGGTGGTGTGTAAAGGGGCCCTTACGGTTTATAAAATGCCCCCCTACATTCCAAGCCATGGTTCTCCACTTTCTTAGGCTACGTTCACATGTTTAGTTTGTGGTCAGTCTTGTAGCCAAAACCAGTAGTGGATGAAAACTACAGTAGTGGGGTGACGTGTTTCTATTATACGTTTCCTCTTATTGCTCCACTCCTTGGTTTGCCTTGTGAAGACTGATGTAAAATATTCAACGTGAGAACGTGGCCAAATAGAAAGACGTCTCCACTTCTGTAATTTTTATCCACTTCTGGTTGTGGCTTACAGAAACTGATGTGGAAAATAGAACATATGAACGTAGCCTTACTTGGGATGTCCAAGAGGGGCGATTCATTAAGTGTCCACTGCAAGGAGAAATGTTTGGGAGGCAGTAGCTTGGCGGCCCAACTCTCCAGACCTCCAGCAAATTGATTAAATATGAAAGAGGTTGAAGATGAGATAATCCCTTTAACGCATAGGGTCAATTCAACAAGGAGTTTTTATTTCACAAGAATTCTGGTATAACACCTTGAAATGTTGTTTTTTTATGCAACTTGTAGTTGCACAAAACTTGCAACTTTTGCGCTTTTATGCCACTCACAGCAAACTCCGTTCAAATTTTAGAAAAGTGATTGGGAGTGGGATGTGACAAAACGTTCATACAAATTAATGATAATTCAGACCACCAAAGTCGTGTCAATTACAAAAAAAATGTACTTCAATCAGTACTCTCTGGCAGAAGGGCATGGTAGTTGAAATATGTGCTAAATTCAGTTAGACGCTCATGCTTAATACAGCACCCAGTTCATCAAGAATGGCCAACAAAACACCCGTCGTGATGAATGACCAGTCATGACTACATTTAAAGGGAAATTACCGAAAACACATACCATAGCGTTTGTTTGCGGCTAAAAACTGCTTATAATGAATATATATATGTGCCTTGTTTGCCTTGTTTTTCATCTGTTTTAGATTTGTGTTTTTCTTCACGACAAAAATAGAAAAGTGACTTACAAAAAAAGTAATTGTCTCATTATCTTTAGCGGTACTTTTTTTTTTATTGTCTACTTTGGACTCTTTATCATTGTATGTGTAGGAGGATCAGTAGGGTCCTGCATGAAGACTTCAGACAATAAACACATAAATCTTGGCTACATCCAGATGAGTCCCCAGGCATCCGATGATGGATCCCTTACCATAGTTTATCTGAGTGGGGACAAATGTTCTGATAAGAAGCATTACTCTACAAGGATTATCTTCCAGTGTGACTACAATGTTGTATGTATCTGCATTTCTTTTCTTTCCTACAATAATTTGTCAGAATCTCTTTTTTGCCTTGATTATTGTGAAATCGATGTTTTATTAATCCTATGCGAAGACAGCCATCGCTTTAACTCAAAGTCAAGTGTGGGCTTTTTTCCCAAGCAGTCAGAGAGTTTTCCTTTACACCTAGACCAGAGAGATGAGTATAGGATGATTGTAGATTTTGGGGATGTTTCGGAAGACATTTTATACCTATGAATGTTATTATATCAGCTGGTTTGGTTAGATTGTCAGTTAGTTTTTATTTTACCTTCAGTAAGGTCACAGATTAATTAAAGTATCCCTCTAGCTCATAATTTGTCCATAATTTATAGTAAAATTATCTTGTGCCCTAATTTTAATTTTGTTTTATTTCATTGCTCTTGGGTGAACTATGTGAAAGTAGGGAGAGCGTCTCAGACTACCATAGTACAAACCCTGCAGGATGGAGACTGAAAGGGCACAACGCTGCGCTGCCGGGATAAAAGGAGGCTCCGGAGAATAAAGTATTAATAAAGAAAGTGATTTATTGCTATGTGTTTCTAAGTCCACAACTTCTTTTTTAGGCAGATGTAACTTACATTTACATTGGTAATTGCTTGAAGAAGTTGTGAACTTAGAAATGCGTACCAATAAATCACTTTCCTTTATTAATACTTTATTCTTGGAGCCTCCTTTTATCCCAGCAGCGCAGCTTTATGCCCTTTCAGTCTCCAACCTGCATGATCTGATTACCGGGGAGCTGCAGCATCCGTGGATCTGTATTACAAGCTTATGTATTGGTTGTGATTGAACACAACTCCTAAAGGTGAGAACTAGTGATGAGCGAGCACTAAAATGCTCGGGTGCTCGGTGCTCTGGCCGAGCATCTCAAGATACTCGTGTACTCGGCCGAGCACCGAGCCCAATGTAAGTCAATGAGTGACAGGCTCCGCCCACAGACTTCCGGTTCTAAAACGAGTATTGCTGGGAAAGGGCGGGAGGGGGGGCTTTTTGAAATCGCTGCAACATACAACACCTTGCTGTGGCCCCCAGAGGGATCCTAACAATGAATCTGCTCTCTGTGAGGCGCCAGCTCACTGTGTGCACTGAAGGGAGCTGTGTACGTGTGTCAGATTGCTTATTATTACCGAGCAGTCCGAGCATCTCGGCGGTACTCGGTGCTCGCTGAGCATCCCGAGTACCGGGATACTCGTGCGAGTAACGAGTAACGAGTAGCGCAGAGCATACTCGCTCATCACTAGTGAGAACCCTTCACTCATTACTTATTGGAAATTGTCAGAGAAACACTATGGGCGCCATTTGTCTTTTTCAGTTTTCCATAGTGCAAACACTGAATCCTGGCAATAATTTCCGCTTTAACACTGTCTAGTATGATGTACGGTATATTAATATATATATTAATTGTCTTGGACACTCTGTGGTTTGTACAACAAATGGTCCTTGGCCCTACTGAAAAGAGGTTTTCCTGCCATATTCCAAAAAATGCACCAGAAATGTGCACACGTTTCTGGCACAAACGAAACCAAAACATACTAGACAGTCTTAAAGAATGTCAGATTCTTAAAACCGCATGAACCGCTATAATAAATCTGATATATTTTTTTAAAAATGTCTCTTATATCAAAGAATTAGTCCATACAGATAAATCTGCCCCAATATTTATATAGTTGTAGGACCTACAGCGATTCACTGTTTAAACAATTGTAAAACTATAGTGCATAGAAATATTAATATTCTTAAAAGAACACCCCAATTTCTTAAGTAAAAATGAAGCATTTGCTGTTTCAAGTTGAAAATAGTCACATAAGGAAGACCGCCTGCTGTGCAGCAAAACAAATTATTATCATCTAAGAAAGCAAAGTATTAAAATAAAATGAGAAGGAAAAGAAAGCGCAGATTGGGTCTTATCATCAAAAGATGTAGGTTAGGATAGGAAAAGGGGGTTCTCACCTGAGAGGGTTGTGATAGTCACAATGCTCTCCATGGTATAATAACTATGGCCGCTGCAGTCCTCACAGGCATAGATAGTGAGGAGGAGTAGTAGGAAGAGGTTAAACAGGTACATTGGTGATTTTCTCCTGAAGAAGGGGATTTTATTCCCTGAAGTGCATAGAGAAATAAAATACATATTTTCATTATTTTGTATGATTCGTGATATATAGTAGCATGCTGTCAACCCTTTCCTATTCCTTCTCCTTGCTATAACAAGCAAAAATCATTGCATCAAAGAGGAACAATATTGTATTAGTAAGATAGGCATCAAAGCCAAGCATCAAAGTAAACAGAAGTATGCTGTCTATCAGATTGTGCCAAAATGTACCCACAGTACAAGACCACCAGCCCAGCCCTGACCCACATTTTACCATCAAGCTATAGCCATACTAATAAGGTGAGGCAAAACATATCAATGGCCCCAATCAGTTAACCAACCACAGAGATAAGTTGTACCAATTAAATCAGTCGTCAAGTTTTTCCCACCTAATCTGACTGCAGCATAATATATAGACAGAGACCTTGATTCCAGCAATGTGTGACTTAATGTGCTGCTAGCTGTTGGGACATTCTCCTGCTGATGACACAATACAGATTTTAGCACTAGTGAACTAGTAAGCCTGCTGTGTAGTCCTCCATATACATGAACTCTGTATTACCCCACCAACACCAATGTTTGGTACATTTCTGCCTATGCAGAGTGTACACAGAAAGCTGACAATTACTGGTGTGGGCGGGTTATACAGAGTTTTGAAAACAGGGATTCCGCTCACCATGCAAAGGCGCGGCGTGCACGGGCCGGCGTCCTGAACAGCCAAGGGTTAGTAGAAAGTAGAATCTGGCCCAACTTCCATTTGATGAATATTGACAATTCTTTATTAATTTCCCAGCACCTTCCAAATTACAACATGGTTACATGGATCAGCAGGTAGATGACATGGCAGGTGGGTGCGGGCGTTTGGTGGGCGACGCGTTTTGGATAAAATAATTTGCTCTCACTTTGTCCCTGTATGTTAAGAAATTGTATAGGGAATCTGCTCCTAATGCAGTAGCCACACACCCCTGCTGATCCCGATGTGTTGTCTGGAATAAGAAAAACTACTCAGGAGCACTTCAGTAGAAGGTCATCAGTGCCAGATTAAACCCTGTGGAGGACCCTGGGATGTCAAAATCTTGGCTCCTCTCCTCAAATTGTTTCCTAATACAATTTTAAATTTACTTGCCATAATCGTAATACACCATTTAAATTTCATTACCAATAAAATAATTAAGTTACACAAGCTTCATTGTACTCTAGGAAAAGTAATTAACATGACTTCGTCTTTTGGCCTATGTATAAATTGCCTGTATTCACAAAGCCTTTACTCATTAATGTAGTGTTATAATCCAAAATTGGCTAAAACTTGTGGTCCCTTTCCTGTGCCCCGCTCCCTGTTCTGGCCAATCACACATTGTCACACAATCACATAGGTGCCCCTTTTATACTACTAGTCAATTTGAAACATACCACTAACAGAAACATCATTTCACCTCTGCGTACTGTAATGTTCGGATCAAAGCACCATTGCTCCAGCTCCAGGGTCAGCTGGCCAGGGCGCCATGCTAATTCTAAATTTCTTTCAATAGCAAATCAATATTTTTTCTTTTATCCATTGTTCAGGGCCCGCAAAAGATGCAGAGCCCATAGGCCAGTACATACTATGCCTAGCCCTAGTTGGTAATCCGGCACTTCATGTTGTGCCTATGAGAATCCAGACTACCAAAAATTCAGGCCCTGGCTTCTGCTTGAAGATTAGGCCGTGGCCACCAATAGGGCCACATGTGTGTTCCAGATGGGTTTCACAATGTTTCACAGATGCTTTTTGACCTTGTCTGTGTAATTTAGAGGGAGTTAACTGTACAGGAGTGGATTGGGGAGAGATTAATCTCTGGCGAAGGTCTATGCAAAGATGACTTATCACGTATCAGTCTCTGTTCATCTCCCTGCCCATAAAGTTAATACTTGATGAGTATAATTGGGAGATACATTGAGAAATGGGGTATGTGGTGATCTTGGGAAATACTGAAAATATAAAAATTCTTAACCATAATACAGTAGTATGAGACAATGACAGAAATTTTACAGATTTGAAGAGATAACTTATGAACTACACCAGACAGATTAGAAAGGCCACCAGGTTTTCAGAGGGGAATAGTACATTCTACTTTTTAGGATAAGCTGTCATGTGTATGTCTCATGCCTAACATACAGTACAATCTATGGCCTCGATATAGCTTTTATCCTTCATTTTTCATTAGATGTCCCCTTTGCAGGCTCTCTCTCATTGTTGGTTCTCTCTTGGTGGTTGAGAGTGGCTGCTTTCATGGCTCGCACTTCCTAAAGACATACAGTTAGGGCCAGAAATATTTGGACAGTGACACAAGTTTTGTTATTTTAGCTGTTTACAAAAACATGTTAAGAAATACAATTATTTATATAATATGGGCTGAAAGTGCACACTCCCAGCTGCAATATGAGAGTTTCCACATCCAAATCGGAGAAAGGATTTAGGAATCATAGCTCTGTAATGCATAGCCTCCTCTTTTTCAAGGGACCAAAAGTAATTGGACAATGGACTCTAAGGGCTGCAATTAACTCTGAAGGCGTCTCCATCGTTAACCTGTAATCAATGAAGTAGTTAAAAGGTCAGGGGTGGATTCCAGGTGTGTGGTTTTTGCATTTGGAAGCTGTTGCTGTGACCAGACAACATGCGGTCAAAGGAACTCTCAATTGAGGTGAAGCAGAACATCCTGAGGCTGAAAAAAAAAGAAAAAATCCATCAGAGAGATAGCAGACATGCTTGGAGTAGCAAAATCAACAGTTGGTTACATTCTGAGAAAAAAGGAATTGACTGGGAGCTTGGGAACTCAAAAAGGCCTGGGCGTCCACGGATGACAACAGTGGTGGATGATCGCCGCATACTTTATTTGGTGAAGAAGAACCCGTTCACAACATCAACTGAAGTCCAGAACACTCTCAGTGAAGTAGGTGTATCTGTCTCTAAGTCAACAGTAAAGAGAAGACTCCATGACAGTAAATACAAAGGGTTCACATCTAGATGCAAACCATTCATCAATTCCAAAAACAGACAGGCCAGAGTTAAATTTGCTGAAAAACACCTCAAGAAGCCAGCTCAGTTCTGGAAAAGTATTCTATGGACAGATGAGACAAAGATCAACCTGTACCAGAATGATGGGAAGAAAAAAGTTTGGAGAAGAAAGGGAACGGCACATGATCCAAGGCATACCACATCCTCTGTAAAACATGGTGGAGGCAACGTGATGGCATGGGCATGCATGGCTTTCAATGGCACTGGGTCACTTGTGTTTATTGATGACATAACAGCAGACAAGAGTAGCCGGATGAATTCTGAAGTGTACCGGGATATACTTTCAGCCCAGATTCAGCCAAATGCTGCAAAGTTGATTGGACGGCGCTTCATAGTACAGATGGACAATGACCCCAAGCATACAGCCACAGCTACCCAGGAGTTCATGAGTGCAAAAAAGTGGAACATTCTGCAATGGCCAAGTCAATCACCAGATCTTAACCCAATTGAGCATGCATTTCACTTGCTCAAATCCAGACTTAAGACGGAAAGACCCACAAACAAGCAAGACCTGAAGGCTGCGGCTGTAAAGGCCTGGCAAAGCATTAAGAAGGAGGAAACCCAGCGTTTGGTGATGTCCATGGGTTCCAGACTTAAGGCAGTGATTGCCTCCAAAGGATTCGCAACAAAATATTGAAAATAAAAATATTTTGTTTGGGTTATGTTTATTTGTCCAATTACTTTTGACCTCCTAAAATGTGGGGTGTTTGTAAAGAAATGTGTACAATTCCTACATTTTCTATCAGATATTTTTGTTCAACCCTTCAAATTAAACGTTACAATCTGCACTTGAATTCTGTTGTAGAGGTTTCATTTCAAATCCAATGTGGTGGCATGCAGAGCCCAACTCGCGAAAATTGTGTCACTGTCCAAATATTTCTGGCCCTAACTGTACACAGAAGGATTCCTGCTCCTTTCTGGTACCACAGTCAGAGGCAGCAATGTAGAGGTCCATATTCAGCACTAACGGGTGAATCCCGCTCTGCGGTGAGACTAAGGCTAGCTTCAAGCACCGTTTTTGTCTGTCAGGGTGGATCCTGTTTTTTGCAGGATCCACCGGGCAGAACCTGACAGGACAGGACGTGCAGAAAGTGTGGCCAAATATGGCCTCCGATCCTGTTTTTTGCAGGATTCGTTTTCTGCCTCTGTCCATGGTCCTGAAGTCTGCCTGTGTCTGCTCTGCTGCCAAGGTGCTGATTTCACAGCCTGTTCAAGAAATACTGCTGTCCATGGTGCTGAAGTTAAAACGCCAGGGTTTCTGAGCATGCTCTGTGCAAAAAGACGGATTCCGAAAACGATCCGATTTTTTTTTCATTGATCCTGCATCATGGACTCCCATTATATGGGAACCGGATTGCGCCGGGTCCGGTTCTGTCCGGTTTTGCACTGGAGACAAAAAATGCTGCAGGCTCCGATTTTGGGGATGGTGAAAAACTGGACAAAAAAATAATGTGGCACAGAATACACAAAGCCTGATGGCCAAATAGGACCAACCTGGCACCGTAGAGGGATACTGGGAGGCAAAACCGGATCAGGTTCTGTCTGGTTCAAACCGGACAGACCCTGATGCACAAAACTGTGGTGTGAAGCTGCCTAAGCGCTTGTTGTAGAATCTCCAGCAGGGATTGGTTTATCTTAATATGTCAGTAGCTATTCCCGCTTCTCCTCCTCTACCCCCATCCTTCTCAAGGCTTCATTATGCAGTGTACCCACAATGCACTGTTCTGGGTTTATGTGTTGTATTGAAGAAGACATACTTGAGTTGATTTTTCAGAGTGAATTTTGAGTTCAGGGCGGAGGCAGTTTAGAAATCTCCACAGTAGATTTTCACTGTTGCATATTCGTATTTAAGTTTTGTACATTTCTTGATTTAACAGCTAAAAAGTATGTTTCGTCAATAATCACAACATTTTTTATATCCTATTTTTGGGTAATTTATAGAGGTTGCATTTAATAACAAAAAAGTGTAATCTGGAGCAAGGGATGCCACAAAATGGGAAAATAAACCATTACTTAAAGAGGACTTGTCACCCCCCCTGCTGCACGGCAATCTAAATGCAGCACTGCTTCATTCAGGGAAGGGGTCCCCCATGTGTCTGTGAGCTGTGTACCCTGAGATATAGCCTTTGTAAAACTTAGTTAGAAGCCATGGAGGCAGTCACTGTGTGATGCCATGCTTTCATCCCCTGCTCTGTGCGCCTCTACTGTGTATTTATGCTTTGTCAGGGCAGAAATCTGGAGCTGACATCAGGACTAATGATTTGCATGCTGTGAGTGACAGAGAGGAGGAGGGCAGAGCCAGCACAGCAGAAGCAGCACAGAGAGGCAGTGGGGGATGGAATGGCCACAGTCAATCAAGCTCCCTCCTGCCACAGTGACTGCCTCCATGGCTTCCAACTGTAAGTTTTACAAAGGCTATATCTCGGGGTACACAGCACACAGACATATGGGGGACCCCTTCCCTGAATGAAGCAGACATGCTGCATTCAGTGCTGCATGTAGATTGCCATGCAGCAGGGGGGGTGACAGGTCCTCTTTAAAGGAGTTGTCCTGGATTTTTATATTGATGGCCTATACTTATTATAGGTCATCAATGTCTCATTGATGGGAGAACGACAACCAGCACCCCACGTCGATCAGCTGTTCCTGGTGATGCTGGATGTGCAGCATTGAGGACCTGCACAGCATTAGCTTTGACATACTGACAAATAGGGTTCAGATGTGCAGTACCCTGCAGTGGCTACTATAACATTAAGGCTGGAAACACACTATCTGACTCACATGCGAGTCTCTTGGATGAGACTCGTATCAGTCACCCTGAACGGCCTCCCTCTGTCTGGACGGGAGTGTGATGCTGCACAAAATCACAAGCAGCCGACACTCTCATCCAGAGTCTCATCAGGGTCACTGATCAGAGTCTCTTTCGAGAGACTCACATGTGAGTTGGATAGTGTGTTTCCAGTGTAACAGAGCAGTTCTGTGCAAGTCCTCAACTCAGCACATCCGACATGCATCTAATGCTGACAGTAGGTACAGCTGATCGACGAGAGTGTTGAGTGTCACACCCCCACATATCAGATACTGATTATCTAAACTACAGATAGGCCATCGATATTTAAGTCCTGGGCAACCCTTTATATTCTCATGTTTTGTTACTCCAGATATTGGTCTACACCCTGCAGCTATCGCACTTTGTACTTTTTAAACAGTTAATTGCTTTTGTGCAACCTCTTTAGGTAAAGCCTAGCAGGAATCATGGAATACTTAGTGAGATAATTATGATACAGGACATTGCTATGAAAGTATTATAGTTGAAGGGATGTTCACTACTTGGACAAATCTTCTCAAATGCCATAGTGGTCTCCTGTAAAAGGTAGAAAAAAACATGCTGTGTTCCCACATCAGTGCGTTCTAGTGCTGTTAGCGCCATTTCTCCACAGTGTTACTTCTGAAGTGTGAGTGAAGCCCAGTATAAGGTTTCTTTTATTATACACAGTGCACTACATTTCAGCAGGGGTTGTCTATGTAATTCCTTTTTATTCTATTTGTTTTACTACTATTTTATTTTTTACCAGGGTTCTCCATTGTTTCAAGAGCAAGACGGCTGTGAATATATTTTCTTATGGAGGACTTCTGAGGCTTGCCCTGTTGTTAGAGCTATAGGTAGGAAGTTGTCCTTCATGTTCGTTGTTCTAGCATAAGTAATGACTTTTCGTCCAGTTCTTTTTTGAAATGCAGTTCCGGATGCAGATGTTTTAAGTGTTGTCCACTACTTTGATGTTGATGAGGTGACGTTCTCGGCAGCGGCCATTAATAAGTGCACGGAGCTCTGTTGTTTCATCTTACTAAATGTTACTTGTGATATGTAAAACTTATCAGTGAATGGGTTGTTTTTTTATATACTTCTCTTAAAATGTATATTTGTTTTTGACTATTGTTACATACTGTTTGTTCTCCTTTTATTAAATTATATGCATAGATTTTGGTTAAAAATGTTTGTACCGTGTTAGGCCCCTTTCACATCAGCGTACGCTGATCGCGGCAGTTGCGGTGAAAAAACGCAACTGCCGCGATTACCGCATAACGGCTGCACTTGCGGTTTACTTGCGGCAAGCCCCATACAATGTCTATGTGGGCTTGTGGCAAGTGCTGTATTGGCACTTGCGGCAAGTGCGGCCGCGAAAAAAACACGGCATGCCGCGGGTTTTTCGCGGCAGCACCTGCCACAAGTACCGATACCGCACTTGCCACACCTGCCGCAAGCCCGCATAGATATATAGTATGGGGCTTGCCGCAAGTAAACCGCAAGTGCAGCCGTTATGCGGTAATCGCGGCAGTTGCGGTTTGTTCACCGCAACTGCCGCGATAAGCGCAAAACAGCTGATGTGAAAGGGGCCTAAAGGGTGCCGTCACACACTACAATTTTATGAACGATATTGTTACCAATCACATGCACGCGCGATCGCTAACAATATCGTTTAGATCGCTGGTGAACTGTCACACAGGCAGACTCACCAGCGATCAATTGACCAGAAACATCGTGGAAACGATTTAAATATCGTTTCCACGATGTCTTGCTCCCGCTGCCAGCCTGCAGTAAGCGGGAGCAAGCTGGTATCTAAGGTAAACTGCGGGTATCTAGGCAGCGCGCTCTGATCAGACCATATCCTTGTACGGTCAGACATATCCATTGCAAAGTACATAGCAGGGACGCATATATATGATTATCTCAGCACAGGATATGTGGCATGATCATACCATGTTCCTGTATGGTCAGACACCTCCATTACACACAGTACATAGCAGGGACACATATATGATTTTTTCAGCACAGGTCATTTTTTTTAAACACATCCAAGTGTAAAATTATTATTATTCCAAGATCTATTGATGAAGGCTAAGTTCACACAGCATATTTGTGAGGATCCGGTTTTGTTGCAAAACTTTCTTTCTACGCTTTATACTTACCTACCCGCTCTCCCACGGGACCCCGGCGGTGTCTTCTGATCTCTTCCAGGCCCAAAGCGAACGTGGGCTCCAGGACTTTGCAGCACCATGTTACCACGTGGCATCACCCAGTCACATGGTGCTGTTTAAGGTCCTGAACCAGGCCCTGTGCCATTGAGATGAGAAGCAATCACCGTGGCAGCACGGCGAGGTGAGTGAAAAGTGTGCTGAAAAAAGCCCAAACAATTGACACAGTCATTCTTTTTGCGGATACGCTTTGCAGCGCAAAAAGCGTCCACAAAAAGACAGATCATGTGAACGCATTTCAGCAAAAGCCATTGCATTTGCTGAGATGTGTAACAGAGCTGCGTTTCATTGCTGAGAATACCGCTGCGTGAATGCTGAAATACGCTGTGTGTGAACGCAGCCTAAGATAAACTTTAAAATTAAGTTTGTTTGAATGAACACCCCTTTTAAGCTTGTATATACAGACCGTACTCTATATAGAAATGTAACATCACTGTATCAGCACAATCATTCCCCATTCTTAAGGTGACCTACCATCGATCCTCACATGTCTTGGTTGATAATTGTATTCTTTGTGAAATAACCCTCGTGGTGTGTGATTGGGAAAGTTGGCGGGCTCCCATCAACATTAGATGATCAGCCAATATCAGTGGCTTCTCTATCTTTTGGGGGCCTTTATATGGTGCAGGAAAATTGTGACACCAAACCTGTCAATTTGTTAATACATGTCTTGCAAGTATAATAACACAATTCAGAGTTCTAAGCAACGATGCGCAAGTAATATTTTTTAATAAAGAATACAACTATTTAGTAAAACACCCATTAGAAGAGCTGCCATGTCCACTTCAAGTAATATGTTTTGCTTTCTACAGGTGACAAGTGCCAGGTTAAAGACCCAAAGAATGACTATGTTTATGACCTGCGACCACTTGGAGAAAAGGTTATAGAAGTGGAATATGATAAATATAAATACCAGCTCAAAGTTTGTGGAGAAATCTCTGGGTCTGTGTGTTCATCCCAGGCACCAAATGGGACAACAGTTTCATCCTGCCAAATTCAGGGTAATACAGGAATTTTAGCAGGTATGTTTCATAAAATAAGATACATTCAATATAATTACGCAATTGCACATGTATTAAAACTTTGCATAAAGAGTAGATATGATCGAACCTGTTCAGTGACAGTTTGGGGGATTCTCTTCTTCACAGTGCTGGAGCTTGTATCACTATGCTCCGGTATGATGGGTGATCAAGCCAGTGCAAGCTGCTTGCTGTGCGTGATCGGCTCGTAATCGTCCATTAATGTCTTGTCTAAATTTAAAAAAATAAACACCCACTCAGCTGCCCCGGATGTGTTAAGCTTATGACTGGCTATATGTGGGCGGAGAGCCAACCAGCCAATCGCTGACTAGCAATGACGTACGGGGTCATGTTTGGGTCCTAAATATGCAACACCTGTCCCTGAACCTCCAGGGTTCACTCATCTGTAATAAAGAGGTTCTTTCACAACATTTGACCTATAAATTAAATATTCCTGCACTAACTATCAGGAATGTAGATAGAAACGTTTTCTTCCTCCCTTGAAGGGATAAGGGTGCCAAAATTACTGGTGCTCTTATGTGTTTAAAAAAAATTGTCATTCATTTGGGCGTTTCATTTTTTTCATCTACTTAGGTGTCATAGTGGGTTGAAAGTTCTCACCCTCCAGAAGTATATGGAGTAGGGTGGGGGAGCAAAAGGCTAATAGTGAGGCAGAGAGACTTGGTTGCAGCTTTCTAGTAAGTGTTTATCTCAGACCAGTGCTGGGTTCAGAGCTGCCGTGCTCATTACTGCTGTATAATGGCCTTTGTGCAATTTCTGAAGATGTGACTAAGGGCCACATCACACACACAGATATTTGTGCAGATATTGTTCGCAGATCTTTGGTTGCTGTGAAATCATGGATACATTGTTCTATTTGTACACAGCCACAAAATGGAGCAATGTGTCCATGATTTCACTGCAACCAGAGATCTGTGAACAATATCTGCACAAATATCTGTGTGTGTGATGTGGCCCATAGAGGAATCCCTCGTATCTATGGAAAGGTGTTATTACTCACTTAAGTCACCTGAGACCACATGTATGCTTTATAGCGATCTTGCCCATTAAAGGTAGCCATATACAATAGATGGATGTCTGCTAACGTAGTGATTAAAAGGAATGATAAAGATATTTTATATGAAAGATCTGTCAATGAAATATCAACTTGACACTTGATGATGGTGCATTACCAGGTGTCTAAAATGACCGTGTTCTGGCATAGAATTGCAGAAAAATCTTGACGTTGTAAGACCACAAGCAGAAATCTATACTTTATATACTTTTTTTTTATGATTGTCGTTGGGTCATGAAGATTTGATCATCTAGGTCTTATCATGTCTCCTTGATGCTGAAATGAAGGAATGTCAAGTATAGTCTATTTTTATGTATAAGAGTAACATCCTGAGCAGAACCTTAAAGGGAACTTGTCACTATGAAAATGCAGCCCAATCTGCAAGCAGCATGTCATGCAGCAGGGGAAGCGGAGTAGATTGATCAATAGTCTGGTGAGTGACGATTCAGCATAACCGGAGTTTCAATCATTTAAAATTGAGCTCTTCCTGGGATTTTCAGTCCAGTGGGCAGTCCTATCAAGGATTGTCAGCTATCTCTGTATGCACTCTTATACAAAGAAGGCTGTCACTCAGTATTAGGACCGCCCACCTGACTAAAAATCCCAGAAAGAAGTTTTCAGGTTATACTGAATCTTTTCTCACCAAACTATATAGCAATCTACTCTGCTCCTCCTCTAGAACATCCTGCCTGTAGATTGGGCTGTGTTTATAAAGTGACAGGTACCCTTTAAAGTGGATTTGTCACTTGCCACAATTGTGTGTTTTTTGTTTTTTTGTAAATGGAACAGTTCAGCTGAATCTGGCATTGTTTTTCATGTGTATCTGTGACTTTTACACTAGGTAAAAAAAATAAAAATTTATGGCAAGTAATGGTCCTGTTCAAATAAGGATATTGATGGGTGCAAAAAGTGAATTCTTTAAGTAACATGAGGGATCCTTGTTTCTCTTGGCTGGGACACCCACCATCTCTAGGTGGAATTTTGATGGAAGGACATTTCTGACTTTATCTATTCCTTTCTATATAGGTTAGAGATTGGAAGTTATACTTTGTTTTATCTCATTATTAGGTTTGACGAATCAAAAGTTGGTATATGAAGATGGAATCATTATGTTAAATTACACCGGTGGAGCACTGTGCCACAAAAAATATCCACGTTCAACTCTGATCATCTTTAATTGTAACAAGACTGAAGGAAAGGTTTGTGCTTTTATCTAGTAGAAGAAGAGAAAACATACAAAGATTGTCATTTGTTCTCATAATCATCAGGAAAAAGTTAATCGGCATGTGTGGTACTATAGAACACTGCATCTTTACCACGGCAATATTGCAATAAAAAATCAACGTGTGAACAAGGTTACCTCAAGTAGCGACCTATAGGTGTTTGAACTTTGTTAACCCCTTCGAGCTTTGATGTACTAGTATATCCGATGTCACCTCCCTCCCTTTGATGTGAGCTCGCATTATGCCCTGCATTTATCAGCTGATGGCATCAGCTGATATGGGCAGTTAACAGATAACACTGTTAATCCCTTAGATCAGCTGTCAAACACTGACAGCACGGTTGAAAGTGGCGCAATGGTCATCCTGTTATTCCCTGCCGGCATTGGCGATCCCACGACATGATCTTGAGGCGTTGAGGCATTGATGCATTGCCATGACAGCCAGGGGTCAGATGAGGACCCCTGATGCTGTGATAACTCACTTCCTGTGGATGCCTGGCAAGCCCCTACCTCCACAGAAAGTGACCATTAATGCTGTTGAGAACCCGTATATCCTCTAAGCTATTTAAAGCACAAGTGATTGGACACTGCAGTGCTGAGGTGCCCTAAGGAGCCAACTAGAAGAAAAGAAAATGTGGAAAAAAATAGTTATTAAAAATATGAATGAAATAAAAAAAAACAAAACGTCAAAATTAGATTTTATTGGGTCACTGCTACATTGCAATGAAATGCAATAACAGGCGATCAAAACATCGCATCTACCCAAAAATGATGATATTAAAAAAGTCATCTAAAAAGTAAGCCCATCACAGTCCCAGATCCCGAAAAATGAGAATGCTACCGGTCGCTGAAAAGGGGTTGCCAAAAGCACAATTTTTTTTTTTTTTTACCTGTTCTGACCTGAGGCTTCATACTGACATGTCAGTTGTACCATATGGTGAACATAGTAAATAAAAAACAAAAAACTAAACCCTTGTAGAATTTCACTTTTTTGCAATTTTACTGCACTTTGAATTTTTTCCGTTTTCCAGTACACTATATGGTAAATTCAATGATGTCATTCAAAAGTAAAGCTTGTGCCGCTAAAAAGAAGCCCTCATATGTCTATATTGACGCAAACCTAAAAATAGTATGGCTTTTGGAAGAAGGGGAGGAAATCACAAAAGTGCAAAAAAGAAAAAAGCCAAGGCTGTAAAGGGGTTAAATTCACTTGCCCTTTTTTCCTTAACTGTTCTCAATTTAATGTGAATGACATACAGAACATGTCCTTAAAGTTCCTTCAGGACTTGCACTTAATGCAGAAAATACTTTGTTATTGAATGCATGACAGGCATGTCCAACCCGACTTATAAAGCAGACCTGATGGTTGTATCATTGTGAATTGCAGCCACTCTCTCAGCTGGACTGGAGATTTTGGATAATGCTGTCATTTTTTCATAACTGGAATATTTTGCCACCTATTCACACCTCTGTAAATGCAGAATATACACAATATAATATTCAGATACAATATTACATTTTATTTTATTTCAGCCTGTATTTCTAAACGAGACTCGAGACTGCATATATAAGTTCCGGTGGGATACACCGTTGGCCTGTCTACCTTTCAAACCTATTGATTGCTCCTTCAAGTAAGGTTTTGTTGTTGTCTTTAGAAAGTGAAATCAGAATTTTGTATTGACATGATTGACATCATATTAACTTCTCATTCACAAACTTTGTGCATTGACCACAGTACTAACCACAGAACATAAACCTTTCAATGCATCTTGTCTCAAATCTCACTGCAGTTCTTATGGAGAACTAGTTTGTAGTCCTGGTTTACAGTGATGCAGGAATGAGCCATCATTTTATGTTTTGAAGGTTCAGACCCCTGTGTATGATTTAGAATGGCCCAATTCAAGTTAATTGAGCTAGTTTGTAATCTCTACACCAGTGTTCCCCCAACTGCAGCCCTCAAGACCTACCAACAGCGCATGCTTTCAAGATTTCCTTAGCATTAGAGGGGTGTTGGAATAATCACTTGTGCATGTGATTAAATTATGATGTGTGCAGTGCTAAGGAAATCCTGAAAATCTCCACTGCACTACATTTGAGGACTGGAGTTTGGGAACCCTGCTCTACACAGCCAACTGCCCTGTAGGACTGCTAAGCAAGAGAGTATTAAAAACTAGACGTGGGCCTGATGCTATTGCATCGGGTGAGTGGTGACATCACAATGGGGGCAGGCTTTGTGGCGCTGGGGGCAGCGGCTGACTCTCCTGCCTGTGCTGTCTCTCCCCTGTCCACTGTTTATCCCCCTCCTCTCCACCCCCCACTGCACTGCCTTTCTGCCCCATCCTAAGCACACTCTTGGGCCTACCCCTGTAGTCGCTCTCCACTCCCCCTGTACTGACTCTCTGCCCCTCACTCTGGTCCCTCTGTGCCCCCCCTGTGGTTTCTCTCTGCCCTCCGTGCTCCCTTTCTGCCCCATGCACACTGTCGGACCCCCCCCATGCACGTTCTCTCCCCCCCAACCCCCGCCCTCTGTGCAAGCTCTTGGGCCCCTCCCTATGTTTGCTTGGTCTCTGTCACATTTCGTCATTGCTGACAGTGGCTGCAGGCCACGTGGTAAGCGGGTCGAGCCAGTTCGGGTCAACGAGTGCGGGCAGAGGGGGGGTGAGTGAGTGCGGGCTGAGGGGTAGGTGAGTGTGGGCTGGGGGTAAGTGAGTGCAGGCTTAGGGGGGTGATTGCAAGCTAAGGGGGTGAGAGAGTGCGGGCTGAGTGAGTGTGGGTTGAGGGGTGGTTTGTGCGGGCTGAGGGTGAGTGAGTGGGGCTGAGGGGGATAAGTGAGTGCTGGCTGATAGGGGTGAGTGAATGGGGATGAGGGGGAGTGAGTGTGAGATTAGTTGGGGCGAGTGCAGGCTGAGGAAGGGTGAGTGCAGACTGAGGAGGGTGAGAGAGTGCGGGCTGAGCGAATGTGGGCTAAGGGGGGGATGAGTGAGTGCGGGCAGAGGGGTGGTGAGTGAATGTGAGCTGAGGGGGTGAGGGAGTGTGGGCTGAGGGGTGAGTGAGTATGAACTGAGGGGTGAGTATGAGCTGAGGGGGGTAAGTGAGGGCAGACTGAGGGGGTGAATGCAGGGTGAGTGAGTGCTGGCTTAGGGGGGAGTGAGTGCAGGGTGAGTGTGGGATGAGGGGGGGTGAGTGTGGGCTGGAGGGGCGAGTGTGAGCTGAGGGATGAGAGTGTGAGCTAAGGGGGTGAGTGCTGGCTGGGGGATAAGTGGGTACAGGGTGAGGGGTGAGTGTGAGCTGATGGTGTGTGCAGGCTCTGATGGGGCGGGGGGGGAGTGTAACCTGAGGAGGGTAAGTGTGAGCTGAGGGGGCATGAATGACTGCAGGCTGACGGGGAGTGAGTGACTGCACGCTGAAGGGAGGTGAGAGAGTGCAGGCTAAGTGATGCGGGCTGAGAGGGGTGAATGAGTGCAGAGTGAGTGTGAGCTAAGGGGGGGGTGAGTGCAGGCTGAGGGGGTGAGGGGGGTGAGTGAGTATGGGCTGATGGGGTGAGTGCTGAGGGGTGAGTGTGAGCTGAGGGGGTCACTGCTGGCTGGGTGGGTGAGTGAGTGTGAGCTGAGTGGGTGAGTGAGTGAGCTGTGAGGGTGTGAATGAGTGCAGGCTGTGGGGTGAGTGTGAGCCGAGGGGGGTGAGTGCTGGATGGGGATTGAGTGTTAGCTGTGGGGGGGGGGGGTGAGTGTGAGCTGTGGGAGAGTGAATACGGGCTAAGTGTGTGTGGGGGCTTAGTGTAGGGAGAGTACCTGGATGATGCTCTGTGCTGACTGGACCTGTGGTGATGTCAGAGTGTGATTCGTCACATGACTGTGACATCAAGGCAGGTCGGTATTTGCGGCAGGGGGTGTCCGGGGATGGTACTAGGGACGTATGCGGGGGCTTGATGCCTACGGTTGCGGGGGTCTGCGAGAGGCGTGTGCAGCGTCAGCTTCTGATGGGGGGTGGGGGAGGAGGACGGAGCGGTAGGGGAGGGGGAGCAAGACGAAGCGGCGGGGTGGGGGAGGGCGGAGCTGCACAGGCCAGGGGTAGGTCGGCCACGAACTGCACCTGGCGTGGTTCCTCTGATCGCGCCTGCCTCCCGCGACCAATCAGCGACGCGGGATTCCGTTACAGAGAGACAGACAGACACAATAAGGTGATTATATTATAGGAAGAGCTTAACAGCCTAATAGCTCTACATCACCTTTGTCCGAAGAATTTTTAGGGGTCCCACTAATCATGTAATGGTGGCATATTCTAGTAATGATTCTATAATGAATAAAAGTGCTGTCATTAGATTTTACTCTAATCCCTTCTTAGTTGATTATTATATAAAAATATTAACATCACCATTCCAAATGACTTTTTAGACCGTGTATGTTGGGTGTCTAATGACATGATGACCGACTATTTTTCTTAATATCGATAATAATAACAATAGTGATTTTTAATTAAGGTATACAGTTAGGGCCAGAAATATTTGGACAGTGACACAAGTTTTGTTATTTTAGCTGTTTACAAAAATATGTTCAGAAATACAATTATATATATATAATATGGGCTGAAAGTGCACACTCCCAGCTGCAATATGAGAGTTTCCACATCCAAATCGGAGAAAGGGTTTAGGAATCATAGCTCTGTAATGCATAGCCTCCTCTTTTTCAAGGGACCAAAAGTAATTGGACAATGGACTCTAAGGGCTGCAATTAACTCTGAAGGCGTCTCCCTCGTTAACCTGTAATCAATGAAGTAGTTGAAAGGTCAGGGGTGGATTCCAGGTGTGTGGTTTTGCATTTGGAAGCTGTTGCTGTGACCAGACAACATGCGGTCAAAGGAACTCTCAATTGAGGTGAAGCAGAACATCCTGAGGCTGAAAAAAAAGAAAAAATCCATCAGAGAGATAGCAGACATGCTTGGAGTAGCAAAATCAACAGTTGGGTACATTCTGAGAAAAAAGGAATTGACTGGTGAGCTTGGGAACTCTAAAAGGCCTGGGCGTCCACGGATGACAACAGTGGTGGATGATCGCCGCATACTTTATTTGGTGAAGAAGAACCCGTTCACAACATCAACTGAAGTCCAGAACACTCTCAGTGAAGTAGGTGTATCTGTCTCTAAGTCAACAGTAAAGAGAAGACTCCATGACAGTAAATACAAAGGGTTCACATCTAGATGCAAACCATTCATCAATTCCAAAAATAGACAGGCCAGAGTTAAATTTGCTGAAAAACACCTCAAGAAGCCAGCTCAGTTCTGGAAAAGTATTCTATGGACAGATGAGACAAAGATCAACCTGTACCAGAATGATGGGAAGAAAAAAGTTTGGAGAAGAAAGGGAACGGCACATGATCCAAGGCACACCACATCCTCTGTAAAACATGGTGGAGGCAACGTGATGGCATGGGCATGCATGGCTTTCAATGCCACTGGGTCACTTTTGTTTATTGATGACATAACAGCAGACAAGAGTAGCCGGATGAATTCTGAAGTGTACCGGGATATACTTTCAGCCCAGATTCAGCCAAATGCTGCAAAGTTGATTGGACGGCGCTTCATAGTACAGATGGACAATGACCCCAAGCATACAGCCAAAGCTACCCAGGAGTTCATGAGTGCAAAAAAGTGGAACATTCTGCAATGGCCAAGTCAATCACCAGATCTTAACCCAATTGAGCATGCATTTCACTTGCTCAAATCCAGACTTAAGACGGAAAGACCCACAAACAAGCAAGACCTGAAGGCTGCGGCTGTAAAGGCCTGGCAAAGCATTAAAAAGGAGGAAACCCAGCGTTTGGTGATGTCCATGGGTTCCAGACTTAAGGCAGTGATTGCCTCCAAAGGATTCACAACAAAATATTGAAAACAAAAATATTTTGTTTGGGTTATGTTTATTTGTCCAATTACTTTTGACCTCCTAAAATGTGGCGTGTTTGTAAAGAAATGTGTACAATTCCTACATTTTCTATCAGATATTTTTGTTAAACCCTTCAAATTAAACGTTACAATCTGCACTTGAATTCTGTTGTAGAGGTTTCATTTCAAATCCAATGTGGTGGCATGCAGAGACCAACTCGCGAAAATTGTGTCACTGTCCAAATATTTCTGGCCCTAACTGTATAGCACCAAACATATTCCGCAGCACTTTACAATTATGAGGAGATATTTACAGACAATATAAAACAATACAAAATAAGAAAAATTCAACAGATACCAAGAGGAGTGAGGGCCCTGCTCGCATTCTTGAAATCTATGAGGAAATAGGGGAGGCACAAACTGTAAATGGTAAAAAGTGCCATCATATATGATCCAGCCTAACAACCCCTGGCAAAAATTATGGAATCACTGTGCTCGTAGGATGTTCATTCAGTTGTTTAATGTTGTAGAAAAAAAGCAGATCACAGACATGGCACAAAAGAAAAGTCATTTCAAATGACAACTCTATGCCTTGAACAAACACTGAAAGAAATCAAGATAAAAAATGTGGTAGTCAGTAAGGGTAATTTTTTTCAGACCAAGCAGAGGGAAAAAATTATGGAATCACTCAATTCTGAGGAAAAAATTATGGAATCGCCCTGTAAATTTTAATTCCCAAAACTAATGCCTGCATGAAAATAGATCTGCTCGTTAGTCTGTATCTAAAAAGGAGTGATCACACCTTGGAGAGCTGTTGCTCATCATGGATCCAACACGAGAGATGTCAATTGAAACAAAGGAGAGGATTATCAAACTCTTAAAAGAGGGTAAAGCATCACGCAATGTTGCAAAAGATGTTGGTTGTTCACAGTCAGCTGTGTGTAAAATCTGGTCCAAATACAAACAACATGGGAAGGTTGTTAAAGGCAAATATACTGGTAGATCAAGGAAGACATCAAAGCGTCAAGACCGGAAAGTTAAAGCAATATGTCTCCAAACAGGAAATGCACAAATGAGGAACGAATGGGAGGAAACTGGAGTCAATGTCTGTGACCGAACTGTAATGGTGGGGTCACACGCGGCGATCTGGTCTGCGATGTCGGAAGCGACGTGCAGGTGCGCGGTCGCTTCCGACATCGCAGGCCAGCTGTCACACGGCACGACGGTGCCGGTGACGCGGCGGCGATGTGGGCGGAGCCGTCGCTCGCTGGGCAGGGCTCAGCCGAGCGAGCGATGGCTCAGTAACCCTGTGATATAGGCTGGATCGCGCCGCCAACAGTGTCAGACGGCGCGATCCAGCCTAATCGCTGGTCACAGGTTGAAAGGTTTATGAACATGTTCATAAACCTGTCAACCTGCGACCAGCGATAATTTGCAGTTGCGTCGCGCTGTCACACAGCGCGACGCACTTGCAATATCGCCCGCGACTTCGCTGTGATGTCACTGTGCGGCGATGTCGCGGGCGACATCGCCGCGTGTGACCCCACCTTAAGAAACCGCCTAAAGGAAATGGGATTTACGTACAGAAAAGCTAAACGAAAGCCATAATTAACACCTAAACAGAAAAAAACAGGGTTACAATAGGCTAAGGAAAAGCAATCGGGGACTGTGGATGACTGGATGAAAGTCATATTTACTGATGAATCGCGAATCTGCATTGGGCAAGGTGATGATGCTGGAACTTTTGTTTAATGTCGTTCCAATGAGATTTATAAAGATGACTGCCTGAAGAGAACATGCAAATTTTCACAGTCATTGATGATATGGGGCTGCATGTCAGGTGAAGACACTGGGGAGATGGCGGTCATTACATCTTCAATAAATGCCTAAGTTTACGTTGATATTTTCGACGCTTTTCTTCTCAATTGAAAGGATGTTTGGGGATGATGAATTAATTTATCAAGATGATAATGCATCCTGCCTTAGAGGAAAAACTGCGAAAACATTCCTTGAAAGAAGACACATAAGGTCAATGTCATGGCCTGCAAATAGTCCAGATCTCAATCCAATTGAAAATCTTTGGTGGAAGTTGAAGAAAATGGTCCATGAAAAAACTCCAACCTGCAAAGCTGATCTGGCAACAGCTATCAGAGAAAGTTGGAGCCAGATTGATGAAGAGTACGGTTTGTCACTCATTACGTCCATGCCTTAGTGACTTAAGCTGTTATTAATGCCAGAGGTGGTGCAACAAATTACTAGTGATGTATTGGAGTATTCTTTTGTGCGTTTGTTTGTTATGAGTCCATAATTTTTTCTTCAGAATTAAGTGATTCCATAATTTTTCCCTCTGCTTGGTCTAAAAAAAAATTACCTTTACTGACTACCTTATTTTTTATCTTGATCTCTTTTAGTGTTTCTTCAAGGCAGAGAGTTGCCATTTGATATGACTTTGATTTTGTGCCATGTCTGGGATCTGCTTTTTTTTCTACAACATTAAACAACTGCATGAACATCCTCCGAGCACGGTGATTCCATAATTTTTGCCAGGGGTTGTAATAAATAGGGGAGTCACATAACACCATGTGAACCAGTCACCAGCCAGAATCTGTACAAGTACAGATTAAGTGCATGTAGGGTGTGCAACCATGTGATACAAAGGACCCAATTTGGAAGAACATAGTTTAAAGGGCAAAATAGGAATAAATAGATACGTGAGGTAATAGGTTAGTCTACAGAGATGAGTTCTTAGGGCCTGCTTAAAACTGTGTTGGGAATGAATTGAAATGTTCTTGGTAGTACGTTCCAGAGAATTGGGGAAGCTCACGAGAATTATTGGAGACTGGAGTGTGAGGTTCGGATTATTGAAGATGTTGTAGGTTATACCATCGTACAGACAGTGTAAAGACTTTTAATGTAGTGTGGTAGTTCTATCTGATAGTGTTTACTCCTAAATCCTGGCTCACACAGCTAGTGTTTAGCTGGAAACAGGCTGAGCAATAAATCCCAACATGATGCTTTTGGCTACATATCTTGCCGGAGACTCACAAATGCATGTCAGTGGGTCCGAAAAAAAACCGAGCATGCGCATGACGTGTAAGTAGTGTGTTTTTAACATCCTCATTTACATACCATAATAACTCCATGTCAATGTAATGTGATTTTTCACATTTTAATAAAGCAGTGTTAACTAAAGAGATAGATGGATAGAGGTACAGCAGCTATATAAAGCCCCACCTCCATACATATTCAAACCTTGCACCCTTAAGTGTCTTTTATGTGGGTGTTTAGCCTTGTTTTAACCTAATAAATATTAAAGATTTTTTGAAAAACAACTAAGGTAAAGCAGACAGCTGGAGGCTGCAGACCACAGTTGTTAGCTCTACCCTGTCTAGTTATTCCAAATAGAGGAGACCCTAAACTGTTTTTTATTTTTTTTTTAATTATTTACTGATTAATAATACTAATCACCCAGGTGATGTTCAAAGTCTTCTTTAATTGTGGTTTAAGACCTAGCAAGCTGTGCAGGGAGGGAGACAGGACCCCTCCCTGCACGGCTTGCCATGGCATAAACCGTAATACAAGAAGACTTTGAATATCACCTGGGTGACTGCTGCAGTTTCTTTCTTTGAAACACTTGGATTTTTTGGCCAGCTCAGTTTGTGTGCACCCTAGAAGCAAGCATTCCCTATCTGACCAAAAGGCAGTCTTGGTTTATTGGTATAGTGTGACCTAGTAGTGCCCAACTTATCTCTTGTATGTAACATAATAATAATAAACATGGGGTCCCCACTATTTTTGATAACCAGCCAAGGTAAACCTGACAGCTCTGTCTCATATTCCTAGGCTGGGAAGATCCATGGTTATTGTGCCCTTCCCAACCTCAAAATACTAGCTCGCAGCCGCCCCAGAAGTGGCACCTCCAGGAGATACGCCAGTCTTGGCACTTTGCCCCGGCTCTTCTCGTTATCCTGGTGTGATGGCAAATGGGCTTATGGCATTCATGCCAGCTGTGTAATGTCAGCTGGCATCAAGTACAGAAGTTAATAATGTAGAGGCATTTATAAGATACCCCACATTTCTAACCCAGTCAGCAATAATAAAAATAAACACACCAAAAAATATCTCCCTAACACATTCCCTGTTGCACCAATTTATTGAACCTCCCCCCAACAAATGATCTGCAATAATTCCATGGAATCTTTGCTAGTCTATATACGCATATGTGAGCGAACCCTTATATTTTTTTTTAACTATTTAGATAACCATTTATCCTTTCATTTTTACTTCATAAATACTTACTACCCTGTTTCCCCGAAAAAAGACAATGTCTTATATTAATTTTTGCTCCCAAAGATGTGTTATGTCTTATTTTCAGGGGATAACAAGTAAAAAAGGAAGAACAGCGCCTCACCAGCTGGTATATTTCAAGGCTTCATATATTTATTCCGTCCACAAGACAGCACGACGTTTCGGTCCCAACGACCTTTATCAAGTGCATACATCCCACAACAACATAGTGTTACCGTATATACTCGTGTATAAGCCGACCCGTGTATAAGCCGACCCCCCCCTACTTTTGCCCCCAAAATCTGGGAAAACCTATTGACTCGTGTATAAGCCGAGGGTGGACCCCAGCACAGGTATACAGCCCCCAGCAGTGTGGTATACAGCAGCCTCCCCAGTGGTATATACAGCCCCAGTGGTAGTATCCAGCAGCCCCAGAGGTATATACAGCCCCAGTGGCAGTATATACAGCCCCAGTGGTAGTATCCAGTAGCCCCAGAGGTATATACAGCCCCAGTGGCAGTATCCAGCAGCCCCAGAAGTATATACAGCCCCAGTGGTAGTATCCAGTAGCCCCAGAGGTATATACAGCCCTAGTGGTAGTATACAGTAGCCATAGAGGTATATACAGCCCCAGTGGTAGTATCCAGTAGCCCCAGAGGTATATACAGCCCCAGTGGTAGTATACAGTAGCCATAGAGGTATATACAGCCCCAGTGGTAGTATACAGTAGCCCCAGAGGTATATACAGCCCCAGTGGTAGTATCCAGCAGCCCCAGAAGTATATACAGCAGCCCCAGAGGTATGGCTTATATTGGCAGCCAGCCTACTTACATACACATACCCATACATACACACATATATATGTACACACACACACACATACACATATATACACACACACATACACACAGCTTCCTACCTTGTCCTCCCGGTTGCAGTGATTTCCGGTGTCCTCCGTGCTCCGTTCCCGGTCTGCTGGGCCTTGTGGTTCCTCCTCGTTCCTCCTCCTTCGGTTCCATCATGGGGGCTGCCATCTTGCTTCTTCTCTCCGCCCCCGGCCAGTGATATCAGAGCAGGCCTCGCTGTGATTGGCTAGCACCCGTGACATGTGATCACGGGTGCTAGCCAATCACAGCGCGGCCTGCTCTGACATCACTGGCCGGGGGCGGAGAGCAGAAGCAAGATGGCAGCCCCCATGATGGAACCGAAGGAGGAGGAACCAGGAGGAACCACAAGGCCCAGCAGACCGGGAACGGAGCACAGAAGACACCGGAACACACTGCAGAACGGGGGACAAGGTAAGAAATACTGCGCAGCACCCCCCCACCACCCGCACCCCCTCCCACCATAGGATTACCGTATTGACCCGTGTATGAGCCGAGGGGGGGGGACTTTTCAGCCCATTTTTTGGGCTGAAAAACTCGGCTTATACACGAGTATATACGGTAATTATATCATGTAACTCCACCCCCATCAACATTACACCAATCAATAGGCAATAAGTAGTAAACAAAGTTAAAAGTCCCACATCCACTATACATAGATCAACCAACCATACCTCACCAGAATTGGAGCATAACACCAAGCCTATACACTTATATGCTGCACTCATCGCTGCAATCAGTGTCCATAAATGTCCAAAAAACACATAGATAGCTAATAGCGATGATCCACCAATCACAGGAAGGCATTCTCGGTTGGCCTGGCAACTCTCCTCTCTTGTATCCAACCACCAATCAGTGCTTGACCATAGTAAACATATCCGGTAGTCATTGCGCATGCGTCGGCGTCCTCCTCCGGTTTGACAATGCGCTTGTCACTCAAAACCTGGAAGTGGAACGATGACGCGTATCCTGTCTCGAGTGTCCATGGAGACCGTAATAGGAATGTCAGTCCCACAGGCGCATGCGTTAGAGTCCATGTTATATGCGCAATGACATTTATGAAGCAGCAGCATCATACCATGATATAATATCCATATATATCACTATGGTGATAATTGTACCTCACATACAGATCCCCCATTTTACAACAATAATGCAATATTAACAACACATTAGAAATTCCAGTATTAAGAAGGAAAATGCATATTTAAAGGGCACTACACCAAATCCCAGATTGAGAATAAATTTGTATAGGCACTGTAACATAACAATGTATTTCCCCATATCAATATGACTCTTGTTACATGAAGCCACTCACTGATCTAAAATCCAAGGATCACAATAAATATCTCATATCCCAAAACTTCATTAATCATGCAAGGCACATATGATAATAAGTGAGGGGTCCAAAGTGCACCAGCCATACAATGTATGCCCGTGCACCATACTTACATATAACTACGGTATGTTTCTGTAAAGTCCTCAATTATGGGTAAAGAACCCCTTCTATCTTTAGTGCAGACCCATCACTCATTTTTGTATAGTAACCTTTATATATATATATATATATATATATATATATATATATATATATATATATATATATATATATATACTTTACCAGAGGTACTTGTGTGTATAAGCCCCCTTACTCCAGTCTTCCCAATAGTGTGGCTATATTGCAATATATTATCAGGCGGGTATTGCCTTTCCACAGATATTGTTAATCTTCCAATCTAGATTAAATATGAGACCATGTTAAAATATAATAAAAACAAACAACTCATGATGAGAGGTACACAGAATCATCAAGTAGACCCCAGTAGACAACCCCGTTGATCATAGTCAATGTTCATACCCTTAGGAGACAAAGTGTCCAACTCGAATATCCACCTTAATTCTTTCTTTTTTAACATGGCCACACGGTCACCACCTCTCCTAAGTGGGGGAACATCATCTATTACCCTAAACCTAAGTTGGTTAACCGTGTGACCCATATCGTGGAAATGTCTTGGTACCGGCAGATCAGTCAGGCCCGTCCGTATTGTACTTTTGTGGTCTCCTCTATGTGGGTGAGACCACAATGGAGGTGAAGGCACATATAGGGAAACACAAAAGTACAATACGGACGGGCCTGACTGATCTGCCGGTACCAAGACATTTCCACGATATGGGTCACACGGTCAACCAACTTAGGTTTAGGGTAATAGATGATGTTCCCCCACTTAGGAGAGGTGGTGACCGTGTGGCCATGTTAAAAAAGAAAGAATTAAGGTGGATATTCGAGTTGGACACTTTGTCTCCTAAGGGTATGAACATTGACTATGATCAACGGGGTTGTCTACTGGGGTCTACTTGATGATTCTGTGTACCTCTCATCATGAGTTGTTTGTTTTTATTATATTTTAACATTGTCTCGTATTTAATCTAGATTGGAAGATTAACAATATCTGTGGAAAGGCAATACCCGCCTGATAATATATTCCAATATAGCCACACTATTGGGAAGACTGGAGTAAGGGGGCTTATACACACAAGTACCTCTGGTAAGGTGTATATATATATATATATATATATATATATATATATATATATATATATATATATATATATATATATATATATATATATATATATATATATAATATATATATATGTTACCATACAAAAATGAGTGATGGGTCTGCACTATAGATAGAAGGGGTTCTTTACCCATAATTGAGGACTTTACAGAAACATAGTTATATGTAAGTATGGTGCACGGGCATACATTGTATGACTGGTGCACTTTGGACCCCTCACTTATTATCATATGTGCCTTGCATGATTAATGAAGTTTTGGGATATGAGATATTTATTGTGATCCTTGGATTTTAGATCAGTGAGTGGCTTCATGTAACAAGAGTCATATTGATGTGGGGAAATACATTGTTATGTTACAGTGCCTATACAAATTTATTCTCATAATCTGGGATTTGGTGTAGTGCCCTTCAAATATGCATTTTCCTTCTTAATACTGGAATTTCTAATGTGTTGTTAATATTGCATTACTGTTGTAAAATGGGGGGTCTGTATGTGAGGTACAATTATCACCATAGTGATATATATGGATATTATATCATGGTATGATGCTGCTGCTTCATAAATATCATTGTGCATTTAACACGGACTCTAACGCATGCGCCTGTGGGACTGACATTCCTATTACGGTCTCCATGGACACTTGAGACAGGATACGCGTCATCGTTCCACTTCCAGGTTTTGAGTGACAAGCTCATTGTCAAACCTGAGGAGGACGCCGACGCATGCGCAATGACTACCGGATATGTTTACTATGGTCAAGCGCTGATTGGCGGTTGGATACAAGAGAGGAGAGTTGCCAGGCCGACCGAGAATGCCTTCCTGTGATTGGTGGATCATCGCTATTAGCTATCTGTGTTTTTTGGACATTTATGGACACTGATTGCAGCGATGAGTGCACCATATAAGCGTATAGGCTTGGTGTTATGCTCCAATTCTGGTGAGGTATGGTTAGTTGATCTATGTATAGTGGATGTGGGACTTTTAAGTTTGTTTACTACTTATTGCCTATTGATTGGTGTAATGTTGATGGGGGTGGAGTTACATGGTATAAATAACACTATGTTGTTGTGGGATGTATGCACTTGACCGAAACGTCGTGCTGTCTTGTGGACGGAATAAATATATGAAGCCTTAAAATATACCAGCTGGTGAGGCGCTGTTCTTCCTTTTTTACTCCCTGGCTAAGGATGTACGTCTCAATGTGACGAATTCAGTGAAGTTCCGTTTTCACGGGGTGCTATGGATAACCATAGTTTCTTATTTTAAGGGGATGTCTTAATTTTCCATAATCCCCATGCAGCCCCCAATATTCCCAATGCAGCCCCCCACACACATACACTTTTTCTCTCTCTCTCACACACTCTCTCACTTTCACTCACAATCGCTCACTCACACCCACTTTCTCACACTCACAATCTCCCACTCACACTTTCTCACTAATCCGCCGCTGCATGTACTATTCTGGACAACTGGGCGCCTCACTGAGCTCTCTCAGCCCCTATACAATTACGACAAGCGGCCGGCCAATCAGATGCCGGCGACTGACTGGTGGGCGACCAGTAAATACATAGAATCACAGCTGCATGGCCTGTTATGCACAAGCATAAAAAAAAATAAAGATAAACATGTCTTTTCTTTGGTCGGTGCCTTATATTTAGCAGTTCTGCAAACGC
This sequence comes from Allobates femoralis, assembly GCA_033576535.1. Lineage (NCBI taxonomy): Eukaryota > Metazoa > Chordata > Amphibia > Anura > Aromobatidae > Allobates > Allobates femoralis. The sequence goes on from JARQOC010000001.1 coordinate 464,426,795, forward strand.
CCCTAGTACATCTTATTTTCGGGGAAACGCGGTACTTTTGTATTAATATATCACAAAAAATCCCAATAAAATACACTTTTGTATTGTTTGAGTTTGTGTGGGAACGTGAAAAAGTACATTGGTGTATGAATACTTTTTCAAGGCACCATAAAAATGAGGCATTAATAGTACTGAAACTGAACACCAGGATCTCGCAAGCCATGATTTTATGAACGGATTTCTACAATCAATTTTTTTTTTATTATTCTTTTTTATATTTCTATTTTTTCTATTCATATACTGGTATATGCTTTATTTTCTGATCATCATAATGGGAGACCCAGACAATGGGGTTTAGGCAGTCTGCCCTCCGGAGGCCACACTAGGTACTACAAGTTTTTTGTAGTCTCCGCCCCTCCGCCTATAAACCCCCACTGCAGGAGCAGATCCCCAGTCTTACTTCAGTGTGCTCGGAGATCACACCTCTGACTTGCACATCACAGAAGATTTTGCTTAGGGATTTTGTGATGCAGCATGAAGAAAAGTGGGTCCCTGAACGGGGGACCCCCGGCATACTCCCTGTCCACCTTTGGGTGCATACAGGTCGAGGTACCTTGGTCCGTGGCCCTTGGGCCTGGACGCGGACTTTAATGTCTGGCCTGGTACTATGCCGCGCTCCCTCACTACTCACTTCTGAAGTGCTCTGGTGAGGTGGGAGCCCTGGAGCCTTGCACAGCTCCGTCCCGGTCTGCGGCTATCCTTGGAGGATTTACATGCTGACCGGAGCCTGAACCCCCCCCGTCCGCTGCCCGCTGGACCGGCACCGGACGTAGACCCGTTTATTAAGGTACTCTGTATCTCCTTATGTGGGCCTGGGGGGACATGGTATCTAATGTATCCATGGCTTTGGAACCTCTGTGTTTTCCTTCGGGGCATGCGGTTCTGGGGAGGGGGAGCCCTGGGTGAGGGGCACCCCTTAGTGTCATCCGTATTGCGGGTGTTGGCATGACAGTGTGTGTGTGACGGCCGCCATTACAGGAGTGTTCTGGCACCTTTTTTCCTCACTGTGTGCGGATCCGGAGGAGTACACGTGCCCCTCTGGGCGGTGACGTCACGCTCCTCCCGGCCTATGTGTGCACTGTTTTCCCCGGGCTTCTGCTTAGCCGCGCCCACTCATTAGTGGCGCGTCGGCCATTTTCTCCTCATTCCGGCAAGGGATTTGGAGCGTACACATCGCGCTCCAGGGAGAAGCAGCAGTTTGCCCGAAGGGGTCACACAGGTGCCACTCTAATTACCGTTTTTTCCTGGTCGGTATCCCGCCGGGTGTCCGGTGTTAAACCCTTACTGCCCGGTGCGGTCCCAGTATGGCTACAACTGGGAAGAAGGCTGCCGCCACGAGGTCCAAGGCCTGCAATCAGTGCATGGGACAGGTGGCTGGGGATGGCGTATGCGCAGCTTGCGGTCTCACTGGGACTAGCCCGGTGTTTCTGGCTCAGATGCTGCAGCACCGCTGCTCTCCCCTGAGGTTCAGGTGGAAGCAGGGCCATGGGATGTACAGAGGTCCTTTAATGACACTGTAGTGTCCAGAATGTCTTCCATGTCGCAATCATTGGAGGCTATACTGAGGAGGCTGTCTGATTCAGCCCCCCATACGGGGTCCCTAGGGGTTAACCCCAGGCAGGGAGAGGGTTCTCATAAGAGACCCCGCTGGGAGGATACCCCCGAGGATGGTGAACATCATTCCTCTGATGAGGAACATCCATCTGATAGTAATGATGAGGGTGGAGACCCTGGCCCTGAGCCCCGGCCCCACAAAGCTCCTTCAGAGGGTCCAGGGGACGGTGTGGAGGATTTGATTTCCTCCATTAACGAGACCCTGGGGCTCATTCCCCCGGCTGCGGTGGTGGATAGACCACAGAAGGAATCTTTCCAGTGGCTGCCACCCTTGGGTCAGTCCCGTGGTCTGTTCTGTGACCATTCCAATTTTTGGAGAGTAGTCAGGACGCCCAGGGAACATCCTGAGAGGCGTTTTGTTAGGAAGACTAAGGATTCACGTTATCCTTTTCCTAAGGAGGTTCTGGAGGAATGGTCGCGCTCCCCTAGGGTGGACGCTTCCTTGACCAGAGTTGCCGCTCATTCTCTTTTTTCGGCAGAGGATAGTTCCTCTCTGAAGGATCCTATTGACAAGCAATGCGAGTCATATGCTAAGTCTATATATGAGGCTGTGGGTTCTTCTTTCGCCCCAAATTTTTCTATGGTTTGGACGTTGCAAGCTATTACTGCATGTCTGGAGGGAATCACCGATATCCCGGGGTCTGACCCGGAAGTGGCGGCTCTGGCAAACAAGGCTAAGGCCTATGCTGAATATGCCAGATCGGCGGCTTTTGAAATAGCTAGTCGGAATGCAGTGGCCTCTGCTAATGCTGTGGTCTTGCGCAGATTGCTGTGGATGCGTCTCTGGGACTCGGATAAGGTGTCCAAGAGGATTTTGCAAGTCATGCCTTTTTCGGGCGATAGGCTTTTTGGGGGACGAGCTGGATAAGCGAATTAAGGAGTTTACTGAGAAGAAGATCCCTCAGAACAAACCCAAGCCGCAGAGGTCTCAAAAATGGAACCACAGACAGCGGTCCTTTCGTCCCAGCTCGCACTCTTCTACCTTGTCCGCACGGTCGGACAAAGGAGGTAAAACCGCTGGTCCCTGGCACAACAAGAATCGCCAGAAGAAGCCAGCGGGGGCCGCAGCAGCTGCCGCCCCCAAGGCGACCTCTGCATGACTCGCTCCCGACTCCTACCACCCCACCAGTTGGAGGACGCCTGGCCCTGTTTCAGGACATATGGCTTCTTCACGTTCAAGACCGGTGGGTGAGAGACATTGTCTCTCGGGGTTACAGGATCGAGCTGAAGTCCTTTCCTCCAAACCGGTTCTTTCTCTCCTCTCCGTCACCGGAGAAGGCTCAGGCTTTTCACCAAGTTCTGATTGGTCTTCAAAGGGACGGAGTCGTGATCCCTGTACCGCCTGGGGAACGTTTCAGAGGGTTTTACTCAAACCTCTTTATTGTTCCGAAGAAGGACGGTTCGTTTCGCCCGGTGCTGGATCTGAAATTGTTCAACCAACATGTGCAGGTGCGAAAGTTTCGCATGGAATCCCTGCGCTCGGTGATTGCAGCCATTTCCCAGGGAGACTTCCTGGCTTCCATAGACGTGAAGGATGCCTACCTGCATGTGCCCATTGCACCAGCACATCAACGCTGGCTCAGATTTGCAGTGGGGGAAGAACACTTCCAATTTGTGGCGTTGCCGTTCGGTCTGGCCTCGGCCCCGCGGGTCTTCACAAAGGTGATGACGGCCATGGTGGCAACCCTGCATGCACAGGGTCATGCCGTGATCCCTTACCTGGACGATCTACTGATCAAGGCCCAGTCGAAGGAGCTGTGTCAGGGGAGCCTGGACGCAACCCTCAGGACTCTGGAACAGTTTGGGTGGATCTTGAATCTCCCAAAATCCGCATTAGTACCGACCCAGTCTTTGACTTATCTGGGCATGGATTTTCACACGGCCCCAGCACTGGTACTGCTACCCCGCGAGAAGCAGATCTCCATCCAGTCGGCGGTTCGAGCCCTTCTTCATTCCCCACGATCCTCTCTGAGGGGATTAATGAAGCTAGTGGGGCGCATGGTGGCTGCAATGGAAGCAGTGCCTTTTGCGCAGTTTCATCTCCGTCCTTTGCAACTGGAGATTCTCCACAAATGGAACAAGAGGACATCATCTCTGGACAGAGTGGTCTCTCTCTCTCACCAGACGAAGGAATCTCTTCATTGGTGGCTTCAGCCCCGTCACTTGGCACGGGGACGGTCTTTCCTGCAACCTTCGTGGTTGGTAGTGACCACGGATGCCAGCCTGACAGGCTGGGGTGCGGTGTTCTTAGAGCACAGGGCTCAGGGTCTCTGGACGGTGTCAGAGTCCTCCCTACACATCAATGTCCTGGAAATCAGAGCGATTTTCCTGGCGCTTCTGGCTTTCCACCGTTTTCTGGCAGGAAAACACATAAGAATTCAGACGGACAACGCGACGGCCGTCGCGTACGTCAACCATCAGGGCGGGACTCGAAGTGCCCAGGCCCTTGCCGAAGTCCACCGCGTTCTGTCATGGGTGGAGGACAACGATTCGTTGATCTCAGCGGTCCACATCCCCGGAGTGGACAATTGGGAGGCCGACTACCTAAGTCGGCAAGGCATGGACGCCGGAGAGTGGTCTCTACACCCGGACGTTTTCCAGTCCATCTGTCGCCGATGGGGGACTCCAGATGTGGATCTGATGGCCTCTCGGCTCAATCATCAAGTTCCGCAGTTCATGGCGCGGTCGTGGGACCCTCAGGCTCTGGGAGCAGACGCACTGGTCCAGGATTGGTCCAGGTTCCATCTTCCGTATGTGTTCCCGCCGTTGGCATTGATTCCCAGGGTCCTGCGCAAGATCAGGATGGAATGTCGCAGAGCCATTCTAGTGGCGCCGGATTGGCCCAGGAGGTCTTGGTATCCGGACCTGTGGCAGCTCGCAGACGGGGAGCCGTGGAGACTGCCAGAAAGACCGGATCTACTATCTCAGGGTCCGTTCTTCCATCTCAATTCCGCGGCCCTCAAATTGACTGTGTGGCCCTTGAGTCCTGGCTCTTGACTTCCAGAGGATTTTCTTCCTCGGTTGTTTCCACCTTGACCAGGGCCAGACGGCCGGCCTCGTTGAAGATCTATCACAGGACTTGGAAAGTTTTCTTTTCCTGGTGCGCTTCAGTTGGGAAGAAGGCTTGGCCGTTCCGTCTCCCAACGTTGCTTTCCTTCCTTCAATCAGGAATGGAGATGGGACTGTCTCTCAGTACGCTGAAAGGTCAAGTGTCGGCACTGTCGGTGCTGTTTGACAAGCGTTTGGCTAAGATTCCAACGGTCCGTACGTTTCTGCAGGGGGTTAGCCGAGTGGTTCCGCCGTACAAACGTCCTCTGGATCCTTGGGACCTCAATGTGGTCCTGGCGGCGTTGCAGAAGCCTCCTTTTGAGCCTTTGAGGGATGTTTCCCTAGTTCGTCTGTCCCAGAAAGTGGTTTTTCTGGTGGCCATTACATCGCTCAGGAGGATCTCGGAACTGGCAGCGCTCTCGTGCAAGTCCCCATTCCTGGTGGTTCATCAGGATAAGGTGGTGTTGCGTACGAGGCCCGAATTCTTGCCTAAGGTGGTGTCACCTTTCCATATTAATCAGGAGATTGTTCTCCCTTCTTTTTGCCCTACACCGATTCACTGGTGTGAGAAAGAGTTGCACACTCTGGACCTAGTGAGGGCTATCAGGATTTATGTGTCTCGGACTGCGTCGGTACGCACCTCAGACTCTCTGTTTGTCCTTACGGCTGGTTCCCGTAAGGGTTCCCCGGCCGCCAAATCTACTTTGGCTCGGTGGATCAAGGCTCCTATTCAGGAAGCTTACCGTTCTTCTGGTATGCCGCTCCCGGTGGGATTGAAGGCTCACTCTACCAGAGCCGTGGGTGCCTCTTGGGCTCTGCGGCACAGGGCTTCGGCTCAACAAGTTTGTCAGGCAGCCACTTGGTCTAGCCTCCATACGTTTACCAAACATTACATGGTACATGCCCATGCCTCTGCGGATGCGAGTTTGGGCAGGCGGGTCCTACAGGCGGCGGTGGCTCACCTTTGAGGTGCCCCGCACATCAAACGTCTCAAAGGAGCTTTTTTTTTTCCCGCCCTGGGGTGTTGCTTTAGGACATCCCCATTGTCTGGGTCTCCCATTATGATGATCAGAAAAAAGAGAATTTTGTTTACTTACCGTAAATTCTTTTTTCTTGAATCATTAATGGGAGACCCAGCACCCACCCAGTTGTCCCGTTGGACGTTTTGTTGTGTTTTTGAACCTCTTGGCTCCGGCTTCTTTGGCTTGCATGGTTCGCGGCCATGCCGAGAGTTGTGGTGTGGGTTGCCTCCTCGCAGCTTATGAACTAAACTGGGGATCTGCTCCTGCAGTGGGGGTTTATAGGCGGAGGGGCGGAGACTACAAAAAACTTGTAGTACCTAGTGTGGCCTCCGGAGGGCAGTCTGCCTAAACCCCATTGTCTGGGTCTCCCATTAATGATTCAAGAAAAAAGAATTTACGGTAAGTAAACAAAATTCTCTTTATTTAAGTATTTAATATCTCCAATGGGGCTGTGGCATAAATATAATGTAGTTATGAGTAAAAAGTGAGATTGTTTCAATAATAACACTGGGGATATTTCTTAATGGCATATAAAAAATGTTTTCCTCTCAACAATCAGAGCTTGCTTTTTTTTTGGTTTGCTTTTTTTGTTTTAATGGCTTCTGTATACAGGGGTGTAAATCTCATCTTTGTAGATCTCCTACCCCTGTTAGAGAATATGAATTAGTTCATGTTTAATTTGAAATACATATTTTTAGGGATCCAGATGGAAATTCATATGATCTGTCTCCACTGTCACATCATGAAAAAAACTGGGAAGCAGATTCTATAACTAATCCAAATGCCAAAATCCGCATTAATGTATGCAGACCTCTGGTGCTGGAAACTGGTAAGATTTTTTAGATATGATTTGTTAAAAAAGCTAGTGTCTAAATAAATAGAACTTATTAATATTTCCAATGTACTTGAAGTGTTCAAAAGTATTCATTCCTTATTTCCTTTCAGGGCTGAGTTTAATTGCATCGGTTAGAGTTGTTCAACAGGGTGTGCATGTGCAGACGGAGCTTTTCTGGGCATGTGCAGACGGAGCTTTTCTGGGCATGTGCAGGCCGAGCTTTTCTGGGCATGTGCAGACGGAGCTTTTCTGGGCATGTGCAGACGGAGCTTTTCTGGGCATGTGCAGACGGAGCTTTTCTGGGCATGTGCAGACGGAGCTTTTCTGGGCATGTGCAGACGGAGCTTTTCTGGGCATGTGCAGACGGAGCTTTTCTGGGCATGTGCAGACGGAGCTTTTGTGGGCATGTGCAGACGGAGCTTTTCTGGGCATGTGCAGGCCCAGCTTTTCTGGGCATGTGCAGACGGAGCTTTTCTGGGCATGTGCAGACGGAGCTTTTCTGGGCATGTGCAGACGGAGCTTTTCTGGGCATGTGCAGACAGAGCTTTTCTGGGCATGTGCAGACGGAGCTTTTCTGGGCATGTGCAGACGGAGCTTTTCTGGGCATGTGCAGACAGGGCTTTTCTGGGCATGTGCAGACGGGAGCTTTTCTTGGCATGTGCAGACTGAGCTTTTCTTGACATGCGCAGACGGAGCTTTTCTTGGCATGTGCAGACGGAGCTTTTCTTGGCATGTGCAGACGGAGCTTTTTTGGGCTGCTAGAGGATGGGCCTGAGCAGTCCAACCCTCAGATTGAGCATACCAATATGATTAAATCTGTTTTTTGTGACACAGTGTGCTTTGTTATTGATAAATTTATATCGACATGTTTTGCTTGTATAAAAATATCAGAAATTTGAGAACAAGTATTCATTCCTTATTTCCTTTCAGGGCTGAGTTTAATTGCATCGGTTAGAGTTGTTCAACAGGGTGTGCATGTGCAGACGGAGCTTTTCTGGGCATGTGCAGACGGAGCTTTTCTGGGCATGTGCAGGCCGAGCTTTTCTGGGCATGTGCAGACGGAGCTTTTCTGGGCATGTGCAGACGGAGCTTTTCTGGGCATGTGCAGACGGAGCTTTTCTGGGCATGTGCAGACGGAGCTTTTCTGGGCATGTGCAGACGGAGCTTTTCTGGGCATGTGCAGACGGAGCTTTTCTGGGCATGTGCAGACGGAGCTTTTGTGGGCATGTGCAGACGGAGCTTTTCTGGGCATGTGCAGGCCCAGCTTTTCTGGGCATGTGCAGACGGAGCTTTTCTGGGCATGTGCAGACGGAGCTTTTCTGGGCATGTGCAGACGGAGCTTTTCTGGGCATGTGCAGACAGAGCTTTTCTGGGCATGTGCAGACGGAGCTTTTCTGGGCATGTGCAGACGGAGCTTTTCTGGGCATGTGCAGACAGGGCTTTTCTGGGCATGTGCAGACGGGAGCTTTTCTTGGCATGTGCAGACTGAGCTTTTCTTGACATGCGCAGACGGAGCTTTTCTTGGCATGTGCAGACGGAGCTTTTCTTGGCATGTGCAGACGGAGCTTTTTTGGGCTGCTAGAGGATGGGCCTGAGCAGTCCAACCCTCAGATTGAGCATACCAATATGATTAAATCTGTTTTTTGTGACACAGTGTGCTTTGTTATTGATAAATTTATATCGACATGTTTTGCTTGTATAAAAATATCAGAAATTTGAGAACAATGTCAAAAAGCTAGCAATTTTCAAACTTCCAATGATTATCCCTTCTACAAAGATAGTTCGGGTATGTGCCCACAGGACGTTTTTTGAGCAGTCCTGAATGCAGCAAAACCTGAACTGGTTTCAAGGATCCTAGAGTCCTTGCCAGGAGATTTGCTGATTTCAGGTCCTGCATTTTTTGCGTGTTTCTTGTGCGTTTTTACTGTGTTTTTGCTGCGTTTTTGATGCTGCGTTTTTCCTGCGTTTTTCCATTGACTGCACCAAAAATGCAGGAAAAATAGAGCATGTCAATTCTTTCCCATCCGCGCCAAAAATGCAGGGATTTGACAGTTCTTGACACTTGCCAAACCAATGTGTGGGCACAGCGTTTCTACGTAACACATTTGGTTTTGCTGGGAATGAAAACCGCAGGAACAAATTAGCATACATTACCATAAAACCAATGGTAAACTGCAGGCGGGAACCGCAGCAAAAATGCACTGTGTGAACATACTCTAATAAGGCTGATTTCACATCGCAATTTTTTCCTGTCCGTGGGGATCCTGTTTTTTGCAGGACCCCACGAACAAGAAAGGACCGTGATTTTCACGGATCTGGACACCGAAAAGCCCGAGGTAAGCGGGGCTTTTTCACTCCCGCAATGTATATACATTGCAGGAGTGAAGCAAGGGTTGAAAAATAAAAAAAAGATCCTCACCTCTCCTGTGTGTCCCGCGATGCGTGCCATCTATCCAGAGCTTAAGGACCTGGCTGGGCAACCCGATCAGCTTATCGATCACATGACCGTTATCAACTGAGCTGGTTAAATCTCCCGCCCGCCGATTGGTTTTGGCAGGCGCGCTATTTAAACCACTCAGCTGATGCGGTCATGTGACTGATCAGCTGATCAGGTTGCCCCACCCCGCCATGTCCTTAAACTCGGGATAGATGGCGGGCATCGCGGGACACACGCCGGAGAGGTGAGGATATATTTTTTTTATTTTTAACACTTGCTTTAGTTAATTTTACTTCCGCAATGTATGTACATACATTGCGGAAGTGAAATTAAACAGGAACAGAGCAGTTTTAGTGTACTGAGCATGCGCCGTACACTAAGATTGGGTTCGGGAAACGATCTGATGTTTTCCAGGATCTGTGCTTCATAGGCGGCCGTCACACGGAACGATTTCTAGCCCGATATCGTTTAAGCGATCTCCTTTTTGATCGCTTAAGCGATATCGGGCAAGAAATCGTTGCATGTAATCAAGCGATTTACGATGTGAAATCGCTTGATCGTGACATCGCTGATCTGAGCTCCGGAGCTCAGATCTAGCGATGAACGATGTCACGATCTGCTTCATCGTGGTGTATAACACCACGATGAACGATCTCCCAGCGCAGAGCCTATGCTGGGAGATGGTAACTATGGTACACGTCGGGTAACTAAGCGACGCGCGGCGCCTAGTTACCCGATGTGTACCATAGTTACCAGCGAGATCGCGGCTCCACATCGCTGGTGAGTCTGTCTGTGTGACATCTCACCAGCGATGTGAGCGATATTGTTAGCGATTGCGCGTGCACGTGATCGCTTACAATATCGCTAGAGATATCTCAGCGTGTGACGGCCGCCTTAGGCCCACATGTTAATTGCCGCGGACCGGGTTGGATCTGATTTTGTCTGATTTGGTCCACTCTGCCCAAAATCGGAGCAGTCTCCGATTCTGGGTACAGCAAAAAATCGGACAGAATCGGATCAGTGACAAATCGGACGGCAATAGAGCATCAATCCGTGCTCATAGGGATACATGGTGGCCAAATTAGATTAGAAAGGATGCCCAAAAAAAGGCTGCTTTCAGATTGGCGGTTTTGCCTGGATCCAGACAGAAAGCCGCAATTGCCGCCTAACGACAGCATTTGCGGCAAGCCCCATGCATTGTCTATGGGGTTTGCGGTAACTCTGCAGCAGGTGCGGCAAGTGCGCTTTCAGCAGTTCCGGCAGATGCGGCCGCAAAAATAACCGCTGCTGACCACGTTTTTTTTGGCGGCTGCCGAAACCGCACTTGCCGCACTGTTACCACAAGCCCCATAGACAATGCATGGGGCTTGCCGCAACTCTGCCGCAAGTGCTTTCGTGAGGCGGAAGATGCGGCTTTTTGTCTAGATCCGCCGGATCCGGGCAAAACCGCCAAAGTTGAAAGCACCCTAACACATAAAAAGTGAATATATAACATTTATCTCATACCGGCCTTACATCTGCATCTTTAGTAAAATGTTTTTTTTTAGGATGTTAGAAAGTTTATAAATGTAGCAGCAAGTTTTCATTTTTTGAAAGAAACTTATTTTTTAGTGACCTACTCAGATTTGCAGTGACTTTGGGGGAGCAATGTACTGGGAACCCCCAAAAGTGAGACCTTTTTAAAAATGGCACCCCTCAACATACTCAACACTGCTGTGAGGTAGTTTACTAACCCTTAGGTGCTGTTCAGGAGTTAATGTCAGTTGGAATGAAAGGAAAGAAAAATGTTATTTTTACCACCTAAATGTTGCCAACATCTGAACAGCTCCCTTTAGCTGGCAGACTCCAAAGCTGTAATTTGACCATTAATTGCCATGGCATCCATCAGAATCATACAGTTATGATTTCAGGTGGCTGATGGGGTTAAAAAGGAGCCCCCACACTTTGCTAAATATGTTGATTCTGTAGTTACTATTAATAACAGCAGCATCTATGGGGTTAAACAGCTATAGTTAGTGCCAACAGTGCCCATAATACTATACTGTACAGCTTGCAGCTACTGCATTTTCACCAATCTGTTTTAGGAAAAAGCTATTCTGGGCATACGGACGTGGTATTTTAGAGTGTTTTGTGTGAAAAAACAGGTGTACTAGTGGTGCTTATTACAGGTTAAGGCATGTCCATTTATAGAAATAATGAAAAATGGCACTTGCCAGATCTTTGCTCATAAAGTCCTCTTTAATACATCATCTTAACATTACATACAGTGGCAGGTGGACAAGCGCAGCATAGTATCAGGATGACAGTTGTTTCGTGTCAGCTCAACACTTCTACAGATCTTCTAACTCTGGGGTAGAAAACTCCAGGCCTCGAGAGTCGCAAACGGTGTATGTTTTCAGGATTTCCTTAGCATTGCACAGGGGTTGGAATCATCATCAGTCCATGTGATCATATTATCACCTGTGCAATACTAAGAAAATTCTGAAACCTGCATTGTGTGTGGCTCATGAGGCCTGGAGTTCCCTACCCCTGCTTTAACTGAACTTTGGTGGTTCTGCCTCCTAAATACCACTAGGAGGAATCATGTCATCACAAGATAGAAAATTTAAAACCGTTGTGATTAAAAATACATAACCAAATTATACAATCATTTTGTACAGAACATTTCATCGGCTTAAAGGGAACCTGTCAGGTGGTTTATGCCCCCCCCCCAGCTATCACTATCTGTACCTGCAGCTTCATAATACTATTCTAATCATCCCTGTCTGAGCTCATAGTGTAATGTGAAAGGTGAAAGAAAAGCATTTATACACTTACATTTCAGTCCCCACCTTGGAGGAGGGGGACTGTCCTGCAGGATAATAGTTAACTCACTATTAACTTGCATGTCTAAAGGACCTGTGTGATGTAACGATCATGTGATCATAGTGGGCGGAGCTAAGTGAGCAAACTTATGTTCTATGGGGATTTAGCGCCGCCTATTGTAGTCACATGGTTATGACATCACATCAGGTCTCCCAACATGTTCTAGCACAAGGCTGAAATGTTAACTATTAACCTGCCAAACAGTCCCTGTCCTCCAAGCTGGGGACTAACTGCCTCATTACATAAGGAAATATAAGTGTGTAAATGCTTTTTTTTCACCTTTCACTTTACACCATGAGCTCAGACAGGGATGATTATACTGGTATTATAAAGCCACAGCTACAGACCGTGATAGCTGGGGAGGCATAAACCAGCTGACAGGTTCTCTTTAAAGGGATCCTGTCACCCCCAAAACACCTCAAAACCTATTAAAAGCTGTCCCTACAGCATAGTAACATTTACCCTACACTCCTTTTACCTCCTAAAAGCACCAAGTGAAATAGGAGAAAAATGTTATTCTAGTACCTCATTATGGATGATAATGAGTGACTATGCTATTCATAGTCACTCATCCAGGCTCTCCCACTGCATGATATCACGCCTCCATAGGCGTGATCTTGGAATCTGATTAAAATGCGCGCCTCCCCGCCGCTCTCCTGTGTCTCGGCCGGCCTGTATTGGGGCTTGGTGACGCGATACGCGTCATTTCCGGCGCCGGGTGACGTATACACCCGCGCCGCTCTGTTAGCTTCAAAACGCACACTGCGCATGCGCATGCGCAGTGCAGGTCTTGAAGCCAACAGCGGCGCGGGTGTAAATACGTCACCCGGCGCCGGAAATGACTCGTATCGCGTCACCAAGCCCCAATACAGGCCGAGACACAGGAGAGCGGCGGGGAGGCGCGCATTTTAATCAGATTCCAAGATCACACCTATGGAGGCGTGATATCATGCAGTGGGAGAGCCTGGATGAGTGACTATGAATAGCATAGTCACTCATTATCATCCATAATGAGGTACTAGAATAACATTTTTCTCCTATTTCACTTGGTGCTTTTAGGAGGTAAAAGGAGTGTAGGGTAAGTGTTACTATGCTGTAGGGACAGCTTTTAATAGGTTTTGAGGTGTTTTGGGGGTGACAGGATCCCTTTAAATCAAAAGCACAGACAGATCATTTTGATCATTCATGCCTAAATTTCCTTGTGCATTAAATTTAAAGATTAGGCCTGCTTCTTCTCTCAGAAGCAATTTGTGCAAGTCTCTTATCGGGGGGGGTGTGGGGGGGGGGGTGCACTTGCTCTAAGCCTGCAAAAGACAAGGCTCTTGGATCGGAATAATGCTCTGGCTGAACACTCTCTATGAAACTGGGGGAACCCTTACCAGTGTGCAGTGAGCTGCAATGTTCTCTGAACCTAACCGATAAAGGTCTCACAGTTTTCCCTATGTAGAAGTGGCCACATGAACAGAATACTACATATTTTGTCCTACAGCTTATCAATTGTTTTGTGTAATGGTTATGAGCCCCAATCTAAATTTATCGTCTGCGTATCTTTTGAAATATTTCATATGTTTCAAGAATAGATTATCAGCTGCATAAATGTACCTTTTTTTCAAAAATGCCCAGAAAAAAATTTGATAAATTAATGAGCGATGACATTTTATAAAAGGTAGCAGTAAATAAACCTTAAATTTCCCACAGAAGATGCAGCAACTTGAAAGATCAGCTGGTAAAAAACAGATTTTCAGCTCCCAAAAATTGGTTAGAAAAATCGCAACTAATAGGAAACTTTAAATGCTGGCATTGCTCATTCTGTAAAAGTCATGTAACAGCTAATCCTTTATGGTACCTTTACACGCCGCGACGGCAGGCTGGATACATCGCGCTACTTCACGTGCACGAGCACGCTCAAACGGCTACAAACGGTCAACGCACCCTCTTTACACGCCGCGACAAGGTGCGCTACGCCACGCTACATCTATAGCTAGCTACATCGCCGGGTGTCTCAAGTAGCCAGCTGTAGCGTAGCGTACCATGTTTACACACCGCTCCAACAAGCTACTATGGGCGGACCCGGTGCAGCAGGGATAGCACATAGGCGTGCAACAATCTTGGATTACGAGCCGTCCGTACGATGATAGGACAGCGCAATATCATCAGGATTGGCCAGGCATCGCAGGAGGCTGGTTAATACAGCACGCTCGAGTAATTGTGTAGTGTGACTGGTCAGCTCCTTAAATATCCCGCCCTATGCTGCGACTACCAATCATAAAGCAGGAGCGACCTCCAATGATCGCAGATGGGGCGCGGTAACATGGCGACTGTGTCACGCCTTAGATACATGGCAGCCACATCGCCGGGTGTCCAGAGTTGCCTTCCGTTGCTTCTTTACACGCCGATACAGCTCGCTACAATCGGCGATGTTGCCTTAAGTTTATGAGCAGAGACCATAAACCGATGTATCTGTCGCCGGCTGTAGCGTCGCCTCTTCAGACGCCGCTACTACAGGCGATATGGACGCTACAAGCTACAATTGTAGCTTGTAGCGCGATGTATCCAGCCTGCCGTCGCGGCGTGTAAAGGTACCATTACAGATTGGGGCTCATAATCACTACACAAAACAATTTTTAAGTTGTAGGACAAAATATGTAGTATATGTTGTGTTCTGTTCATGTGGCCACTTCTACATAGGGAAAACTGCAACCTTTATTTGTTAGGTTCAGAGAACATTGCAGCTCAGTGCGCACTGGTAAGGGTTCCCCAGTTTGATAGAGCATGTTCAGACAGAACATATTTCCGATCCAAGAGCCTTGTCTTTTGCGGGCTTAGTGCAAGTGCCCCCCCGTCACCACAGATAGGAGACTTGCCCAATTTGCTTCTTAGAGATCAAGCAGGCTTGATCATTAAATTTAATGCACAAGGAAATTTAGGCATGAATGATAGAAATGATCTGTGTTTTTGATTTAAGCTGATGAGATGTTCTGTAAATTTGTATATGTATTTTTAATCACTGTTTTACATTTTCTGTCTTGTGATGACATGGTACCTCCTAGTGGTATTTAGGAGGTGGAACCACCAAGGTTCAGTTAGAGGATCTGTAGAAGTGTTGAGCTGACCTAAAACAGCTGTCATCCTGATACTATGCTGCGCTAGTCCATCTGCCACCACATATAAGTTTAAGAAGAAGAAATAAGGATATGTGCCCACATAGTGGTTTAGTGTCGGTTTAGCAGCGAAAGCCGCCGGCGGTTTAGCATAGGTTTTATTTAAATTTATGTAAATCATTAGCAGCTTTAGAACTTACAAGTAACCCTATGTAATTTAGAAAACGCTGTGCACACATAGTGGGTTTATGTGAGCGGATCTGCCAGAGGTTGAGCGGTTTCCTAGCGGTTTAGCAGCATACAACATGTCAATTCTTCTCAGCGGTTTTTGAGCGTTACCATGGACAAAATCCTCCATAGAAAACCGCCGGAAAAACCGCCTGTAAAACGCTGTGCACACGCTGAAAAAACCGCTGTGAAACCGCTGAGGAACCGCTGGAAAACCGCAGTTGACTTCTGAGCTCAGGAGTCTAGGCTCCTTGAATTTTCCAGCGGTTTACTGACGGTCTGAACGTCTCTAAACCACTATGTGGGCACATACCCTAAAGAGGATTTTATGAGGCAAGATCTGGTGAGTGACATTTTTCAACTTTTCTACTATTGTCTTTGAATGTCAGGTCAGTAGAGAGACTTATTTGTGGTCACAAAGGTATTGCACAATAGCTCCATCCTGTGGGTGTACAGGTGCAGTGGAGCCTCAACAACGCTTCACCAATTACTACTCATGGCTGCAATCCTCTAAAATTGGACTGGTAATGCGAGCTGTGCGTCGCTCTGTAGTGCATTAGAGGTGTAGACCTTATGAACAGCTGCTATTCCCTTTGAAATGGGAGACAGCAGATTTAAAGGGATCCTGTCACCTCCAAAACACCTCCTAAGCTATCAAAACATGTCCCTGCAGCATCCTATCACTAATCCCACACTCCTTTTGTCTCTTAAAAGCATCCTGTGAAAGTGCATAAAAATGTTTTAATACTTACTCATTAGTGATTATAATTAGCAGGGGCCATATTCTTTAGTCACCAGGGGGTGTTGTTTAGCAGCTCCAGGATCCAGCCCTCTCTCTGTCTGTGCTGCTGTAAAACTGAAACTGAAGGCATTACTAATGATTTGCATTCTGTGAGTGATAGAGAAGGGGGAGGGCAATGCCTGCACATCACAGCAGAACACACAGAGACAGGGTGGATCCTGGAGCTGCAAAACAGCCTGCCTTGGTGACTAAAGAATATAGTCACTGCTAATTATAATCACTAATGAGTGAATATTAAAACGTTTTTATGCACTTTCACAGGATGCTTTTAGGAGACAAAAGGAGTGTGAGATTAGTGATGGGATGGTGCAGGAACATGTTTTGCTAGCTTAGGTGGTGTTTTGAAGGTGACAGGATCCCTTAAAAAAAAAAAAAAAAAACACTGAAAAATTAGGCAGTTGTTCTAGGGGACTAGCTATTCTCCTCATGGAGAGGAATCTGACTGCTGGCATAAGGAGACAGGTGAACTGATAAGGAGACTCATAGCCACAGTTGTTCTACTATCTCTCAGTAATTTCTTAAAATCATAGTATTTTTTTCAGCATTTTGCTGCAAAATATCATGTGGACGCCATAATTTCTAGATAAACCTATGATATTGCTTCCAACCATTTATGCAGTAGGATCTGATTGCTGGCCTGCAATGTTGGGCTTCATTGGCCCCTTTCAATATTGTAGGTCAGCTCTGTGCTGATGTCCTCTATGGCAGCCTGCCTGGATCTTTGTGCTGCTGTGCTCTGCACTGTGAAGAACTGTAAGGCATAAAAACAGCATCAGGGAGGATAATATAGTTTAGCGCTTTGGAATAGGGGGGGTTTGCCGCATATATTGCTGGACTATTCATTTCAAGATGAAAACCAAACGAGAAAAAATCAGAGCATTTATGGTCATAAAAAAGTAAATGGCAGTTTTTTGAGAATTTGTTTCGGGGTGGGAAAACCCCTTTAACTGATGCCAATTTTTTCTGACATATAAAAGCTTTATAGACTCATCTGTAATGTTCTCTATGAATGCGTAAAAGATGCTTAACTTGATCATTTTGTTTAAAGGGCCAGCTTCATGCCCCAGCGGTTCTGCTGCCTGTTTGTTGGAAGGCAAGAAAGCTATAAGTTTGGGAGAACTTGCATCAAGTCCAAGATGGGACAATGGAATAGCTGTGCTTCAATATATAAATGGAGACTATTGCCCTAGTACTAAGAGAAATAGTACAACAACAATAAGATTTAGATGTGACTTGAACAAAGAAGTAAGTTATTTGGAAATGAGAAATTTCTCACCCCCATCAGCACACATGGCCTCATCTTGAAGATATATTTGTCGGTGATAATTTTCCCTTTTTGTGTTTAGGTATCAGGACCTCTGTTAATCTCTGAAGAACAGGGCTGTGACTTTAATTTCTTGTGGGACACTGCGTTTGCATGTCAATTGACAGTAATGACGCATGATGAATGTCGAGTCAAGAACCCTTTGACAGGTAGTGACGTGTTAATATTGAGGTGTAGGTTTTCCACATTTTAAGGACTGTTAATGCAGATTCAGATTAAAATGTTATGATAGTTAACATATATCTAGCTTACCATGATCGGTAATGTGTAGATACAGTTGTGTTTCTGCGTTCCTTGATATTAACAAACCGTGGATCTTCTGGAGTGAAATCTGGATATAAATGGTAAATTAAGTGTTTTAGTAGCTAAGTATTGACTAAGCTAAATGATGACCTACTCTTGAGCTTCTGTTCATATCATGACTGTTTTCTTCCAGGTTTTGAGTTTGATCTGTCTTCTTTGTCAAGCAAAAATGGTTATCTTATTACAGATATGAGAAGAACAATTTGGTTAAATATTTGTGGTAATGTTACCAATAGTTCATGTTTACCAGAAGTCGGTGAGTAAAAAAATCCCATTTGAGAACTCAATGTATAATGTAGGCTTCCTCAGTTATACCCAGACGCCCCACTCCACCACAATTAGGCAAAGAGGAGTCTAAATGTGGGCTAGGTTTGGCCACTCAGGTCAAGAAACATTTCTGTAGATGTTATCTGTCCACACCACAATATACCAGTATGGACTCGCAAGACAATAAGGACCCTTAATGTGGGTTGTGAGCTTGCATATTTTGGCCAGAATATTGCCTGATACTTCATGTATTTTATATATCTTTTTCATCTGTTATTGACCTTGTAAACTAGGGTGTCCCTGTGGGGTGCCATTATATAGAGCTGGGCAGCACACCAGATCTAATAGTATCGACATCATCAATAGGCTGTGAACTCCAAGATCTGTGTGATGCCCTATGCAAGCTTTATCCTAGGCAACCCTTTCTATGAATGCTTGGTGAATTGTCCACCTTTGTTGCCCTCGCCTTTATTATGGGGGAAATTCAAAAAAGGGGTCACCCTCCAAATAATTAGGCCCTCCAATACACAAGAATTCCAAATACAAAACCCAGGAGTCAGGCCACATCAATCAAAATTGTCAATTTTTATTAAATTATCATCACAAGACACGGTAAAAATGGAGATATATAAAATATACAGAACAGGAATAACCCACTTGGTACAATAATCCAATATAGAGAAAGTCTACATCCTATTTCACATGCACAATGCATAGGGCTAACCAGCTCATTAGCATAGGCCCCAAAGTAGACACCACAACAAGACAATATACACTGGCCCGTGCCAAATACACAAGGGGTTAAGGTGTAATTACCTGTCTGTATAGCCCCCTAACGCGCGTTTCGCGTTAGCTTCATCTGAGGAAGCTAACGCGAAACGCGCGTTAGGGGGGCTATACAGACAGGTAATTACACCTTAACCCCTTGGTGTATTTGGCACTGGCCAGTGTATATTGTCTTGTTGTGGTGTCTACTTTGGGGCCTATGCTAATGAGCTGGTTAGCCCTATGCATTGTGCATGTGAAATAGGATGTAGACTTTCTCTATATTGGATTATTGTACCAAGTGGGTTATTCCTGTTCTGTATATTTTATATATCTCCATTTTTACCGTGTCTTGTGATGATAATTTAATAAAAATTGACAATTTTGATTGATGTTGCCTGACTCCTGGGTTTTGTATTTGGAATTCTTTATTATGGGGGTCTGCTCTATCCTGTTAGTGTATTGGTATTATTACCAGATGTTGGTAGGTACGGTTGCCTTTTGTATGTGGTATTTGTCACCAATTGCAGTATCATCTTCTAGATACCATTAGTTAAAGGGATCTTTCTTTGACAGCTTCGTTTAAATCACAGCTTTTCAATGTTCTTACCCTTTGTGACATACGACACTTATAAGGAACCCATTGGCAAAAAAGTATATTGTGCACTAAAAGTAATTTTACTACATTGTATGGAATTTGTGTCTATTGTGTGGAATGGAGATTTCTGCTATTCCATAGAGTGAAGAAAATGCTATCTGCCATGCAGCTGCCCAGGCATATGCGAAAAGGGCCTTTTTTGGTTTATGCCTGATCAGTGGAGCACTATTTCACATCTGTGCTGACTGCTTTCCTCATGGATATGTAGATTTTTATTAACAAAGTGTGAACACAACTAATGGTTTTATCTGCTGGACAGGTGTTTGTGTATCAGAAGATGGAAAATCCATAAATGCAGGCATGGCACAAAAGCAAATCACTTATGTGGACCAGGTGTTGCAATTATCTTATGAAAGCGGAGACATATGTGACAAGAAGAGCATGACCAGACACCGAAGCGTTATATCTTTTGTATGTGGAGTAGATACGGCTGCCAGTCTCCCAGCTCTGGTGTCCTTTAGCCATGACACTTGTACATGGCACTTCAGTTGGCGCACACCCCTAGTCTGTGAGAAAGAGGTATTATAATAATAATAATATTATAATAATAATAATAATAAAAAAATTTTTATTTATATAGCACCAACATATTCCACAGCGCTTTACAATACAGTGGTTCGTGTATGAACAGTCATTGGTAACAATAAAAAAATATACAATATATTTAGTAATTAAAGTAGAGAATCAATGTAAAAAATTCAATACACTAAGCAGAGAATCAATGTAAAACATGCAATAATTAAAGCAGAGAAACAATGTAAAAAATACAGTAATTAGATACAATACAATAAACATGGTATTGTATCATGGTATGTATCCTAACAAAGTTAAAGGGAACATGTCACCTCATGCTACCCCCCTGACCTATCACTAGCTGTCCCTACACCTTCCTAGCTGCTCCCTAACCATCCCTCTCTGCTGTAAATCCGCCCTATAAAGATGTTAAAAATGACTTATACCTTACAGGCCGTCGCCCAGTCAGGAGACTGGAAAGGTTTCTATATGCGCCAGAAGCCGGTACTGTACCACATGATTAGGCACCCCAATGCATCGGGCCGGATATGAAGTACCGGCCGGTGCATCATAGGAGGAGAGTGGGAGATTCCAGCAGAGGAGGAGATGAGGAAAGAATAATGACGTCCAGCGGGGCGTGCGGTGATGCAGCAAGGAGGGGACAATGGAGCCTGGAGCCGCCTTTCCAGTCTCCTGACAGAGTGACGGCCTGTAAGTTATGTCATTTTTAAACATCTTTATAGGGCGGATTTACACCAGAGAGGGATGGTTAGGGAGCAGCATTGAAGGTGTAGGGACAGCTAGTGATAGGTCAGGGGGGTAGCATGAGGTGACAGGTTCCCTTTAAGGGGAGGTTGTTATATTTTAAATAAGGGATGCTGCAATTTCACTACCGTATATACTCGCGTATAAGCCGAGTTTTTTAGCCCAAAAATTGGGGTGAAAAGTCCCCCCCTCGGCTTAAACGCGAGTCACTGTATACTGTATACAATGTATACAGTATACAGTGCCCCCCCATATCAGTATACAGGCCCCCCTTGGGTAGCAATCCTGTAAAGGAAGAGATTAGTATACTTATCCCTCCGCTGTCAACGCTGCCGCTGTCCCGCCGCCGCCATCGTGCTCCTCCGTCTTCATCCAGCGTCTTCCGTCTTCTTCCGGCTTCCTCCGGTGGGCGCAGGCAATGACGTCATTGTCTGCGCGCCAGAGGAGGAAGCCGGAGGAAGACGGAAGATGCTGGATGAAGACGGAAGAGCGCGATGGCGGCGGCGGGACAGCGACAGCGGGACAGCGGAGGGATAAGTATACTAATCTCTTCCTTTACAGGTTTGCTACCCAAGGGGGGGGCCTGTTTACTGATATAGGGGGGCTGCTGTATATACCTCTGGGGCTGTATATACCTCTGGGGCTGCTGTATACTACCTAAGGGCTGCTGTATACTACCACTGGGGCTGCTGCTGTATACTACCACTGGGGCTGCTGCTGTATACTACCACTGGGGCTGCTGCTGTATACTACCACTGGGGCTGCTGTATATACCACTGGGGCTGCTGCTGTATACCACACTGTTTGGGGCTGTATACCTGTGCTGGGGTCCACCCTCGGCTTATACACGAGTCAATAGGTTTTCCCAGGTTTTGGGGCAAAAGTAGGGGGGTCGGCTTATACACGGGTCGGCTTATACACGAGTATATACGGTAATTAAAGGGTATTGGTTGCATAATAAAAAGTTACCTAATTCTCTAATATACTGTGCTGTCTATATTTTATGTAATTTTTCTAAATTTCCACTTGCTGTTTTAGAAGAGCCATTTTTTTTTAATTCCATGTCATAAAAATGTGCCCTATCCTTGTCCTCAAATGTATTCTCCTCCTGGAATTGCTATACTTATTTGCTTTTTTTGTATTTCAGATTAAATGTTCTGTCAGTAATGGCACATCTCTCATTGACCTGAGTCCTCTGATCAAGCACGTTGGTTATTACGAAGTCCTAATAAGCTCAGAGGAAAGTGACTATTCAGACTTCTACATCAATATTTGCCAGCCATTAGGTCATGTTAGTGGTGTAAAGTGTCCACCTCAGTCATCAGTATGCAGAATGAAGCCTGGCAAAGAGCCTGCTGTAAGTGCACATGCTGTAAATATACTGCTGGTTTCTAAGGCTACTTTCACATCCCTATTTTTTGCTGTCCGAGGTGATCCTTTTTACTTGCAGGATCCCTCGGAAGCAACGGATCCAAACGGATGCTTGCAATGAGATGACAAATAGGCACCCGTTTCTGATTTTTTTGCAGGATGTGTTTGGATCGATCCTCACTACTCTCTCCCTCTTCTGCTCTCCTCCCCTCCCCGCTCCTCCATCTCTCCTGTCTCTTCTCCCAGCTCTACCGTATCTCCTGTCTCCTCTCCTTTCCCCCCTCCCCTACCCTCTCCTCCGGTATGAAAAATAAAAATATCCTCAGTTGAGGATTCCTCACCTGCCCGCCAACTCTCAGGATGCGACCACCTCCAATGGGCTGCCGGGACCTTAGTCACCTGACCGACCCGAACAGCTGACGTTTCACATGACCGAGGTGGAGGCGGTCGCATCCTGGAAGCCGGCGGACGGGTGAAGAATCCTCACTGAGGATATTTTTTTTTTCATACTGGAGGGGAGGGGGGAGAGGAGAGGAGACAGGAGAGACGGAGGAGGGAGGAGCAGGGAGACTGGAGAGGAGGGAGAGACCAGTTATGTACTGAGCACAGCTTCTGAGCATGCTCCGTACATAACAGGGCCGACATCGGATCTGTTTTTTTGACGGATCCGCAGTCCATAGACTCCAATGTTAAAGGGCGGTGGACCGCGACTGTCCGTTTGTGTCCGATTTTTCTGACGGACACCAAAAACTTTTCAGGCAACGATTTTGTGACAGTCAGAAAAACTGATACCAACGGATGCTGTCAAAATCGGATGCCATTAAGGACAAATCCGTTCAGATCCTTTGCCAATAGAGATACATGAAGGCCAAATCACATCCGTGGCTATCTGTTTTACAACGGATAGCCACTGATGCACAAAAATTGTGATGTGAAAGGGGCCTAAGTAGTTAGACTGCGCGTAGGGGCTCACTCTGTCATCCAAACAATTCCACCCCACATCCATGGATCACCATCTGTTTATGTTGACCCCAGAACGGTCATGGTCAGCAGTCTATTAATCAAAGAAAAAATGTAAAAGCACTGTTTTGTTTTATTTATTAATATTGGAAACAACCATGAAAAGTTTTATGTAATTTGTATGTCATATCTGAAACTGATGGAACTGTAAAGGTATTTATTATTTCTTCTATACAATGAGCCCCCCTCTCCCCATCAAACTTATCAATAAAAATAAAAACTACAGCTGGCGCAGCCAAAATAAAAACAATTCATCACCAGTAGAAAAAAAACTGAAGAAATTTTTCTTAATATATTATATGTATGCCAAAAATTATGTCTTAAATAATAAACTCATCCTATACAAAGAAAACGTTCTCATATAGCTATACTAGCTGTAGAGCTCGGGATTGCCTGTGCGTAATGCCCATGTTTGGTCATAGTTCCCGTGTATGGTAAAATCGTCCATATATGACGTATGTATGCGAGTGTATGTATGTGTGATAGCTCCGCCTTTTCACATAGCCCCACCTCTTCATAACTCCACCCCTCCCAGTAGCTCCACGCCTACATATAGCTTCACCCTTTCATAACTTCACCCTTCCACATGGAAGGACTATGTGGAGTGGGTGGGGCTACCAGGAGTGGGTGGAGCTATGACATACACTCAACTTTATATATTAGATTAACCAAGTTATAACAAAAAAAATGACTTTTAAATAGCGGGAATTTTTTTTTTTTAATTGCCTCATCAGTGTATAATAGAGATTTATATTGCATAGTAAATGTTATTTATTGTTTCTAGTTTTGAATCATGTAGTGATATTTCATATACTGCAACTGTCATAGACTGGCGGTCTGTAGTAATAGGGGGTACCCAAGTGAATATGAATAATTGCTGAAATGTTTCAGACGTCCTATTGAAAAAAAAAAAAAAAAAGTCTGTGCTTTTGCTGAGCACTCACAGGTCCTGCTCCGGCTCTCAGTTGGTCTTTGCTGGTCTGGTCTTCCTGGTTCCATCTTGGGCCATACACCTGAAATGATCAGAATTGCATGCTTATGGGGCCGTCACACGTGTCAATATTGCGTGCACGATCACTGCTGCACGTGACGTTGCAGCGATATTGACACGTGTGACAGGTCGCATCAACCAGCGATAAATCGCTGGTTGATGGTCGTCAGGTTTAGAACCTGTTCTAAAACCTGACGACGGTCGCCCGGTGGACTCGCTGCATGTGACACCGGGAGATGCGACCAGCCAGCTCCCAGCGCCTCTCAGGAAGCGCTGGGAGCTGGTATCCAGGGTAAACTGCAGGTAACTAGGCAGCGCGCTGCCTAGATACCCGATGTATACCTTAGTTACCAGCCTTCTCCGCTCATCGGCTGGTATCTAAGGTACACAGCGGGTAACTAGGGTCCCTAGTTACCAGCTGTGTACCTTACATCCCAGC
Source organism: Allobates femoralis (assembly GCA_033576535.1). Lineage (NCBI taxonomy): Eukaryota > Metazoa > Chordata > Amphibia > Anura > Aromobatidae > Allobates > Allobates femoralis. Next base: position 464,451,202 of record JARQOC010000001.1, read on the forward strand.
CAGTGAGCTGAGAAGGCTGGTAACTACGGTATACATCGGGTATCTAGGCAGCGCACGCTGCCTAGTTACCCGCAGTTTACCCTGGATACCAGCCTGCAGCCATTGTGGAAACGATATAGAAATCATTTCCACGATGACGCTGGTAAAATGATCGCTGGTGAGTCTGCCTGTGTGACAGCTCACCAGCGATCATCCGTCAATGTCGTCAGTGATCAGATCGCTGACGACATTGACGCGTGTGACGGCCCCATTAGTCAATCATTGCTTGTGTCAAGTCCCTGCTGCAGCCAGTAATTCACTGAGTGGGCTATTTCTGGCCATTTCAGGATTGTCAAAAACCTTACTAGGAAGCACAGACTAGAGGTTTGGTTGAGTTCCGGGACAAGTGATTGGTGAGTACCTTAATAGTGCTTTGAGGCATTTCAGCAATAATTAATTTTACCTGTAAAAATCTCTTTAATAGCCAATTAGAATAGAATCAGAAGGTAAAAAATTTATTTTTTGTATGAATTTGTTTGCAATAAATAGATAATCTATATGTATTTTATTTTTAATACCAATTAAAGGACGTTGGTCAGCCGTCAGGCCCTCCACAGTTTAGTGTAACTACACAAACTGTTTCACTCACAATGGACAGCCGGACAATATGTGATCCTATCACAAAGAAAAACTATTCAACCACTATTATCTTTCATTGCAATGCAGGCACAGATCTGGTAAGTTTGTTGTATATAGCTTACGTTTATATGTATATAGTTTATGATTATATTATATTAAATACATTTTTATAATCTTACTCATTCACAGGGTACACCAAAGTTTGCAGAGTTTTCTGAATGCAGCTATCTTTTTGAATGGGACACTCCATTAGTGTGCCCTGACGAAGAAAGTATCTCCGGATGTTCACTGAAAGATCAGCAACTACAGTACACTTTTAATTTCTCCAGCCTCTCTAAAGAGACATATAAAGTAAGTATGTACAAAGATATGCTGATGGCGAACCTTATGTCCTTTTTATCACAAATCCGTAACTAAAGGAAGTTTAAGCAATATATCTGTTAAAAATGAATAAGCTCCTTTGTTTTTGTTAGATAGTTAAGAGCATTATGTGAAGCATTTTGTAGATCTAGTAGCCGGCTTTCAAGAAGGCTTCATGCTCATAGCATGCATCAGCAATATTCCGACCATGAAATTATATGGGCCTATATGGTACCTCTTTCTGTCTCTAAATTACAGCTTTTTTCTTTATGGGTTACAAAGAAGTCTTCAAGAAAAATTATAAAGAATACCGTATTTTTCGCTTTGAGACTCGCCCCAAATTTGGTGAAGGAAAAGCGTAAAAATATATAATTTTTTATGTTAATTGGGGTCCGTCTTATAATGCCAGTGTCCGTCTTACAAATCATATATATGTCCGTTATACTTGTGGTATATATATATATTGTGAGGTAGCGACCCTGGGGAACCCGCTTGGCACGGGGAAATGACATCAGCGACTACATTTTAACGGAACATAACCAGCGGATTTATTGTTTCCTGTCATAAACCGCTTTCATCACATAACATAGAACACTGTATTTACATTTTCATATGACATAACGTACACATTAGTATATCACATGGCATTACATTACATTCACATGAGAATCAACGGGACCATATTGTCAGTCCCAATGGCGGTTACCTCCGCCTAGCACCCTGACAGGGATCTTTCATCATCCTGCTGTAGGGATCCTCAACCTACTCCTAGGGAGTCTCAACCCACACTGCATCATACACATCACACATAGTCAACGGGACCATATCACGACTAGCAGTCAGTCCCAAAGTCGGCTATACCTATGACCGCCTGGCCCTTGAGCTTTCCTCGGTGTCTCTCGCCATCCATCTAACTGCCTGGCACTTGAGCCGTCTTCGGTCCTCATATCACACATATGACCGCCTGGCCCTTGAGCCGTCTTCGGTCCTCATCACTGGCTGGCATGCACACATCAGGTGCACTGGCATGGAGCTGGCAGGCTCCCTTCACTTCCCCCACCGGGGGCGGATCACTTCCAGCACATCCTCACATGACAGTGGTCTGGACTGCTCTGATTCCCATCGTCCTCTCTCACTCAGACACCTGGCAGGTTCTTATCCAGGCTGCCTCACCCACAGCTGCAACACAGTGAGTCAATCAGCACATTTCACTCACACACAGACCTGAGATGTGATTAACCCCCTGTGCACCATTCAGGCTTAGCAAAGCACTCATACACACAGGTTCAGCCGCTCGTTTGGCTCATTAAATAACCCATTGTATACCGGATCCCATGTTTAACACCACAGACACACACACAGGAAAACCGGCCCATGTGAACAGAGATCTGCACTGATAACCCGTGTGATGCACCCAGCCAGGGGCCACATCACCTCTATATAACACCCATCCTGGATATAGTCCCCCTGTGCTGGCACATATAGCCCCCCCCCGTGATGGCACATATAGTCCCCCCCTGTGATGGCACATATAGCCCCCTCCCTGTGATGGCACATATAGCCCCCTCCCTGTGATGGCACACATAGCCCCCTCCCTTTAATGGCACATATAGCCCCCTCCCTGTGATGGCACATATAGCCCCCTCCCTGTGATGGCACATATAGCCCCCTCCCTGTGATGGCACATATAGTCCCCTCCCTGTGATGGCACATATAGCCCCCTCCCTGTGATGGCACATATAGCCCCCTCCCTGTGATGGCACATATAGCCCCCTCCCTGTGATGGCACATATAGTTCCCCCCTGTGATGGCACATATAGTTCCCCCCTGTGATGGCACATATAGTTCCCCCCTGTGATGGCACATATAGTTCCCCCCTGTGATGGCACATATAGGCCGCCCACCCATTGTGATGACACATATAGCCCCCCCCCCTGTTCTGGCACGTAGGCCCCCCCCCATCATCCTTGATATGCCCCTCCCCCATCACGCAATATGCCCCTCTGCTGGTGTGCACATAGTAAAATAACAAGTGCTGTTAACTCGCCTTCTGCTTTTGACATCACTGTGTGCCCTGATCTCATGATCGGATTAGGCACAGACACACCGAGGAGCTGGGAGCTACGGAGACTGCGGCGGAAGGTGAGTTAAAAGCATTTGTTATTTTACTATTGCGCACCAGCAGGGGGGCATATAGAGTGACCTGGGGGGACATATCCAGGATGGAGGAGGGGGTGATTGCAGGACACATGTAATATGCGCTGCTCCACTGTTCACATCTCGGCGCGGCTTCAGCCCCGAGGTGATAGACAGCAGGTGCAGTGCATATTACATGAGGCTAATGAGCGGGAGCATGTGACATCCCAATGCTGCCTGATCCAGCCCTCGGACACTGCTCCAAAGTGGCTCCCCTCCCATACTGTTACACGTAAATTTGGATTATAAAACGCACCCCTCCATTTCTCCATTTCCCCCCAAAATTTAGGGAATCAAAACTGCATTTTATAATCCGAAAAATACAGGGATATTGTAGAGCACCATAATAACGAAGTGGAATGTCTGTGGGTCTGTAATGCAAAAGCATAGAGTACTTATAGTGATAAAATTATTTGATCCCTTGCTGATTTTGTAACTTTGCCAACTGTCAATTACATGAACTGTCTATATTAAACTATATGAAAGTCCATGGTAGCAGAGATTGCATCTCTGCTATTATGGACTTTCATATAGATTAATATTTTTCACAAGTAAAGTGAGAATTATTTTTATTTGAGACTCCTCCCACGTTTTCTTCATATATACTGGCCGAGAGTCACGGCATTGTGGGTCTGAGCCCAGAAGATACGAGAAGCAGGATGGATTAAATGCATGGTGAGGCATATATGTGCTTTTTTTTTTTTTTTTTTTGAAAGAATAGTCTATAATTTTAAGTGTTGGTTAATTTTAACAGTGAGAGATAGCATATCAAAAATAAAATACAGAAAATCAAATGGTCAAAATTATATAAATGTATTTGCATTTTGCAGAGGGAAATAAATATTTGATCCTCTACCAACCATTAGGTGTTCTGTCTCCTATAGACCAGTTGAGGTACCGTTACACGGTACAACTTATCAGCGATGTTGTTTGCGCTCTCGGGAGCGCGCTCATTTTGTGGACACCTGTGCAACATCACTGGTGAGCTGTCATACGTTCAGATATCTTGGACAACTCACACAATGATGTTGTGAGGAGGGATCGTTCGCAAACACCGCAAATGATCCCTGCTCACTGCTGTGAATGGGCGAAGTCGGCTATTGCGGTGTCACACCGAACGAAAACTTGTCAACTCCGACTTAAAAACTATCATAGTTGAATCGTGCGTTTACACACGACGACGCAACAACAATGTTGTTTCAACATTGCTCCTGACGTCACTTTTAAACGATGTTGGGAAAGATGTTGAAACGTGTAACGGGGCCTTTAGACTCTCCTAATCAACTCGTTTGTCACCTGTATAAAATACTCCTGTCCACAGACTCAATTATTGAGTCAGACTCTAACGTCCACAACATGGGCCAAAGAGCTTTCTAAGGATGTCATGGAAAAGATCCTTGACCTGCATAAGGCTGAAATGGATTACAAAACCATAAGTAAGACGCTGGTTGAGAAGGAGACAACTGTTGGTGCAATAGTAAGAAAATGGAAGAAATACAAAATGAGGGTCAATCAACATCGATCTGGGGCTCCATGCAAACCTCACTTCATGGGTTATCCAGGAGCATGAGCGAGGTGAGAGATCAGCGTAAAACTACACTTGGGGAACTTGTTTATGGTCTCAAGGCAGCTAGGACCACTGTCACCAAGAAAACCATTGGTGACACATTACACCGAAGTGGATTAAAATCCTGCAGTGCCCACAAAGTCCCACTGCTTAAGAAGGCACATGTGCAGGCCCCTCTGAGGTTTGCCAATGAACACCTTGGTGATTCTGAGAGCGATCAGGAGAAGGTGCTGTGGTCAGATGAGACAAAAATTGAGCTCTGGCATTAACTCAACTCGCCGTGTTTGGAGGAAGAGAAATGCTGCCTATGACCCAAAAAACACCGTCCTCACTGTCAAGCATGGTGGTGGAAACATTATGCTTTGGGGGTGTTTCTCTGCTAAAGGTACAGGACTAGTTCACCACATCAATGGGACAATGGATGCAGCCTTGTACCATAAAATCCTAAGTTACAACCTCCTTCCCTCCACCAGGACATTAAAAATGGGACGTGGCTGGGTCTTCCAGCATGACAATGACCCAAGACATACAGCCAAGGCAACAAAAGAATGTCTCAAAAAAAAGCACATTAAGGCCATGGAGTGGCCTAGCCAGTCTCCAGACGTTAATCCCATATAAAATTTATGGAGGGAGCACAAGCTCCGAGTTGCCAAACTACAGTCTCATAATCTTAATGATTTAGAGATGGTCTGCTAAGAGGAGTGGACCAAAATTCCTCCTGACATGTGCGCAAACCTCATCATCAACTACAATAAATATTTTCCTATCGCCATGACAGCACCCACCGAGAGAGGGGATCCGCCCACAAGGACAGGAAACCTACAGATACAGGTCCCCCTCGCCTCCTCAGTTGGTTTCCTGTCCTTTTGGGAGGAACCTACAGTTTGAAGCTTATTCGGGGTCCGAGGCTGCCATGGAGGGCTGTGAGACGTCTGTGGCATCCGGGTCCTGGCTGCAGCGTTGGGGGAGCCCTGGTACAGCAGTCTCCCTCGTTGCCTGGTGGCACGATCCCAGAGTCCGGGTGATGCCGCTCTGGGTCGTGCGAGCACTGCCTGGGGCCGTCCCCAGTGCTCTTCCCCGGCGCAGGGCGGTGGGAGCGTGGAGATTGCCGCCCTGCGCCGCCGCTGGCCAGCTTCCGGGGTCTCCGGTGCGCGGCGTAAGCGCTCTTTGACCCGGAGGTGCGCGTCACTTCCGGGGGCGGTCCGGAGGTGGGCGCGTTTAGATGTGAGGAGACGCGCCGTTCCAGTGCGGTGCAGGGGCCTCGTGGTGCGCAGTATGTCTTCCCCCAGGGACGCGGAGGGGCACCAGGAGGGCATCAGCCAGTCGGTGCATAAATCCAGCAGCGGGGGCAAGCAGGCTTCCAGGTTGGCTACTGCATCTAAGGAGCGCTCCACTGATCCTAAAGGCTCCAAACCCAAGGCTGGGTCTCCACCTCCTGAACCGGTACCTACAGGGCAATAGGGGTGAGTGGGTATTGTAAATCCACTCTGCTAATTGCCTTTCCTCTCTGTCTCCTTCCTTTCTTCTTTATATTCACCAGCCTAAAAAGCGCTCTGACATAAAGAAGCATAAGTGCTGTGTATTGTGTGATCAACCCATGTCTGATAACTATGACAAGAGGTTGTGCTGGCCCTGTATCACTCAGACCCTTGACGAAGAAGCCCCTATACGGACGGCTGACATTAAGACCTTTATTCGGGACGAGATCCGTTCTTCCCTGTCCCAGCTGCAGCAGCCCTGTGGGCCTGCCCCTCTCAACCAGTCTCCCTGTCAGTCTGATACTGAGTCGCAGGAGGAGGGTCTGGTGCATTCATCCCCTTCCGGCTCCTCGTCGGAGGATGAAGGGGGTGCTTGTTTTGCTATTCAGGACATGGATGGTCTGGTTAAGTCTGTACGGGCAACCATGGGGATTGTAGACACTAAAGAGACATGGTCAGCTCAGGACGTTATGTTTGCCGGTTTGTCTCAGAACAAGAGACGTGTGTTTCCTATCATAGAGGCTGTCAAGTCTTTAGTCAGGTCTGAGTGGGAAAAGCAGGACTCTAAGGGGTTTTTGCCCTCCTCTTCCAAACGGAAATACCCTTTTGACGATCCTGATTTGCTGACCTGGTCTAAGGTTCCTAAGGTGGATGTGGCAGTGGCCTCCTCTTCCAAACGGAATGTTTTGCCCTTGGAGGACGGGGGCTTGTTACGTGACCCCTCTGATAGGAAGGCTGATGTCCTATTGAAAAAATCCTGGGAAACAGGTATTGGGGCTCTTCGGCCAGCTATTGCTTCCACGTGTGTAGCCCGTTCCCAGTTAGTCTGTTTAGATCAGTTGGTGGACCAGATTCGGTCTGGGGTTTCCAGGGACAGACTTTTGGCTTCACTTCCTCTGATCCGGAATAATGCAGAAATGGTGGTATTTAGATTATGAGCGCTATACAAGGACACTGCACTGATTAGTATTACCTTTAGGTCTTTATTGAATATTGACAAATGTGAGTCCTCGCCACAACATGTTTCGACACTAATGCGTCTTCCTCAAGTGGATCCACTTGAGGAAGACGCATTAGTGTCGAAACATGTTGTGGCGAGGACTCACATTTGTCAATATTCAATAAAGACCTAAAGGTAATACTAATCAGTGCAGTGTCCTTGTATAGCGCTCATAATCTAAATACCACCATTTCTGCATTGTTCCTTACTTTATCCTCCCTATGGGGAGTGTGGTGGAAGAGAGCAGCTTTGTACACAAGGACCTGGCTGACACAATAGACACGTGATTGATCACGGGACCCGGAGAAGCGAGCTGGAGCTGGGCGCTCATTCTGGAACCAGGAACCGGCGAGCAAAGGTCTCGGATCCCTTCCTCACCACTGAGCCTACTATCTGGTTGTGCAGAGACGGCACAACCAGACAAGGTGAGTGAGGAATTAATATAACGGAGATTCTGCCTTTAGTAAACAGTGTGGCGCAACCGAATTTTTATTTTATATCTGATCCGGAATGGCTCAGCATACCTGGCGGATGCCTCAGCTGATTCTCTCCGTCTGGCGGCTAGATCGGCTGGGATGTCTAATTCCGTCCGTAGGTCCTTGTGGCCTAAGGAATGGAAGGGGAACGCCCATGCGAAGGCTAAGTTGTGTGCGATCCCGTGCGGGGGAGGGCCTTCCAGAAATGTCGGTTTTCCAGGCAGCAGTCCAACTCCAAGTGGGAGCCGCCCAGAAAGGGACAAAGAGGTGCTTATTACGGTGGTTCCTCATCCTCCAAGCCCCCGCCTAAGCGTACTTGATTTTGATCCACCTGTCGGTGGTCGATTAGCTTATTTTTTTCCACAATGGTCCCAGATTTCCAATAGTCGATGGATCCTGGACCTCATTTCTGCTGGCCTTAAACTTGAATTTTTACAGGTCCCGGGTGACTCCTTTTTTCTGACTACTCTTTCCAATGCTTGCCAGCAGCAGGCGCTGGAATCAGAGGTGAAGGACTTATTGCAGAAATGGGTGTTTGTTCCGGGGGACCAGGAGGGAAGGGGTTTTTATGCCCCTTTGTTCCTGGTCTCCAAGCCGGATGGTTCCTTTCGCATCATTATTAATCTTCGGAAATTAAACTCCTTCCTCCGCTTCCAGTCCTTTAAGATGGAGCCCATCCAATCGGCTATTCGCCTTTTGTTCCCTAGGTGTTTTATGGCGGTGCTCGATTTAAAAGACGCCTATTATCATCTCCCCATTCATCCATCCTGCCAGAAGTTCCTCCGCATGGCGGTGGTCTTGGAGGGTCAGGTTCGCCATCTGCAGTTTGCGGCCATGCCGTTCGGTCTTTCCAGTGCTCCTCGGGTGTTTACCAAGGTGATGGCGGAGGTAATGGCGTTTGTACGGCAACATAATGTGCTCATTGTGCCGTATTTAGATGATTTTTTGGTGGTAGGAGACTCGGAGCAGCAGTGTGCTTCCCGTCTGACTCATGTCATGTCCTCCCTACAGGCCTTGGGGTGTTTCATCAATGTTCCGAAGTCACGCCTCCATCCGGTTCAGGTCCAGACTTTTTTAGGTCTCCAGTTGGACTCTGTTGCCCAGAAGTGTTTCGTTCCAGCGACCAAGGTCTCGGCTGTCAGGGGCAAGGTGGCTGGGGCCATGCACAATCCGTCGCTGTCTCTACGTCAGGTCATGTCTCTGCTGGGGACTCTGTCGTCCTGCATTCCGGCGGTTCTGTGGGCCCAGTTCCATTCTCGCTGTCTCCGGCAGGACGTACTCAGGGCCGGAGACACTCTGCATGGACGGTTGGAGGGTCGTCTCCGTCTGTCCCCGACGGCCTTGGCCTCTCTGTCCTGGTGGATGGATTCGCGTCACCTGACTCTGGGGGTTCCATGGGTTGTTTCTCCAGACTTTGTAGTGACCACCGCCTGGCCCAGGGTCAGTGGTCCGCAGAGGAGGTCTTGGACTCTTCCAATCTGAAGGAGCTGCGTGCAGTTCTGTATGCTCTCCTCAGGTTTTTGCCCCTCCTCCGCGACTCCCATGTCCAGATTCAGTCGGACAACACCACCGTCGTGGCTTACCTGAATCACCAGGGGGGAACCCGGTCACCTTCCCTTCTGGCGATATTTTCTCTCCCTGACAGCCCTACATATCAGAGGGATCGACAATGTCAGGCCGACTTTCTCAGCCGCCACTCCCTCAGGCAGGGGAGTGGGTTTTGGACAGGGGCATCTTTCGGGCCATTGTACGTCTCTGGGGTCGTCCCGTGATAGATCTCTTTGCGACCAGGGCGAACAGACAGGTTCGGCGCTTTGCTTCCTTGTACCCCTCGGATCTGCCCGAGGTGGTGGTTGCTCTGCGAATGCCATTGGATTTTCCTCTGGCTTATGATTTTCCTCCGTTCTGTCTGCTTCCTCTGGTTCTGCGCAAAATCAGGGAGGAGGGAGCGAGAGTCATATTAATCGCCCCCTTTTGGCCCAGGAAACCGTGTTTTTTTTGGCTTCAGGCGATGTCGGTCTCCGATCCTTGGGTTCTCCCGGCGGTTCGGGGGCTGCTCTCTCAGGGTCGGTTTTTTCACCCACAAGCAGAGGGCCTTCATCTAACGGCCTGGAATTTGAGAGGCAGCTTCTGAGGCGGCGGGGGTTCTCAGAGGCATTGGTTTCTACCCTCCTTGGTAGTAGGAAGGCGGTTACCACTAACCTTTATTGTAGGTTTTGGCGGAAATTTTTGGATTTTTACCCGGGGGGTGTCGCTGACCATGCCCCGATTCCTGCTATTTTGGAATTTTTACAGAAAGGTCGGGAGTTGGGTCTGGCTGTCAGTACTCTTCGGGTCCAGGTTTCTGCTCTGGGGGCCCTTTTTAGTCAGAATATCGCAGGTGACAGGTGGATTTCCTGTTTTTTTCAGGCTTGTGACCGCGCGGTGCTGGTGCCCGTCCCTAGGCTTGCTCCTTGGGATTTGAATTTGGACGCCTTGACGGGACCTCCCTTTGAACCCTTGGCCTCGGCCTCCATCAGACACTTGACTTGGAAAACGGCATTACTGGTAGCCTTGACCTCTGCTAGACGGGTGGGGGACCTGCAGGCCCTGTCCATTGACCCCCCGTTCCTGTTAGTGTTCCCTGACAAATTGATCCTGAAGACGGACCTCTCCTACCTTCCTAAGGTTTCCTCAAAGTTCCATAGAAGTCAGGAGATCGTTCTACCCTCCTTCTGTGACACTCCCTCTTGTCCTGAGGAATTGACATATCAGACCTTAGATGTTAGGAGGACTGTGCTGGAGTATCTGGCTAGGACCCAATCCTGGAGGAAGTGTAGGGCCTTGTTTGTTTCTTTCCAGGGGGTTCATAAGGGCACTCGTACCACTAAAAGCACCATCTCCAGATGGATCCGGGACGCTATCTGCTCGGCCTATTCCGCGAAAGGTGAGCAGCCTTCGTCCGGTATTCATGCCCATTTTACTCGTGCCATGTCGGCCTCTTGGGCTGAACGTGCTAATGTGTCGATTGAGTCTATTTGTAGGGCGGCTACTTGGGCGTCACCCTCTACCTTTTTTCGGCACTATCGCCTTGACCTTTCCTCTTCGTCTGACCTCGACTTCGGGAAGGCAGTTCTTAATGCTGTGGTCCCTCCCCGGTGATTGTGTCTGCAAGTCTCTCGGTGGGTGCTGTCATGGCGATAGGAAAATCTGAGATTACTTACCGTCAGTCGTATTTTACGGAGTCCATGACAGCACCCACTCACTTCCCACCCTTTCTTTTCTTTGCAAGTTGTTAGCCTAAGCTATGGTTTGATGTGTTGTCACTTGCCACGGGTGGCCACTGCTTGCCTGCGGGTGTTTGTGTGCACTTTTTTTGCACGTCTTATCGGTCTTGGTCTTCTTATGCTTAATGTTCTTTTTATGTGTGTATTTATACGGTGGGCGGTTCCTCCAATTTCTCTGTAACCCAACTGAGGAGGCGAGGGGGACTGCCCCTTTTATCTGTAGGTTTCCTGTCCTTGTGGGTGGATCCCCTCTCTCGATGGGTGCTGTCATGGACTCCATAAAATACGATTACCGGTAAGTAATCTCAGATTTTGCCACCAAGTGTTAAATCTTGTTTGCCAGAGGAATCAAATACTTATTCCCCTCTGCAAAATGGAAATACATTTATATAATTTAGACAATGTGACTCTCTGGATTTTACTTTTTCATATTCTATCTCTGTGTTGAAATTAACCTACTCTGAAAGCGAACCTGTCAGGTTATTTATGGCCCCTAACCTATCGCCACCTGTCCCTGCAGCTTGCTACTTCATCCCTAACCATCCCTGTCTGACCTAAATTTGCATTATAAATGTTGAATATACCATCTTAATAACTTTCATGTACCCTTATCGTGGGGGCCTTTCCCTGACGTGTGGGCTGTCCACTCATGGTCTATGGGTGTCTCGTCGATCATTCTATGTGACGCCCCGCTGCGTGTGATGTCAATCTGGTTCGTGACATCCGGCTTTCTGAGATGGGCCCACTCTTCCGAGTGTGACGCAAGGTGGTGTCGTTGCGCAGTTGAGATAGGTACCCATTGCCGGCTTCATCATGCAAATTGCTCTCCCATTGTTTCAAAATGTCCATATAGTTGTTGCTTCACACTTTTGCCACATTTTACATTGTTTCATCCCCTGACTTAAATATAGTTTGCAGATATCTGCAATTGCTGGTGCACTACACATTGCTGCCTCCTCCATTTGTTGTCATATCCCTAGGGACTGCTTGGGAACATCCCAAGATAGTGTCCCCCAATGGTACAGATGAGAAAATTATCTTTTAGCGGCTTGCCAGTTAGTTTTATGGTATAGTCCTCTTGGAGGCACAGCAACAATCCAATTGTTTTCTTTTTATCTACACTTTTGACTGTTCTCTACAAAAGGTTCCTCATATTCTTTAGTGGTTGTTTATGGTAAGAGAAAAGTATTTTACAGATTAGTAACGAATAACCAAATTAAAGTATGAAGAATGTCGTTGTATCCCAATCTAGGAAGGAGAGGGAGAGAGAGATGAAGAAAGTCCTTGTCTGTTAGTTACCAAAGTCCGAGAAAACTCTGTAGACAATTATTCCAAAGCAGGGGCTGGGTTTATTATAGAGAAAGCGACAAAGCAGATAGGATACAAGATACAAAGCATGATGACACACGCAGGTGTCCAGACTCAAGATGGTATCACGATTCTGGTATTGCAGTCTGGCCCCGAACTATATTATGAGGCCTTTTTTATACATAGCTAAAACTAGGAAACAGATAATAAGTTCTGTTTCAAATTACCTGGATTACTGTTTTGCCGATCTCCCTATATCTCACCATGAAAAATAACAAAAATACACAATATACTCGTCATAAGCTTCTGAGTGCATAGAACAGATCTAATTAGCTTCTCTCTGCTGGCTAATCACTCTGAGATCATTTTTAATATTCTTTTTGGTCTGCTTTTCTAGCTTCAAAGCCCTGTATACTCAGTATCAACTATATACAAAATGGCTGTTCAGAACAACATCATGGCAGCTATTCTCTAACAAGAGACACGCAGTGTTTGTCTGCATTGGCATCCGGATGGCTCTGCATCTATATAGGATTCATTGTAGGAAAAGTGGACTTCAGGATGCTTGTGTACAAAGCAAGCACCCTGGAACGCACAAAAAATGCAACATGTTGCATATTAAACCTCCTGTGAAAAAACGCATTCGTATACAAACGCATGCCAATGCATGCATCCGCAGGCAAGCGCATCTGCTGTGCCTCCCTATGTTAAACATAGTGAAGCACAGCAGATGCGTAGACTCACACACTGCTATCCCAGCGCAAAGAAGCCGAACACTAGTGTGAAACTGGCCTTAGGGCCCTTTCACATCAGCGTTTATTGAAATTCGCGGCAGATGCGGTGAAAAAAACGCATCTGCCGCGATTACCGCATACCGGCTGCACTTGCGGCGCGGTTGCGGTAAACGCCATGCAAAGTATAGGCGTACTTGCAGCAGGTGCGGCAAGTGTGGTTTTGCGGCTGACTGCGGTTTTTTTCGCGGCCGCACCTGCCGCAAGTGCAAAACCGCACTTGCCGCACCTGCCGCAAGTACGCCTATACTTTGCATGCCGTTTACCGCAACCGCGCCGCAAGTGCAGCCGGTATGTGGTAATCGCGGCAGATGCGGTTTTTTCACCGCATCTGCCGCGAATTTCAAAAAATGCTGATGTGAAAGGGCCCGAATATAGATGTAAAAACAAAATGCATTTTTATATGTCTCTTCAGATCTGCAGTGTGATGTAAGAATTTTTATTTCAGACAATTGGCCCAAAACCTTACTATATTGGCGTGTGCTCTCCAGCACAAAATGTGGCAATTGGCAAATGTAATGGTGCTGTGTGTCTTCCGTCTGGAAACTCTGTTTCTTTTGGAAATGCAAATGCAGTTGAAATGAAGTATGACCATCAAGAGAATATGGTAGTGCTTCAGTATGTCGGGGGAGACCCCTGCCCACCAGGTAAGTAAATATTCTGAACATTTGTTTGGTAATTATATGATTCCATTTCATTTCTAGTATTTCCCAGTTTTGATGGTTTATTGTATCCAACGTGACTTAGTAGATAGTAGGAATTTCTCATAGCTGTAGTTGTAGTTTACGCAATAACTGATAGGAACCTAAATGTTCTTCTGAATTAGAAAACTATTACATACCAGAACAATATGCAGTACTTTATCTATTGTCTTCATTTCTCCTTTGCCTCATTGGGGGACACAGTCCTGTGTCTCCCAATTAGAGGCCGAGAGAAAAGCATTTTACGGTGAGTACATAAAAATCTCCTTTTTTGTTACTCAGTGGTTACTTGTTAATTTGAGTCAATTTGTCCTGTAAACCAGAAGGTCTAGTAAACTGGTTGTAATCTTTCAGGGTCTGGACTAGTGGTCTTTTTGTCTCATTATAAGCTTTTATATCTTTTTTTATTTAAATAGTGACTGAAAATGGTGATGTGTGCTTCCTACCATTCAGCTATAAAGGTAAAACCTATAACACATGCACTACGGATGACAGACAGAGTTTGTGGTGCGGAACAGTTGCCAATCCTGAGAAAACTGGAACCTGGGGGAAATGTTATCCAAGTAGGTTTAATGAGTTATTTATTTTCTGTAACTTCACAAGTATTTCAGACAATGCTAGATGATGTTCTTCATGCCAGGCCCTGAGGGGTGCATGACACTGGGATTCATTCTACTTTATGTAATTATTAGATTAAATAAAATATACAACATTAACAACCTTGGATAACTTTATTCTCTTCATTATTTTTTTTCATTGCTTACTTTAAGCAACCGAGAAGAGGCGTTCCACTATCCTATTTAAATGTGATGAAAGTTCTGGGAAGGGATCTCCTACCGTATTGAGCGAGAATAATGGATGTTCGGTTACCTTTGAATGGAAAACACAACTAGCTTGTCTTCCCAAAAAATTAGACTGCAAGTTTATTTTTAACCACCAGACCTATGACCTTAGAATGCTCTCCTCAATGACAGGACACTGGGACATAATTCACAATGGCGATAGGTAGGTTGATATGTTATATGTGTACACAGAAGCTGTATCTGTAGTACAAGTGATTGCATGGTACTATCTAGCTATATTTATGTTTATGTTTATTGTTGTATACAGATATTATCTTAACCTTTGTCAAAGAGTAAACCAAGGGCCGAATGGTTGTCCAGACACTGCAAGTGTGTGTCAGGAAAGTAATGGACGTGTCCAGGTTCTAGGGCAGGTTTATACACAGAATGTAACACTGCAAGGTAAGCAGGAAATTGGGCTGCAATGCTTGGAGACCTAAGCATGAGGAGAAAACTGCACTGTTATGTGTCAGCCCCTGTGTACTCTTTCCTCCTTGTAGGGGCAGTGTATACCGTCATCTGCCGGGAGAGAGAAGCAGATTATTCACGTGGCATTATGTAGTAAAGCACGAATTCACATGTTTAAGATTTGTAGGGTTATGGAATACAGAAATCCATACAACAATGGTTGCACTTTAGATTATGAAATAAAGGGGTCTCAAAGTTCAAATAAATGATCTTGCGAATAATAATACAATTATGAATTAAATGTGTTTACAAAAGTTAATTTTAATAATTATATTTGTCATCTATTAAGTTAAGTTCTGATATTAACATGTGTTTATCATAACATCTCCTTGTGCTGAGATCTTATATATGTGTCCCTGCTATGTACTGTGTAATGGATCATCTGATCATATAGGACAGGGTTTCTGATCATACCATACTCCTGTGCTGAGTAATCTTATATATGTGTCCCTGCTATGTACAGTGTAATGGATATGCCTGACCGTACAGGGACATGGTCTAATCATACCATACCTCCTGTGCTGAGATAATCTTATATATGTGTCCCTGCTATGTACAATGTAATGGATATGTCTGACCGTACAGGGACATGGTCTAATCATACCATACCTCCTGTGCTGAGGTAATCTTATATATGTCCCTGCTATGTACTATGTAATGGATATGTCTGACCGTACAGGACATGGTCTAATCATACCATACCTCCTGTGCTGAGATAATCTTATATATCTGTCCCTTCTATGTACTGTGTAATGTATGTATTTGACCTTACAGGAACATGGTCTGATCATACCACATCTCCTGTGCTGAGATAATCTTATATATGTGTCCCTGCTATGTACAGTGTAATGGATATGTCTGACCGTACAGGACATGGTGTAATCATACCATATCTCCTGGGCAAGGAAGGAAGTAAAAAACGCATCTTTGTAGGACTGCTGTTGCTTTCCTCCTGGCAAGGATGTACAAGAACATTTTTTTTCAACACCTCCAATTGTGGATCCAAGATGTTTTGATTAAAATGAACTCTAAAATTAAATTTGTTCATGGGAGAACCCCTGTAAGAGATTATTGGTGCATTTTTAACTGCTTACTGATCTTCCCTATAGATTATTGGATCAGCATGCGAGGCTGAGGTATTGAGTTTACTCCATAATTTACTTGTGGTGCCAGAATTATACACCTGACCCCCACCTCCACCTACGGAGCCCGTTCACCAGATAATGAAAGTATTTTTCAGCCTCTTTCTAGTTAATATGCCCCTCCACGCCATTTGCTTAAAGTGTAAATGTCATTTAATTGGGGAAAAAAAATAGTACAAGGGTTGTTAATTGTGAGTCACATAGCAGCTAAGATGATGCATTTTTGTGCCATATGACTTATTTCCAGTACGTCCCCTTGACAGCACTGTAGGAGGAGTAATCCCATATCCTCTGTAGGGACAGGAAGCACAAGAGATTAAAAGCCCTCAAACACCCAACCTCCTCAGTGTTTGTCCTGTCCCTACCCAGGACAGAGAGTACTGGAGAGTGCTGGTGCAGGTGCACTTGCAGAAGGAGCGCCATAGCGCTGAATCCACTTAAAATGGCCCGTGGGGATCGGGGGAAGCTGCTGCTCTTTCCTTCCCATCGTCATGTGGGTCCTGGGCCGACACTCCCTGCCGGGAGTTCATCAGTCCTCCTCCGGTGGGCAGGAGCCTCCAGGTGCCGCTTCCTCCATTGCTGGGGCTCTCAGCGTCCTGTTGTGAGCAGACCCGGCTTCACCTGGCTGTGGGGGCCGCTCAGCATTAAACCGGAAGTTCGGGATGACACACTTCCGGTCCGCGGTTTCGCGCAGGAAATTCGAACGAGGACCAGCGGTGGACGCCAGAGGAACAGGAGAACATGGCAGGACAACCAGGTATACTATAAAAAGGGGGCTGGGGAGCACAACAAGTAAGCTAGCAGCTTTGGCACCCCTGGCAATATCACTATGGCAGATGTGTCCCACCCGAATACATGACTGTGGGATGATCCAAGGAGAGTAAGTGCACCATTACCTTGCGATGGTTAATGGACAATGCCCTCATTAGGCCCTCAATACATCTTTTTAAGATGTCTCTGTGCAGTTACCACCTCTTGAAAAGAAGAGGGACATGGGGAAAAAGGCCACAGTGAAATCCAAGGGGTGCCTGGATTGTAATGTAAAGCTTCCTGACTCCTATGCCAAACATCTATGTGCTGAATGTAGAGCCTCCATGCTGAAGGAGGAGCACGAATCCTTATTAAACGAGATGCGTAGTATCATTAAAGAGGAAGTTCGGACTTCTATAACGTCTCTACAGCCCTCCAATCCAGGGGTCCAGGATATCCAGGGCAAAAAACCCAGAGAGGATGTAGTACCATCTTCAGAAGGTGAAATTGATCAGTCGGATGACTCTGACAACAATGTGACCTTAAGCCCTCCACATGGCGAAGACCGTAAAGGGCCCGTTACACGGCACCACATTGTGAGCGATGTCGCTGATACGTCACGGGTTTGGAGGCGTACCAGCGACGTTGTTGCGACCTCGTTGCGTATGACACTGCCAAGTTGCAGCGATAAATCGCTGGATCAGAATTGACAGGTTTACCAACATGTTGAAAAACCTGATGATCTCAACTCCAGCAACCTGCTGCATCGTGCCGTGTGACACCGCGATAACTATGTCCTGGACGACTTCGCCCATTCACAGCAATGAGCAGGGATCGTTCGCGAGTTTGCGAACGATACCTGCTCAGAACATCGTTTGCGAGTTGTTCACGATATCTATACGTGTGACATCTCACCAGCAATGCTGAAATGATGCCAAAAACGACCGCGCACCCCCGAGATTACTGCCGATATCGTTTCAAAGTTGTGCTGTGTAACTGGGCCTTTAGAGATATATATTCCACTCAGATGACATGGAGATTCTTCTGTGGGCCGTAAGGAACACGATGCAGGTAGAAGAGATGGAACAGATATAGAACATTCAAGACGTCGTGTTTGCAGGATTTAAAACTCGGAGATCCATGGTTTTTCCTGGTAACTCCCATGTAAAGGACTTGGTCATGGAGGATTGGGAGGATGCGGAGAGGAGACTCTCTATTCCAAGAGAGTTTTGCGAACGACTGTCATTCAATCCTGAAGACCTCACTGTTTGGGACACTTTTTCAAAAATCGATGTCCCAGTGGCCAAGGTGGTAAAAATTAATTATATCCCCTTCGAAGATTCATCTGGCCTGAAAGATCCGATGGATAGGAAAGCAGATGGACTTTTGAAGAAGGCCCGGGAAGACTCGGCGGCTATTATTAAATCAAATGTCACTGCTACCTCAATTGCCAGATCTATGAAGGTCTGGCTAGATGAGCTTTAAAGGTCACCTGCGGAATGTCACCCCGAGGGAATCCCTTATTAAATCATTGCCCCTATTAAAAATGGCAACAGATTTTAGGGCCAACACTTCGGCAGAATCGGTCAGATTTGCTGCCAGGAATAATGCTCTTTCCAACTCATTCAGGAGAGCTGTTTGGTTGAAGACATGGTCTGGGAATACAGCTTCTAATAACAAGCTGTGCTCCATTCCATTTTTAGGGCTCAAAGTATTCAGACCAGTGTTAGATGATATTCTAGAGAAAGCATCCGTTAAAAAGAAGGGCTTCCCTGAGGATAAAAAGGAGTAGCCCTTTTGAAAACCTTTCCCCTTGCGTAGATATAACAATCAGAAAAAAGGGGTTCCACAAGCTGAAGTTTTAATAAGGGGAACAAAGATAAAAAAAATTCCAACCCAGTACTAGCTCCATTCAAAACGATAATGACTATGTCAGAGTAGGGGGTAGGCTGACGTTTTTCAAAAACAGTTGGCATCGGGTTACTCAAAATCCCTGGATACTAACAACTATATTGCAGGGTTACAGGATAGAGTTTTCTCAGAATCCCCCTCAGACATTCCATCTAACAAAGGGTTCCCCTACTTCACTTTCCCATTTACATGCAGATGTAGAGCAGCTTCTGAAACCGAAGGTCATTGTTCTAGTTCCAATAGACGAACAAAGTTGGGGTCATTACTCCTCTCTGTTTTCCATTAAAAAAAAAAAACATCTGGGGAGTTCCGTACCATTATAATTCTGAACCCCTAAACCGGTAGTTTCGTTACAAAAAATTCCACATGGAATCAGTGAGGTCGGCTATTCCCCTGATAGATAGAGGCGGTAATGTGTACCTTAGACTTAAAGGATGCATATTACCACCTGCTGATACATTCCTCAAGTCAACAATATCTGAGGTTTGCACTACCATCAGACAGTCAGATTCTACACTACTAGTTCCGATGTGTTCCTTTCAACCTGTCATCTGATCCCAGAATCTTTACCAAGAACATGTCAGAAGTAAGTGGTAGCCTATATCCAACTCAGGAATATTACAATCATTCCATACTTGGACAACTTCCTGATAGTAGCAAGATCCCCTCAAACGATGATTCATCATTTGGAGTTTGTCCTACAGACATTAAGCAGTCTGGGTTGGATTGTGAACAAAAAAAAATCGAATCTTGTCCCAAGCATTTCATGCATCTTTTTGGGAGTTTGTCTCAACTCTCGTACAAGAACGTCCTATCTCCAACAACACAAGTTGATCTCAATCCCTCAAAGGATCATTCCTTTGTAAGGAAGAAACTCCCATCGATCCAAAAGGCACTGAGTATTCTGGGAATCATGACAATGTCATGTACATGGAGCCAATTCCATTCTAGGGCTCTGCAGAAATTCATCCTGGCAGTGACGGACAAACACCAGAATTGTCTAGACATGAATATATCTGTGTCCACAGATGCCCAGGACTCCCTACATTGGTGGCTCGACCAGGAAAATCTACGGTCGGAAGTGGAATGAACCTTGGAGCCTTGTCTTCTAATAAGGACAGACGCAAGCCTCTCCGGATGGGGAGCTCATATGTAGGATCGTTATCTTCAGGGGACATGGTCCACAAAGATTCAGACCCGATCATCTAATTTCTGGGAATTACAGGCAGTTTGGGATTCCCTAAGGAGAAGCCGATCTGTCCTGAAGGACAGATATGTAAAGATATTATCAGACAACATCACTGCAGTCTCCTTCATCAGACATAAGGGCGGATCAAGACATCCAGTGCTCAGGTGTCTGGCCAACAAAATATTCCTGGACATGGAAAAGATAGTGAGCTCCATCTCAGCAGTTCACCTTCGGGGATCTGAAAATCGAGAAGCAGACTACCTCAGCAGGCATCAGATGAAGGCTTCGGAATGGGAACTGAATGCGGAAGTGTTCCAGCAACTGACTCAATGGGGTCAGTCTCGCCTAGACCTGTTTGCGTCCAGGACAAATACGAAGACGACATCCTTCCTCTCTCTGAAACCAGGAGATCATCCTCTGGAAGTGGACGCTCTCTCACATTATTGGGGAGACGGCCTAACATATGCCTTCCCACTTACTCCCCTAATTCCAAGGGTCCTGCAGAAAATTCAGGAAGACACGGCGACAGTCATAACAGTTGTCCCTTTCTGTCCAAGGAGGAGTTGGTTCTCCCTTCTACATCATCTGGAATTGTAGGACCCAATCGTTCTACCATTGAGGGAAAATCTTCAGACGCAAGGTCCGCTGTTTCATCAGAATCTTCAACACCTCCAGCTTTCAACCTGGCTTCAGAAGGGGAGATCCTAAAGACCAGAGGATTATCTGATAAAAGTGATCCAGACTATGCAGGCTAGTAGAAAACCTGTCACTCAGGCAATATATGAAAAGGTCTGGAAGACCTCCTGTCAGTTTCACAAAACGGTAGACACCTCTCAACCAGACATTCCAGTGATACTTGATTTCTTTACAAACGGAATTTGACACTGGTCTTAAAGTACCTTAAAGGTGCAGATTGCGGCACTCAGTGCTTTCTTCAACACATCATTGTCCTCACATCCTTGGATAAACAAATTTGTCAAGGCAATCCAGAGATTTAGACCTGCCCAGAGAATTTCTTCCCCCTCCGTGGGATCTGAATCTTGTCCTAAGGTCCTTTGCAATCCAACCTTTGGAACAGTTAGTGAATTGGACATAAAGAACATGACTCTGAAGACACTCTTACTGGTGGCAATCACCACGGCAAAACGGTTGGGTGAGATCCAGGCTCTCTCTGTGGTCGAACCAAATAGGCAGATAATAGAGGATTGTATCATTCTCAAACTAGATTCAAATTTCTCCGCTGCCGCTAAGTTGGTGTCATTATGTTGTACCCAGCCAATGTGGTTCTTGGAAAATCACTGAGGAGGTTGGGGGTGGGAGGACCTTTAACCTCTTGTGCTTCCTGTCCCTATAGAGCAGTGTTTCCCAACTCCAGTCCTCAAGGCACACCAACAGGTCATGTTTTCAGGATTTCCTTATCATTAGACAGATGATGGAATTATCCCCTGTGCAAGTGATTAAATTATCACCTATGCAATCCTAAGGAAATCCTGAAAACATGACCTGTTGGTGTGCCTTGAGGACTGGAGTTGGGAAACACTGCTATAGAGGATATGGGATTACTCCTCATATGGTTCTGTCATGTGGACTCCTAGAAACATCGTTACTGGTCAGACTAACTCTGGTTTTTCACTTACGGCAGATCAGGTAAACTTGAACTTTTGAACTTCAGGTTTGCCTGATCTGCTGTTTTGCAAAACCGGTGGAATTCCGCCTTCTTTGCAAAAAGCAGATACACCCCACTTGCGGCACACGTGCGGCAAGGTTGCGCTTTTGCTAATGCAGTGTAACAGGGCCTTGGGACATGCCTGGAGACGCACATTTTCACCGCGATCCCGCACTTCTGGCGCAGCGGTTTTCGTCCCGACGCCAGAAGTGCCGATAACTGCTGTAAATGCAGGTGTCCGCACATGTCCGAAGGTCCAATTACAATGCATTAGCCAAACCGCAACCTTGCCACAAGTGTACCGCATTGCGTTTTTGCAAAGACGCTGGATTTCTGCCGGATTTCCAAAACTGCAAGCTAGTTTCACACTTCAGGTTTTTTCAAATCAGGCAAGATGAGATTTTTCAGCAAGAACCAGGATCCAGTTTTTTTGCCCATTCACTTTAATGGTGTCAGGTAGCAACCTGGAGTAACAGGATTCTACCTGGCACCATTAAAGGGAATGGGCAAAAAATTATATTCCTGAAAGGATCAGGTTCTTGCTGAAAAATCTAATCTTGCCGGATTTGAAAAAACTTGAAGTGTGAAACCAGCTTTAAAGGGAATCTGTCAGCAGATTTTTGCTATGCATTCTGAGGTCAGCATGAGGTAGGCTTTGGATCACAGATTTCGGGAATGTGTCACTTATTAGGTTTTATGCTGTTGTTTCTATACCATGAGTGTTTTTAGCAACATGAGACTACAAGTGCTCAGACTAGATCACTTGTGTCTGCTAGACCAACCATACCTCCAGCAGTGATTAGCAGTTCACTGTCACTATACAGTGGACATGGAAAGCTGTGGTGTGGGCAGGGTTAGCTTTCTGAGGTCTGATGCATGCTATGTCTAAAGGTGGCTTCACACCTGGCGACGCCGCTAGCGACATCGCCGAAAAAGTGACGTATCGCAATGTCGCTAGCGGCGTCGCGCTGTGTAAATGAGCGCCGCGAACGCATTTTATCGCCGGTCGCAGGTTGTCAGGTTTACGGGAAGAACCGTAAACCTGTCAAGCTGCGACCTGCGATAAGGCTGGATCGCGCCGTGTGACATCGCCAGAGCGATGTCGGCGGCGATCCAGCCTATACCGCAGCGTTGCTGCGGATCGCTCGCTGGGCTAAGCCCAGCCCAGCGAGCGATGTCACCGCCCGCATCGCTGCGGTGTCGCCGGCCGCAGCGATGCTGTGTGACAGCTGGCCAGCGATGTCGGAACCGAGCGGGCACCCGCGCATCGCTTCCGACATCGCTGGCCAGGTCGTGCCGTGTGACGGGACCATAAGAACTTTGATAGTTTACGGAGTGCAGAAATTGTGAGACTGAAGGCCCAGTTATCACACAGATAATTGTGCAGAGATTGTTCTCAGATCTCTGGTTGCAGTGAAATCATGGACACATTGTTCCATTGTACACAGCCACAAAATAGAACAATGTGTCCATGATTTCACTGCAACCAGAGATCTGCGAGCAATCTCTGCACAATTATCTGTGTGTGTAACTGGGCCTTAAGTAATACAGGGTTTCTTTTCCTAAAGCAAAAACCTAGTGACTGATTCCGTTTAATGGTTCAAGCATGACCGTTATGTAAATCGTTACCTAAGCTAGTAAATTGGCCATAAACTGAGGTAGCTGTATTTGAGTCAGTGAATGTAATGCTCACCAGTAATGTCTCTTATTAACATTCTGTACATCCACCAGGTAAAATCATTTCAGTGACCTATTCAAATGGAGACAAGTGTGGAAAGGGGGAGCAAAGATATTCGACAACTATTAATCTGATATGTAACAATATAGCTGACAATCCTGTGTTGGAAAAGTAAGTGATACATTGCACATTATCGCTATATAACAGTGTTCTTATAATATAATGTGGCATGTATTTATAGTAAATAGCTGTTACCTGTATCTTGTCTATAATTTCTCCTAGGTTTGAGCAACAATCTTGTCACTATTACATAAAGTGGGAGACGCGAGCAGCATGTGTTATTACTCCTAAGGAAGTGGCTTTGACAAATGGAATAATAATTTTAGAAAATGATGGAAAGATCAATTTAACCAGCATATTCGATAAGTAAGTGTGGCATAGGATTATGTTTTTTTTATCCTGTGATGTGTGATTGCTCTAATCAGAGAGCAGATCTGTGGTTTGATCCTTCAGTGACTGTTTTATTTTGCCTCGTTCTGGTTAAGGCCCCGTCACACACGTCAATGTCGTCAACAATGTGATCGCTGGCGACATTGTCGGCTGATCGCTGGTGAGTTGTCACACTGGCAGACTCACCAGCGATCAGTGGACCAACGACATCGTGGAAATTATTTAAATATCGTTTCCACAATGTCTCGCTCCCGCTGCCAGGCTGCGGCTAGCAGGAGCAGGCTGGTATCCATGATAAACTGCAGGTATCTAGGCAGCGCGCGCTGTGTAGATACCCAATGTATACCTTGGTTACCAGCCTTCTCCGCTTACCTGCTGGTATCCAAGGTACACAGCGGGTAACTAGGGTCCCTAGTTACCCGTTGTGTACTTTGGATACCAACCGGTGAGCGGAGAAGGCTAGTAACCAAGATATACATCGGGTATCTAGGCAGCGCGCTCTGCCTAGATACCCGCAGTTTACCTTGGATACCAGCTCCTAGCGCTTGCTGAGAGGCGCTGGGAGCTGGCTGATCGCGCATCTCCCGGTGTCACACGGAGCGATGCTGCATGTACACCGGGCGACCATCGCCAGGTTTCGGTCTTGTCTGAAAACCTGGCGACCATCAACCAGCGATTTATCGCTGTTTGATATACCATGTCACACGTGTCAATATCGCTGCAACGTCACGTGCAGCAGCGACATTGACATCGATATTGACGCGTGTGACGGCCCCTTTAGAGACGTGAGGAGAGCTGTCACTGTGCTGTTACGTCGCAGTTCTAAACTGCTGACTTCACTGCTTGTTGCTGCATTTGCCACTGTTTGAAGAAACATCTTTTTTTTACCTGTCCTGTTCTTTTCCTTTCATCTTAGCCCCTCTCTCTCTCTCTCTCTCTCTCTCTCTCTCTCCTTACCCCCTCTCTCCCTAACACTTTTGCTGTCCCCCACCTTGTACCATTCAGCGCTGATCAGTACTTGATTGCTTGATTTTTGGCAGTTTTTGTTTATTGCCCTGTGTGTGTGTGTCCTTTAAACCGCCGAGCACTGATCAGTGATGCACATCACTGATCGGCGTCCGTACTTGCCAGGATTTTTTCCCCTATGTTTCCCTCCCTCTATTGCACCATATCCGTTTGCGCTTCCTGTGGCCACTGAGCGCTGATCAATGACCCACATTACCCATCGACGTCCATGCTCACTTTAAGTCAGGACTTTTTTGTTTTGTCCATTTTTCTATCCCCTTTTACACCACATACATATGTGCTTCTGTGAACTACATCACTGATTAGCATCTGTGCTGACTTTTGGCCAGAACTTTATTTTTTTTCTGTGCATGTTTCTCCCATTTAGCACCACAACCCTGTGTTCGTCCTGCGGACATGATGAGTAACTCACATGACTGATCAGCATCAGTGCCCAGTTTTGACTTGACTTTTTTGATTTTCCTGTGCATAATGTCCTCCATTTAGCACCACACCCATATGTACGTTGTTTTTTTTTTACTTAATAATATTCTTTTTATTTAATTATTTATTCATTTACACTGTGTTCCAAATTATTATGCAAATGTTCTTTTTTTCTGATTCTCCTAAATGGTCAGTGCAAATGACAGTCATTGTAATAAGTCATCACCCGTTAGAGTATAAATCGAATTTTATTGAATAAACCTCCCAAAGATAACAGTATAATCTTCAAAATAAAAAAAAAACTCTAAATGCACTGTTCCAAATTATTAGGCACAGTAGAGTTTCTAAACATTTGATATGTTTTAAAGAACTGAAAATGCTCATTTGTTGAATTTGCAGCATTAGGAGGTCACATTCACTGAAATAAAAAGCTATTTAACTCCAAAACATCCTAACAGGCCAAGTTACCTGTTAACATAGGAACCCTTCTTTGATACCACCTTCACAATTCTTGCATCCATTGAACTTGTGAGTTTCTGGAGAGTTTCTGCTTGTATTTCTTTGCATGATGTCAGAATAGCCTCCCAGAGCTGTTGTTTTGATGTGAACTACCTCCCACCCTCATAGATCTTTTGCTTGATTACACGCCAAAGGTTCTCTATAGGGTTGAGGTCAGGGAAGATGGTGGCCGCACCATGAGTTTATCTCCTTTTATGCCCAATGCAGCCAATGGCACAGAGGTATTCTTTGCAGCATGAGATGGTGCATTGTCATGCATGAAGATGATTTTGCTCCTGAAGGCACATTTCTGCTTTTTGTACCATGGAAGAAAGTTCTCAGTCAGAACTCTATATGCCAATTACTTCAGGGACACTGAGCTGGTCTTTATTAATGCACTCGGGACCTTTGCTACTTCCCCTGTGCACCAGTTGTTGCTGTTTGTCCCGGAGGTGACCGTTACTTACACTCTGTGTGAATCAATCTTAGTTTAATACATTAATGGGAACCTAGCCCTACTGTAGGTACCAGTGCAATTAGAAAAAAATACTGTATTATTAGGCCACTTTACTCACTTCAACCTTTCATTGATTTAAATTGTCACACTTTAAAAAAAAAAACTTTAAAAATGTTTAATATTTCTTACATCGTTTTACATGGAGTATAATAATAATGCATTACATCATATTTTAACCTCTCGTATTCTCCTGTTATTTGATTGTAGCTTGGACGATTTTAGTGTATTCCTCCTTTATGTGTGGTTTGCTTTTCATATCTTTATTGTTAGTGAAGTTTGTCCACTCTTTCTTGTGCAGCCTTTTCCTGTGCTGCTGGGATTGTTTGTTCTGATGTGACAAGGGGGGTCCCGGCATTCCTGCCAGGTTGTATTGTCCTTCAGTTCATAGTCTGCGCGTCTCCCTCTCTCCTCCACTTCAGCCTGCACGTCTGCTGCAGCTCAGTGCCGAGATTTCCGGGTTACAGCATGGAGCTGCGCTCATGTGCCTCCTACGTCAGAGCTAGTGTCACACATCGCGTGTCTAGGCGGGGAGTCAGGGATTACCACGCTGTAATTGGCCTCTGTCTCTGTCACTCTACGCGTTTCAAGGGAATGCACGCCCCTCTTCCTCAGGAAACTGGAGTGCCCGGAGGAAACCCACGCAAACACGGGGCAAACATACAAACTTCTTGCAGATGTTGTCCTTGGTGGGAATTGAACCCAGGATCTCGGGACCTCCATGCTGCAAAGGCTGCAGTGCTATCCACTTGAGCCACCAACAGTTTAGATTAGTTGATAGGCTAGATTAGTGGCAGTTAAAAATATACAGTACTGTTTGCCATTTACTACTATATTCTTTTACAGAATTTTTGTCAGTTGATAAGTCTACATTGGGGACAGTAAAATATTCAGTAGTATTCGCGTTTACTACCATATTTTTTTTACTAAATTTTAGTCAGGGTTAGATCGTTGCGGGCACTCAGTAATTTATTTTTACTGAGATCTGTTTAGTAATTCTAGTGGAAAAATCTTTTACGTCAGTTTTTTTCTACTGCATAGAACTACGGTTTGTGTAGTGTAGTGGCAGGGACTCAATAATTTTTTTACTGTCGCCCGTTTAGTTTACCAAATGTATATATTCTTTTATTTATTTTTTTTGTTAAATCAGTTTTTATTAAAGAACAAAGTAGAAAATAACTAGAACTACAAAACATTTATCACCACCGGGTATCAGGTGAAAGCTAATCAAACATGGAGGCACAATTGGATATAAAACACATCCAGTGAGAGGGTCGATTGTGTGGAGGATGCAATCCAGCTGTTCGTAAAAAGGCACATAAGAAGGGAGACTTATCGGGAAACATCAAGTCTCTGATGAATTATTAGGGCAAAGCCCCCCTCATGGGTGTGAATCTAAGCGGAGCATAACATGGAGGAGGGCGGGGAAAGGCACTGACATCAGAGCAGGAGGCGGGATAGCCACCCAGGGCGGTGATAAGCAATACCTCGCTCGTGTCACCTGCACAAAGACGCGCAGAGCGAGGATTTCATGACTGGCACGAGGACATGGGCAGGCTGCAGCACAAGGGCTGCCTCCATGGAAAATTACTGTAAGTTTTTATAAGCCTCTATATCGGGGTAGCAGCCCCACAGAGCCATGGGGGAACCCTCGCCTGAATGCAGCAGACATGCTGCATTCAGTGCTGGGCTTAGATTTACATCCATGGGGGGGTGACAGGTCCTCTTTAAGTTAGGATTGTCAGTGTCCAGATGGCGATAGTTCTTTAAAAGAAAGTCCGGAAGTAAGAAGGGAAAGGGTAGAATAGAGGGAGAGAGGGGAACAAAGAAGGTAGAGAGTGAAGAACAAAGAGGGTGTAGACAAAGGAAGGGAAGTTTGGGAATATGTCCGGGGGCAGTGGGCCGTGTAATATCGTGAGCCACGAGTTAGAACCTAAATGGATTAGCCATGGGACAACCAGGTAGCAAGGTCAGGGGAATCCCTGAATAGGATCCATGGAGCCCAGGTCTAATAGTTCTTGTTAGTGTCCGAGTTCTCTGGTAAGGTTTGATTTGAGGCCTTCGATCCTGCAGATGTCATTGATCTCATCTACTAATTCCTTGTGAGATGGACAGCGTATTTGCTTCCAGTAGCGTGGTACCAAATCTTCTAGCCGCTGTTAGAAAGTGTCGGAGCAGACCGTGCTTAAACTGGGATATAGACATGTCACCAAAGTTCAGCAAGGTCAGTTCCGGTGTAAAGTCAACATGGTCTGAGGTGACGTTGCTGTAAAGGTCACTAACCTTGGACCAGAAAAAGTTAACAGGAGGGCAGGTCCACCAAATATGTAAATATGAGCCTCTTTCCACTTGGCACCTCCAGCATCTGTCCGAAATTGAGGGAAACCGTGTATGAACATCTGCAGGGCATCTGTACCATCTCGCCATCACCTTATAGTTTCTTTCCTGTGAGATAGCATTGAGTAAGGACTTGTAGGTAAACAGGAATATATTATCTTTTTCAGTTTGAGAGAACTGTCTATTTAAGTCCCTTTCCCATTTTCCCATAAAAAGAGGGAACTGGCCAAGGGAAGCATCTACCTCGTCTTGAAAGTTCTACATAATGTTGAGGTGGGGTGATCTGGAGAACCCTCCCTCAAACATGTCTTCTCAAAGGGGAGTAAGGGGGGGAATATATCTGTAGAAGGTAATGTTTTAATATAGCTTTTTAATCTACCGTATTTTTCGGACTATAAGACGCAATTTTGTTCCCCCAATCTTTGGGGGAAAGTGAGGGGTACGTCTTATAGTCCGAATGTACGGAGGGTGGGTGCAGGGGACGGTGGGGGCAGCTCTGAAGTGTGTTTGGGGGCTGAAGCTGGCTGGCTGCGGGCTGCAGGAGCCAGCTTGAGGTCACGTGCTCCCGCTCATTTAATATGCACTGCATGCATCCACTGTCCATCATCGCGGTGCTGAAATCACATTGCGGTGATGGACTGGGGGAGCGGCACTTATTAAATCGCCTCTGATATGGCCCCCCATGCTGCTGCTCATAATAAAACAACAACCACGTTACTCACCTTTTCCCGCAGTGTCCTGTCTCCCTCCGTGCCGTTACGCTCCTCCAGGAACCAGGAAGTGGAGGAGCGCAACGGCATGGAGGGAGACAGGACACCACTAGAAAAGGTGAGAAACGTGGTTGTTGTTTTATTATGAGCAGCAGCATGGGGGGCCATATCTAGCAAGGGGGGCATGTGTCTTCACTGGGGCGTGTGACAGCCATAACCAGATTAAGGGGGCCATATCTAGGATGGGGGGCTATATCCCAGGATGAGGGACCATGTACCAGGATGAGGGGGCTCTGAGGGACATGTACCTTATATGATTTGTAAGACGGAGGCTGACATTATAAGATGGACCCATTTAACATTAAAAATTATTTTTTTCTCTTTTTGTTTACTAAATTTGGGGGTGCGTCTTATAATCCGGTGCTTCTTATAAAGCGAAATAAATACCAGTATTTTGATGAAACCACGTGTCTAAGGGGATAGGAATGTCTGGGTAAAGTTCTTGAATGTATTTAACCCTAGAGAGGGAGAGGAAGTTAAGTAAGATGGGATGGGACTTCTTCAGTTTATTAAGGAATGAATCTTTAAGAGGGTCAACTGGGAAGGAAGAATTTCCCTTTTATTTTATTTTTACCCTATTCTGTCTAAAAATAAAATGTTCTTCTATTCTTTCTGTTCTACACCAAACACACCTGTTACTTTACACACACACACCACACAAAAAAAGTCCCGCTCGTTTCAAGGCTAGTTTTTAGCGGAGGAGGTATACTCCGTCCTTGCCTCTGACACTGATTGTAAGGGGGAGGATCCCACTTTCAATTATTCTTGCCACTCCTCTTTCTCCTGTGATTCCAAACTCGCATGCAAATGCCACAGGACTGAATGTTCAGTTAGTGACCCCCAACTCAGTGTTTGTGACCTTACTACTGACCTCATTACCGGAAGATTATAAACCACAGATTCCTGATTTTTTGGCACAATCAGGAATCCAATTTGACCCGACTGGCCTCTCAGAATGTGACTTTTTGAAAGTCTTTCCCCTGAGGATTTAGTAAATCCTGGTGGGACAGACAAATTTGTACACCCAACAGTTTCTTGCCCAAAACTGCGCTTCATCAATTTCTAGTTGGACTACCATAGATGCAGTGGAATTATTGGGGCCTGGTTCTTCACATGGGTTAGAGAAGAAGCCAGAACTTCGCCAGTATTGGAGTGTTGACGTTTTATATAATTCTCCAGAATTCCGTGTGGTTAAGCCCCTGGACATGCTTTGACACCATAACCAAATTTTTGCATTGTAACGACAATGTTTTCCCCGTGATGATCTAACTTTGACCGACTTTTCAAATTTAGGCCAGTCTTCAATCACTTCAGCAACAAGTTTGCTGAAGTGTATATTCCCCAAAGAGAGATCTGCATGGATGAGTCCCTTATCCACTTCAAGGGGAAACTGAAATTCTAGAAGTACCTGCCCAGTAAGAGGGTCAGGTACGGGATTAAACTCTACAAACTGTGCGATATTACCCCGGGCCTTAGGGTACATCCACAGGTTTAGAGTTTACGGAAAGGACGACACCCGAATTCAATCCCCTGAATGCCTCCCCCATACTGGGAGTTAGTTGGAGAGTTCTGTGGGATTTGGTGCATCCATTGCCACATGAAGGTTATCACTTATATGTTGATAACTTTTTTCTCGACCAGTCATGAAAAGGGGATAAGGAAGTGTATCATTTGGCAATCCAACATCTGCCCTGAGCAACCTGTACTTTGCCTAAAACTATGTTTCAAAGACTACTATACATCCATGTCCTATTAAATTTATTTCTACACAATACACACATGCCAGCTTAATGTACTCTGTAAACTCACAGATGTAAACCTGACATACTCTACACATCTCACATAATGCATATCAATCAGACGTCCTCTACACAACTCGCACATGCCAACCTCACGTACTCTACACAACTCACAGAATGCAACCTGATGCAGTCTAAACAACTTGCAGATGCCTGCCTGACATACTTAAGAAAACTCGCAGATGCCTACCTGATGTACTTTACCCAATTCACATATGCTAACCCGATGTACTCTATACAACTCACATACCAGGAAAACCTAGATCAATTTCCTTATAGGGTCACGTGTAGGGGGTTTCTACTCTTTTGGCCCCTCAAGGGCTCTGCAAATGCATCATGGCGCCCATGGAGCATTCCATCAAAGTCTACTCTCCAAAAAAACTCACTCCTCCTTTTGGAGCTCTGCAGTATGTACATATGGGGTATCAGCATACTCAGGAGAAAGCACCTGAAAGGTTAATAAACTTGTTGGATGTGATTTTGAGCAGTCTGAGGGGTGCAGTTTTTAGAATTCTGTCACGTTTGGGTATTTTCCGTTACATAGACCTCGCAGAGTCGCTTCAAATGTGATGTGGTCCCTAAAATGAATGTTTTTGTAAATTTTGTTGTAAAAATTAGAAATTGCTGTTAAACTTTCAACCCTTCTTACTTCATAACAAAAAAAAATAGTTTCAAAAATTGTGCTTATGTAAAGTAGACATGTGGGGAATGTTATTTATTAACTAGTTTGTGTAATATAACTCTCTAGTTTTAGTGCATAAAAATTAAAACTTTTAAAATTGCATAATTTTTGCCAAATTTCCAATTTCTTCACAAATATATGCAAAAAATATGGTCCTAAGTTTACCACTGACATCAACTACAATATGTCTCTGAAGACATTGTCTCATGAAGTGTTCGAGAGTTATTACATCACAAAGTGACACTGGTCAGAATTGAAAAAAAAAATGACCTGGATATTAGAGTGATACATGCTCGGGTGGGGGGGGGGGTAAAGGGGTTAATGTGAGAGTTAATCTAAAATATACTGTAAGCGTTTCCAACACATTGGGGTGTGTTCAGTTGTCTCATGCAATCAGCTATTCTAGAAGACAGAAAATGGTGGCTGTAATAAATGTCCATATGTGGGAACATTGACCGGGAATATGTCTTCATTATGTGACAACCTTTTTATCAGATGTTCATATTTAGTGCATGAAATGTGAAATTGAAGCAGCAGTGGTGAATAGAGTAATGAATTTTGTAATTTAACCTCTTTACGACACATGACGTACTGGGTATATCGTGTCAGCTCCCTCCCTTTGATGTTAGCTCTGGCGGTGAGCTCACATCTTTCCCCCCACATCTCGGCTGATGTCATCATCTGAGATGTGTAGCTAACACCGCCGATTTGGATCAGCGTATCTGAATTAAAACAATGTATGTACGCAAAAATTGTATCATTATAAACATCAGCTCAAGACGCAAAATATAATCCATCACACATCCCCAGATCTCGAAAAATTAGAGCCCTACCGGTCATGGAAAATGGCGACAAAATGGCACAATTCTTTTTTTTTTTTTTTTTTTTAAGAAAACTTCAGAATTTTTTCACCAGTTAGATAACAGTAAAAGCATACATGTTTGGTATCTACGAACTCGTACCGGCCTGAGGCATCATACCAGCATGTCACGTTTAGCAATATAGTGAACATAAGGAATACATAACCCAAAAAGCAAATGTATAGTTGCACTTTTTTTGCAATTTCACCGCACTTGGAATTTTTTTCCCATTTTCCTGTACACTATATGGAAAAATAATTATTTTTTTCTGAAAGTACAACTTGTCCTGCAAAAAACAAGGTGTCATATGTCTATATTGATGGAAAAATAAAAATGTTATGGCTCTTGGAAGAAGGGGCGGGAAATTGGAAATCGGAAAATCGCCGAGGGGTGAAGAGGTTCACCAAATATGGAAGGGTGATTATCAAGGTGATAGTTTTGTGCAGCCTCTAAATGATAATAGAAATTTCCAAATGGCTCCTGGCAGGAAAAAGATTTCCCCACCTTGATTTAGATGTACAACTAAGAATACTTTCAGAAAAGAGCACTTTCTCAAAGATGGTGTCATTGTGTGACTGAGACGATTAGGTAAACTGTAATGGCATAATCCCTGGAAAATATTTGTTACATATATAATACTTTGATATCATATCATATCATATCATTACTTGCTATATATTTTATATATCCTGAATATAATTTCCAGGTACATAGCTATCTATTCTATCTATGACATGTATACCTTTGTCTTTGAATTATATTGCATAGCAAGTAACAGTATTAAAGCTAAAATGCTCCATTTCCAATACACATATAAACAAATATTTTTTCCCACAGGTCATACACAGCTTATGGTGATAAAAGGAACAAGGATAATTATGTGTATGAAATCCAGCTTTCTGGAAAAGAGAATTCAATCCATAAGGATTGTAACCAGGCGAGCGTATGCCAAGTGAAGGAAAATGAGGATTTTACACGAGCTATTGGCTCTACCAGAAATACTAAGTATTATCTGACGGTGAGAAAATGTTTCCATCAATCTTACAAAAGCAAAGATAGGATCATTAAATCTTTCTAAAAATGTCGAAGCCTTATATAGAGCCTAAAGAGGTTTTTTCTTTTCAACTTTTTGTACAAAATCTTGCATTTTTGAGATTATTATCAGCTGGTACTCCCCAGATTCAGCTCTTTGTCGCTGTCTCGATCAATGTATATAGGCTTTAGTGGTCACAAAGTAAAGCGGCTTGTGCTATCTACATCAGCAGAGCTACTACGTTCAATGATGGGCTGTAACACTGTTGTTATTTACTCCTTAAGGACTAACTCTCTTCTTATTTTATTTTCCTAAATCAATACACCTGAAAATAATAAACCGTGCAATTTTTCTTATAATAGATATCTGCTTATTTCTCCTTCTAGACTTCGATATTCAATTACCAATATTCTTAGTTCAGGAGTAAAATCGGTCTACAGTGATTTACAGATTTTCCCACTACTGAAATAGCAGATGAAAGTTGCTGCTTATAAGATTTTATGGAGGAGGGAGAAGCTAAAGACTGACACAGATCATCTACTGCAAGTTCTCTTGAAGTGACCAATTACACTTTAACCACCTTTCATAAAGTGCATAAAATATGGGTCTCTAGAACGGCAATTGCAAAGAGAAAGCAGGACAATTTGAATAGTAACTGTAGCCATAAATCAATACTAGACCCTTTCACATCAGCGGTAAACGCTGATCGCGGCAGTTGCTATGGAAAAACGCAACTGCCGCGATTACCGCACACTTGCGGCAAAGCCCCATACAATGTATATGGGGCTTGCGGTAAGTGTGCGGCAGGTGTGGTTTTGGCACTTGCGGCAGGTGCTGGCCGCAAAAAAAAATGCGGTATGCCGCGGTTTTTTCGCGGCCGCACCTGCCGCAAGTGCCGAAAGCGCACCTGCCGCACACTTACCGCAAGCCCCCATAGACATTGTATGGGACTTGCCGCAAGTTTTTTTACCGCAACTGCTGCGATCAGCGTTTACCGCTGATGTGAAAGGGGCCTTATATTGTACTTGGTGAAAACAGATTTTCCCATTACTAAGATAGAAGGTGATAGTTGAGATTTGTAACTGATGTTTCAAGGAAACTTGCAGCAGAATGTTTGTGTCTTCATCTACCATTTCAATTCTGGTCCTGCCCCCTCTCTAAATCTTGGAGCAGATCGGTCATCTCCTATTTCTTAAAGGAAAAGCTGGGCTTCACTTATACAGATTTTACAAATATTACTTAACAATTGATGGATCAATGCAGGTGGAGAAAGAAGCAGATTTCTCTAATAAAATATAGTAGAAGGTTTAATTTTTTTCATGTGGATTATTGATAGTTACTTTTTAAAGCTTCCCCCTAATCTGTTGTGAATTCTGTGCCCAAATGAAAATCTGCTTTCCTAGTAATGTGACACCTGATCAAGCTGCTGTGTCTTTCTAGGCCAAACTGTAGAGAAGTCCAAACACAAAAATACATTCTGACGTACTGACACTTCTTCAAGAGTCTGTGTGTAGACAGGCTTTATAAATACTTGAAATAAGAAAGGTTATTAAAGCGGTTGTCCAGAATTTGAATAAAGAAATAACACTAAGGCTGCTTTCACATCAGCGGTATTTGAAATTCAAGGCAGATCCAGCAGGTTTGCCGCGAAACCACATAAATCTGCACTTGCCGCACCTGACTGCAAGCTCCATAGGGAATAAATGGAGCTTGCCGCAAGTGTTCCATTACTCGGCAGATGTGGCAAATCTACCAGAACTAGCACAAATTTCAAATACCGTTGATGTAAAAGTAGCCTAACAGTTGTAAATGCGATAAAATGAAATAGAACCTATTACAGCTAATAAATCCTCCGGTGCAACATTGGTCTAGAGTAGTCTTTGCAGATTTTCCTGCAGAAGTAATATGATGACATCCAGTGTTTGGCTGTGCATATAAAAATACTGTTACACAGCATGACATTGGAACGATGTCTGCAACGATCTCGTGGGCGCGCGGTCGTTGCAGACATCATTTTGACATCGTTGGTGAGCTGTTACATGTCTAAATATTGTGAACATTTCACCAACGATATTGTGAGCAGGTATCGTTTGCAAACCCTGAGAACGATCCCTGCTCATTGCTTTGAATGGGCGAAGTCGTCAACAATATCGTTATTGCGGAGTCACACTCAACGATCTAGTAGGTTGGCGGCTCGTTGATCGTGAGGTTTGAGAACATGTTCTCAAACCTGCGATCAAAAATCCAACAACTTATCGTTGTTGAATCTCTGTGTTACACGCGACGCCGTCCTAACGATGTCGTCTGAACCGACTCCAAACCCGTGATGTATCAGCGACATCGTTAACGATGTCGTGCCATCTAACGTACGTTTACATGGATGTACAACATGTCACTATTTTAGTACAAGTGCTGAAGCAAAGAGAAAATTATCAGGTATTTTTTTTTTTTTTGGGTATTAATCTTACTTCTATTAACGTAAAGGAAAGCCTGTTTCCTTAAAAATGGTATCTTTACTCCAGGTGCCATGATAGAGAGCAGGGGAAACGAGTAGACTCATAGGTATAGCTTTGTGAATATAGATTTATTCCTTTAATTCTCTTCTTTTTCTAGGATTATTGTTCCACTGGGGGGTCCTATCAATAACTGACAGCCTTCTTTGTAGAAGAGTTCATACAGAGAGCTGTGAATTACTGATGGGACCGCCCACTGGACTGGAAATCCTTGAAAGTACAGAGGATTAAAAGATAGAAAAACAGGTTATATTGGATCTTTTCTCACAAAACTATAGGTCAATTTGCTCTTCTCCACCTGCTCTGTAAAAAATAAGGTTAAGTGAATATGGGCAACGCTGTGTCCAAATAGTTAAAGCAATATATGCAGTCTCCCAGAGCCCTAGTTACTGTAAATATGTATATATGACTAAAAATTAAACAGGGGAACCTATTCACAAAAATAGTATAGCTATTATATGTGAAAATATTAACTATCTTGAATAGGTATTTAAAGCTTAAAAAACATGGTAGGGTTTTTAAAAAAAGAATTACTCCCAAAGACAGCACAAACACAACAGAAGGAGATATATAAAATACATGGTAATACAGGATACAGTCAGCATAAATGAGTAGATATCTGCAAAGTGTCATACAGGTTTTTGCAGCGCAATATGGCAGTAAAAGTAAGCATATACCTGCAGTAATTATATAAACCTTGCAGGATAGTGTGCAGTAAATGTATAGATTAACCCGTGGACATCTCCTACTGTTGGAATGACGATGTCATGCCGACAGGAGGTGTCCTTTTTATCCATTGCTAGCCAATGATGGCTGCATAGGTAACCATCCAAGTGGCGCACATCCAGGGATGCGTCATCAAAGGAACCAGTCAAGCTGACACAAGCGGCACGACCCCCCCGAAACATATCATGGCCCACATGACCATGT
Organism: Allobates femoralis; assembly: GCA_033576535.1. Classification (NCBI taxonomy): domain Eukaryota; kingdom Metazoa; phylum Chordata; class Amphibia; order Anura; family Aromobatidae; genus Allobates; species Allobates femoralis. Next base: position 464,488,444 of record JARQOC010000001.1, read on the forward strand.
GCGGCCACGCGGTTGCATCACATGGATGGGGGCTAGCACCTCGACTGGTCATCTCAGGATGTGCACCGCTCAGACAGTTACGTGCACATGCTCCACTATTTTCCGGGGAGACTTGCGAATGGAGTTCCCATTAGCTATCACTGGTTTAAAAGGACACCACCTCTTTGCATAGCGTCACACCCTCTGATGAAGGCTTATGCTGGAACACACTTCAGTACTTGGCGCCATTCCACCAGGAGGTGATATCTACAGATTAGTCTACACATTTACTGCAATCTATCCCGCAAGGTTTTATATGATTATTGCAGGTATATACTTACCTTTACTGACATATGGCTCTGCGAAATCCTGTATGACTTTGTGTGGATATATACTTACTTGTGCTGACTAGAGCAACAAGGAAAAAAAATCCAGCAACAATGTCCTTAGACTTTTAACTTTTTCCAAGAAAATTTTATTTTATTTAGGCATATTAAAAAGCAGACATGCCAGACATGAGTCAACCATTATTATTATGGTTGACTCATGTCTGGCATTTCTGCTTTTTAATATGCCTAAATAAAATGGACTTTTAACTTTTTCCAAGAAAATTTTAAGGACATTGTTGCTGGATTTATTTTTTCCTTGTTGCCCTTGTCGTTATCTCTGAGCACAGCTTTCCTTGTATCCATGCACCACCCTGGAAACCACCTCCTATACTGATTCTATACAGTGAGCTGAAATATTTCTAACTTTTTTCACCTATGCTGACTGTATCCTATATTAACATATATTTGATATATTGCCTCCTGTTGTATTTTGTGCTGCTCTTGGTGTAATTCCATTTTCCAAAAACTCTACTACAATTTTTAAAGGGAACTGTCACCTCGATCTACCCCCCTGACCTATCACTAGATGTCCCTGCACCTTCCCAGCTGATCCGTAACCATCCCTGTCTCACCTAAAAGGGCCCTATAAAAATTAAGAAAGAGAGAAATATACTTACATGTAGTCTGGGTCCATAGTCTGCGGTGGGCGGGCTTCAGGGCTCCATTCCTCCTCCTCGCTTGCTTGCAGCACGCCCTGCTGGGCATCATCGATCCATCCCTTGATCTCCTCTTCATTTGAAAATTCCCGCCTCTTCTGATGTATACGCACCGGCCGGAATGTTCTATCCAGCTCGGTGCATTGTGGGGCTGATCACATGGTACGGCCAGACTGCGCGCATGTGCAGTGCGCATCAGAAGAGGCGGGAATCTTCAAATGAGGAAGAGATCAAGGGATGAATGGATCGATGACGCCCAGTGGGGCGTGCTGCAAGCAAGGAGGAGGAGGAATGGAGCCTCGAAGCTCGCCCACCGCAGACTATGGATCCAGACTACATGTAAGTATAAAAGTCTTTTTAATCTTTATAGGGCCCTTTTAGGTGAGACAGGGATGGTTCGGAATTGGCTAGGAAGGTGCAGGGACACAGGTAGTGATAGGTTAGGGGGGTAGATCGAGGTGACAGCTTGCCTTTAGGCTATGTCCAGTCACGTTGCTTTTTGGTTTTGCAAATCTGCAGCAAAACCTGAGGTGTTTCTAGCTTCTCCTAAATTTTTCACATGAGGGTTGCTGCGTTTTTTTCCTGCCGATTTAGCGCATTTTTTGTATGTTTTTACTGCATTTTTGGTTGCTGATTTTTTTCCCATGTTTTGGCCATAGAACAAAACCAAAAATGCAGAAAAGAATTTGCATGCTCATTCTTTCAAATCCGCAGCAAAACCTGGGGTGTTGACACTTTTTGCAGTGAAAAATAAAAATTTGTGTGTGGACAGCTAATCCCTAAATCACATAGGTTTTGCTAGAAAACAAAAACACATGAAAGGAGTAGCATAGATTTACATAAAACCAAGGCAAAACCTGACCCCAAAACCTCAGCAAAACACACTGTCTGAGTTCAGCCTTAAATACCTAATAAAGATATTCCCTGTTTACCTATTTAATGGCTATAGTCTTTTTTTTGTGAATAGGTTCTCCTTCTCCGTAACATACTACCGGTAGATTGGTCTGCATTATAATGTTGACAGGTTTCCTTTCATTTCTTCATCTTTCCGGCAACTCTTTCAATGTCCAGAAGCCCATTAAAATATATGTTTGTCTTGACAAAGCAAGATTTCTAATTTTTCATATATTTTTTTCTCTTACAGATGATGATTTGGATGTAGTTTTTACCTCCGATTCACGATGTGGTAAAGACAAAACCAAAAATGCAACTTCCTCCGTATTTTTACGTTGTAGTTCATCATATGGGGAAGGACAACCAGAATTCCTACATGAAACTGCAGACTGTCAGTATATTTTCACCTGGCACACTTCTGCTGTTTGCCCACTGATGTAAGTTTATAATGTATAGCTGAGTACAGCTCTATTTTTCACCAACCATTAACACCTTCCTGACATTAGACTTACCAGTACATCCAATGTCTGGTCCCCCATGTATGATGCAGGCTCTGGAGCTGAGCCTGCATCACACTCAATAGACCACTGGTTTTGTTACACAGACAGCATTTGCTTTTAAAGGGGAACTCCGTGGAGCGAAAACATTTTAGTACAGTCTCTGCCCTCCTACATGATGAAGCAGAGCTGTACACTGCAGTTCTAAGGCTGCCTTCACATTTGCGTATGTGAACGCAGCTTATGCTGCGTTCCCATACGCATTCAAACGCATGCGCACTGCGTTCCTATGTTTGCTGCGTTCGGGTGCGGATGCGGACGATATCTGCTCCTTCCGGTGTCCCGCGTCCGCACCCAGGACGCAGCATGTCACTTCCCTGGTGCGGGCGAGAGTGTGTGATTTGTGCGCAGGCATCCGCATGCGCACAGATCACTAATGGCGGGCAATGAGAGCGCACGGCGGTCTGCAAGCATCTGCAGACCGCCGTGCGCTCCATTATAAACATAGGGGCCGCGGTCTGCATGCAGATGCTTGCAGATGCATCTGCAAAACTCTGCAGATGCATCTGCAAGTCTGAAGGCAGCCTAAGATCTATAAATCGCTTATAATTCAATAAAATCATACCTGCTCTTTTGCTCTCCCCCCTCCCTCATGGGATGTGGAATTTCAGCCTGACAGCATCATGCTGCAGCAGAGATCAGGAGGTGTGTCGGGGGCATGGACTTTGGGGGCTGCAGGATCATCTTCCTTTCCTGCCCCCTCATACTTTTGTATAGGGAGGGGGCGTGGGCACCGCCCTATAGTCACACTGCAATCCAGCCCCAGACATACCATACTATCTGACAGTGGTGTTGTGGCTTGAAATACGAATCATGTCACCAAGCAGATAGAAATACATGCTGTGATCCTCTGCTATACAATGATATGATGGTGCATAATGTGTACTGTAATGTTTGAGAAGAAGAACAAGAAAATCACTACACTGATCAGCACTGCCATGGTCTCCCCTCCCCTGTAGAAACTTGGTAGCTTCCTGTCCCTGCAAATTTCATTGGATCATCACTCCTTGGTCTGTTACACATGCTATAAACCCCAAAGTTCAATTATTTCTTTATCTGTTCCTTGTACTGTGCACCAAACATATATGGGCTTAACAATATCTATCTATCTTGCATATGTCCGTGTATTTATCATCTATCTATAAATCTGTCTATCATATATCTTATTTTTTACCTTTAATAGATATTACTTGATAATACAGGTGTGTTCGATAACATGTGTATTTACACTGCGTAACGGATGCCTTGCTGTGACTGTCACTGAGGAGTGATGATCCATTGAAAGTTGCAGGGAAAGGAAGTTACCAAGTAGCTATGGGAATGAGAAACGAGGAAATCCGGTTTTCCAGAGAGCGCTTCCAGGGGATTCACAGGATACTCTGTATATTCCGAAATATCTGATTTATTATCTCATATACAAACATACAACGCGTTTCGGCTAAGCTTACAAAATAGCCGTCATCAGGTAAAATCATATATGTCTCAAAAACACAGATCTATATAGGGAGGTTGATGCCTCCCTTTAAATAACTAATTAATCAAGTGATTACATATACAAACTTCTCTTCAGTAATGAGAGCATTAATTATACAGAAAATATATTTTGCTTGTAGCTAGATTTTTTTTTTTGTATTTTTAAAAGTGTATCTTGTCTTACATTTACTAGAGGGTATCTATACAGGTTCCCTCATTTTTTATTGAAAGTGCTGCAAAATCAACACAGAAGAGTCGGAGAGAAATAAAACGACAAATAAAAACAAGCTTTTCTTTGTATTCATTTAAGAAAGGATATATGTTTGAAAAATTGTTAAAAATAATTGAATAAATGAAATAATTACTTAATTTATTAAATTATTTTTAACAAGTTTTTGAATATATATCCTTTTTTAAATGAATACAAAGAGCTTGTTTTTATATGTCGTTTTATTTCTCTCCGACTCTTCAGTGTTGATTTTGCAGCACTTTCAATAAAAAATGAGGGAACCTGTATAGATACCCCTCTAGTAAATGTAAGACAAGTTACACTTTTAAAAATACAAAAAAACGAAAAAAGTGTTAAAATCTAGATACAAGCAAAATATATTTTGTGTATAATTAGTGCTCTCATTACTGAATAGAGGTTTGCATATGCAATCACTTGATTAGTTAATTGAAGGCTATTTAAATCTGTGTTTTTAAGACATATTTGATTTTACTTGATGAAGGCTATTTTGTAAGCTTAGCCGAAACGCATTGTATGTTTGTATATGAAATGATAAATCAGATATTTTGGAATATACTGAATATCCTGTGAATCCCCTGAAATTCTCTGGAAAACCGGATTTTCTGGTTTCTCATTTCCTTGACGAATCCTCCATTGAGCGGATCGCTCCTCCGGTACAGAGCTGCAGGTCAGCAGATCCAGGCGAAGACTTCACCTCCCTAACACAGGGATACATGTTAAACCGCCAAGGCACCATAAAGGTGAGGATACAACTTACTATCATTCAATTGTACTAATCGGCTACACTTAGATCTGCGCCCTCCTTTCTCCTCTCACCCCTGTCTCGCAGACCCTACAGTCTTCGAAGACGAAATTTGACAAGTGTCTATGGGGGAAGGGAGACCACGGCAGAGCTGTTCAGTGTAGTGCTTTGCCTGTTCTCCCATCATCATACATGACAGTACACATTATGCACCATCATATCATTGTACAGCAGAAGATCACAGCATGTATTTCTATTTGCTTGGTAACTTGATTGCTATTTCAAGCCAGAACACCCATCACATACAATGGTATATGAGGGACAGGATTGTAGTGTGACCATGGGGGCGGCGCCCATGCCCTCTGCCACGCACCGTCCCTATACAGAAGTGTGAGGGGGCAGGAATGTAGTATGATACTGCAGCCTCCAGGGTCCACGCACCCCGACACACCTCCTGCTGCCTGCAACGGCAAGAGACTTTCAGGCTGAAATTCTGCATACCTTGAGGAGGGGAGGGAGCAAAAGAGCACGTATGATTTTATTGAATTATAAGCGATCTATAGGTCCTAGAACTGCAGTGTACAGCTCTGCTTCATCATTTAGCAGGGCAGAGACCGTTCTAAAACGTTTTCTCTCCCCGGAGTTCCCCTTTAACACCAGCGAGCTGAGTTCTCTGCCACAGTTATTCCTTTAAATGCTGCTTTCAATCTCTGCTAGCAGTTTTTAAAGGGCACAGTTACAGAGACACATCATTCCAATAAAACTAAAATGACATGGTTGCATAAGTGTAAACATCCTCTCATAATTGGGGATGTGATTGTTTTCAGAATTTGACAATCACATTTAAGCTAATATTAAATAGTAAGTAGTCAGTACAGAGCTGTCATCATTTACAGTGATTCCAATTACCCCATATAACGTTTAGCTGCATTAGTTGTATTTTTCTGCCATTTTATTAGGTATAATGTACAGAAGAAGCCATAGTCCATAAGCCACTTTAAATTCCATAAAGGGAAATCTTAAAATGTTTGGCTCAGTTCACCATTCCGGATCAAAAGGCTCCACAAATCTTTTGAAATTGCACAGACCGGCCAAATACACTCCAAAATAACAGGAGTGATTGTTAAGCAAAAAGATATGCCTCGAGCTTGATATAACTTTGTCTTTATTATGAATAAAATAAAAACTCCATATAGTAATGAGCCTAGTAGCAGATCTACATGTTTTGGTAGGTAGCCTTAAAGGGGTGGTTATAAGTCTAACTTAATTTCCATCAAATCCCATCTAGATAGAGCTGTCATCTAAGCTATTTCCTAACGAAAAATTACCTATCATTCTCGAACTACACTATCTAAGTGATATTCTATTTTTTTTCCCTAATTCCTAGGTGAGGAAACTTGGTTTGAGACGCCTAGCATATATTTGGATTGTCAAACAAGGTGTCATCGGACAGCAGGGGCCCGAAGCTGCGGTGACAGCCTTTGCCCCTTCCTGAAATGAAGAATGCACCAGTGATGCTCATTTCAGGGGCTGCTCTGTCCCTCCCTGCTTGCTGTGCACTATGCGATTTGCACAGTCAGAGCATTCACTCTCTTTTCTGCTCAGATCTGCCTGCATCAGAGCGGTGTCAATACCCTGGTATGCAGGAGACTACCACTTCCACCACTAGTGACGTCCCTCACCTCCTGCATGCTGCGTATCTACACCGCTTTTTTGACAGCAGATTTTTACTGGTCCGAGATGACAACAGAGCAGATGCTGTCACTGCAGATCACATAGTGCACAGCAAGCAGGTACAGAGCAACCCCTGAAGTGTGAGGATCCCTAAGGGTACCATCACACCAGGACATATCGCCGCCGATTACATAGGCGACGCAGGGGCGTGGCCTATCGCAGGCGACAGCGCCACTGCGTTGCCTTGTGTAAAGAGGCGATGTCGGTGCTGAAAATCGCCTTAGAGTGGTCGCCTGGTTTCTCGGCACTGCTCTGAAACCAGGCGAGCACTCTGTAACATGGAGATCGCCGATGTTACAGGCGATGGGAGCCATAGGCTCCCATGTTACAGGATCGCCGCTGGGGTTTGTGGAAACTTCAGGTGGGGCGCCAAAAACGTGCGCGCCACCGAGCGTCGCCGGAGATATATCCGCCGATATGTCCTGGTGTGATGTTGCCCTAATGACGTTTTGTTTCAGAGATGGGCAGAGGCTGTAACAGTGACCACAGCCGCCTCTACTCCATGATGACTTTTCATTTAAGAATCCCAGTGCATGCTGCGGTAGTCAAAAAAAAAGGTGTCATCAGAGCAGGGGCAGAAGCTGCGGTCACAGCCTCTGTCCCTCCCTGAAATGAAGACGCAATAGTAATGCTTTTGTCAGGAGCACCTCTATCCCTTCCTGCTCGCTGTGCACTGATCAATCTGCAGTGAGATTGCCCGCTCTTTTGTCGGCTCAGATTGCTAATAATCTGCTAGCAACAGAGAGGGGTCATTACTTTGGTGTAAAGGAGACTAACTTCCACCTTTAACGATACAGACAGAGCAGCCCTCAAACAAGCGACACTGATGACGCTTTGTTTCAGAGAGGAGGGCAGAGGCTGTGACAGTGACCGCAGCCTCTGCCCCTGATGATGCTTTGAGTGTCCTAGCATGCACTGGAATTCTCAAACTAAGCTTCATCACACAGGAAATTGGAAAAAAAATAAAAGAACAGTTAGATAATATAGTTGGGCAACGGTAAGGAACACTTAATAAAAGTATATTAGAAAGTAGCTTAGATTATGGCCCAAATAACTGGATATTTAGATGGAAATTTAGTTTTACTTTTGACCTGCAGTGTTAGATCTGTTTCAGGAACTGGTAGATAAGGAACTTATAATGGACAAAAAAAACAGACTGGAAACCACCAAAAATAACCAATAAAGAAAAAATTTCTTTGCAAGAATTGCAAAACACCAAGGATCTATTAATATAACTAGCGGCAAAGAAGACATAATAGTATCACTGAATTCACAACTATATTGAAAAATCAATCTAGTAGACCTAGAAAATATGGATATATGTATCAAGCTCTCAAATGATATTACCAACCGTTTTAATAAGTAATTCCATGCATTATTAAAGGATGGTCTGCATATAGGAGCCAGTGAAAAAAAAAATAGCAGAATGGCTGGAATATGCTCCTTTGGAGGACATCTAGGAGCTTGGGTAGATCACGGCTTAGAGCTCTTAGTACAGGATTTACCGGGCTACATTAAAAACGCCAAATACGTGGTCACAGTATTCGAAAAATATGAATGGTCTAATACCATATACTGCGATGTTAAAGCATTATATCCCTTAATAGCACATTATGTTGCTCTGAAATTAATTTTTTAACACTTCAATACGTATATTTGCCCCTGAAATTAGGGAATTCATATTATCTGTTAAATTTCTTCTGAAACACAATATTTCGTTTAATGAACATCTTTATTTCTTCAGAAACAAGGAGTCAACATAGGGGTGAATTTATTTTTTTTTTTTGCGCTTCACTAGCCAGTATAGTAATATCCAGATGGAAGGAACTATACTTCTACAATAAATCTAACCCTTTTGCCCTCCATATCAAATGGTATGAACATTATATGGATGATCTGCTGAAGAAAACTCAATCTTCTCAAATTATACATACATTTTTTTTTTTTTTAAAGATAAAAAAATAATTTTATTATTTTAAGATTATTTTATTATTATTATTTTATTTATTTTTTTAGCAGCTGATACGAATAAATTAAAGCTTACCTTGCACCAAACCTATTTCTATACTCTATACTTACAGCTTAATCTTGTCACCCGCCTCATGTTAAAAAAAAATCTTTCAACAGGTGAATTTAATCAGAATGAAAAGCAATTGTTCAGATAAAAATATATTTTAATCGGAAATCAATAAAACTTGTAAGGTGGCATGATAAATGGTATCCAAATTAGTCTTTTATTAGAACTAGAAATATAGTTGATGGCATGGACCATAAGATACTTCTGTCATACAATAAATCTAGGATTGATGACTCTATTAATGATAACAATTGTTCAGTTATGCTTTCTACATCTTATAGTCCACAATATAATAAGATTGTTTCTATAATAAAAAATGTAACCGAAGACACCAAACTGTGCACAAGTTTGAATTCTGTTACATATAGGTCACAAAACATAGCAATCTAGTCTATTCCAAAATTTATTAAGTACTGGAACTAAAGATGGGGAGAAAACCTGGTTTAACTTTGAGGGGTTCATTAAATGTAGACAGGATCAATGCAAATCAAACCACAATGCACAATATGCTACTTACAATATGTAGGTTGAACGCCTGGACCGCTTACAGTACAGATCAAAAGACATGTTTTGGATATGGTTAATGCCCAGACAACTTCAGTTTCTGCAGTATCAAAACATTTTTCCTTTATACACAAAGGCGATTTCACTGGCTTCAAATTTATGGGAATAGAAAGAGCCCATAGACCAATACAGGGAGGATACCATAGAAGAAGGTTTTTGACCAGAGAAAACAAATGGGACTCAACTTTGGAGACTCACACACCAAATGGTTTAAACATCAAAGAAGATCACAAGATCTCATATTGCAATATTGAGATGGTTTTTAATCTCTGTACATTTCATTCAATGTCCTTTATTTCAGGATTTTTACCATGATTAAGTTTACCTGCCGAAACGTGTGTTCCTGCTACTTGGCACATTATCTATGGAGTTTTTAATGTATTAACAGTAAAAGTAAAATTTTATCAGGCGTGCAACATATCTCTTTAATGGAGCATGACACTTGTTTTGGATTATTACGTCCGAGGATATCATTGTTGAAAGTTGGCAGTTAGTACAATTTTTTTTTCAAAGGTATTAAACATACCATGGAGCACTCAATACAACCACCAAGAAATTCCTTAAATTTGGCCCAACAATGACATTACCTAGAACTGTACGTTTCTCAAAAATGTATGAAAAGACAAAAGAAAATTAGTCTGGAAAGCTGTTAAGGGGCCTACATCAATATTAAAGAAAATGATGGGAGTGCTGGTGTGTCACGGTCCGCGCTGCTGTGGTATGAATAAACTCACCAAAGAGTCAGCAGTTATTCCATCCTTTATTTCCTCCTCTCTCCTACGCGTTTCAGCGCCACACCCGGCGCCTTCCTCAGGGACATTACCTGGTAAGGCAACAAAGGAGTGTCTCAGCAAGAAGCGCATTAAGGTCGTGGAGTGGCGTAGCCAGTCTCCAGACCTTAAATCATATAGAAAACGTATGGAGGGATCTTAAGCTTTGAGTTGCCAAGCAACAACCTCAAAATCTTGATGATTTTTAGAGATGAGCTGCAAAGAGGAGAAGGCCAAAATTCCTTTTGACATATGCACAAACCTCCTCATCAACTACAAAAAATTTCTGACTGCTGTGCTTGCCAACAAGTGTTTTGCCATCAAGTATTACGTCTTGTTTGCCACAGGGATCAAATTCTTATTTCTCTAGTCTAAATGTGAATATATTTATATAATTTAGACAATGTGACTTTCTGGATTTTATTTTTTATTTTATCTTTCACTGTTAAAACCTACCCTTAAAATTATAGACCGTTCATGTCTGTCAGTGAGAAAACATACAAAATCAGCAAGGGATCAAATAAATATTTTCTTCACTGTACGTATTTTGCAACTCGCCCATATTGTTTTACACTCCCTGACATAAGTTATGTCGCTTATCCATGTTATGTAAATAAAAGCTTATAACCTGATGTTAAATTCATCCATTGGTTGTATAAATTACTCTTTTGAAAGCTGAAACCCTCCCAAATGTGGTTTAGGTTAAGAAAACAAATTGGCGTGCTGAAATGATCATTTAATAAACACAGAATGGTCAGATTTTGGCAAGACAAAAGTTTTGTCGCCCACAGAAAGTAATGTGATTTTCAAACAATAAATTAACTTACAATACAAATATATGTTGCATAACATTGGTGAATGAAGTTGTGGTGCTATTAAGGGCCATTACACAGCACAACATTGTCAACGACATCGCTGATACGTCACGGGTTTGGAGGCCTACCAGCGACGTTGTTGCGTATGACTCTGGCAAGTTGCTACAATAAATCGTTGGATCGGAGTTGACAGGTTTACCAACATGTTGGAAAACCTGACGAACTCAACTCCAGCAACCTGCTGCATCGTTCTGTGTGACACCGCGATAACAATGTCGTGGACGACTTCACCCATTCACAGCAATGAGCAGGGATCGTTCGCGGGGTTTGCGAACGATACCTGCTCACGACATCGTTGGTGAGTTGTTCACGATATCTAGATGTGTGAAATCTCACCAGCGATGTTGAAATGATGTCAAAAACGACCGCGTTTCCTCGAGATTGTTGCCGACATAGTTTCAACGTCATGCTGTGTAATGGGGCCTTTAGTCATATTTAATATTTTGTGTGACTTCCATGAGCTTGAAGGACTGCATCCATGCAGTTCAACAATGATTCATACAATTTATTAATGACGTTATCAGGAATAGCAAAGAAAGCAGTCTTGCATGCCTCCCAGAGTTGATCTAGATTCTTTGGTTTTGTCTTCCAAGCTTCCTCTTTCATCCTACCCCAAACATGTTCAATGATGTTCATGTCTAGTGACTAGGCTGGCCAGTCCTTGAGCACCTTGATCTTTTTTGCCTGGAGGAACTTTATTGCAGAGATGGATGTATGAGCACCATCCTGCTGCAGACTTTGACCCCTTTTATGATTTGGAATATAAGAGGTAGTTAATACTTCTTGATATTTTAGGCTATTGATATTGCCTTCCACCTTGCAAATGTTTCGCACACCCCCATACTGAATGTAACCCCAGACAGTGATCTTTCCACCACCAAATTTAACTGTTTTCTGGGTGTATTTTGGATCCATACGGGCTCCAGTAGGTCTCCTGCAGTATTTGCAGTGGCTGTGGTGTAATTCTACTCAAGATTCAGCAGAGAAATCCACCTTCTGCCACTTTTAAGGTACCGTCACACAGGGACATATCGCCGGCGATGTTGCCGGCGATCGCGGGAGCGCGCATCCCTGACAACATCGCCGGTGAGATGTCACACTGAGCAACTTACCGGCGATGTCGCCGGCTAGTTGCCGCGGCTATCGCTCGCTGAGTTGCCCAGCAACCCAGCGAGCGATAACCCGCAATGTTGTAGATAGGCGGAATCGCCCGTAACATTGCGGGTTGCCGCGTTACACAGGGCGATCAGGCAGAATCGCCTGAGCAACATCGCCAGGTTTCCCAACATTGTTGGGAAACCTGGCGATGTGACTCAGGCGATTCATCGCCTGATTATCGCCCTGTCCACACGCGGCAATTCGCCGACGATGTCGCCGCAACCTGGCCACGCCCCTCGGTTGCCGGCAACATCGCCGGCGATATCTCCCCGTGTGACGGTACCTTTACAGTGTCTATCTGTTTAGCAGGCTGTGGAACTTTGCAAATGCCACATGGTTTTTTATTTGCCTTTTGTTTAATGCTGGCTTTTTGGCACTGGTTCGACCATGGAGGCCATTTCGAGACAGACTCCTACAAATTGTTCTAGTTGACACAGGGACTTGAGGTGACCAGGCCTGTTGGAGCTCTGCTGCAGTGGAAGAGGGGCTTGCTTTGGATTTTCTAACCCACAAACTTTCCTCCTGAGCAGTTGTCTTGCGGGGTCTGCCGGACCTGGGCTTGTCAAAGACAGTCTCTTCAAATCTTTAATTCTTTGTAATTGACGCTGAGACACATTAAAGGTGCCAGCCACCTCTGCAGTGGATCTGGTCGTCAGCCTCTTGACAATCAAGGCTTTGGTCGCAGGGTGGATTTTTGGTATGTTGTCATGTTGTCAGAGCTCAAGTTGCAGGTTAAGTGAAGGTCTGGGGTGCTGGGTGTCTTGTTAGACACACCCACTAATTAACCGATCATTTACTGAGCACAGGTGAGGATGTAAATAAGGATTGGGTGCATTATATGACCAGGCCATAAAACTTTTGTCTTGCCAAAATCTAACCATTCTGTGTTCGTTAAATGATCATTGTTTCAGCATTGATGCCAATTTTCTTTTCTTAACCTACGACAAATTTCGGAGTGTTTTAGCTTTCAAAAGAGAGGGGTAAAGTGAGGGGTGCGTCTTATAATCCGAATATACGGATCATATAGTATATTATACAGGGGATGGTGGGGGCAGCTCTGGAGTGTGCCCGGGGGTCCAGTGTGCTGGCTGGGGGCTGCAGGAGGGAGCGGGAGATCTCCTGCTCCCGTTTATTTAATATGCACTGCTGCTGTCCATCACCGTGGTGCTGAAATCGCACCACGGTGATGGGACTGAGGGCGCAGCGCATATTACACTGCCTGTGCCCCCCCAGTGATTACACATGCCTCCCCCTATGCTGCATATGGCCCACTATGATTACACATGCCTCCCCCCTTGCTGCATATGGCCCCCCCCAAGCTGCTGCCCATAATAAAATAACAAACGTTTTCCTCACTATTTCCAGTGATGAGCTGCCTGTCTCGCTGCTGTCTCCCTTTGTACAAGCTGCGTCCGAACTTCCTGCTTCCCTGCCTGTGATGTGACTCTCTGCTGAGCAGCTCACATTACAGGCAGAGAAGCAGGAAGTTCGGATGCAGCTTGTACAGAGGGAGACAGCAGGGAGACTATCACTGGAAATAGTGAGGAAAACGTTTAATTTTATTATGGGCAGCAGCTTGGGGGAGCCATATGCAGCATGGGGGGAGGCATGTGTAATCATAGGGGGCCATATCCAGCACTGGGGGACGTGTGCCTTTCAATGGGGGACGTGTGCCTTCAATGGGGGACGTGTGCCTTCAATGGGGGACGTGTGCCTCAGGGACTGGGGGACGTGCGCCAGCACTGGGGCACGTGTGCCATCACTGGGGGACGTGTGCCTCATCACTGTGGGGACGTGTTCCAGCAGTGGGGGACGTGTGCCAGCATGGGGGACGTGTGCCAGCAGTGGGGGACGTGTGCCAGCAGTGGGGGACGTGTGCCAGCAGTGGGGGACGTGTGCCATCACCTGGGGGACGTGTGCCAACACTGGGGGACATGTGCCAGCCATAAACCGATTAAGGGGGCCATATCTAGGATGAGGGGGCTATATCCCAGGAAGTGGGGGCTAATAGAGACATATACCCTATATGATTTTTAAGACGGACACTGGCATTATAAGACGGACCCCATTTAACATTAAAAATTATTTTTTTCTCTTTTCCTTCATTAAATTTGGGGGTGCGTCTTATAATCAGGTGCGTCTTATAAAGCGAAAAATACGGTAATTTATACAACAAATGGATGAATTTAACGTATAAGCTTTTATTTACATACCATGGATAAACTACATAACGTCTGTCACGGAGTGTAGTTCTTTCATTTTCTTTTTCCACCCAAAACTGTTTGTTTTTCAATTGAATTGTACAGGTGACCGTAAAGGTGGATAAATTTCAGAATTTTTTTTACCTGACAAAAACCTGGCATTCTAACATGATGTATATTTGTTATATTCATTGTATATGATAGAAAAATATATTGCAATCTGAGAGTCCTCAGTGTTTGATACCTTTTAATGGTTAACTGAAAAGATGGTTAGCATAGCAAGCTTTTGAGACACTATGGCCCCTTCGTCAGGCTGATAATGACACAGATCCTGAAGACACATACATATATACTATACTTAAACAGGATGAGATGGTGCAGTAAATACAACAGGTGACATAAACCAGGGTCAGGCTACAGGGGAAGGTGGGGGGGGAAGGAGCTGGTAAAGTGAAACCAAAATTCTAAGGTAAGAGGAAGAAGTGTCAAAAGTTCATGGCCCTCTAGCTTGAGTCTGTTGCAAGATGTGATATCCCCAAACGCCCTTTCATTTTACATTAAAAACCCATGAATCCACGTGAACATGGAGGATTACTTGAGGAGACTACACCTAACGGAATTGTTCAGCGATGAAGAGGACTCCGAACCCAACTGGGCCGAAGGAAGAGAGATCCTGACGACCAAGAAAATGTTAGACTGGACACCTAAATCTAATCCTAGAAAATAAAGGGAGACAAACTAGGCGCAAATAGTGTCCTATCACTGATGTTTAGTGAAAGGTGTGTGTGAAAATACAGGTACACTAACCTGTATCAGTTGTGATCCCCACAACTGGTTAGTAGGCGTTTTGCATATGACAGCTGCCGCTGGACCTCCACCACCACTTCGCACGTGGGAAGAGAATCAGGTATCAGGATATAGGTGTCCACGGTCCGCGCTGCTATCACTGGGGAATTATCCCTGGATGCTTCAGTTGGTCCCCCAAAAAAGACAGGAGTCCTAGGGGTGATGTGACGGTTCCTTTATTCCACTTCCACCAACGCGTTTCGGCGCCCCTCTTGGCACCTTCCTCAGGGTATTACATGCATGTCATAATTCATCCTTTTTATAAGGCACAAAATGGTGACTCCTCCTGCTATAGGGGGTGTGTTTGTTTACCTTGATGATGTCAAAATCATCATCAAAGTGGGTGTTGCCACAGATTTTGGCTCCATTTTAGTGAAATACTAGTTCTAAGCATCAAAATTAACATTCTTAAACTGGGTATACATGATAAAAATCGTTACAATGGAACAAAGTGTAAAAAATGGTAAAAATTTGTGTAAAAGTGGTAAAAGAGATTGTTTCAGCGCTGAGGAGATTAGAACCAGAAAGAAAAAAACAATCCTTTTCTTGAATTTTGGTCTCTTGTCTACCTGACATACCTTTAAGAGCTGATGACCTGATACCAGAAAGTCCAAGAACATGCACATTCTACATACTTCCCAAAATTCACAATCCAGGGAGACCAATCATTTTATGTGTGGGTACCCTCACCGAACAAATTTCTGGGTGGGTAGAGGGTGTTCTCAAACCCCTCGTAAAAGAGACACCCAGCTCCATTTGGGACACAACTGACCTATTGAATAAACTGTCAGAAATAGGTCCTCTTCCAGAAGGAACCATCCTCACCACCATGGATGTGGAATCTCTACAGTAACTTCCCACACCAGGATTAAATGACTGCAAAATCTTCCTGGAAAACAGGAATTGATGCTGATGTGATGGAGCTCATAAAATTCATCCTCATGCACAACTACTTTATATTTGACGACAACATATATTTACAGGAGACTGGCACAGCAATGGGAAGCAAAATGGCACCACAATATGCAAATTATTTCATGGCCAAGCTTGAAGGTGACTTTTTATCCTCTTGTCCTATCAGGCCTCTGGCCTAGTACTGTTATATTGATGACATTTTAATCATCTGGTCAGAGTCTGAGCAACAGTTAAAGACGTTCCATGAGCACTTTAATCAGTTTCATCCCACCATCAACTTAACACTCAACTACTCCTGCACGGAAATCAGCTTTCTGGACACCATCATTAAGCTACAGAACAATGAAATAGAGACATCCCTGTACCGGAAGCCAATTGACCGCCCAACATATCTCTGATGGGACAGTTTTCATCCAAAGTACATAAACGTTATTGTGTACAGCCAGGCCATCAGATACAATCGAATATGTTCCAACCCTACAGACAGAGACAATCACTTTACGGACCTCAGAAAGACCTTTTTGAACCAGGGCTACCATCCAAGAGCGATCGAGAACCAGATTATAAGAGCCACCAGAATATCAAGGAATCGTCACCTACATTAGAAAACTAAACAAGAAAACAACAGAGTTCCTCTCGTAGTAACCTACAATCCAATTAAGAGGAGCTGCGCGGAAACTGCAACCACTGCTACAAAAAGATGCCAGACTAAAATCAATATTTCTGGATCCCCCACTCTTGTGCTTTAGACAAACTCCGAATCTAAAAAACATCATTGTCCGAAGCGCCCTGTCCTCTCCAGCAGCAACAGGAACCTTTCCCTGCAACAAGAACAGGTGCAAAACCTGTCCATCTATAATGCCTACCGACAAGATAAAGATTCCTGGGACAACTTCAGTTGCGCCACAGGCAATGTGGTGTATTTAATTATATGTACCAAGTATCCAACAGCTGGCATGTATGTAGGGAAGACCAGACAAAAATTCAGGACAAGATTGAATTCTCATTGCCACTCTATAAAAGAAAAGCGTATGGATCTACCTGTAGCAAAGCATATTTGCAACCCTGACCACAACAGTGAAACCGATATGAATCTGCTCATTTTAAAAAGCAACAGAGAGAGAAGAATTTGGGAATACAAATTGATAACGACCTTTGACACATTCAAACAGAATTAAAAGTTTCACATGGAATCATGTGTTTTTATGTAAAATGCAAGGGCATTTGGGGATATCAGATTCATGGGTTTTTATATAAAATGAAAGGGCATTTGGGGAGAACACATCCTGCAACAGACTCAAGTTAGAGGACTATTAACTTTTGACACTTCTTCCTCTTACCTTAGAATTTTGGTTTCACTTTCCAAGCTCCTCCCCCCCCCTAGCCTGACTCTGCTTTACGTCACCTGTCATGTATTACTTCACCATCTCATCCTGTTTAAGTATAGTATACATGTATGTGTCTTCAGAATCTGTGTCATTATCGGCCTGACGAAGGGGGCCAAAGTGTCCCGAAGGCTTACTATGCTTACCATGTTTTCAGTTAGCCATTAAAAGGTATCAACCACTGAGGACTCTGATTGCAATATATTTTTCTATCTACTGGCTAACACGGTATAAATATTCTTTACCTTGTACATGATAGTGTAAAGTACAGGATAAATGTGACCCAAGGTTTAAAAGTAATCCAAAGTGTTGTGTGTCCCAAAATGCTACAAATAATTGGTTCAACTTAACGCACAGAAAACAAGTATCTAATAAAGTCCATCATGTGTTAACACAAATACGGTATGTGGAATTTGCATGTTACTCATAGCACAAAGGCTCTGGAAAAGTTACATGGCTACCTCTAGAAATTAATCCATGAAACCTCTGCTTCCAATCCAGATTCCCTCCATCCTAAGCCCCATATTGTACCATTAACCGCATTTAACTTGTTGACATTACTGTAGCAAGGAAAGCCCATTTAATCCATGGGGTGCATGTCTCCAAAGACACATGCTGGGCTCAATTTATTGGGTGCTACGATTTTTTGTGAACTACAATGTATAGGGTACTTGGTTGGCAGATTTGCATTTTCACTCTTCATCACATTCTCCAACTCCATTATATGGTAGAATGAATGGTCTCATTCAAAACTACTGCTCATCACTGAAAAACCAAGCCTCATGTATGGATATTTTAAAGGGCAAACAAAGTTATGGCTCTTGAAAAAAAAGAGTCGTAAAAAACAAGAGTGTCAAAGACAGAAAATTGCCAGGTTTGGAGGGGTGTAATGGGCATTTTTTAAGGTACGTTAGTTTGACATGTTTATCGTGGTAATACTACTTACTCCTCTCTTCTCCATATTTTAAACAGAGGATTGTTGCTAAATGAAATTGCACTTTTTTATGATTTGTCTATTGTTATTGTATGTTACAGTCCAGAAGGTACCAGTGGCAAATCCAATGAGACTCCATATCAAGGCCTGTCTGGTAGGAGCCAAGCTGTAGGTGCCATTCTCAGCATTCTTCTGGTGATTCTTGTTGCCTGTTTAGTTGTACTACTGTTGTACAAGAAAGACAGAAGGTGAGATGGCATTATTATGGTTGTTGTTTTAGTTACTTCTTATATTTACACTTTGTTTCCAAATGGTATATGAGCCAAGCATAGTAAGGGCATAGCCTAAACGGTATTCTTATATTCCATTTACCATGTTTCCATTTTCAGTGTAAATCCACATTAAATTGGAAAAATTAAGTCACTTGGGTGACTTTAAATGAGCTATGGTCAAAGGTATCGATGCTTGATTTGGTGGGCCAGCATTTAAAGAATAGTCAACCTTGTGAAGTTTTCCCTTCCATTATGGACATGTCTATACCATTCTGTCTAATGAGCAGTGCAAAGCAAGCAAACAGTTGGATCATCAGTGTTGTATTCAACTGTAATGTCTTAATGCATAACTTGTTGTTCCTGCAAACACATACACTGTGTGCAGAATTATTAAGCAAATGAGTATTTTGATCACATGATACTTTTTATACATGTTGTCCTAACTCCAAGCTGTATAGGCTTGATAGCCAACTACCAATTAAGTAAATCAGTTGATGCGCATCTCTGTAATGAGGAGGGGTGTGGTCTGACATAAACATCCTATATAAGGTGTGCTTAATTATTAGGCAATTTCCTTTCCTTTGGCAAAATGGGTCAGAAGAGAGATTTGACGGGCTCAGAAAAGTCCAAAATTGTGAGATGTCTTGCAGAGGGATGCAGCAGTCCTGAAATTGCCAAACGTTTGAAGCGTGATCACCGAACAATCAAGCGTTTCATGGCAAATAGCCAAATAGGGTTGCAAGAAGCGTGTTGGGCAAAAAAGGCTCAAAATAACTGCCCATGAATTGAGGAAAATCAAGCGTGAAGCTGCTAAGATGCCATTTGCCACCAGTTTTACAATATTTCAGAACTGCAACGTTACTGGAGTATCAAAAAGCACAAGATGTGCCATACTCAGGGACATGGCCAAGGTAAGAAAGCCTGAAAAACGACCACCTTTGAACAAGAAACATAAAATGTCTAGACTGGGCCAAGAAATATCTTAGGACTGATTTTTCAAAGGTTTTATGGACTGATGAAATGAGAGTGACTCTTGATGGGCCAGAGGCTGGATCAGTAATGGACAGAGAGCTCCACTCCGACTCAGACTCCAGCAAGGTGGAGACAACTTCTTCAAGCAGTGGTACAGGACGAAGTCGGTATCGTTCAAGAAAAACATGATTTTCATTCAGAACAATGCTACGTCACATGCATCCAACTACTCCACAGTGTGGCTGGCCAGTAAAGGTCTAAAAAAAGAAAAAATAATGAGATGGCCCCCTTGTTCACCTGATCTGAAACCCATAGAGAACCTGTGGACCCTCCTAAAATGTGAGATCTACAGGGAGGGAAAACAGTACACCTCTCGGAACAGTGTCTGGGAGGCTGTGGTGGCTGCTGCACGCAATGTTGATCGTAAACAGATCAAGCAACTGACAGAATCTATGGATAGAAGGCTGTTGAGTGTCATCATAAAGAAAGGTGGCTATATTGGTCACTCATTTTTTGGGGGTTTGTTTTTGCATGTTGGAAATGTTTATTTCTAAATTTTGTGCTGTTATATTGGTTTACCTGGTGAAAATAAACAAATGAGATGGGAATATATTTGGTTTTTATTCAGTTGCCTAATAATTCTGCACAGTAATAGTTACCTGCACAAACAGTTATCCTCCTAAGATAGCCAAATCCTTAAAAAAAACACTCCAACTTCCAAAAATATTAAGCTTTGATATTTGAGTCTTTTGGGATGATTGAGAACATAGTTGTTGATCAATATTAAAAATAATCCTGTACAATACAACTTGCCTATTAATTCTGCACACAGTGTAGGCTATAACAGTAGAAGACCAATTTGGGTGTAATTTCCAATGCCTCATTTACACATGTGTTCTATCTTTTTTTTACACAAATCAAACACATACCCTTTAGATCAAGGGTGCAGCATGTGGCCAACAATACCATTATTTGCAGCCCTCAACCATCTAGTCACAAACATGCGTGATTGTGCCTGGTAGGTAGCTGGTCGTATGTATTTTCAATGTCAGGGAATGTGTAGTGGGTAGCACCTTCAAGACAGATAATAGTGCCGTAATGTTTGGCTTTCTCTAGGATAACCTTATTTTGGTATAATATGGTAGTCCAAAATGTAGTAGATAAGGGGAAGAAGTAGCCATTCCTAAGTGCTGCTATATTTATTTTGGTATATTAAAGAAGAGGAATTGGAACTATTTCAGTGTCTCAAATTATCTACAAGGAATAGAGCTGAATCCATGGATCCTCCTTTCTCGATTATTAACATTTAAAAATACATAACATTGCAGTAGAAAAGCACTGTTCAAATAAATCCATAGTTCTGGTGCACCATGTTGATGGGAGTGTCAGAAATCGTCTGAGTTCAAATAACTATCTCATGGCCTGAATATAGACTGCAGTGCTAGGGCTGGCCATGCTTCACGTGACCAACAAATTCAACTTTCTCCTATAACTCTAGGCACCCCTATTTATTTTTTTTTTTTACTTTAGTTACTACAATAGTTGTCAATGGGCAAAATGTTAGTATCCTCGGTGGAGTAGAAAGGCAGTACTCAATGACTTACAAATCTTCAAAATCTAATAGTTTTTGTTGATTTTATTTTTTGGTTTCTGCACCTAGTTTGTAGTTTGTTACTGCGAGTAGTTGAAGCAATCCAAAAAAGTGGTTCCGAGTCAGACAGCAAAAAGAGCAGTTGTCGAAAGTGTAAAACAGTCAACGTAAAAGGAATAATACTTGTTTAATTGAGCACTGTAAAATAGTAAAACAAATGGAGCGTGTCCAGACATTTAGAGATAATTTGAAATTTTTATTACGGTATATTATGAGCCACCCTAACGGCCAATTCATGCGCAGCAGTCCATACTCAGACCATGATACATGGATGTCTGTATTCAGCCTTTGGTTCAAGTAACATGAATACTTCGTCAGGTATGAACATTTCAGGTTGGTGAAGGTTTACTATTGGTGTGGGGAATGTTTTTTGGTAGTTTCGTGGCAGTAGTTTATCCTATGGCAGGATGAATTTGGTAGCACATTGCCACAAGGGCTATATAGGTATTGATTGGTTGAAGAGCTATAAATACATGTTTACCCTGCATATCAATTTCCACAGAATTATCTACTTTAAAAATTGCCTTGTGGAGTCTGTTGTCTACAACTTTTGTCTGGATGAAGCTGGATCCCATAATTCCCCGCTACTCCGAAACCCATATTGGGATACCCAAGTGATGGGTGTTCTAATATGGTGCCCCCTGGTGGTACCAGCCCCTTGCATGGTACCACCAGTTCCCATCCACACGTCCCTGTAAATAAAGGACAGGGCACAGGGGGCAAAGATAGTGCACAGAAGGGCCCCAGACAGCGCACGGTGGGGCAGAGACATTGCATGGGGCCCCAGACAGCGCATAGAGGTCCAGAGACCGGTGTGCACGGGGCCCCAGACAGTGCACAGGGGGCAGAGACTGCACAAGGGGAAAAGCGAGTGCATGGGGGGACAGCTCAAAGGAGAAGAGAGCACACGAGGGGCGTAGACAGCACAAGGGGAGAGAGACATCTCACTGCGGGGATAGCGCACAGGTGAACAATGAAATGGACAGCATTTGACTTAAATATGAATGTCTGAGCAAAGGGTCTGAATACTTATGACCATGTGATATTTCTGTTTTTCTTTTTTTAAGAAATTTGCAAAAATATCTACATTTCAGTTTTTTTCAGTCAAGATGGGGTACAGAGTGTACATTAATGAGAAAAATGAACTTTTTTGAATTTACCAAATGGCTGCAATGAAACAAAGTGAAAAATGTAAAAAGATTTTAATACTTTCTGTACCCACTGTATGTCTACACAGGCTGTTCAGCCAACCCCAAGATGTCAAAGCAGCACATTGGTATCCCTGAAATGGCATCGCAAGGAAGCTGATTGCTACCCAAATTCACATTTGATCCGGATCATGGCGCTTAAGTGCCGCTGTCAGCAAGTGACCGTGGCATTTAAGAGCGTAACAGCAGTGATTGTCATGTACACTAATCGTTGATGTTAAAGGCAGATGCTGGCCATATAGTACAGCCGGCATCATCCCTCAGTGGAGCCGCTCTGCTTCTGAGCCCGCTCTAATGTACCTGACTCACTCCATGTTTTTTTAAGTCAAGATGGTGTGCAGGGTGTACATTAATGAGGGGATGAATACTTTCCGTACCCAGTGTATGTCACTAGTGAACTTTGTTGTTTTTTTTCAGCATTTGATTGCTTAGCAGCTACAGAATGTTACCTGCTATGGTTTAGTTGGCAAATAAATATAGGTAAAGATTGACTGAAATGTGTGTGTGAATAGCAGAAGATGAAAGTGACAGGTAGGTTACTTCTGTGTGAGTGACTGGCTGCTGGAAAGTGCTGATAGATGGGTGAGCATCCGCTGTCTGATCACTCAAACAAGATGCTCCCTCCAAAGACTGTTAATTAGATTGTACCAGACTGTGTTGGTGTAAGGCCAAATTTACATTTTCAATATTTGGTCGGTATTTTACATCGGTATTTGTAAGCCACAATCAGGAGTGGAACAATCAGAGAAATGTTTTAGGGTATGTGCACACTTTAAGTACCATGGTGCAGACATTTTTGCACTGTTTCTGCATCTCTGGGTAGAAAAAACACAATGGGAAAAATGCAGTTTTTTAATGTTTTTGATGCATTTTTGCAGCTCATTTTTGGTGCTAATTCCTCTCGTTCGTTGGTATGGGTGAAATCTGCAGCAAGAACGCTAGAAGACTTGACATACTGCAGATTTAAGGCTGCCTTCACATTTGCGGACCCCTCCGCAGCGTTCTGTGGAGGGGGATCCGCAATGTGAGCGCAGCACCGCAAGCCCCTATCTTTATAATGGGAGCGCACGGTGCTGCGCTTGACAGCCCATGAACCGTGCGCACCCATTCACTCCCATATGTGATCTGTGCGCAGGCGGATGTCTGCGCACAAATCATCCAGTCTCGTCCGCACCAGAAATGCAACATGTCGCGTTCGTGGTCCGCAAATGTGAAGGCAGCCTTAATATGCACCAAATCTGCAAGGAGAAAATACTCAGAGTGCTGAGACTTCAGGATTCTCTTTCACTTTGAAGGCATTAGGAAATCCTCATTTTGTGACAAATCTGGCTTGAAAAAAACGCATCAAAGCAAGACAAAAACACACCTTGTGCAGACAGCTTAATGGAAACACGTGCGCTATGTTTGCATTTGTCACCCACTCTTGGTTGTAGTTTGCAAATGTCGAGTTAAAATACTGACAAAATACTGAACGTGGCATAATGGGTAGAAGAAAGCCATAGAAGTTTTCTATTGGGAAATATGATAACTTTTCTCTCGGACAACAAATAACAGAATTCAGTCATTGTTAATCTCTCACTGCTGATTCATGATTTACTTTTCTAACTATTTTTTGTTTTGGTTCAATATCTAAATGACGAGTTACACCTTTATTTTTATTTTAAGGGAAACTGTAATGTACAAGCTAACCAACTGCTGCCGGAGAAGTTCCAGTGTGTCCTACAAGTACACCAAGGTAAATGGCGGGGTTCAGAATCTTCAATAGCTACCCACACCAACTTAATTTCCACTGGAGTCAAATCAGTACTCTCTTAATGACGCAGGGACTCAAGTATCATATCTTAGATTTTTTTTTGGGCTAAATATTATCAGGTTGTAATATATACAGTAATATTCTTATTTTAGAATGTAGTAATTAGGAGATAAAAAGAAAAGTAAACCAATCATATAATTACTTAATTCACTCTCAATTTCTCAACACCAACTTGTTGGGGGGGGGCGGAGGGGTTTGTGTTTTTTTTTTAAATTCACAATTTTGCACTATAGCTGATGTATTTTTTTGTCTTCTATATACTCATTTGAGGAATTCCTTTTGATGGGATGAATTGGATCTTCTTGGGGGGGGGTGGAAAAGAATTTAGCAATTCCACTGTATCATTTATGTCGGCTTTCACTGTGCAGTGAAAATGACTTGCCCAACTTTACTTTGCTGATCAGCAGAATTATACGAATGCAATATATATGCATATTAATATTTTATTGTTGATTTAAGTTCTTTAGTGGGTTTTAAATAAATGTAGAACTGGAATTATTCAATCACTAGAACAATACACAATTTAGGAGCTCCCAGGAAGGAATTTGGTAGTGTTCATGCAGGTAATGAAGTTTGCTCTAAATGTGCGGTTTTATTGCTTTCATAAGGATTTTGTTACTTTGTTGTTGGGCCTACAGCTACTACTGTTGCTGCTGACCCAGTTGCTTAAAGGGAAGCGCCCATGTTGTTTTGTGATTTTACACTTCCCCCATTGTTATTTAGATCATGCTTTGTGCATTACTAGCATGATTTTCTAAAAACAAAGTTCCATGTAAAACTTTACATGCTGAGGTGACTGTATTAAATACCTTGGATCTAGTCATAGGGGAGGCATCAGGCACTGTCACTCAACTTCATTTATGATATTTTTTTTAACTTCGGCACGCCTCCTGCATTGTATTATATTCCATTACGAAGTGCATAACTAAAAATCACACGATGTCAAAGATCTGTGGTGATGTCATGATCATGTGATCCTAATAGGTGAAACTAGAAATGGGTTGAACTAGATGGACTTAAAGTCTTCCTTCAACCTTAAAAACTATGTTACTATGTTACTATGTAACTCAAAATGATTGAATTTCTCAGTTCTGTACAGGCCTGCAAAGCTACGCCCAGTAAGGCACATGGTCATGACATCACACAGGTCCTTAACCAACTTCTAATATATTTCAGTTATAGCACTCTACCTCAATCACAATGCAGTGGGTGTGACAAAGTTGAAAAAATATCATGAATGAACTTGATTGACTTGACTGATTGCCAGCCCGATGACTGTTCAGGTACATAATGCAAACCTCTAAGCATCTAAAGTGCTCTTTTATGATAAATACATGGATTTTATTTTATTTAAACAGGATAGTGATGCACAGTACATGATCTAAATAACATTGGAGGCGGTTTAAAAACATAAAATAACATGCCAATTTCCCTTTAACAATCACCTCCATGCTTTCAGACTGTTTGAATGTCCTAGACAAAGGCAGCTACAGGAATGCAAACACAGTCTGAAAGTATAGAGGATATTGTTAAGCAGCTAGTTCCGCAGCAGCTGACCCAACAAGACACTAACAAACTCCTTGTGAAGTCAATAAAATTGCACATCTGGAACAAACTGCATTGCTTGTGTGACCTCTAGCTTAATCCTACCTGAGAGTGTGTGTCCATACAATTGATGGAGAATGTGGGCAGAAGTCCCAAAGAGCACAGATGAGAACATATTAAACACTTAAGGGCCTGTCACACGCGTCAATGTCGTCAGTGAGATGATCGCTGACGACATTGACGGCTGATTGCTGGTGAGCTGTCACACAGACAGACTCACCAGCGATCAATTGACCAGAGACATCATGGAAACGATTTAAATATCGTTTCCATGATGTCTTGCTCCCGCTGCCAGCCTGCTGGAAGCGGGAGCAGGCTGGTCTCCAAGGTAAACTGCGGGTATCTAGGCAGCGCGCGCTGCCTAGATACCCGACGTGTACCTTAGTTACCAGCCTCCTCCGCTCACCGGCTGGTATCTAAGGTACACAGCGGGTAACTAGGGACCCTAGTTACCCGCTGTGTACCTTAGATACCAGCCGGTGAGCGGAGGAGGCTGGTAACTAAGGTACACGTCGGGTATCTAGGCAGCGCGCGCTGCCTAGATACCCGCAGTTTACCTTGGATACCAGCTCCCAGCGCTTGTGAGAGGCGCTGGGAGCTGGAATATCGCTACTCCCGGTGTCACACGCAGCGATGCTGCGTGTCCACCGGACGACAATCGCCAGGTTTTAGAGCAGGTTCTAAAACCTGGTGATCATCAACCAGCGATTTATCGCTGGTTGATTCAGTATGTCACACGCGTCAATATCGCTGCAACGTCACTCGCAGCCGAGATCGTGCAGGCGATATTGACGCGTGTGACAGGCCCTTTAATGTCTTGGCTAAAGGCAGCTATAACTCATTGTTTAGTCTATAATCACCTGAGCTCCTTGGGACGTCTGCCCACATTCTCCACCAATTCACACACACACAGATAGGCATTAGCTTGTGTTAACACAGGTAATGCAGTTTGATCCAAACATGCATTTTTATTATTTTTGTAAGGGATTCCAAACAAAAGTACCTTCTGTACACAAAAATAAAGAGTTAACTTAGCAATCATGTATCTGTCAGTGCACACTCACCTGAACAGTTTACAAATTCTCCTGGCGCAAACTGTCCAAAAAATAGGGTTACCTTCTTGCCAGTCCCCTTCAACCAGAGTTTCTGTGGCTTCCATCATCAACAGAAGTGTTCATCTTCATGCACAGCTCACAGTAAGGAGCCTGATCACTAAGCAGTTCCCACACTCTACACTCTGCTCAATCCCTAGCAAACTCAGACACCCAGTTAAACACATACCCTGGACTTAGTCAAAGCTAGTCAGGTGCATGTAATCAACACCTGCAGTACTAGGATTAAATTCAGTCCTAACCCTATGCTACAACAGTTAAACCTTTGTATTGTAGTGTACAATTTGTTCCCAGTAAATGAATTTTGAAAAGCTGTGTGGGGACTATGCTGCGATACGTAATTCCTGAACAGCTTTAGAATATATGATTTCTCTGAAAAGCCATAGCATTTCATAGTCAGATTTACCTGGCTGAAGTGACACAGCCAGTGGTCTCCCTGTATTTCAGGCAGCATGATCTGAGGATGAGTTCTCTTTACGCATACAATGGTTAGGTTACCCTACATTTTTGTCTTGATATAATTAATAAAAAAGGAGAAAACTAACCTTAAGCACCTTTTTAATCTGAAAGAGCCATCATTCCAGCAGGAGTTAGGTCCCATCTTGTATCTTGTGGGCTGTGATAACCTGGTTGGACATTCAACTGCAGCTTGTAGTATCTAAATATAAGACTTTGTGTTTCACTAAAGTAGTGACGTCTGCATCATTATACCAGCAGTTACCATTCTGTAAATGCTGATTTTATTATGCAGGCTCCACTCTTTTAGTCAAAAGCTACATGCTCTAAGGGTACCTTTACACGCGGCAACTTTTCTAGGAATTTCACTGGCAACTTACTGGTTGTAGTGAAATCATGGACACATTGTTCTATCTTGTTGCTGTGTACAAATGGAACAATGTGTCCATGATTTCACTACAACCAGTAAGTTGCCAGTGAAAGTCCTAGAAAAGTTGCCGCATGTAAAGATACCCTACAGGATGCCGTGGAGGGCTGTGGGGTACCATACAGAATGATGCGGGTTTGTTTTTAACCTGCTTGGGCAATCAGCCCTTTTAGGCTGCGTTCACACATTTGCGTATTTTGCTGCGCTTTTTTGCGCGCGCTTTTTGCCACGTTTTTTGGCCGCGCAAAAAAGCGCAACAAAATACGCAGGGGCTTTCACACACTGCGCTTTCTTTACTCCAGAAAGCGCAGTGATGTCACAGAGGGGAGGAAGAATCCTTCTTCCTCCTCCCCTCTGTGACAGCCCCATTAGATTTCACAGTGTATTAATATACACTGTGAAATCTAAATTAAACAGAGGCAAATGTATGTAAAATAAAAAAGAATGAATACTTCACCTGTCCGACGCCTTCTCCCGCTGTCCGGTCTCCGGTTCTAAGTGAGAGGTGTACTGACAAGACCTGTGGTGACGTCAGAGGGGGGCGTTCCCAGCGCTGATTGGCTGTTCGCGGTCATGTGATATGTATCACATGACCGCGAGTGCCCGGGAACACCCCTCTGACATCACCACAGGTCCTGTCAGTACACCTCTCACTTAGAACCGGAGACCAGACAGCGGGAAAAGGCGTCGGACAGGTGAAGTATTCATTCTTTTTTATTTTTCATTCACTTGCTTTTGTTTAATTTAGATTTCACAGTGTATATTAATACACTGTGAAATCTAATGGGCGGCCACAGCTGTCACAGAGGGGAGGAGGAAGCAGGATTCTTCCTCCCCTCTGGGAGAATACGCAGGAGCAGCTGCGTAAACAATTGACATATCAATTGTTTACGGAGCTGCGCTTTCTCCCAGAAAACGCAGTGCGTATTTTTGCGCAATGTCTGCACTGCAAAGTGAATTTCACATTCACTTTGCTGGCAGACAAAAGGCACATTGCGTATTTTGAAAAGCGCACGTAAAAAAGCGCAGCAAAATACGCAATGTGTGAATGCAGCCTAAGAAAGTACTTAGTCAATTTCTCTTAACTTTTGCAAAATGTTATATATTTAAACAACCCATTTTGATGTAGGTCTAATGTGTGGTGCATTTTAAGCTTGCTTAGAAAAGGCTTATAGGGCTGCACTCTGCTCGCATCCACATTAGCAACGGTCCAACGGTATATCTAGAGATATCGGCCAGGGCCTTTGCATGATCAGCATATATTTTGGTAAACATGACGTAGCTGACCCCACTCAACTATAGATGTGTGAATGAGTAGGCCTGGACTACCCCTTTAATGGGAATAATAGCATCAGCCACAGGGTACAGAGTACAGTGCTTGGACAATCAATGCAGTATTCTTTTGATTGATGAAGATAAATAGCTAGGTGATGAATTGCAATTGTAAAAATGCTTTTCCTCTCATTCTAGCTATTGCAATATTTAATCTCTTATTCCCTTTCCGATACAATACTGTTCTCTTCATCTTTAACAAAGCTCAAGTGTTCATGTCAGTAACTGCATGCCATCACCGACAGAAATTTTTTTTATGATTAAAGGGAATCTGTCAGCTGATTCATGATTTCCAAATCAAATGCAGCTTGAATCATAGACTGGTTCCTGTATCCAAAGTATCAGTTTTACTCTGAAACGTTTGTAGCATTTCAGAGAAAAATTTGGTTGAAATTGAAACCACGGACAAGATAATTAGTCCACTGCTGAGATGTCGCCCCATCTACAGACAGAATCCATGATCCAAATAAATAGACAGGGAATACAGCCAACATTCATATTAAAATAAATTACTAACCTTCATAACTTTCAATGCTATACACCTTTAGTTAGGTAAAAAAAAACGTTTTGTTGAGTTGTAAGTACTGTATTTTCGGATTGTAAGACACACTTTTGTTCCCCCAAATTTTGGGGGAAAGTGGTGGGTGCGTTTTATAATCTGAATCTACAGTTTTATACTGTGGGTGGGGAGGGGTGGCACTTTGGAGCGGTGTCAATGGGCTGGATCAGGCAGCAGAGGCAGCGGGAGGTCACGTGCTCCCGCTCATTAGCCTCATTTAATATTCACTGCACATGCTGCTGTCCATCACCTTGGTGTTGAAACAGCACCCCCATCGAGGATGTGGCCCCACAGTCACCCTATTTGTCCCTTGCTGGCAGACATTGCTCCACTGTCCCGGATATGGTCCCCCTCCTGTCACACTATATGGCCCCACTGGCGTTCAGACTGTAAAATAACAAACGCTGTTACTCACCTTCCGTTAATCACTTCGTGCTTCAACTGAGTGGTGACTTGCTGTATTTTACAGTCTGCATGCCAGTTGGGGCCATACAGCATGATGGGGAGCCATATCCGGAACGGTGGGGCTATGTGTGCCAGCAGAGGGGGACATATAGGATGACAGTGGGGCTGTGTGTGCACCAGCAAAGGGGGTCATATAGCATGACGGGGGGGCCATGTGCCATCACAGTGGTGGGGCCATGTGCCATCACAGTGGTGGGGGTCATGTGCCATCACAGTGGTGGGGGTCATGTGCCATCACAGTGGTGGGGGTCATGTGCCATCACAGTGGTGGGGGTCATGTGCCATCACAGTGGTGGGGGTCATGTGCCATCACAGTGGTGGGGGTCATGTGCCATCACAGGGTGGGGCATGTGCCATCACAGGGGGATATGTGCCATCTCGGGGGCAGGTGCCATCACAGGGGGACATGTGCCATCACAGGGGAACATGTGCCATCACAGGGGAACATGTGCCATCTCGGGGGCAGGTGACATCACAGGGGGACGTGGGCCATCACAGGGGGCCATGCGCCAGCACAGGAGGAAATCTGCCAGCACTGGCGGACATGTGCCATTGCAGGAGGAAATGTGCCATCACAGAAGAAAATGTGCCAGTGCTGGGGGCCATGTGCCATCAGAGGGGGACATATGTAAGATAATGGTGCCATATCCAGGATAGGGGACCGTGTATCAGGATGGGGAATAGATATACCAGGATGGGGGCCAGAGATACCACGGTGGGGGCCATATATACCAGGATTGGGGCCATATATGCTGATTGTAAGACTGACACTGGAATTATAAGATAGACCCCATTTAACATTAAAAAATGTTTTTTTTTCTTTGTTCCTTCACCAAATTTGGGGGTGCGTCTTATAATCCGGTGTGTCTTATAAAGTGAAAAATACGGTAGTTTGACTGCATGTTTAAATGTATACAGTGATTACAATGATTTGCTTAATTTATCTCCCTTTAAAGGGCTATTCCCATCTCCGAGCTCCTATCCCAATATGCAGTAGGTGTAATAATATTAGCACATGCCTCCAACTAGAAATGTAGTATAGTTCTTCTGATCAGCTATGTCTCTTACCTCATGTGCAGGGGATTACAGTTTAGGTATCTATGATTATGACCATGAATAATTAGCTCACTGAGTGGTCATAACCATGGATACCTTATTTGTAATCCCCTGCACATGAGGTAAGGCTGCTTTCACATCAGCGGTTTTTGAAATTCGCGGCAGATGCGGTGAAAAAACTGCATCTGCCGCGATTACCGCATAACCGCTGAACTTGCGGCACAGTTGCGGCAAGCCCCATGCAATGTCTACGGGGCTTGTGGTAAGTGTGCGGCAGGTGCGGCAAGTGCGGTTTCGGCAGGTGCGGCCGCGAAAAAAAACGCGGTCAGCTGCGTTTTTTTCGCTGCCGCAAGTGCCGATGACGCACCTGCCGTAAGCCCCCATAGACTTTGTATGGGGCTTGCCGACCTTGCCGCAAGTGCAGCGGTAATCGCGGCAGATGCGGTTTTTTCACCGCATCTGCCGCGATTTCAAAAAACCGCTAGTGTGAAAGTACCCTAAGGGCCCTTTCACATCAGCGTTTTTTTTCAAATCGCGGCAGATGCGGTGAAAAAACCGCATCTGCCGCGATTACCGCATACCGGCTGCACTTGCGGCGCGGTTGCGGTTTTTGCCATGCAAAGTATAGGCGTACTGCGGCAGGTGCGGCAAGTGCGGTTTTGCACTTGCGGCAGGTGCGGCCGCGAAAAAAACCGCAGCAAGCCGCGGTTTTTTTCGCGGCTGCACCTGCCGCAAGTGCAAAACCGCACTTGCCGCATCTGCCGCAAGTCCCCCTATACATTGCATAGAAAAAACCGCAACCGCGCCGCAAGTGGAACGGTTATGCGGTAAACGCGGCAGATGCGGTTTTTTTCACCGCATCTGCCGCGAATTACGAAAAAACGCAGATGTGAAAGCACCTAAGAGACATAGCTGATCAGAAGAACTATACTACATTTCTAATTGGAGGCTTTTGCTAGCATTAATATTATTACACCTACTACATAATGGGATTGGATCTTGGGAGATGGGAATAGCCCTTTAATTACACATTTTCTGACTTCTCTTATCCACAATTTCCATTTCTATACTTGAAATACTCATATTATGCTCATCTGTACAGGTTTACTTTGATTTAATTTACCTCACTGGTTTTTCATTGTCCAGATCAACACAGAAGAAGAGGTGGATAATGAAACTGAATGGCTCATGGAAGAAGTGTCTGGCAGCCATGGAAAACCACATCAAGAAAATGGTCATGTTAGGAGTGTGAACGCTCGAGCCTTCACGTCACTGCACGTTGATGATCTAGATAGTGAAGATGAGGTTTTAACTGTCCCTGAAGTCAGAATACAATCTGCAAGAAACAAACAGAGAAATCCTAACCAGTCTGTAGGCCAGTACGCTGATGAGAACTTGATAGGAATAGCTAATGGAGGACAAGAACAGACTGGAAAATCCAGATCTGCTGAGCGTAAAAAAGAGGACCACCTTCCTGTAGCTTCCTTTCATGATGACAGTGATGAGGACATGCTTAATGTCTAGTTCAACACTGCATTATTAACCCCTCCTCCTAATTGTGCCTAAAAAAAATTTTTGTTTAAATGGACAATGCTCCTGCAACCAAATATGCGCAACTTTTTTTTAATAACCTTTTATAGGTTGAAATTAAATCGGTACATGGGAAGACAGGGAATTTTTTTCCATTCTCGGCTTACAGCAGTGATGGAGTTTCTGCACTGGAGACTTGAAGGAAGCTTTATGTGCAGTGTTTTGTTTTAAGAATCCCTGCACTAAATGGTAGATATAATCATTGTAACTTCCTTTCTTACTACGGGAGCTGGTACTTTCTTGTATTACGTAAATTGCTCTTCGCAATCAATGAAAGTCAGAAGATACTCGCTAATTGTTTTCTTATTGGATCCTCTGTCTCTGGCAACAAATCAAGTGTGACTTATTTATTCACTTGAACTACAACTCAGGTTGACTGTATGAAGCAGAATACTAGTCCTGCCGGCAGGGTGTTAAATTAATGAAGGGACAGATCACGAAATGCACTCCTATTTGGTAATATTTACAGGTACCATTGCATTAAGACTAGACTATGATTTATTGTGTTAGGAATATCCGCTTTTTGTTTAAGTGATCCATCCTGAAGAAGTATTCTTTTATAAATATATGTACATATCTGCTGCTGTCCTGTGCACGGTGTCCAATAGAAAAACTAAGTTATTACAATGTGTCAGAAACAATCATTAAACTTGAATCAGAAATATAAGGCCTGTATGTAGCATAAGATCAGTTGTATTTATGGTGTTGGCTTAAAATATAATTATTTTTTCATGACAATCAATCATTTCATTTATAACTATAAACTTATGCCCAACAGAAGAACATTACTAACTATAAATAACCAAAAGAAGAACATTCAGAAGTATAATGTCCAATGAAGAACATTCAGAAGTATAATGCCCAATAGAACATTCATACCTATAATGCCTAATAGAACATTCAGAAGTTTAATGCCCAATAGAACATTCATACCTATAATGCCTAATAGAACATTCAGAAGTATAATGCCCAATAGAACATTCATACCTATAATGCCTAATAGAACATTCAGAAGTATAATGCCCAATAGATCATTCATACCTATAATGCCTAATAGAACATTCAGAAGTATAATGCCCAATAGAACATTCATACCTATAATGCCTAATCGAACATTCAGAAGTATAATGCCCAATAGAAGAACATTCATAACTGTAATTCCCAATAGAAGAACATTCTTGAATATAATTGCCAACGAAACTTATTTTGCACTCATTACCTTTTAAAGGAAATATCCACTTTAGGCATCTTTTATCATTAAAATGTCTCTCGTAATATCAACACAGAGTTCTACAGCTGTGACCCTGATCATTGGAGTGATTTAGGCTGTAATGAGCAATTAGTCAATAACAGAACCAATAATATATTACACACTGAAATAAAAATGGGTCCTCCAGAGGGAGAAACTCGTAGTTACTCCCATTAATAAGAGATTGCCCCCTTCATAGGCAATTTTTAGTGGAGAACATTACAACACATCTAATGCATTGCTGCTTTGTTATACATAACAGCTACATACCTTTGTAAATACCATCCCATTACTCTTTGCAAAAACATTTTCAAGTTAATGGCAACCTAATAGGTCCCCCATGACTCAAATTAACTCTTCGACTAGTTGATGGGATGTTAATTTCCTTAAGGGGGAGTCACACGCGTCAATGTCGTCAGTGAGATGATTGCTGACGACATTGACGGCTGATTGCTGGTGAGCTGTCACACAGACAGACTCACCAGCGATCAATTGACGAGAGACATCATGGAAACGATTTAAATATCGTTTCCACGATGTCTTGCTCCCGCTGCCAGCCTGCTGGAAGCGGGAGCAGGCTGGTCTCCAAGGTAAACTGCGGGTATCTAGGCAGCGCGCGCTGCCTAGATACCCGATGTGTACCTTAGTTACCAGCCTCCTCCACTCACCGGCTGGTATCTAAGGTACACAGCGGGTAACTAGGAATCCTAGTTACCCGCTGTGTACCTTAGATACCAGCCGTGAGCGGAGAAGGCTGATAACTAAGGTACACGTCGGGTATCTAGGCAGCGCGCGCTGCCTAGATACCTGCAGTTTACCTTGGATACCAGCTCCCAGCGCTTGTGAGAGGCGCTGGGAGCTGGAATATCGCTACTCCCGGTGTCACACGCAGCGATGCTGCGTGTCCACCGGGCGACGATCGCCAGGTTTTAGAGCAGGTTCTAAAACCTGGCGATCATCAACCAGCGATTTATCGATTCAGTATGTCACACGCATCAATATCGCTGCAACGTCACGTGCAGCCGAGATCGTGCAGGCGATATTGACGCGTGTGACTCCCCCTTTAGACTAGTCAGTCCAATTACCATGTTATCACACCTCTTAGGTGTCATAACATGTTTCACAATTGTCTGCGTCATCGCCAACACTCTACGGATCTCACACTTGCGTGCAGCTTTGTTCACTCACATCATTCAGCCTCTGAAGCCGGTTGTATGCCTCCCGCCTCCAGAGAGGCACTCTGCACATGATCGGAAGTGCAGAAGATGACTGTTCTTCTGTGTTCATGAGACACCTTCTGTACTTCCAGTAATGCACAGTTCTCTGATGCCGGGAAGCGTACTCTCAGCATCAGAGACTCAATGATGTGAGTGAACAAAGCCGAGCACATATGTAAGATCGGTAGAGCGCTGGCAATGATGCCGGTCATGTTACAACAGCCATGGGGGCCAACTAGTCTGTGGAAACTAATGCCCTATCAGCTAGTCAGAGGGATCATTTGCATATCATAAAAACAGACTTAAGAACTATTTATTCTAAGATCTATTTGTGTTCATTGTAATAAAGGGACTTTAGGCAGGGAATATATATATAGATAGACACAACTGCTGGTGTCATTGGAGACCTGACTGGTTCCATTTCAGTCAATTTTAATAAGTAAAAGAAACATGGTGTATTATTTTTAATGTATGTAAAGCTAGGTTTATCGTTGTATTGAAATATCATACTGTATGCATCAGTTATTCCTACCATCTCTCAATGAGCTTAGGCAATAATATGACATTTTCAGGTTCAAATACAGAATTCAATGGGGGATTCCATAATGTAATGTGACTATTTAATATTTACATTTTAAACATGACTTATTTCAGACGCCGAAAATAAATTAGCTTGTTTACATGTTGAAAATATATAGAAGAGGGTGCTCCAATCATACAGATGATGGAATTCTGACTGAGCTACATTCCCCCACCCTATATTAATTCCTTCATTTGGCCAACAGTTCTCTACTGAGTCCTCCACCTTTCATCTCGGCAGAGCACTCCTGGGTTTTCCATGAGCGAGCCGCTGACAGACTTTTCTGGCAGTGGCTTATCTTCCAGAGAACTAAAGGATTGGCTGTTGTAAATCTGATGTGCTGAATCCTTTTCTCTGCTAACATCATTTTTTTCATAAATATGAAAATACTAAAAAATGACTTGTCGTTTAAATCAGATTTTTGTGTTTTTGCTTTTTTTTGTTATTTTTAATTTAGACAATTTTTTTCCATATCACAATCTGGTCACTCTGTTTTTTTTGTTTAGAATCTAGCTAGCCATTGTTTCAAGAAACAACAAATGTACATAGCCACAATGAACAGACTCCATTCAAATCTTTTGTATTGAAGTTTCTTATGAGCATGTGCAAAGGTAATAATGAAGATGGAGAAAGCAGAATCAGCCATAACATTACTTTTTGTGACTGTTGGATCCTGTGTTTTCAGCATTTTATAGAAATGCTACCTGTCACTGTAATGATGCCTCTGTTTATAAGTAGACAGCTGTAAACTCTTTTTGAAAAGATAAGTATGGGTACAAAAAAAGCCCAGAGACCAATGTTAAAACGGGAAGATTCTAATTTAGTTTTTTTTTATTGAAAAAAAAACCTTTGCCAAATTATTTTTTAAAACATAAGATGAAAAAAAATTGAGTTAAACAACAGATAATTTTCTGAAAACATGCTTATCATTAAAAGAAATTATCTTCATAGATTCTCATTCAGATATACATTTTTTCCCATATGTGATCTTCCAGATTAAACGTGTATCCTATATAGGGCAAATCCATTTTTAATTTTGACTGCCATGAATTAAAATCACAGACAGTACATGAATACACACTTCTGCTGGCATGTGCACTGTGGCTAATCAGACATTAAATATGAAGAAGATTCTGTGTAGTCTGTTTTTTACCTTTTCGGGAAGGGGGCATGAGATTGATGGTAAAAGCAGAAAAGAGACCTTTTCCAAACATTTATGAAACTCTGATCTAACACTTGAAAATGGCTTTGTTTGTTTTTTACACCTGAGGGCAAAAAAAGGTGAATCTCTGAATGGGGCCTAATTGTAATTCAGAAACGTTCTGCAGACTGACAACGAGCAGGCATCCTGAAAAATACATAGTATATTGGAAAGTTATTGCATGGGGTTTCTTTATTATAAAAGGATAGTTTTATTTTGTGATAAGTCTTTGAATCCTTACAGTGTGTGTAGTGCATGCTGTCAGGAGTCTCCGGTGTTGCCGGCGAGTGCGGCGGTCAAGTGACCGCAAGTATGTGATTTGCAAACTTCCAGACACATTCTGACTAGCTATGCTCGGTTTACTTTTAGTGAACAAGGCTGAGCGTGTCTGGTCAGCACGTGACTGTACATATGCATATAGTATACTTGCAATTACATGATCACACAAGCTCACCAGCAACTCTAAGGGTACCTTTACACACCACAACCGCGGGAGACATTTTTGGCGGCGATATTTCGTCCTGGCAATACGAAATTGCCAGGACGAAATATCGCTACCAAAATTGTCTCCTCTGGTTGTGGCATGTAAAGGTACCCTAAAGAATCCTGACAGTGTGCACAGTAAGGATGCAGAATAATATATAATAATAATATTGCTGCAGTCACAGTGTCTCTACAGCATCAAAGTTAAATCAAGTTAATTTATAGACCACCAAAAAACTCCAGAAAGGCCTATTTCATGATGTACATAACAATGTTTATTTAATGTAAAGAAATGGTACTATGCTTCCTTATAACTGTACTATTTAGGTAATATGCTAATCAAGATTCAAAGCTTCCTTTGGTGCAAAGGTAATGTGAAGTACACAAGAGTGAACATGCACAATAATAAGTAACATGCACATTACAGTATTATGTAAGAGCCAATACTTCTCATTAATCATTGACTACAGGTACGTCACATTTGTCTAATCTGCTGCCCAGTTTTGTATCTTCTGATTTCTTTGGGGTGATTGGTACAATTGACTTTTTTTTCCATTTTTGATCAAAATGTAATATAAAAGTATTGAGGAAATTAAAACATTTAAACCAAAAATAAGTCCTTGTGATTATTTTTTGTGTGTTGTAGGTCAAGCTGTAGAGTGCCGATAATTTCATCAGTCTCATGAGAAAACTATTTTGCCCCAAAGCAAACTAGTATCATTCCCAGCATGACTGTTCACCCAGAGTCACAAAATTGCTGTACTTAGTTTACTTTGTACTTTGTTTTTAGTTCTTTATTTATAAGGATATAACAAACCATCTTACAACGGAGTATGCAATATGCTCAGTTCAATGTAGTCAAGCCAGTCCAACAGTAGTGTATATCAAAAAAGGATATTACAAGTCTATAAAATATGGTATAACTACTGTATGATGACGAGCATAGGTTGAATAAGATCAATATTAGATAAATTTTCATTTAGCGACACAAGTGTCATGAAATGGTAAGGCAAGGAATATATAGACTGAAAAACAATGAGAGAGACAGGAAAAGATAAAAAGAAAAGGTGGGAGTGGGGAAAAGACAAAAGAAGGAAGGGGTGGGGAGGGGGACGTGGGAGGGTCACCCGACAGACCAATCACTCTGAGATGCCAATGGGGATCTGGGCAATAGAGGGGACAATGGATCATCACTTGCAGAGCAAGGAACTGTATCTCTGTTTGCTGGAACTCCATCCAATTTACCGACATTGCACAATACTTGGTCTGTGACTCCCGTAATGAAGAGGTCAACTCCTCCATGTACATGAGGTCATTAACTTTTCTGATCCGCTGTGAAACAGTGGGTGGAGTGGTCTTTCTCCACAGTGCAGGGATACAGGACCTCGCTGCCATGATCAGGAATGTAAGCAAGGAGTTCTTATAAACCACAAGAGGGATCTCATGATGTAAGAGTACGAGTGTTGGAGACAAAGGTAACTCAATCTCAGAGATACATCGTATCCCTCCTCCAATGTGACCCAGCATGATCTAAGTACATCACATTCCCAAAAGATGTGAACAAATGTGCCCGGTTCATCTCCGCCGCTCCAGCAGCGCACATCAACCTCAGGGAAAATTGCATGAATCTTAACCGGGACTCAATTCCACCTGGATACTAGTTTGTAACTGGCCTACTGGAATTTGTAATTAATGGAGGCGCTATGTGTGAGGAGGAATATTCTGTCAATTTGCGTTTAAGAGAATGTAATATTCTGCTCCGACTGCCATTGTGTGACAGAGTGTCGGGTTGGTTTGAGGGTGGCTTAGTATCGAGTATAACAAATACAAAGTATGCCTAATTAGCCCATAACCTGTACAGAGCAATTCAAATTGTCTTAGGGTGGTTAACCCTTCATGACCCAGCCTATTTTGACCCTAAAGACCTTGGCATTTTTGTCAATTCTGACCAGTGTCCCTTTATGAGGTAATAACTCTGGAACGCTTCAAAGATCCTAGCGATTCTGAGATAGTTTTTTCATGACATATTGGGCTTCATGTTAGTATTAAATTTTGGTCGATAATTTTTGCTTTTATTTGCAAAAAAGTAAAAATTACGCATAAATTTTGAAAATTTCGCAATTTTCAAATTTTGAATTTTTATTCTGCTAAACCAGAGAGTTATGTGACACAGAATAGTTAATAAATAACATTTCCCACATGTCTACTTTACCTCAGCACAATTTTGGGGCAAAAAATATTTTGGGGTAGGAAGTTATAAGGGTTCAATGTTCATCAGCAATTTCTCATTTTTCCAGCAAAACCATTTTGTTTTGTGACCACATCACATTTGAAGTTTCTTCGAGGGGTGTACATGACAGAAAACACCCAAAAGTGACACCATTACAAAAGCTGCACCCCTCAAGCTACTCAAAACTACATTCAAGAAGATTATTAACCCTTCAGGTTCTTCACAGGAACTAAAGCAAAGTAGAAGGAAAAAATGGATGTTTTAATTTTTCTAACAAAAATGTTCTTTTAGCCTCAATGCTTTCATTTTCACATGGGCAACAGGATAAAATGGATCCTAAAATTTGTTGGGCAATTTCTCCTGAGTACACCGATACCTCATATGTGGTCATAAACCAAAGTTTGGGCAGGCAACGAAGGGATGGAGCACAATTTGACTTTTGGAGCTAATGTTCCATTCAAAAAGTGAAATTTAGGCTAAAAGAAAATTTGTGTAAAGAAAAAAAAAAAAAAAAAGTGCATTTTTATTTTTACGGATGAATTTGTGAAACATCTGGGGTTCAAAGTGTCACCACCCATCTAGATAAGTTCCCTGGGGGGTCTAGTTTCCAAAATGGGGTCACAGCTCCAATGTTTAGGCACACAGGGGCTCTCCAAATGTGACATAGTGTCCGCTAACAATTTGAGCTGATTTCCGATTCAAATTGTTAGCGGACACCATGTTGCATTTGGGGAGCCCCCGTGTACCTAAACATTGGAGCTCCCCCACAAGTGACCCTATTTTGGAATCTAGACCCCCCCCAAGGAACGTATCTAGATGCACAGTGAGCACTTTGAACTCCCAGGTGCTTTACAAATTGATCCGTAAAAATGAAAAACTACTTTGTTTTTCCCCAAAAACTTTCTTTTCTCATTTTTACGGATTAATTTGTGATACACTTGGGGGTTCAAAGTGCTCACTATGCATCTCGATACGTTTCTTGGGGGTCTAGTTTCCAAAATGGGGTCATTTGTGCGGGAGCTCCAATGTTTAGGCACACAGGGGCTCTCCATACATGACATGGTGTCCGCTAACGAAGCTAATTTTCCATACAACTTGTTAGTGGACACCATGTCGCGTATGGAGAGCCCCTGTTTACCACCAGCACAAGGGCAACTGGAAGAGTTGGGTTACATCAGCAGAAAATGGCGCCTCTAATGAATGCGCTATTTTCTGGGGTGGCTGTGGGTTGCAATTTGCAGTGTGGGGGGCCCACAACCTTTGGGTCTCTCCACACTGAGGATTACAGCCCCCCAGCTGCCCAGTTGTACCTGGCTGGTAACCAAAAATAAGGCAAAGCTCCTTCATTTTATTTGCAGAAGTAATTAAAAAAAAAAATGTTGTGGGGCTTCGCCGTAATTTTGGTCCAGCCAGGTACAACTTGGCAGCTACGGACTGCCACCAACCCCCAGCTGCCTCGTTGTGTCTGGCTGGCAACCAAAAATACAGCAAAGCCCATCTTTTTTTTTTATTTCTAAAACTAATTCTAGAAAAAAAATGACGTGGGGCTCTGCCATATTTTTGGTCCAGCCAGGTACAACTAGGCAGCTGGGGGCTGGAATCCTCAGCATTGAGAGGCCCAAGCGTTCTGGGCCCCCCCATGCTGCGAATTGCAGCCCGCAGCCGCCCCAGAAAATGGCGCATTCATTGAAGCGCCATTTTCTGGCGCTGTACCCAGACTTTTCCAGTTGCCTTGGTGCCGGAGGCAAACTGGGTAATAAAGGGGTTAATGCCAGCTTTTTAATTGGCAGCTGGCACTAAGCCCGAGATTCATAATGTTGGGTCAATGTTAGACCCGGCCATTAGGAATCTCTAGTAAATAGTCACAAAAAAAAATACACCACACAGAGAAAAAGCTTTTTATTTGAAAAAAAACAAAACAAAATTCGAACTCCATCTTTATTATAAAGATCTGACGTACTCCACAACGAAGGTCCCACGACGCTCGATCGCCTCCGAAATAGACCACAACGAAGGTCCCACGACACTCGATCGCCTCTGCTACATCCACCGTCCATAGCGGATCACTGCGGCCGGGCTGTCAGATCGCTACTCTGCAGCCCGATTCCCCTGCATGGGGATCGAGCTGCAGAAAGCGATCTGACAGCCCAGGCACAGTGATCCACTAAGTGGATCACAGTGCCTCGACTGCCAGATCACTATTCTGCAGCCTGATCCGCCTGGGCTGCTAGATCGCTATTCTGCAGTCTGATCCCCCCCATGCAGGGGGATTGGGCTGCAGAGAAGCGGCAGCGCCATCTTGATGAAGATGATGGGGAGTATCCCCACTCCCTCCAGCGCTCCAGCCTATAAGAGGGGCTCTGACCGCCTTTTCTATAGCTGGAGACAGGATCACTATGATTGACTGTTTCAACAGCCAATCACATTGAACCTGGGGACTGGGTGGGGAATCCACTCCCCCTGACCTCGAGCCTCGGTGCTCTGTGATAGGAAACACAGAGCACTGGGGCCCGATGACGGTTACTGCGGCAACGGTGCCGCGGTAACCGCCATGACGTTGTGCAACGTCATGGATCTGAAGGCACAGACTTTCACTTCAAGTAATGTTTGAGTTTTCTTGATAATCAGTGTATTACAATGGGTTACAGCATTAAGTATTCATTTTAGTGTAATTAAAGTAGTATAATGTACAAAGTACACATTCTTTAACTAATAACTCTATATTGTTGATAAGTATGCTTGATATAATCATCAATAAAAGGCACAGACTTTCATGACGTTGCACAATGTCAAAGGTCAGGAAGGGGTTAATACAGGATCTCGGGGGCAATGAGAGCAGGAAATTCCTTAATTGTAGACATCTCCACCAACCCAAAGGGATCGGTTTGTCCCATGACATCAATATGTCAAACAATGTCCATTCGTGTCCCCTCCCAGGGCTTCTACCCTGTGTTTCCCAGCAGCTATCCAACACTCAAAAATCTTGTCTGATCTAGCGAACGCAAAACGGGGATGACTCAGGATAATTGTGAGCGGGGAGCAAGGCGAAATTGCTGAGGTGCGTAGAGGTAATGCGTTGTAATATTGCAGTGAAGCCCCTATCATGGGTAAGATTATAAAGGGTCGGGGCTGATGTCATCACCCATGGAAGCCTGTCTAAAGGGATGGGGCAGATGTTTTGTTAAAACTGGTCCCAGGCTTTATGGTAACAGGTGCTGCACAAGTCTTCCATTCTGGCCAGGTGTACAGCTAAGTGATATCGTTTAAAGTCAGGTAGACCGATACAACCATTTGCTTTAGGTCTAGAAAGGATTGACCTCCCGAGTCTCGCAGATTTCCCCGCTCAAATTAATTTATGTTGTATAGAGGAGATCCTCTTGAAAAAGTCAAGAGGAATCTTAATGGGCAAAGTTTGTAGTAGGTGTAACACTCTAGAAGAATGTTCATTTTCAGGATCTGGCACCTGTCAAGCCACGAGAAGGACTATTTGGCGCATTTCCCGCAGTCAGACTCAATAATGTTTAAAACGGGGGGAAATTACTCTGGTAGAGGTTATTTAATTTGGCTATCAATTTAATCCCCAGATAGGTCAAGTGGTGACAGGCCCAGTTAAAACTGATCGAGTTTTGTAAATACTCAACTACCTGGGTAGGTAGATTAATATTAAGTGCCTCAGATTTCTTAAAATTAATTTTAAAGTTTGAAAGCTGTGAATAGTTGTGAAACTCTTTCATTAAATTTGGTAGAGAGATAACAGATTTGAAATAAAACAACAAATTGTCCGCATATGCCGCGGCTTTGTAAGAAATCTTGTGCACCAAGATTATTGCAGTTAGAATTAGCGCTCACATGTTTTAGGAAAGGTTTAAGGGTGAGAATAAAAATCTAGGGGAAAGAGGGCACCCC
This sequence comes from Allobates femoralis, assembly GCA_033576535.1. Taxonomy (NCBI): domain Eukaryota; kingdom Metazoa; phylum Chordata; class Amphibia; order Anura; family Aromobatidae; genus Allobates; species Allobates femoralis. Next base: position 464,532,227 of record JARQOC010000001.1, read on the forward strand.
TGGCGCGTGCCATTGAGGATGTTGAAAGACTCAGACAACACACCATTCACTCGGACTCTGGCAGTTGGTCTAAAATATAGGGCCAAAAACCACCGTAACATGTTTGTACACTAACCCCAGGAACTGGAGAGTCTTCCCCATGAAAACCCAGTTAACTATCAAACACCTTTTTGGGATCTTGATAAAAGCATGGATGAGACAGAGCCGGTCCTGGCCTGGTAAATCAAATTGATAGCTTTGGTGGTGGTGTCACGGGCCTCTGTTCCTGTCATAAAGCCAGCTTGGTCCGAGTGAATGATTCCCAAGGCAAGAGGGGAGAGCCTAGATGCAATAATCTTAGCGAAGAGTTTGATGTCCTTGTTAAAAAAGAGATAGGGGTGGTAGTTGCCGCACTGTCAGGTCTTTGTCAGGTTTTGAGAACAACCACAGGAAATTGCATAGACCTCATTAGTATAAGCACTGACACATGGCATATAATCGACTTGAGCAAAAGTGTCACTATGTACTGAGTTAAATAGATGAACCACCTGAATTTGCAAAGCACTTATTGTGCTGTGTTTACTGTTACAAAGAAGTTAATTTTACATACAAACAGGCTACATTCACACAACGTACGATCTGAGAAGGCAACCGGACCATTCTTAGCTTTCTGTATAAAAGGGAGATCCTTGTGGCCCAGAAAGAGAGAGTCTATCCTGGAGTAGGAGTCATGAACCTGGGAATAGTAAGAGAAGTCTGTCAGAAGGGTGTAATAGTCTCCACGAGTCAATCAACTGATGGTCATGTAAGGCCGGTTTCACACCATGGCCCATCTTATCCGGGGCTGTCCAGTGTGAACCGGATAGCCCCGGATCAGATTTCGGCCCCATAGTATCCCTATGGGGCCGGATGGCAGCTATTTGCCATCTGGTTTCCATCTGTCCGGCAGGATCCGGGAGAATTCAGATTTTTTTCTGCAAGCAACGTTTTTGTGTCCGGGGCAAAAATCGGCAAAAATCAGATCCTCCTGGATTCGGCACCCACTAACATGGAGGTCTATGGCGCCAGATCCGAGATAAAATCGGATGTGGCTCCTGGTCGGCGGGTGCTGACGTTTAGCAGCGAGCACTGCTAAACTTCAGCACCTGGAGCTGTCCCCTGCAGAGATTTCAGGACCTTGAAATCTCAGCAGCTGCTGCAATCTGCTGATTCCGGCAGAAAACAGGACCGGAGGGCATATTTGCCCTCCGGTTCTGTTTGTCCAGCCAGTCAGGTTCTGTCGGGTGTTTCCTGTAAAACACCAGAAAGAACCTGAACGACAAAAAAACGTGGTGTGAAACCGGCCTAACAGGCATCGAAGCCTTCGCAGTGCCGCAGGAGAGAGTGAAGATGAACCAGAAGATGGCGACATTTGGATCCCAGGCCACATTATATAAAGTCCCTGCCCAGCACTATGGTGCCCTCTGTGAACTCGTTACTTGGCTCGCAATCCTACCCTTGGCCATTAATAATCTGCCCAGTCTGTCACTCCTGGAATCTAGACGTTCCCAAGTAGAGAACGAGAGATACAACTACTAGTGCCTAGTGAGTAACTATTATAGACATCAGGGAACCAATAACTGGATAATTTAAAGGCCTTTGCTAAGCACATATGCGTCTTCTGAAGGAATGCAAACCTGGATGTTGGCCTTCCTGAGAACGTGTGCCAGAATCTACCTTTTTCCTGCACTATGGAGACCTCTAACATTCAGGGAACCACAGCGTATCTTGGAGACGCTGGAATCAATCATTCTCTAGAGGTGGAGAGGTTCCGATAGGCAACTCACCCAAGTGACAGGGAGAGGGTAGGGGCGGGAGCGTGAAGGAAGACACAGAAAGGGGATATAGGGGCAAAGAAGGAGGGAAAGGAGTTGAGGGAAAAGGATAAAAGTGAGAAAAGGCAGTCAATGGATAACTTAACTCCAGAAACAGAAGTAAAAATGGTAAAGCAGTAGATAAATCAGGAAAAGTAAAACGATTAAAGTAAGAGTAAAAACAGTCAAGACATTGTTAGCTTCAGTTGCTACCGAACTTTACAGTCTCCCATGGTGACTATTAGGAGACAGAGGTAACTAAGTCCTCTTGGGGAACACGGAAAACCACAAGGCAGCATGCCTCAGAACGCAGCGCTAAATTGAAAAGACATGAATTGAAACTCACCACACCCCTATCACGCCCCAACCAGAGCCTTACCAATAAGGGGAAAGAGAAGGGGAGTGGGGCAGGGGACCAAGAACATATAGGAAAAGTAACAATCACAAGGTAATATATTATGGGAATCAGACACCGAATAAAACTGAACCTAAAAATAAGGGGGCAAGGTTACCCCCAGGTCATAAAAAAGGATACTCAGACTGGTGGCTCTCTAATAGAGGAGAGGGAACACCCATAAGATTAGCATGAGTCCTCAATCACGGGGGAGCGGGGTTGCATTAAACCGTGGGCTCTCCTCGAAACTCTCCTTGGTCCTCCAAGTTGCTGATTTGAAGGGTGATGAAATTGCCTCCCCCTTCCCTTCTGGGTGGGGAGCCTGCATTCCAACCAGTCCAGCAGAGAGATCGAAGGGGTGTCCAGGAAATGAAAAAGGGCTGGCAGCTGATCCATTTTTTCAGATATAATTGGGCATCATCTCTCAGAACATTAAAGTGGAACGAGTGGCCCCACCTGTATGATGCACCAATCTCCTTGATTCTTTGCAATAGTGGGTACAGCATCCTCCTCATAGCTAATGTCCGTGCAGAAATATCAGGGAACAGTCTGATTTGACTGTCATCCAGAGTAATTGTACCAAACTACCGTGTTTCCCCGAAATTAAGTCCCCCGCGATAATAAGACGGGGGGGGGGGAAGGGCCTGCTAATATAAGTCCCCCCCCCCCGAAAATAAGACAGGGAGCGGGGGCGCTGCGCAATATAAGACCGCCTGGCGGGGGGGGGGGCGCTGCGCTATATATACTACCTTGTCCGGTGGTGTCCCCGCTCCTCTCCTGGTCTGCGGTGCGGTGTCCAGGTCCAGTTGCATGGTGATCGGTGCGGTGCCCGGCCGACTTCCTGCTTCCTCCGGCAATCCCTGCCCAGGTCAGACCCTGCGCCAATGAGAGCGCAGGACTCGTGACGTCAATCACCGCCCAGACGCGGCCAGATGACGTTGGGGCCTCTGATTGGCCCGACGTCATCAAGCCGCGGTGGCAGACCAGGAGAGGAGCGGGGGCACCACTGGACGGCCGGAGGAGCGGGGCATGACAGCGGGGACAGCACCGGTCAAGGTAAGAAGCGGTGCATGTGTGTGGTGTGTGTATGTATGTATATGCATGTGTGTGGATGGGGCTGGGGTTGGGGCTGCCAATATAAGTCCCCCCCTCCCCCCAAAAAAAAATAAGACAGGGGGCCACTTTTGGCCCCCAAAAAAATATAAGACACGGTCTTATTTTTGAGGAAACACGGTACTAGGCAGAATGGAGAATGTTCTTCACAGTAAAATAATGTAGCCTGCACAAAACGTTACGCGAGTTGGCAACATCGATGGGACCCTGGCGAGACACACTATGGATTATATCTATAGTTTAGGTAGACTGCAGAGGCTTTCGTGAGACCATGTTGAAAATAGGAAAAACTTTCTGCGGCAAGGCATTTGCATGGAGTGTCAGGTATGCCCTTAAGGCGATGTTATTTCGTCTGCCCCGGTTTTCTTAATCATCTAACAATAGGGCCATATTTTGCATGTGCAATTGAATGTCTGCCAAATTCTTTCCCATGGTGAAGAATTGGTCAGGAAGCAAGGCACTCTTCTCTTCTATGGAAGATGGCGTGAACCTAGCGAGTTTATGTCAGACTTCAAGGCTACAAATGCCTTCTCAATAAGAGACCTCCATTCTGGAGATCAATACTGTCCAGATCTTACCTGGTTGGGAGGGCTCTAATCAGCTCATACAGAGCCTGCAGATCTAATTGCAGTGTGTCCGGGGCGACAGCACAGGGAGCGGCAGTACAGGGAATTTCATCCCTCCTCTCCATTTCACAACTACCTCCTCTTGTCTCTATCCAACCCCAACCCGATTCCTCCATAGCCTGAGAGCCAGAAGACCCTCACCAGGTGAGCTGCAGGCCACAGTGGGTGTAGCGGGCATATTCTTCCTCTGTCTACATTTGCAGGCTTATCTGCCGCCGCCTCACTCCTGCCATCTCCAATGCTATTACGGTAGCGGCCATGCCACCTGGCCTCTCCTCCAGAATTAAGCGGTCCAGGGCTGTGTCTCATCTCTGCAGGGTACCCGTGGGGTTACAGGATGTTGAGTGCTTACCCCTCAGCATGGTAGGTGCAGAACAGGCCAGCTGAGGTTGTAATACAGGGCTGTGTTCCGAGGAGCTTGCTCTCCACACGTCCTCATGCCACCTTGGCTAAGCCACGTCCCCCATTTACTTTATTTTACTAAACATTTTACATTCCTTTTCTATTTCATAGGCATTCCAATAAAGGCAATATGTCAACAGATTTTCTAAATCTCATCTGAGCGTAACTTGATGTAGTGGCTGAGACCTTGATCCCAGCAATGTGTCACAGTGCTTCCTAGATTTGATTAGTTTTATCTGCTGTAGATCTATCAGTTCTCTAAAGCAAAGTTCTATAACCCCACCCACACCACTGATTGCCAGCTTTTCTGGAAGACTGCATAGGCAGCAAGCTGCCAATCAGTCTTGAGGGTTGGGTTATGTATATTTAAAGAATATCGAGGACTACATTGTAGCAAGGTTATTAGTCATTTAGTAATAATAACATCACTGTTTTAATAGCATGTGATTATCTAAACTACATGAGATATCGCAGGAATTCATTTTTATCGCTACCTTATGCTGTTCTGAGATTGGGAGGTTACAATCCGGTGGCAGGATCTCTTAAAATATGAGACGACGGTGTCGTCGGCTCAAGACCCCTCCCCGCTTGATGTAACTTCCCCCATGTTACCAATAAACAGAGCAACAACTAGTGAGTGCCGGCTTTTTCATCTACCGCAAATGTTGTAATGATACTTTATTGACGAGCAACATCGGCCATTGGTGTTTACACAAGGTATAAAGGCAGGACTGAGCTGTCCCCAAAAAAAGGTTTGGATCCGCTGTGGTGCCCGGCTCACTATCTTTTTAATTAATTATAATTATAGTAATATTAATTGTATTAATTTATATTGAGCAGAATTAAGTATGCTGACATCCCCTGTATAAACAGTATGAGCCCACACAGTACCTGACATACAGTGTGAGTTCCCACTTAAACCCTTATATACAGTATGAGTTCCCACATAGCTTCTTATATACAGTCATAGCTGAAAGTATTGTGACCTTTGAAATTGTTCCCAGAAAAAAAATTGCAATTACATATCGTTATACAGGTTTCTTTCCTTTGAGTGTATTGGAACAACACAAGAAAACAGGCAAATTGGACATAATATAATAATCATTTATATAGCGCTATTAATTCCTTAGCACTTTACATACATTTGCAACAGTGTCCCCGTTGGAGCTCACAATCTAAACATCCTAACAGGTTTCTCTTTGAAATGGAGGAAACCGGACTGCCTGGAGGAAACCCACGCAAACACGGGGAGAACATACAAACTCCTTGCAGATGATGTCCTTGGTGGGAATTGAATCCAGGACCTCAGCGCTGCAAGTCTGCAGTGCTAACCATTGAGCCACCGTGCCGAACCTCCAACATTTTGAGAAACAAAATTGTTGAAAAACATCAACAATTTCAAGGTTACAAATCTAGCTCTAGAAATCTTGGTGTTCCTTTGTTCACGGTGAGCAACATAATCAAGAAGTTTACAACCCATGACACTGTAGCTAATCTCCTTGGATGTATGTCAAATCTTGATGAAAGGTTGCAACACAGGATAGCAGCCCCAATCAAGTTCCAAAAAATGCAAGCTGTTCTGCAGACTTAGGGTGCATTAGTGTCAAAGTGACTTATCTGTCAACATTTGAATAAAATGAAATGCTATGGCAGGAAAGCCAAGAAGACCTAACTTCTGACACAAAGACAGAATGAAGCTGACTGTAGTTTGCCAAAATGTCCATGAGTAAGCCAAAATCCTTCTGGGAAAGCGTATTGTGGACAGATTAGACCAAGACACAGCTTTTTGGTAAAGCACAACATTCTACTGTAGTATCAGAAAAATTATTCCAGCATTAAGGCTCAAAGGTAATATCCAAAAAACTCATTGCAATGAGTAAGGACCCAGCTGGTCCAAAACATGTGCACTCTTGTAATTGCATCATAAAATTTTAACTCTATTTTTGGCTGATGACATTTTTTATGGAATAAAGTTTTTTGGATATTACCTTGGAGCCTTGACGCTGGAATAATTTTTCTTATACTTCGTTTGGATGGATTTCACCTGTCGGATTCTGTGGCAGCCTGTCTCCAAGCAGATGGTGAACTGACCCTTTTGCCTTATTACTTAAACATTCTACTGTGTACCAAAAATGGAATGAGGTCTACAAAGAACAGAACAGAGTACCTACAGACAAATATGTTGAAGGTTCCAAGATGTATTGGGATAGTTTTTCTGCCTCTGGCACTGGCTGTCTTTACTGTGTGCAAGGCATCATGAAATCTGAAGAGTACCAAAGGATTTTGGGTCGCAATAGAGTGCCCAGTGTCAGAAAGCTGGGTTTGTGCCCTTTGTCATGGGTCTTCCAGCAGGACAATGACCCCAAACATACTTCCAAGAAGTACCAGAAATAGATAAGAACTCTCTTGCACTTTATTTTTTCAGTGGCTAGCAACGAGTCCAAATATAAATCCCATTAAACAACTATGGAAAGATCTTAAAATATGAGAGACCTGCAGCAGTTTGCAAAAAAGAAGAGTGGTCAAAAATTCCAGTTAAGAGGTGTAAGAAGCTTGTTGATAGTTATAGGAAGCTCTTGATTGCACAGCCTTTGGAATACTGTAAATAACAATCAATTATTAAATTGAGGGTAACAACAATTTTGTCCAGCCCATTTTGGAAGATTTTTGTGAAATCATGTCCAATTTGACTTTTTGTTTTGCCCCAGATAGCCTTCTATATACATTATGAACCCCTCACAGCCACCTATATCCTGCATGAGCACCACCTATCCTCCTATTTACTTGGAGCCCTCACATAGACTGCTGTATACATTTATCACAAAATGAGTACATCCATCATATTTTTGTAAATATTTGATATCGTTTCATAGAACAACACTGAAGATAAAACACTTTTATACAAGCTGAACACTTATTTACATTGTATCCGTGTAAATTTGGTGTGCCCTCTAACTCTAACTCAATAAACAGCCGTTAATCTCAACCATTATCAACAAAAGTGATTACCCCCTTTGGGCACAATGTGTCCATTTTCCCTATTCAGCCATTTTCCCTTCTGGATGCCATGTGACTCCCTATTGTTACAAGGTTTCATGTATGAATGGGGGAGCAGGTGCGTTACATTTGATTTTCTCACTAACACTTTCTCTCATTCCGGTCACTGGAAGTTCAACATTGCTCCTCCTGGCAAAGAGGATCTAAAAAAGAAATAAAAGATTTTTGCTCTACATGAAGATGACGTAGTGTATAAAAAGATTACTACACCCTGAACCTGAGCTGCAGCATGGTGGCCAAGACCATACAGCGGTTTATCAAGACTGGTTCCTACTCAGTACAGGCCTCTCCATAGTCGACCAAAGAAATTGAGTGCACGTGCTCAGCGTCATGTCCAGATGTTGTCTTTTAAAAATAGAATTATGGGGGGCGTGTCCAACTGTTAATGGCGCTGGTCGCACACTGAAAGAGCTCCAGCAACCGACCCGTCTAACAGCGATCAAACAGCGTCCCAGCTGCCTCCAAATACTCCGCCCTGGGCGATCTACCTCTCCTGCCGTTAGTGCCTCAGGTGAGATGTCGAAAAAAGCTCCTAAACACCCCCAAACTGAGAAAAGACTTACGGATTATTTCTCCCCCGGCACACCAAGAGCTACTCTCCCCCAAGATGGCGCCGGCTAATAAGCGTCTCCCCCAGAACTCCGGTCCCTCAGCCAGCCCTGGCCCGCACACACGAGGCAAAGCGAAACAGACCACATCCGATGACGACGCTCCAGTAACTCAGGGCATGCTGAAAGAGTTACTGGGATCTTTCAGAGACTCCATGCTGTCTGATATAGCGGCGCTCTTGGGCTCCATTAGAGAGGAGGTGGGAGCTATCACGGAGCGCATGGATCAATTAGAGGGAAAGATGGGGGAGATAGCGAAAGCGCATAATAACTTGGCCGATGACCATACGATTATGGACAAGGAGATTAGTACTATTAATAACGTGTTACACCACCTAGAAGACAAATTGAGATGCAACAACTTCAAGCTACGGGGTGTCACTGAGGCTGGAGACATGGAGGATCCTGCCTCACTTGCGAGGGACTTTTTGGCGACGGCCCTCTCTAGTCTCCCTCCGGCCCACCTGGAGATTGAATCGGCCTTCAGGATCCCAAAACCACGAGGTCTCCCAGCGGGGACCCCCAGAGACATTCTGGTGCGAATGCGTCGCACTGGGATTGCTGAACAACTCCTCCGCAGGATGCGGCAGGGCCCCCCTATACGTGGCTCCTATTCCCGAGTCGCGGTGTATCAAGACCTGTCTCCTGGGACACTGGCTCGCAGGAGGGAGTTTGCCTCAAGCTGCGGAATTCTCCGTGACAGAGGCATCCCGTACACCTGGGGATCGCCTGTATCTCTGAATTTTCGTTTTGATGGGAGACGACACTCGTTCGCCTCACCGACACTGCTTCGGAAAACACTAAGATCATGGCGTCTGTCCCCTTCTGCCTCTCCGCGAAGGCGCGAAGATGACGTGGCCATACCACCGGACGATAATGGACCGGCCGAACAGGCGGCCCCAGGGGAGGCCGCTGTTGCATGACTCTCACAGATAAGGACAGTCACGGCGGAATTGGGTCGGTTGCTCCGACCTCTGACCTCTATTTGATTGGTTTATACACCGGTTAGTGTTACCTATAATCGAGTGTAATAGGGACAGGGGATCGACGTTCCAACGGGACAGGTCCCTTTGTTTCCTTCTCATGCCCCCGTTGGGAACCTGCGCAAACTGATGTTTGTATTGCAGGTTTGTACATCATATTCGTAACTTATTGTGTTATTGTATTCAACGTTTTTATGTCTAAGAAACCTTTCTCCTTTTGACATCTAAATCTCTCTGCTAGCTCACCCCCCTAATCTATTCTATACTTTTCCCCTTCTCTCCCCTTGCTTTCGACTCCTCTTCTTCCTCACCCTCTACACCCCTCCTCTCCCCCCTTCCCCCCTCACCTCTTCCCCCCCTCTCCTTCCCCATCCTTGAGGAAACTTTCCTTGCTTTCTTCCCTCTCTACTAATTTCCGGTTGCAAGTTCTACAATCCCCAGCTATACCTATGTCGTGCAAAATTGTCTCCCTGAATGTCAGGGGACTAAACTCGCCAGCCAAGCGCTCCTTCCTATGGAGGGAGGCGAAACGACTAGGCGCAGACATACTGTGTCTCCAGGAGACGCATCTCCTGGCAGCAGATAACAACAGATTGAAACACACCCACTACCCTCAAACTTTCCACGCTAATGCACCAAATAAAAAAGCGGGAGTCTGTATACTGGTGAAACATACAGTACAGTTCACACTCCTTTCCTACTTCGCAGATCCGGAAGGCAGATATGTGATTCTACGCTGTAACATCAGCGATGCCCTCTATACCATAGTTACAGTATATGCACCCAACACAGGGCAGCTGAGGTTTGTGAGGGCGCTCCTGGGTCGTCTTGAGGAGGAGGACACGCACAGATTGATAATCTGTGGAGATTTTAATTTGGTCATGGAACAACGTATGGATGTTTCATCCGCGTCGTCCAGAAAGGGAGTTGGATTGGGTGAATTCTGTTGGGGGCGTCGCCTTCACGATATCTGGAGGTACCACCACGCGGAGGAGAGGGACTTCTCCTTCTTCTCCTCCGTGCATAAAACATACTCCAGGATCGACTTCTTCCTGGTCAATGACCTGGCCCTGGAGCATTGTGGGTCCTCGGGGATTGGCCTGATCACCTGGTCGGACCATGCCCCGATAGACCTGGTGGTGAATCTGGGACAGGGGGGAGGCGCTCCCCGACGATGGAGATTGAACGCAGGCTTGCTTTCGGACAACGCAGTAGCAGAGTCCGTCGCTGATGCAATCACCTCGTACTTTCACACGAACGACGCTCCTGAGATCGCGGACGACACGCTGTGGTATGCCCACAAAGCGGTCCTCCGCGGCCTCCTTCTCCAAAAGGCATCTCAAGCTAAAAAAAGTAGGGAGCGCCTCATGGAAGGCTGGCTCTCAGAATTGCATAGGTTGGAAGGTCTCCATAAAGAATCCCCCTCCCAGCAACTTCTAACTCAAATCCGCTCCATTAGGACCCAGCTTCGCTCTCATTTGCTTTATTTGCACGAAATCGGGTTACGCAAAATGCGAACAAAATATTACGAATCCGGGGACAGAGCCGGGAAACTACTTGCGAACAGAATTCGACATAAAGCTGCCCGTTCGGCGATCCCGGCTTTGCGAAATGCTCAAGGCAATTTGGTTAGACACCCGGGGAGATAGTGGAGGTTTTTGCGTCCTACTATGAGGGTTTATACAACCTAAGGGATGATCCCTCAACTCCTCAACCCACTTTGGAGGCAATCTCTAATTTCTTGGACGGTTTACACCTCCCCTTGCTCCCTTCGGAGGCCCTGGAATCACTAAATAGACCCTTTACGCTTGCGGAGGTAGAGGGGGTTGCAAAAGCGGCTAAAGGGGGTTCGGCACCGGGCCCGGACGGGTTCGTTAACGAATACTATAGTATGTTCGGCGACATCCTCTCCCCCTACTTGCTTCGTCTCTTCAACAAGTGGCAGGAGATGGGTTCTATTCCTGGCTCTGCCTTGGAAGCCACGATTGCCACTATTCCTAAACCGGGGAAGGATCTCGACCGCCCTGAAAACTTTCGCCCTATCTCCCTTCTCAACACCGACCTTAAATTGTACGCCAAGTTGATTGCTAATCGGCTTGGCGACGCGGTTTCACTCCTGATCGACTTTGACCAAGTGGGGTTCGTGCGAAGTCGCCAAGCCATGGACGGCACGAGGAGGATGCTCGACCTGATAGAGGTGGCGGAGAAACGTGGGGTCCCCACAGTGTTCCTGTCTCTTGATGCCGAGAAGGCGTTTGACAGGATACACTGGGGTACCTACAGGAGGTACTTACCGCCTTTGGGTTTTCAGGCCCTATCATGTCGGCCATCCTCAGCTTATATTCCAACCCATGTGCCAGGGTTCTTGCATCTGGACATGTCTCTAGACCCTTCCGCATCACGAATGGCACTCGGCAGGGATGCCCACTCTCGCCCCTGGTGTTTGCCCTCCTCATGGAACCCCTGGCGATATCACTACGATCTGATCCAGGGATATCTGGAATTGTGGTGGGCGCCAGGAAGCATGTAGTGGGGTTGTATGCCGATGATGTTATAGTGATGACGGAACATCCATCCTCCTCCCTCCCAGTGGTGATGGAAAAGCTCGATCACTTCGCAAGTACCTCCTACTACAAATTGAATATCTCCAAATCAGAACTCCTACCACTCGGTGTGGGGAAGGAAGATACGGTACGATTGTCTGGAGCCTATCCCTTCCGTTGGTCCACTTCAGGGATTAAATACTTGGGGATAATTTTAAGCTCCTCCACGACGGTAGCCACACAAAACATCACGCACATTCTTGGAGACTTGTCCCGAGCGTTGGAAGGGCTCCCCCTATCCTCAATGTCGCTTATGGCTAGAATTCAAACAGTGCGAATGATGTGGCTTCCAAAAATCCTATACTTGTTCCGTTGTGTACCGATTCGTTACCCGTCCGGGTTGGTGGCGCGCCTCCAGACACTCATTAGTAGATGTGTGTGGGCTAACAAACCGGCGAGAATTAAAAAATCGATTATGTGCAAACACCTAACTAGAGGGGGTATGGGAGTCCCCGACGTAGAAAGATATCGCAGAGCTACGATTCTGGAATCGGCTGGAGGATGGTGGAGGGAGACTGACCTAAAGGGGTGGAGACAGATTGAAGAGACACTGACTGAGAGGGGCTCGATTCGGTCCCTCATTGTGGCGAAGACGGCGGGCATGGTCTCCCCGACTGGGATTCCGGGCACTGTCAAAGAGCTTCTCCGAGTGTTGGGGATTCTGGGGGGGGAATGGACCAGGATTCCTGTGGAGGGTTTCCCTCTGGGGGCTCTTAAGTGGTTCATCCCCTCCCTGAACCTCTCCCAATGGAGCGGCGGACCGCGGACCTTGGGGGATATTATGATCGGCCCTCGCCTCATGACCTGGAGGGACTTTTCTGAGAGCTTCCCAACTCTTCGGAATACTTTCTTATTGTTCCTACAAGTGCAACATTTGGTCCGCTCGACAGACTTTCAACATGATATGGCCCCTCCTCGTGCCCCATCAGCCTTACGACGCATTCTGACTGACGGTCCTCCCCCGAAAAAAGGACTTGCACAGCTCTACTCAGACCTTGCAGATCTAGAGTCCTCATCGAGCCCTGCTCACATCAGGGCCTGGGAAGAAGAGATGGGCATCACGACAAATGCAGAGGATTGGGAGGATGCTATCCATAGCGTCCTGGAGGCGTCCCGATGCCTCAACCATGTGGAACTAACTAAAAAAATACACCTACGTTGGCACACCTCCCCAGCGAAACTTGCGAAATTCACAAAAGACGCCTCACCACGGTGTTGGAGACAATGCGGTCATATAGGTACTCTGACTCACATGTGGTGGGACTGCCCGAAGATAAGCCAATTTTGGCTCCTCACTGCCTCCCTTCTGGACACAGTGACTGAGACCTCGATCCCTCTTGAACCCCGGGTTGCAGTGCTACACCTGGGCGTCTTGGCTTTTCCCCGGTGATCAGACGACTAATGACCTACGTTCTGACGGCTGCCAGACTATGCGTGGCTTCTAAATGGAAAGACCCACTACCACCTTCGATGAAAGACCTCACAAATAAAATAAATGTACTCTTCACACACGAATACTATCTAGCGCTGGACCGAGGGGCGAGAAGGTATGTCACGGAGGCATGGGACCTGTGGGCCCGGCACCCCATGGCACTGCGACTACCAAGTTAAACCATCTGCGCTCCTGGTCCTAAAAGGTTGGGGGTGAGGTGGATTGTAACCGGAGCACAATTGCCCCTACCCTAGTTCCTCTTCCCTTCCTCTTCTATGTCCTCTTCCTCGAGCTTCACTAAAACCCGCTCCAATAATCTAGGCTTTCTTCTTATTTCCTCTTTATTCCTTTATCTCTCTCTAACTGCAATGATGGCACGCTATATCGTGGCAATGTAGCACGATGTTGATGGTGACCTAAAGGAAAAGAAGATGAACGACATATCTTACTTTTACTATCACCATCCCTTGCGTCTTCAGGGAAGTACCAGTTCGGACTCTTAAGAGATCACTGGCATATGATCAGACAGAATAACAGAATTTGTACGCACTTATTGGTAATTACGGTCGCCCAAATGATCTCTAACTCTGTTGGGCTCCGAAGATTCTTCGTCACAACCTGCTGGTACACCCTATACAAACACACCCCAACACATGGGTGTTATCTCTTACACCTGAACTGTACTAACGGTGTAGTGCTTACACGGTGCCACCAATGACTCCATTTATGCCTTCACTCCTGTGCAACTCTTTATTGATTGACCCTACTGTATTGTTTTTTTTTTCTATTTTCTTAATTTTCTTTGATTATTGATGTATAATTCTTTACATGTCTTGTCAAAACTTATCCAATAAAAACTAAATGATGGGAAAAATAGAATTATGAATGCTGCCAGCATTGCTGCAGAGGTTAAAGGAGTGGGGGGGTCAACCCATCAGTGCCTGGACCATATGCCGCACACTGCATCAATTTGGTCGACATGGCTGTTGTCCAAGAAGAAAGCCTTTTCTAGAAATGATGCATAAGAAAACCTGCAAATATTTTTATGAAAACAAGCAGACTAAGGACATGGATTGCAGGAACCATATTATGTGGTCTGATGAGACCAAAATAAACTTATTTGGTTTAGATTGTGTCAAGCATGTCGGCAGCAACCAGGTTAGGAGTACAAAGACACCTGTCTTGGCTACAATTAAGCATGGTGTGATAGTGTCATGGTTAGGGGCTGCATGAGTGGTGCTAGTTGTGGGGAGGTACAACCATGAATGCAAATATGTATTGTGACGTCTTAAAGCAAAGCATTATCCACTCCCTTCAGTAAATGGGCCACAGGGCAGTATTCCAACATAACAAAGACTCCAAACACACTTTTAACATAATCACTGCTTTTCTAAAGAAACTGAAGGTAAAAGGTGCTGGACTGACCTAGATCCCATTTGAGAATCTGTGGGGCATCCTCAAGTGGAAGGTGGAGGAGGACAAGGTCTCTGACATACACCAGCTCCATGATGTCATTATGGATGAGGGGAAGAGAATTCCAGTTGCTACTAGTAAACTCCATGCCCAAGAGGCTTAAGGAAGTGCTTTAAAATAATGATGGCCACACAAAATATTGACACTTTGCGCACAATTTGGTCATTTTCACTTTATGGGTGTATTCACTTTTGTTGCCAGTGGCTTTTACATTAAAGGTTGTGTTGAGTTATTTAGATGGGTCAAAAAATTTACACAGCATCAGTGTTGTCCTATAAAAAATATTTACAAAAATGTAAGGGGTATACTTACTTTTGTGATATACTGTAAATTATGAGAGACATATACCCCCCACATAGCCTCCTATATACATTTAGTCCTGTATAGCCTCATATACAGGGCCGGCGTTAGCACCCAGTGCACCCGGGCAAGTGCCGGGGCTTTTAAGTGCCTGAGGGGGCCCACGCCATCTGCCGCAGGACAGCATTCCCCTGCCCTGTATTCTTTGATGGCTGTGGGCCCCTGGGCGCTGCATATGTACCCCCGACTGTGGGCCCCCGGGGGCCCCCTGTGTGCTGCTACGGTTCCCCCTCCAAACCTGTGTGGCAGATCATGCGATGTCAGAAGGTCACATGCCCCTCTGCACTGAGCTGGCAGCTAAATTCTATGATCTCTTGTACTTCCTGCCGGAGACCATAGATCATAGAATTTAGCTGCCGGCTCAGTGCAGAGGGGCATGTGACTGTGTGATAGTGCGTGATCTGCCACACAGGTTAGGCTGGTTTCACATCACGTTTTCCCTCAATCTGACGCTGTCTGTTGTAGATTGGATCGGATGCTCAAAATCGGATGCCACCGGTCCGATTTTTTTTATCGGATCCGATAAAATCAGACTGATGGCATCCGATCCGATTGTTTAACGTATCCAATTTAAATGGGAGAGGACTGTTGGAGGACTTGGAGTTTGAGCATGCTCAATACAGAAATTGGACCTGATTTTCCATCCGATCCGACCCCCATATTATTATAATCAGATCGCATCGGATCTGATGCGATCCTATTTTTGAAGCGGAGTCCAAAATCACAGCAGTCTACGATTTTGGCTGCTGCAGAAAATCGGACAGGATCAGAGGCAAATCAGATGCCATTAAGGGCAAATCTGATCCTATCTGTCCCCATAGGATAACATGGTGCCAAAATCGGATCCGATGCTGTCCTGATTTACAAAGGACAGCGTCGGATTGCGGGAAAACGTGATTTGAAACCAGCCTCAGTTTAGGGAGGGAGAGTGGTAGGGGGGCCACAGCAGCATACAGGGGCCAAGCACTGCAGAGTGTGTGCGCAGAGCGAGTGTGCGCAGAGCCCTGCAGAGTGTGTCTAGTGGCCACCGCTCTGCTATTCTGCAGCAGTTGCGTGCATGTGATGGGCAGGGGCTGCAGAACATTGCATCCCACCCCACCAACCCTGCATTGTGCATAGGTTGTTGCATTATGCTGATCACAGGTGTAGACTGAATGACTCTGCAGTCGCCAGTGGGCTCTGCTGTCCTGGTGTCCTTTGCTGTCACTGTGTTCTGCTGTCAGTGGACTCTGTTGTCTGTGCTCTTTCGTCCGGTGTGCTTTGCTGTCACTGCAGCAGAGAAATAGCTGCGCCAACAATGCGTTTGTTGTGCTGCGGATAATGTGTGTTTTTGTTTTAATTTCTGTCTCAGACTCTACCAAATTAATGTTTCTGGGAGAGAGGGTGATAGACAGAGCGAAAAAGAGAGCAAGTGAGTGCACAAAAAGGAAGGGCATGGGGGAGAGACATCATGCAGGGAAGAGACAGACGCTGGGGAGACACAGTACACAGGGGGAGACAGGCACAGAGAGGTGAGACATGATACAGGGGAGAGACAGGCACAAGGAGGGGAGACACGGCGCACAGGGGAAGTCGGGCTCAGAGAGGGAGTATATCTGTGGGGATTGTATATATATGTATTGCGGTTCACAGTGTAATATATATATATTGTGAGGTGGAACCCGCTTGCATAGCGACAAAAACACGTGTTTATAATTTAACCAATGTCTACCCGTTTATTTTTCACATATAATAACATAACCCGGGTAGCATGTTTACCACATTGCACATTGATTATAAACACCATACATAAATACCATACATTTACATATAACATTACATAACACTTATATTGCACATAACGATTATAGTAACCCGGGACCTGTTACCACCTCTCTGTCCCCATTGGAGCTCTAACAACCGCTCCCATGGTGGCTACGGCCTCCGGCCTATCTCTACATTTCACATACATTTAACAATACATCAGTTACCATATCAATGGGCCCTATGGGTCCCAATGGCGGATCCAGCCGCCTGGCTTTATTTCCCCCAGCTCCATACTACCCCGGAATCAGGACTCCAGCCTGACCGGGTTCTTACATACAGTATGTGATCCATCCTATAAGCCACCATGGACCACACACGTCCTTTCACACGCTCACAGCCCATCATATAGACATCCATGGACTGTGGCATCATCTGGGTTCAGAACAGGGATTGGCAAACCTTAGTATCCGAGACAACCATCCGTTACCCTACTATAGGAGCCCTATTAACCCCTGCATCTGACCTCTAGTACCTACATACATTCTGGATCATCAGGTCCTTTAACTGACTACTCTGAGTCGGACCCAAATGCGGTCTCTGCCCGCCTGCACACTTCATAAAATCGCCTCCCGAAGGGCTACATACAATCGCCTCCCGAAGGACTACACACATTTCGGTTCATCAGGACCTTTAACTGACTACACTGAGTCGGTCCCAAGGGCGGTCTATGCCCGCCTGGCACACTTCATACATCTGCCCCTATAGGGCTACATTCACTCGCTGGGTCTTTTAAAAAGCCATACAATACTTATATGGTTCAACAGGTCCTTCACTGACTAGTCGGACCTAATGGCGGTCTACGCTCGCCTGGCATGATTTACACACTATACAGAGTTCCCTCAATCACACGGGAACTGCCGTCTTACCGAGCATGGATCCGGGTCTCGCTACCTGTGTCACAGGTCCACCATGCATCCCCACGGGCTCCTTCGCGGACGTGAGGCGAATCATGTCCGGACCAGCGTCCACTGGGTCAGCCACGGCTTCCCCCTCCAGGTGCTGTTAGACCTCGGTCCTAAGCCTCAGCATGGAGCTAGCATGCGCCCATCATACACACAGAGCCCTGGACTGCTCTGCACTCTGACTGGACATCAGGATCTCAATGCTCTCTTGCTGATCTCTGGTCCCAGAATGATCCTCAGCAGGATCTCCGCTTCAACTTAGAAGTCTGTGTCCTCAATCACTCAGCTGGCAGGCTCTTATCGTGCCTGCCACTCCCACACTGACTCAACCAGCTGGGCTACTATTACTCAGGACACACCCACCTGACACACCCACCTGGGCTGTCAGCAATCAGCACCCATTACATTCCTCAGGGCCTCACTGATCTCATGAGCCACTCACAGCCGCTCATTAGCCTCATGAATGTTTCAGATCCACAGCACTCACAATCACATTTAACTCCTTGTGTTCAGGATAGGCTCACACAGCATCATCCACTATAAAACCGGCCAGTGTGAACAGGATCAAACCCTGATCCTGCATGTGATGCGCCCCGGCCATGGGATCATGCCGGCGGTGCCTCACAATATATATATATACTGTATATTTATGCAACCATTATGGCTTAAAGGAGCTCACCGAGACTCTTTCGCCCGGGGCCCACAGAAACCTGGAGCTGGCTCTGCTCATATATACCATAATCCCTCCACATAGCTTCCTAAACACAGCATGATTAGTGAAGGGCAAATGCAAATTCTAAAGTTCAGGGTCTGTATCGAACACAGTGTTCGGGCATGGACCCCGAACACTGACTTCCCTGATAAGTCCGTGTTACTGTTCGGGTTCAGCTGGGGGATGTAAAACTAAACAAAATAGTTATTAATAATCAGCATCATACTTACCATGGTATGCACACTTGTACTTCCGGCCAATCATTAACTTCATGGTTATTCACTGCACGGTAAATGCTAGAGTGTATGGGCTGCTTCCAGGTTACTGCATGTACTCCAACAGTCAAGCCCAGATGCCCACTCTCTGTGACAGGGTCTGCTATTGCCTATTGTGCCCCTCCTCCATTGTGCTAGCGTCTGTGATTGGTTGCCATAGGCAACGATCCTGACATCCTAGTAGTGTAAAAATAAATCATTAAAAAAATTACATAGAGCTTCACTGTATTTTTTATTCTCAGCACAGATAAGGCAGACAGCTATGGGATGGTACCCCAAGCTGCCTGGCTTTAACTTGACTGGCAATCAAAAATACACTGGAGCCCATTATTTTTAATTATTTAAATAAGTAATTTTAAAAATATGTGGTCTTTGCCCTATTTTTGATTGCCTGCCAAGGTAAAAACCAGGCAGCTGGGGTCTGATATTTCCAGCATGGTGAGACTTATAGTTATTGGGCCCCCAGGCTAAAGAATAGCAGCCTGCAGCCGCTACAGAAATTGGCACATTCATTAAAAGCGCTAATTTCTGGCACTTTACCCTTCTCTTCCAGTGCAATGGCATCGGGGTGATAGAAGGGCTTAATGACAACTGAGTATTGACAGGTTGTGATTACGTCCAGATTAATAACGTTCAGGTCTCTGAGACCCGCCTGACCCGCCCCAGGTCTGTGGGGTACCCGGTTCCAGGCGTTGATTCACGGGGGATGTCACGGGGCCTGAGTCCAGTCCCGTGGCACTGGTGGCCGATTAAAAAGTCAAGAAAGATAATGAAAGTAATAAAAGTAGTTCGTAACGCCACCTACTGTTTCGGCATGGGTACCGATGTTGCGGGTCAGACCTCCAGGGTGATGGTAGGGCAGCAATATTTTTACAGGTGGAGCGGGATCCCCGCGGCAGTTGTAGTAATTTTTACACAGGGAGGCAGCTTACCACATGGCTCAGTCACTTGTTCTTTCAATGCAGCAAGTGTGCAGCTCTTCAGGTGAGGGAAATAAAGTACATCACACAGTCTTTAACTCTGAACGGGTTTACTTCACGTTTTCAAGGCAAGTAGACAGATGGTACAGTCTTTCGGGTCTTTCTGGCCTGGGTTGTCACTAGGGAACTGGGATGACTCACTTAGGACCCTCGGTGGTATGCCTGCCGTTCCTTTCCGGTCCCTCACTGCGCTATCTTCTCCTGCTACCATGCAGTGCCTCCACGCGCAGAGCCTCGAGCCAGCTCCCAGGGGTCTTTGGTGGAGGACTCCCCTTTAGGTTCCCCTGACCCTAGTGTGGTATGCCTTTTTAAGGGATGTGCCAGGTCTTTGGCCGCGACTTCCTAGAGAAGATCGGGGCCTCCGGTTTAACAGCTCGGGTTTGAACTCCCGTACCGTTTTCAGAGCCGGTCCTCTGCCCGGGGACCAGACCCGTTTGGTCGGTAGTCATACCAGGTCCAGATTTGGGCGCACCGCATCGCCTGGTGCCACTAGGGTCTTCTTCCTGTCTCGACAACCTTCCTGCGTTGTCCTCACTCCTCACTTTCTCCAACTGAACTAACTGCCAACCCACCCATACACTTTTCTACCCCACCTGGCTCCTCCCACAGGACCGGGTCTTCCCTACAGGGGTGTTGTCTGTCCGCCTGGTTGGCCAGGAACCGCTGGTATGCATAATCACGTTCAGGTTGCTCTGGGGCCGGAGCAAGACCACGGCCCACGCTCTGGTCATGGCAGCTGTACCGACCCGTCCAGTCTGTCAATGCTGCTGATGTTCCCACCACACGGCGTGAGGCCCAGATGCCCCGATTTCTTCCGAGCTTTCGACCTCACCCCCTCCTGGCTCATCCTCCTCCACGGGATCCTGCTGGCTGGTCGGCTCCTCGTTTCACACTCCACGACCACGTCAGGCATCCCTCCTGAAATCTCTGCGGCCACTCCCTCGGGTGTATCGTACTCCTCTTGGTCTTCTGGCTTAGCTGCGGTCACCTCCTGGTCATCGGAGATTGGCTGCTCATCCCTGGGAACCTCGGGCTCACTAATGGGCTGGTCTCTTGCCCTCGGCTCCAGGTCAGAAGTCTTTATTAGCCCCAGCTCATCGGGCTCTACCCGTGCAGTACGCTGGGTCAAGGCAAAATAAATATCTGCGCTCCACCGCCGGAAGACCCACTCCAACGTTTCGTTGAGCTGGTTTTGAGATCTCTTGAGGGCTGCCTCCTAGTAGTCGGCGTCTCTGCCTCTGTTCAGGAACAAAGTGGCACCCTCCTCTGCGGCCTCTGGGCCACCGGCTTCTCCCATCTCACCGACTGGGTAGAGTGGATTTCTGGATGCCATAGCTGACCCATTGACTGCAACCGTCTCTCATCCGCAGCTCTCGCCTTGACTTTTTTTGTCCTCGCCCTTCCTGCCGCCATTTATAGCTTCCGACAGTTCAGTCTCAGGCCAGCCCCCTTGGCCTTTCCTTGGCAACAGGGGAGGGTCTGGGGTTTCGTGCCTCCTGCAGGGCCCTCCCACGACGGGGGTGCTGAGGCATTCCCCAGGCCTGCACATTGTGTTAAGTCGCTGACCCTGCCATCTTGGAGTCCTTCAATAAAATTCTTAGTTAAACACAGTTCAAGGCGCACAGTACCCGTCGGTTACGGGCATGGCACCCTGTTCATGACGCCAGAAAGCTGACTCACCCCAGGGCCGTGGGGTATCCAGGCGTTGATACACACCGGATGTCACAGGGCCTGAGCCTGGCCCCATAGCCCTGGTAGTCGCTTAAAAAGTCAGGAAAGATAATGAAAATGAAAGTGATAAAAGTAGTTTGTGAAGCCACCTACGGTTCCGGTATGGGTACCGATGCTGCGGGTCAGACCTTTGGGGATGATTGTAGGGCAGCAAGATGGTTACGCTCCACGTAGGTGGAGCGGGATCCCCGGGGCAGTTGTAGTTGTTTTTACACAGGGAGGCAGCTTACCACATGGCTCAGTCACTTGTTCTTTCAATGCAGCAAGTTTGCGGCTCTTCAGGTGAGGGAAATAAAGTACATTACACAGTCTTTAACTCTTACTTCAAGTTTTCAAGACAAGTAGACAGATGGTACTGTCTTTCAGGTCTTTCTGGCCTGGGTAGTCACCAGGGAACCGGGATGACTAACTTAGGACCCTTGGTGGTATGCCTGCCATTTCTTTCCGGTCCCTCACTGTGCTACCTTCTGCTACTGTGCAGCACCTCCACACGCAGAGCCTTCGATGGAGGTCTCCCCTTTAGATCCCCCTGACCCTAGTTCAGTATGTCTTTTCAAGGGATGGGCCGGGTCTTTGGCTGCGACTTCCTAGAGAAGCTTGGGGTCTCCGGTTTAACGGCTCAGGGTTGAACTCCCGCACCGTGTTCAGAGCCAGTCCTCTGCCCGAGACCAGGCCCCTCTGGTCCGTAGTCGTACCGAGTCCAGATTCGGGTGCGCCACATGGCCTGGTGCCCCTAGGGTCTCCTTCCTGTCCCGACGACCTTTCTGAATCGTCCTCACTCCTCACTCTCTCCAACTGAACTAACTGCCAACCCACCCACACAGTTTTCTACCCCACCTGACTCCTCCTACAGGACTGGGTCTTCCCTGCAGCGGGTTCACCCACGGTCCTCTACACTAGGGTGTGTATGAATGGGTGTTGTGAGGGTCCCTTATTCACCATACTAGTTCCCTTGGTCACAGGAATGCACACTATTATTTGGGTACAGTAACTCCTCCGTGGCGTCCCAACCAGTGGGGCACCACACGCCCATTTATCAATCCAGTGAGGAAATGGTTAAAAACACAACCCCCTCCTGTGCTGTCTATCTGCCCCCTCCTGTGCTGTCTCTTTGCACCCTCCTGTGCTGTCTCTCTGCGCCATCCTGTGCTGTCTCTCTGCCCTCTTTTGTGTTGTCTTTCCTCCCCATGCTCCTTTCTGTCCCCTCCTGTGTGGTCTCTGCCCCTTCCTTTGCTGTCTCTCTCTCTACCTTCTCCTGTGCTGTCTCTCTGCCTTCTCCTGTGTTGTCCCTGCCTCTGCCCATTCCTGTGTTGTCTCTCTGCCCCCTTCTGTGTTGTCTCTCTGCTCCCTCCTGTGCTGTTGCTCTGCTCCCTCCTGTGCTGTCTCTCTGCTCCCTCCTGTGTTGTCTCTGTGCCCCGTCCTGTGCTGTCTCTCTGTCCTCTTTTGCATTGTCTTTTCACCCATGCTCGCTCTCTGCCCTCTCCTGTGCTGTCTCTCTGCCCCCCCCCTGCACGCCGTCTCAGGCATTGGGCTGTGGTGAACTGGGACCGGGCGGTCATGAGTAGGCTGCTGGGAGCTGGGCCCGGGAGGTGATGAGCAGGCTGCTGGGAGCTGGGACCGGCTGGGGGTGAGCAAGCAGTTGGAAACTGGGACCGGGCAGGGGTGAGCAGGCTGTGTGGAGCTGGGATTGTTTGGGGTTGAGTGGGCTGCTAGGAGCTGGGACTAGGCAGGGGTGAGCAGGGTGCATAGAGCTGCATTGGTGTGTATGTGAGCAGGCTGCTGGGAGCTGGGACCGGGTGGGGGTGAGTGGGCTGCTGGGAGCTGGGACCAGCTGGGATTGAGCAGGCTGCATAGAGCTGGGATTGGATGGAGGTGAGAGGCTGCTGGGAGATGGGACCAGACGGGGGTGAGTGGGCTGCTGGGAGCTGGGACTAGGCGGGGGTGAGCAGGGTGCATAGAGCTGGGATTGTGTGTGTGTGAGCAAGCTGCTGGGAGCTGGGACCGGTGGAGGTGAGTGGGCTGCTGGGGCTGAGACCAGGTGGGGTTCAGCAGGCTGTATAGAGCTGGGATTGGATGGGGCAAGCAGGCTGCTGGGAGCTGGGACCGAGCGGGGGTGAGTGGGCTGTGATGAGCTGGGTCTGGGCAGGGGTGAGTGGGCTGCTGGGAGCTAGGACTGGGAAGGGGTGAGTGGACAGGGCTGTGGTGATCAGCATGTGCTGGGGGGTCCTGGCATCGGCGGCACCACTAGTGGGTGCTATTTGTACACCCATCACTTGGGTGTGCAAATATGGCTACTGGAACTTGTTTTGGCCTCTGGCCATTCAGAGGATAGGAGGACACCATGACACCATAAGTTGTTTATGGCCGGGACAAGGCAATTATGTAAGTAGATATTTATTTATATAATACTCTTTATTAATCATCATTCATAATTACATAAAAGTTTCAAAATGGTCCAGTGCATGGAGGAAAATATCACACACGGGGAAACGTCACATAATCAGAAGGGCCCTGCTACCCCAGGTGATGGGAAACATTTACAATGTGAACAGCTCAAAATACACATATAGGCCCCAAATATTAATAATATGTGAAACATCACAACGCAGATGTAAAGGGGTGTGGGAGTGTGTTGCCACCCCCTTACTGGGAAGTGTTCTCTTTACTCATGTGGTTGTAAGGCTGCCGTCACACGCTACAATATCGCTCACATCGCTGGTGAGATGTCACACAGACAGACTCACCAGCGATGTGGACAAGCGAAATCGCTGGTAACTATGGTACACATTGGGTTACTAGGCGCCGCCCGGCGCTTAGTAACCCGACGTTTACCATAGATACCATCTCCCAGCATAGGCTCTGCCGTGACACCACGATGAAGCAGATTGAACAAGCGATGATCGCTTGATTTGAGCTCCGGCTCCCGTATCTGCGATGTAACGATCAAGTGATTTTACATTGTAAAATCGCTTGATCGCTCGCAGCGATGCACAAAACGATATCGCTTAAGCGATCAAAAAGCATAAGCGATATCGTGCATTAAATTGAAACGGTTGACGGCCGCCTAACAGTGATGTAAATATGCATTTTATATGTTTCACCTTGTGTTTGGGGCCCTCTAGGGGCCAGAGTGAGGATTGCTCTCCTTCAGTCAGGAGTTAAAAATGAGAGTTGCTGATGCTCTTGGTGGGAGGGGCTTAGTCTATAAAAAAGAGTTGACGTGATAATTTGACAGCAGAGTCACCAGTTGGAGAGCGAGAATTCACAGGAACTGCGAGCAATGTACTAATTCAGCCTTTGCCACTGATTCTTGTGGTTGAGGTACATAACGTTGGTGTGGATTTGGAGGAAAAGATCAATATGGTCCTGGCAGCGGAGGAACAATTTCCTAAAAAGAAACCCCTAGTATTTATGCAAGCAGGTCCCTATGGGGAGTACAGGGTTGGAGCTAGAGAGGACTCAGGGAATACGCAGCCAGAAGACCCAATGCCGGATATAGCTGGCATATGACTGGAGGCAGGGCCGGCTCCAGGTTTTTGTGGGTCCCGGGCGAAACAGTCTCAGTAGGCCCCTTTAACACATACTATGATTCATGAATATAATATAGAAGCTGCAGACTGTGTATATGTAGTATAGAGGCTCCTGGGTGGGCTGTACATATAACATAGAGGCTGTTCAGGGTTGTGCATATAATATGGAGACTGCCGGGCTGTATATATAATGTAGAGGCTGCGGGTTGTATATATTATTTGGAGGCTGTGCTGGGCTATATTTACTATTTGGAAGCTGTACTGGGCTGTATATATAATATGGAAGCTGTGCTAGACTATATATATTATTCGGAGGCTATTTCAGGCTGTATATATTATTTGGAAGCAGTAGCAGCCCAGCAGCAGCCTCCAAATAATATATCCAGCACAGCACAGCCTCCAAATAGTATATATAGCCCAGCACAGTTTCCATATTATATATACAGTACAACAGCAGTCTCCATATACCTCGGCAGCATCCTCTGTATACCCCAGCACAGCCTCTGTATACAGCCAGCACAGCCTCCGTATACCGCCAGCACAGCCTCTGTATACCCCAGCAAAGCCTCTATATACCCCAGCACAGCCTCTATATACAGTCAGCACAGCCTCTATATACCCCAGCACAGCCTCCAGGGGCTGACTGGCGACGCAAATCCTGGGTGGCAAAATTTTTCCGGCAGCCCTTGGGTGAGGACCGGGGGGAGGGGGCCCGTCTCAGTCCCTCCAGCCCTTAGGTGAGGACCGGGGTTGTCGGAGTGCTGTCAGAAATTCTCGGCGACCCATCTCAGTCCCTCTCCAGCCAGGCCCGTATTTGGAGTTCCTGCACCCTAGGCACTGTCAGCGGTGCGCCCCCCCCCCCATCGCGCCACGCCCCCCTGCAGACAGAGGAGTACCTAAAGGGAGCCTAGAGGTTCCCATTATGGTTGGAGTACATGGTTGCTAGTTGACCGCCACCATGTCACATCAGCAAGGAGGCGGCAGTCATGTTTTGGGTCGTAATCATGTGGAGAGAGCTAGTTTGCCCCTATAGGGTCCATGAAGGCGTGAAAAGGACCACGGCAAAGTATATATACTTTTAGACTGACCACTTTTTTTCTTTGTACAAAATCATCCCCATGCATGACAATGCACCATCTCTTGGTACAGAGCATAGCCCTGAGTAATTGGCTGCTATGGACATAAAAGTAGAGAAAACCATGGTGTGGCTACCAGTCTCCCCTGATCTCAGCCCTATTGAAAAACTTGGAAGTACCATTAAGCAAAAAAAATCTAAGATGTGTAAGACCTTAACCATCAAACCAGCAGCTCTGGGAGTCAATTCTGACATCCTGCAAACAAATGCAATCTTAAAACATCCAAAACCTGACAAGTTCAATAAATGCAATATTTGTGAAGGTGATATCAAAGAAAGGCGATATACAATATGAGACATACTGGTAGGATGTTTTCATTGTGAGCCCCAATGGGGACAGTGTTGATGATGTATGTAAAGTACTGTGGAGTTAATAGTGTAATATAAATGTAAAAAAATATTTCTTCATATGTCGTCACAATACCAGGATCTGAGGATCTTCTATTTCGAGGTCAGGGGCTCTCTGATGCCATGTCGCTGCCTGTCTCACTGTCTTCCTCTTTTGACACTGCAGTGCTGTGGAAAAGAGGGCATTAACTGGTTAATAACAAGAAGTATGGAGTGTGTACTATCTGAGCCATAAACCCCCCATACCATGTCCAGCAGACATTGTAGGATTACTATATGGATTTTATTATTACGGCACAGACACACTGGGGTGAAACTCGGATGAGTGCAATGCGTGATTTTATCGCAGTGCAGTCAGTTAATCAACGTCTGAAACACATTGGCGAGTGTCGGACGCTTTTTTCTCATCCAGATTCTGGAGAGGCATCTGTTTTTTTCACTGATACATTCTCATTCTTCAGCTGAGACAACTGTAAAATGCTCCTGTAAATGGTTCTACAGTAATAGCTGCTGAGAAACAAAACAGATTGCACATGGATGTGATCTAAGAAAACTGTCGGACACTCGCACAGCATTTGGATGTCTCAGTGGCCAGCTACACAGACAGCCCGCCACAGCCACACACAGAGCCACAACCACACAAAAACAGTCAGCCACATAGACAGCTACACAGACGCAGAGAGCCACACAGAAAGACACAGCCACATAGACAGCCACACACATAGCCACAGCCATCCACACACAGAGCCACAGCCAGCAACATAGACAGCCATAGCCAGCCACACACAGACACAGCCAGCCAAATAGAGACACAGCCAGCTACACACACAATATCAGCCACATACATACAGCCACACACATACAGCCACACACATAGCTAGCTACACACATAGCTAGCCACAAAAACACAGCCACACACATCCAAAGCTAGCTAGCCAGCCACACATACAGCCACACACATACAGCCAGCCAGCCACATAGACAGCCACACACGCAGCCAAAGCCAGCCACACACAGGCGCAGCTACCCACACACACAGACACAGCCAGCCACACACACAGCGAGCAATATAGACAGCTATAGCCAGCCACACACAGACATACAGCCAACCACACAGCCAGCCACACACACACAGTCAGCCACACACAGCCAAGCAGCCCCAGCCACACACACACAGTCAGCCACACACAGCCAAACAGCCCCAGCCACACACAGCCAGCCACGCAGCCTCAGCCACAGCCATGCAGCCACAGCCACCCCAGCCAGCCACAACCACGCAGCCCCAGCCACACACAGACATAGTTAGGCACACACAGCCAGCCACATAGCCCCAGCCACATAAAGACACAGTCAGACACACAGACAGCCACATGCAGCCACGCAGCCCTAGCCACATATAGACACATTTTGCCACACACAAAGACACAGTCAGACACACATAGACACATTTTTCCACACACAGAGACCCAGCCACACACATACAGACACATTTTGCCACACATAGAGACCTAGCCACACACACACAGACACATTTTGCCACACATAGAGACCCAGCCACACACACACAGACACATTTTGCCACACACAGAGACCCAGCCACACACACACAGACACATTTTGCCACACACAGAGACCCAGCCAGCCACATACAGAGACCCAGCCACCCACACACAGAGACCCAGCCAGCCACACACAGACCCAGCCAGCCACACACACAGACCCAGCCAGCCACACACAGAGACCCATTTTGCCACACAGAGACCCATTTGCCACACACAGAGACCCAGCCAGCCACACACACAGACACATTTGCCACACACAGAGACCCAGCCAGCCACACACAGAGACCCAGCCAGCCACACACAGAGACCCAGCCAGCCACACACAGAGACCCAGCCAGCCACACACAGAGACCCAGCCAGCCACATCAGGGCTAGAGAAGCACAGCACACATCGCTCACCTCTCCCCTTTGCTTGTCTGCGATTCAGCTCCTCTGTAGCAGGGCCGTCTGCTGGCAGTGAGGGGGCCGGCCCAGCACACAGTGTTATTAGCTGCAGCGTCGGCCTCATAAGTGAAAGGTCTGGAGGCCATTAACAACTGCTTGGTGAGCATACAGGCAGGAACCGGCCAGCTTGTAATGGTGCCCGCCACCTCTCCCTATAAGCGCTTTGCCGCGCTCCGCTCTGGGGGGCCGCAGGACCTGGTGCTGCCTCAGCCTTAAAGGTACATCACCCTGCTCCAGCCGCAGGGTGAATTAGCTCGGTAACCCTTTATGCAAATTTACTTGTGTATATATCCTGCACTAAGAATAGCTGTGGCTACCAGTGAATTAACTTTGCGGGGGTGGGGCGGCCCTGAACTGTTGCTAAGTGACCAGCCAAGGGGGCACTTGCCCCCCTGCCACCTGGGCCAGTCCGCCCCTGACAGCCTCTATATACAGTCAGTACAGTCTCTATATACCCCAGTACAGCCTCTATATACAGTCAGCACAGACTCTATATACAGTCAGCAAAGCCTCTATATACCCCAGAACAGCCTCTATATACAGTCAGCACAGCCTCTATATAGTCAGCACAGCCTCTATATACAGTCAGCACAGCCTCTATATAGTCAGCACAGCCTCTATATACCCCAACACAGCCTCTATATAAAGTCAACACAGCCTCTATATACAGTCAGCACAGCCTCTCTATATACAGTCAGCACAGCCTCTGTATACCCCAGCACAGCTTCTATATACAGTCAGCACAGCCTCTATATACAGTCAGTACAGCCTCTATATACCCTAGCATAGCCTCTATATATAGTCAGCACAGTCTCTATATACAGTCAGTACAGCTTCTATATACAGTCAGCACTGCCTCTATATACCCCAGCACAGCCTCTATATAGAGTCAGCACAGCCTGTATATACAGTCAGCAAAACATCTATATACAGTCAGCACAGCCTGTATATACAGTCAGCATAGCCTCTATGTACAGTCAGCACAGCCTGTATATACCTCAGCACAGCCTGTATATGCAGTCAGCACAGCCTCTATACACAACACAGCCTTTATATACCCCAGCACAGCCTCCAGTGTACATATAATCCCCTATCCTGCTGCTCACAGTAAAAAAAAAACTGATCATACTCACCTTCCATCCACTCCCCCAGGGCTGTGTCCTCCTCAGATGCTTCCCCACCACAGCAGCATGCTCCGGGAACTGTGGAGCTTCCTCCTCCTTCCTCCTTTCCACAGCAGTGTGATGAGGTGGCAGGGTGATGACTCATCACTCTGCTACAGAAGGCAAAGGAGGAAGCTCCACTGCTCCCCGTTGCCTGCACATGGCTAATCGGCATCGCATGCAAATTCGCCATGTGCACTTGGGAGCTCAGGGGAGCACTCAGCTCCTTGCTGAGTCTGCCTGATCTGCCCCTTGTTAACATGGCTGTCTGTCCCTAATGGGCCCCTGGCTGTCAGGGCTGCCTGTCCCTGATGGCCAGTGGCCCCCCCCAGCTGTTCAGGGCCCCGGCACTTGCCCGGGTATGCCATGTGGCAGACGCCGGCCCTGCCTGGAGGTACTGAAATGTGGGGAGCAGTTTGCATCAAAGAGAAAAACTGTAAATAATCCCAACACAGTAACTTGTAAGGCTGCTTTCACACTGCGTTTTTGTTCAATCCGTGGCTGTCCGTTGTAAAACAGACAGCAACGGATCCGATTTGGCCCCCATGTTATGCTATGGGCACATATCGGATCGGATTTGGCCTTATTGCCATCCGATTTTTGTCAGATCCGATTTTGTCCAATTTTTTGATGTGCCCAAAATCGCAGACTGCTGCAATTTTGGGCATTGCGGTTCAAATCGGACTGAATTGGATCCGACATGATCCGCACCAAATAGCATGGGGCCTATGGAGCACGGGTCCGAGGAAACAGCTGATCGTTTCTAGGACCCGATTTTAGTGTACTGAGCATGCTCAGTACACTAAAATCGCTCTGTGCCATCTAATTTCACTTCTGCAATGTATATTCATACATTGCAGAAGTGAAATTTAGTGAAAAGAAAGGGTTAAAAATAAAAAAAACTTTATTCTCACCTGTCCCACAATCCACCGATGCCTCCAGCGCTCGATGCTTATAGGACCTGGCGTGATGTCACAGTCACATGACCGTTTACCGCGGTAATCGGTCATTTGATTATGACATCACACCAGGTCCTGTAAGGATCAGAAGAAGATAGCTGGAAGCGCCGGAGGACTCGTGGATGTGTGAGAATAAAGATTTATTTATTTTTTTTAAGGTCTGAAAAGGAGGGGAGAAACAGGGGAAAAGGGTGGAGAAAGAGGTGACAGGAGGAGAGAGAAGCGAGGTGACAGGAGAGAGAGGAGAGGGAGCGAGGTGACAGGAGGGGAAGCTAGGTGACAGGAGGATCCGGGAGAGGAGGAGAGAGGGAGAGGATCCAAACTGATCCTGCAAAATACTGGAATCGGATGCCTATTTGGCATCCGATTGCAGGCATCAGTTTGGATCCGTTGCTGTCCGAGGGGTCCTGCAAAAAGTCGGATCCCCTCGGACAGCACAAAAACGCAGTGTGAAAGCAGCCTATAGATTGTGATATGATTGACCCTGTTGTGTCCCACGAATGGAGACAACCTATAATGTCTTCCTTGCATCGTATGTATTTGATTCTAGCAGGAAAGGTGCATGAAGTTTGTCCCTATCTTCCTCCCTTAGTTTCTTTTTTCCTCTGTATAGGACGCCCCTCCCTTCTTCCCCAGTTAGATTGCAGAAGCCATCGTTGATCACACATGTCTGTAACCACTGTACATATTATTTCCTTTTACCTGCTGTTACATTGGATTTAATGCAAGATTCTGGAAGAAATTTACAGCGTTTCTCCTCTCTTATTACAAGTCATCGTACTGGCCGAGTTGAAATCTATCTCTTTTCCCCTGATGGGTAAGTGTTCTGGGCTTACTATTATCTAAGGGACTGATAACTGCAGCACCGGCATTACAGCTATCAGAAGGGGACAGAATAGTAAAAGGAAAACCTGTTACCAGGGTGTATACTGCATGCAATCCAGGTAAAGGATCATCCATCAAGGGCTGATAACAAGCCACAGCAGTAACTGTACAGCAGTCTACCCTACATCATCCTTCAGACCTGCTCAGTGAAGATACCCTGTCATTACGAACGTATACAGGTTATAGATCCTGCCTGACAAGTGATCATCTATGGATTGTTGTGAAGCTGCAGTACACAGGCTTGCAGTACAGCCACTGCAGCAGCTTGCGTAGATCTTAAAGGGATCCTGTCACCCCCAAAACACCTCAAAACCTATTAAAAGCTGTCCCTACAGCATAGTAACACTTACCCTACACTCCTTTTAGCTCCATAGGCGTGATCTTGTAATCATATTAAAATGCGCGCCTCCCCGCCGCTCTGTGGTGTCTCTGCCGGCCTGTAGTGGGGCTGGGTGACGCGATACGCGTCATTTCCGGCGCCGGGTGACGTATTTACACCCGCACCTATGGAGGCGTGATAACATGAAGAGGGAGCGCCTGCCAGGGTGACTATGAATAGCATAGTCACTCATTAGCATCCATAATGAGGTACTATAATAACATTTTTCTTCAATTTCACTTGGTGCTTTTAGGAGCTAAAAGGAGTGTAGGGTAAGTGTTACTATGCTGTAGGGACAGCTTTTAATAAGTTTTGAGGTGTTTTGGGGGTGACAGGATCCCTTTAAGCCCTGGCTGCTCCCAAACAAAACTGATACATTGTATTCGTCTCCCTGACAACCAGCAGAACAGCCTCCACCCTTACAATCCTGTGTACAATGGACAGGACAAGCTGCAATTCATTACCCATCCTGAAGCAGCAAGAAAAAATGGACTCTCGGTCTGCTCATGGTGAAAGACCTAAACGGTTAAGCAAGCCAACATGGAAGGTCAAAGAAAACTTAGAAGCAGAAAGAAGTGAACTGCTTGTCCACACAACCTTATCTTGGCAAAAGGTTGTAAAATTAGTGCATGTTTTATCTATGCCGGGTTCTCACGAGCTACCACCAGAGGGAGCCCTAGAGAAACTGTACTCAGCATACTAGTCTTACAAAGGCACTTGTAAGGATTACACCCTTTCCCTGCTGAAGGTAAACACGTCCGAGTCTCTAAAAGAACTCCAGGACTTCCAACAGCTCGATGCTGAACGAGAGTGCACCGTACGTGAAATCATAAACCAGATTGAAGCAAAAATGGTGCAAACGTCAGAAGTGGCATCTCACAAGTCCAGGTCTGTTAACCTCCCTGGCGGTCTGTTTATGTCTGGAATTTGTTGCTAAAAGCGGGCTACCCGCGATCGCGGTAGATGCGGTTAAAAAACCGCATCTACCGCATCTGCCGCACTTGTGCCGCACTTGTGCCGCACTAGCGGCACGGTTGCGGCGCGGTTGCGGTAATCTGCATAGGAACCAACCACCTCTGATGCCCCTCATACATTGTTAATATGTGCCCCTGCAGCCTAGTAAACCATTAGCAGCCCTGTTGTTGTGGGCAAAGTGGCTGCAGTAGAAGTGCGATAATGATGGTATATACTTACATGCCTGCGTTCTTGAGGGCGTCTCCCTGTGTGTGCTGGGACTTGTTGTGCTGTGGTCATCATGTCTGCTCGCCCCCTCCCTTATGCACGCCCCCTCTCAGCCTGCTATAGTGCTGTGAGGCTGATTGCGTCATAAAGGGGCGGGGCTACAGTGATGCCGCGATTTAGCCCCGCCCCTTTATGACGCAATCAGCCTCACAGCACTATAGCAGGCTGAGAGGGGGCGTGCATAAGGGAGGGGGCGAGCAGACATGATGACCACAGCACAACAAGTCCCAGCACACACAGGGAGACGCCCTCAAGAACGCAGGCATGTAAGTATATACCATCATTATCGCACTTCTACTGCAGCCACTTTGCCCACAACAACAGGGCTGCTAATGGTTTACTAGGCTGCAGGGGCACATATTAACAATGTATGAGAGGCATCAGAGGTGGTTGGTTCCTATGCAGATTACCGCAACCGCGCCGCAACCGCGCCGCTAGTGCGGCACAAGTGCGGCACAAGTGCGGCAGATGCGGTAGATGCGGCAGATGCGGTTTTCTCACCGCATCTGCCGCGAACGCGGGTAAGCCCGAGCCTGACTCGGGGTTAACGCTTCTGGTAGTGAATGTTAACCCCGAGTCAGGCTCGGGAATAACGCTAGGAAGGTTAAGAGCTCAAGGCACTCGCTCAAATCGGGCTCATCAAAGTACTCAACCCTCAGTGAGCAGCTTATAAAAGCGCGCATTGAAGCAGAAACCATGAAGGTACAAGGCGTCTTTGCTCAAAGAAAAGCAGAGATAAAAAACGAGTGCAGTCGTCGAATCAGCACGTAAGAAAGCAGAGACTGCACGCAAGAGGGCAGACATCGAAGCAGAGGAAGCGGAGATGGAAGCAGAAACTGCACGTAAAAAGGCAGAAGTCGAAGTCCTGCAGAGGGAATGTGAACACGCGGCAGCCATGGCAAGGCTAAAGGTCTTCGAACAAGCTCTAGCTGGGAGCCAAGGAGGCAGCATCAGCGCTTACGAACTTGAGACAGAAGAACCCCTTAAGCGCACAAAAGACTATGTGCTGAGCCAAGCCAGCGAACCGCCGATCGACACCAACATTTCCGTTGGCGACAACACTTCTTCAGATCATCAAGACGCCGATCCGCCTGCAGCTTCCAGCTTCACTGGTCAGTCCAACGCTCCTCAGACATTCAAATCTGAACCACTTTCACACTTCAGTGCACAGCCCGACCCTGCACCTCAGCAACCCCCGTGTGGCAGTGTCCACATGCAACCCAACATGCCAGTTAGTCACTACAGTCCAGACAACTGTGTAGTTCCGGCCCCGCATACAACAGGGACCTTTCACACCACACCAGTCGCCGGTCTAAACGCCTATGCCACTCCGTTCCTTCCCATGTTCCCAAAACAAGAAGCTACGAACTATGCAACCAGCATCACTCAGTCAGCGAATATGCCCCCAAGGTCAAAAAGAACAGACCTGTCTGACTTTGCGAGGTACATGATACGCCGAGAACTGATCAACAGCGGTCTCACAAGATTCGATGACCAGCCCGAAAACTACAGAGGGTGGAAGTGTGCCTTCAAAACCGCAATCAGTGATCTTGGTATTACTGCCGCTGAAGAGCTGGACTTGCTAATCAGGTGGCTGGGCCCACGGTCTACGGAGAGAATCAAGAGACTCAGGTCTGCTTACATCGGCGACCCAATAACTGGTCTTGCAACTGCATGGGAAAGACTAGAGAAAGGTTTCGGCAGTCCTGAAGCAATTGAAGACGCATTGCTTAAACAACTAAATGACTTTCCCAAAATATCTGGTAAGGATGTTTCAAAATACCAGGAACTCAGCGACCTCCTGTCCGAGCTCCAGCTGGCCAAGACCGACACACATCTACCTGGCCTCAGCTACCTGGACACCGCTCGTGGGGTGAAACCCATCGTCTCCAAGTTGCCTTACAACATCCAAGAAAAGTGGACAATGCGAGGGTCAAACTACAAAAACCTAAACCAAGTTTCCTTCCCTCCATTCTCTTTCTTCTGTGACTTCATCAAGGAGATCGCAGAGTGCAAAAATGACCCCAGTTCTGTTATGAAGAAACCAGCGGCTCTACGTCATCTTCTAAGTATGAGAGTTTATAAATGTAAGAGGTGCTGCACAGCCAATACTTTGAAAATTATAGTTGACAGGGGTGCTACAATATGTATGAGAGCAGAGAACTTATTATATAAAAAAGGTCATACATAATACTTTGTGCACACCACATATGTTTTTTACATGATCTTTAAAGTACGAGAGTTCACGCTCTCACAACAAAACCCGCAGTGGCCCGGTGTCTGCAAAAAAGACTGAGGTTCTGCCTACACCGACATCATCGCCAGACAGAAACTGCAGCGGTCCGGTGTCAAAAGAGTCCAAAGTTCTGCCTAGATCCACATCAATGCAAGACGAGGGCAACGAAGGTGGGAAAGCAGAAAATGTGAACCGTCAGTGTCCTATTCACAAATTGCCGCATCCCCTGAAGAAGTGCATCGGCTTTAGGAAGAAACCCCTCCAAGAACGGAAGGAACTCTTGAAGAAGTTTAGAGTGTGCTTCAGGTGCTGTGCCTCTACTGAACACGTCACTAAGGACTGCGTCATCGCCATTAAGTGTATAGAGTGCAACAGCGATGACCACGTACAAGCGCTCCATCCGCCACAATCTGACCCAATGTCTATGTCTTCTCCCACCACAGGCCATGGCGGGGAGAGTACAGACAAGGCAAGAAGCCATCTCACAGTATCTTCCTCGTGTACCGAAGTCTGTGGAGAAGGTCTCTGGGACAAGTCCTGTGCGAAAATATGCCTGGTAAAGGTGTACCCCAAAGACCACCCGGAAAAGGCTGTGAAGCTGTACAGCATCCTGGACGATCAGAGCAACAGGTCACTAGCCAGGTCTGAACTCTTTGACCTGTTCGGTTTAAAAGGAAACACCTACCCCTACACACTAGGCACTTGCAGCGGCACCTCAGAAGTTTTCGGAAGAAGAGCCAGTGGTCTCGTAACATCTCTTAAAAATACCACAGAGATACCTCTACCGACACTCATCGAATGCCACCACATACCGGCTAACCGGAAGAGATTCGACACCAGAGGCGGCTCTCCACCACCCCCACCTGAGGACTATCGCCAGCAAGATTCCAGCTCTCGATCCTGGTGCAAAAATCCTGATCTTGCTCGGAAAAGACATCCTCCGGCTACATAAGGTACGCCAACAAATCAATGGGCCGCATGACGCGCCGTTCACTCAGTGCTACGAGCTTGGCTGGGTGATCATAGGAAATGTCTGCGTAGGCAGAATGAAGAGGCCCGACATAATCTCCTCCTACAAGACACACATCCTTCCAAACGGTCGTGGAACCTGGTTTCAACCATATCCACATCACTACTGGGTGAAAGAAAAAGTGAGCAACACCAGGTGGCAACAACAACCGCCTGACTGCGCGGACTCACACAATCTCTGTGATGACATCATCGTGACAACAGTTTTCGAGTCTACGAACGAAGACAACAAGTTGGCACCGAGATAAGACAAGGAATTCATAAGGATTATGGATGAAGAATTCTCTCAAGACAACTCTAACAGTTGGGTAGCCCCATTGCCCTTCCGCTCTCCAAGGCCAAAGTTACCAAACAACTTTCAACAAGCAAGCACAAGGTTCTCCTCTTTGAAACACACTTTAAAAAGGAGACCAGAGATGGAGAGACACTTCATCGATTTCATGCAAAATATCCTTGACAGAGGTCATGCCGAACCGGCACCACCGCTGAAGGAAGGAGAAGAATGTTGGTACCTTCCATCCTTCGGGGTCTACCATCCTCGTAAATCCAACCAGATCAGGGTGGTGTTCGACTCCAGGGCTCAGCACAAAGGCGTCTCCCTTAACAACCTTCTTCTTACTGGACCCAACATGAACAATAGTCTCATAGGAGTGTTGATTCGCTTCAGGCAAGAACCCGTAGCGATAATGGCCGACATCCAGCAGATGTTCCACTGCTTTGTTGTGAAAGAAGACAGTCGGAACTATCTCAGATTCCTATGGCACAAAGACAACAATGTCCAAAATGAAGTTATAGACTACCGGATGAGGGTACATGTCTTCGGGAACAGCCCTTCACCTGCTGTTGCGCTCTATGGACTGAGACGGGCCACACGCGAAGGTGAGGAAGAGTATGGAAATGAGGTACGCCAATTCTTGGAAAGGAACTTCTACGTGGACGACGGGCTCAAGTCCTTATCCACGAGTGAAGAAGCTATTAACTTGCTTTCCAGAACTCAGGAGATGCTTTCTTCATCGAATCTCAGACTCCATAAGATTATATCTAACAGTCCTGAGGTAATAGAAGCGTTTCCACCAGAAGACTACGCCACGAGCTTGAAAGACCTCGACTTGGGTTCCGACACTCCTCTCATGCAACGCAGCCTCGGCCTGCTATGGGACATCAAACGGGACGCTTTCACCTTTCAAGTATCACCCTGTGACAAACCATTCACAAAACGAGGAGTCCTATCCATGATAAACAGTATCTACGATCCTCTTGGATTTGTCGCACCCGTCACTGTTCAAGGCAAGATCATGCTCAGACAGCTTACTGCCGAAAATATGGATTGGGATGCTCCACTTTCGTCCCAGAAACAACAGCGATGGGAGGCTTGGAAGGAGTCTCTGAAAACACTAGAACAACTCCGAATTCAACGTTGTTATTCTGCAAAGTCCTCTTCAGTTGCCGTTAGAAGAGAAGTCACCGTCATAGTCATAGTAATCGGTGTAGAATGTGAAGGAATCGATTGTGAGGTCCATTTCATTTCTCCCTACTTCGGCAATTTCTACTGCCAATACTGCTGCACAGAGTTCAAGTCTAGGTACTGAGTGTGCAGGTTTGGGTGTGAGTTTGGCCTTACCCAAGATGAAACCGCAGTCCCACTTCATTATAATCAAACAAAGCAGTTCTATGTCTATGTGAGTAACAGAGAAGAACGCATCAGAAGCTTTGCTCATCCTGAACAATGGCAACACATTCCCACCGATCTAAATCTAGCCGACCGAGGAACAAGACTCACAGCTGCATACAAACTCGGCGACAACACGTGGTTGACACCTCCAAAAATCTTGTACGAAGATGCTTGTGTTAACTACGTCAGCAACATGTACAAACTTGTGGAACCAGAATCCGACAAGGAAATTAGACCAACTGTCTCCACTCGCTATACTTCAGTGACATCAAAACAGAAGTTGAGACCTCATCGCTTCGAACGCTTCTCAAGCTTGTCATCTGCAGTACGAGCCGTTGCTCGCCTTATCCACATAGCTCACTGTTTCACTAACGACAAGTCTTCAACGTGTCACGGCTGGCACATGTGCGAGAAGCATCCTTCCGTCGCCGACAAGGAACAAGCTGAACAAGTCATCCTCAGGTGGTACAGCTAGAAGTATATCGCCACGAGATCGACAGCATCGCAAGAGACGTCAACCTGTTTAAAAACAGTTCTCTCTTCGACTTGAACCCAGTACTCGATCACAACAAGCTTCTAAGAGTGGGCGGCTGGATAGGGAAATCTAAACTACATAACAAAGAACAGAACCCTATTATCATTCCACTACGTTGCTACCTTATTGGTCCGACACTATCACGAGCAAGTGCAGCATTAAGGTAGACAGCTTACCGAAGGCAGCATAAGGTCCGCCGGTTTATGGATCATCGGGATGAAGAGATTCATTTCTTCAGTGCTCCATAGGTGCGTCAAGTGCCAAAGGTTAAGAGGAAGACACCAACACCAGCAGATGGCGAATCTTCCAACAGATCGTCTAAGTACAGACCCGCCATTCTCGTATGTTGGTGTAGACGTCTTCGGTCCATGGTCAGTTATCACAAGAAGGACTCGGGGAGGAGCCGCGAGCAGTAAGCGATGGGCTGTTTTATTTACCTGTCTCAGCACATGTGCAGTTCACATTGAGGTAATTGAATCCATGGATTCTTCCTGCTTCATTAATGCCTAAGAAGGCATCTGTGGACCTGCCAAACAACTCTGGTCCGACTGTGGAACTAACTTCACAGGAGCTTGCAAGGAACTGCAGCTAGACAACTTCTTGACCGATAACGGCTGCATCTGGGTGTTCAACCCTCCACAGTCATCGCACATGGGTGGATCCTTGGAGCACATGATCAGAATTGCACGAAGAATCCTTGATTCCATGCTACTGAATCACAAACTTCCCCTTACTCATGAAGTGCTGGTCACTTTCCTTGCAGAAGTGTCCGCTATAATAAATGCAAGACCTCTGGTTCCTGTATCATCCGACCCAGATGCTCCAATGATTCTCACTCCAGCAACTCTTCTTACGCAGAAGATTGGAGCTGTTCCAGTCCCTCCCGGGGACTTCAACTGTTATGGATTAATATTTTATAATATTAATGAGTTGCCTGCTCCTGACCAAATCAATATAGACCAAGCGCCGGCATTGAAAAAGTAGACACCAGACACAGAGTCAGATGTACACCCTTCCTTGGTCAGACCCAAGCTCCAAGTGCCTGTTTATTATAATAGACCGGACATTTTGTTCAATAAGGGGCTTGGCCAGCCCTACTCAGATGTATTCATTGGTCAGTGGGTTAGTCCATGGGTGGATCCATGAGGTCATCAGGGGGTGTGGTCTTGATTGAGTATGTCATTCTGTGATTGGTCAGACTTCCTGACCTCCAGCTTCAGTGATTGGTCAGTCTTCCCTGGACTCCATCTTGCTCTCAGCATGGTGTGATGTGGTAGGAAATGGCAGCCATGTTTAAATCACAACTTATACAATGTAAAATAATACACTCTGTAGATCATTTCTCCCATGCCTTTATGTCTTAAGGTTAATTACGTATTTGATCCTATGGCTCTCCTCAACACAACCAAAAGGACATTTTCAGGCGTCAATGGAAGCAGGTACAACATCTGTCCGACGCGTTTTGGCATCGGTGGAAGACCGAAATTCTGCATCTGTTTCAAAACCGTTGCAAATGGCAAGAGTCAACTCCTAACCTACGAGAAGGAGACGTCATCCTGCTAAAGGACAAAGAGGCTCATCGCAACAACTGGCCAATGGGACTCATCACCAAGGTGGTACCCAGCGACGATGGGAAGACTCGGAAGTTAGAAGTCAAGGTGACAAAGGACGGTTCAACTCAATACTTCTTTCGTCCAGTCACCGAACTTGTGCTACTTTTGCCAAAGGAGGACGTCACATGAACTGAACTCTGTTGCTGGATTCTGCCATGGCGGGGAGCCAACTTCCTCCTACCCTGCCGTACCAGGACACAGAACTTTGATATCCAATCTACCATGAATCTTTCCTTTGGACTGAATTCTACTGTTGGATTGTTGGTTGGTGAAGAGTTGGCACGTTGCAGCTTCCCCAATCCGAAGATGGGTTGTTGAACTTGAACTCATAGTTTATCTACCATTCATTTTTCATTTTTTTACACAAAGACTATGCATCCCCAGACAAGCATGGACTTGAATTACTGCATTACCATCGCATTTGTGTTTTCTCTCCTCTTTTGCAGGTTTCATGAAGTCGAGTGACAGGTCACTCCATACGTCGTGCGAAGACTTGTGAAATCTGATGATTTCAGACGGGGAGTGTTGTGTCCCACGAATGGAGACAACCTGTAATGTCTTCCTTGCATCGTATGTATTTGATTCTATCAGGAAAGGTGCATGAAGTTTGTCCCTATCTTCCTCCCTTAGTTTCTTTTTTCCTCTGTATAGGACGCCCCTCCCTTCTTCCCCAGTTAGATTGCAGAAGCCATCGTTGATCACACATGTCTGTAACCACTGTACAGATTATTTCCTTTTACCTGCTGTTACATTGGATTTAATACAAGATTCTGGAAGAAATTTACAGCGTTTCTCCTTTCTTATTACAAGTCATCGTACTGGTCGAGTTGAAATCTATCTGTTTTCCCCTGATGGGTAAGTGTTCTGGGCTTACTATTATCTAAGGGACTGATAACTGCAGCACCGGCATTACAGCTATCAGAAGGGGACAGAATAGACCCTTTGTGTACTTTGATCAAGGAAAACAACAAACTTAATTTCTCAATTGAGAGGGGCTGGCATGGGCACGGATGCTGCGGGCCTGATAGGGCTGTTTCGTGCCCTGAGCCAGCTGTGGCCGTGGCTGTATGTAAAGTCACAACACAGTCTGCTTTTACAGGATGCAAATTAAGCAATCTGCAGCGCTTTTTATCTTTTAAAAATTCAGATGAAAAAAATTATCTCCTGACACTCCTTTGTGGAGCTTTCAAGTGTTACAAAAATGTGGTGGTCTGGGGGGAATAGCTATTCTCCTTATGGAGATCATATATATCAGTAGCTATTCCCCCAGCTATTCTCGACACACTGCTTCTTTTGCTGTGTAATTTTACGCACAAGCTCAAAAAAAAGCCAGGAGTGGAACAATCAGAACCAGGAGTGGCACACTTATGGTGGGTTTACACGTCCCGATATCGGGCCGATATCGGAGCCAACGACGCGGAGCGCGCTTTTCCTGCCATCGCATCGCCGGTTTAGACAGCCCGATATCAGGATACAACGTCCCGACGATGTGTACGCCCCCCAACCCAGGAACGACCAGTTAACATGGAAGTGAATGGGTGACGTGGGCGTACACATCGTAGTTGGGCTGTCACACGGGACGATGCGGCTACAATCCGATATCGAGCGGTTGAATAAGCACGCTCATTCAACCCCGATATCGTTTTGGCATCGTTCCAGCATCGCATTGTACGTTCAAACCGTACAACGCGCAAACGATATCGGGTCCAACTCCTGAACCACGTGACTTTTGGTTGGAGTTGGGTCGGAGTTGGACGCCGATATCGCGA
Organism: Allobates femoralis; assembly: GCA_033576535.1. NCBI lineage: Eukaryota > Metazoa > Chordata > Amphibia > Anura > Aromobatidae > Allobates > Allobates femoralis. Next base: position 464,574,017 of record JARQOC010000001.1, read on the forward strand.
CGTGTAAACCCACCATCAGAGGAAAGTTCTCATAGAAACAAGTGCTCCACTTATATGTTTAATCACCCACTCCTGGTTTGTGATGAGCTTGTGCTTAAAAATATGCAGCAAAAAAAGCAGTGTGTGAATGGGGCCTTAGCCTCTCATACAGCCAGATCAGAATTCCATACACAGCACTGATGAGGGACAGTGACCCTGAAATGTAGTGTCTGCAGATTGGGTTCTGAGCTGCACAAATCCTAAATCATATTGCAAAATTTGTTAGTCAATTATGACTTTTAGGATTGCTACCTACAATAAATCGCAGTAGAGTTTGTCTGCTTCCTCACTGAAGTGACAATTTGAAATATATGGTGAAAAACAGTCCAACAGCTCACACAAAGCTCCAGCTCTCACTTTCTCTGTCCCACCGTTCCAACCAGATGTGAGTTCCGTCCTACAGTGCACAGAGCCAGAGATACTGATGTGTGTGTCTCTGATAATTCTGGTATTCTCCTCGTGGGGTCCCTCAGATATAAGTGGCAGAAGGAGGAGGATGCCCCCCCTCATTGTGCTGCTCCTCCACATACCTGCGGCGTACTCTGGTGAGTGTGGAGGGTGATCAGTGATTATATGTTATACTACGGTACATGTAATTACTTCTAATTTATGTTGTATTGTATCAGAGGGTTGTGCTCTGTGGGATGTAGAGTTATAGAGAAGCTGCTCGTCATGTGCACTACAGCAAGAGGAACACAAGTGTGCTGTATAAATAGTGAGAGATGGCTACTGTTGTGTGAATTCTGCTGTGTGATCTCTGCTGAATAATGGGAGACGAAGTGTCTACAGAGGAAGAGGAAGCTGTGTACATGTAACACGAAGGAGCATGCATTGTTTAGATTGTGAGCCTCAATGGGGACAGCATTACTGATGTATGTAAAGTGCTATGAAATTAATAGCGCTATATAAATTAATGTGTATATAATGTGCATTACACCCTGTGGAGAGAGGAGCGTACATTACGCACTGTACTGGGAGGAGCATACACTACACCCTGTACACAGAGGAACGTACACTACACCCTGTACACTGAAGAGCGTACACGACACCCTGTACACGGGGAGCGAACATTAAACCCTGAACAGAGAGGAGCATACATTACACCATGTACACGGAGGAGTGTACATTACACCCTGTACACGGAAGAGTGTATATTACACCCTGTACATGGAGGACCGTACATTACATGCTGTGCAGAGAGGAGCGTACATTACACCCTTAACAGAGAGGAGTTTACATTACCCCCGGTACACGGAGGAGTACACATTACAAGTCAGCACTCACCACCACTAAACAGAACTACTTCATTACCCTCATATCCTCTTTATCCCACAACTCCAGGCAATTATTCTTTATGTTCAATCTGTATTTTATTGAAAGCAAGTAAAGAAAACAATAAGCACTCATAATCAAGACATCACATCCATCAAAGTCCATTTACAGACATGGTGCTTCAGCAACTAACATTTCCAACTAATAATTATGAATTTGAGATACAACATTTTAGAATATCAAGGAGAATTATCTTAGAGAATTATCTTATCTTTAAGATAAACATAGACTTTAGGAACCTGAAATCAACTGCTCTGAATCTCAGCTAATCATGAATATCTAGCAATCTGGACCGATTTCCAATAACCGAATATACACATAAACCCGACTTTACGGTCGAGGATTAAACTAACAGATCTAGACAAATAGTGAACAGTTTACGGATCCCCATATTTGGGTCCATAAATGATAATCCTAGTGTCAATTAATAGAAATAACTATCTTAATTTTGAACTTTGAATACATAACAAACTGAGTCAATCTGAACATTCTTGTATGATTGAGAGCCTTTTTGATATCTCAATAACTAGTATCAATTTTATCTACGAAAACATAGGGAAAGGACAAGAGAAAGAGAAAGGAAAGAGAGAGAAGAAAAAAAAAAATAAAGGAAGAGAGATATAGCAAAAATATAGGTAGGACACCACAGAGAGAGCTTTCAACTATATTTGTTATCGTCTGCACTGGATAGATTGAGACTCAATCCACCCGGTCTGTCTGATCTGTAGGTAGACTTCTATCGTCCCATGAATCCAGGAAGAGAATCCACGGGCTCCATGTCTGTATATATTTATTCCCGGCATCGGTGACCTCCGCCGTAAGCTCCTCCATTCTGTGAAGCCTGACAATCTCGGCTAGACCCTCTGCAATATCAGGAGTGTGTTCCGTTTTCCAGTGTTTAGGAATATCTGACCTAGCTGCAGTTACAAAGAAACGCAGTAGATCTGTTTTTGGGTCCTTATCGAACCAGGGAGAACCGACAGCAAGGCCACCATAGGTGATCTGTCGGGTTCCTGTCCACTGACTTTTTTATATAGCTCAAACATCGATTTCCAAAACGGTTGGATCTTACTACATTCCCACCATATGTGTAACATGGTACCCTTATGTATTCCACATCTCCAGCAACTGTCTGGGACCGAGGGGAAAGCCGCATGAACGCTGACAGGACATTGGTACTACCTAGACAATATTTTGTAGTTCCTCTCCTGGGCTACCGAAGCCATTGACATTTTGGGTGTAAAGAGACAAGCTTTTTTCCAATCCGTCTCAGACAGTGCATCACCTATGTCCCTCTCCCATCTACTCCAAAAGTTAGGTCTGTCTTCCGGACCTCGAAAGTTTAAGGCAGAGTAAATGGAGGAAATCACATGTGAGGGCAGGGTATCCTGCATAAACAATTTCTCAAATTGAGTCAAGACAGCAGTGAAATTAGCTCGGGGGCCCAATTGGGTCACCCAGGACTGCACCTAATTTGGGTCTGTCCGATGGGCAGAGCCACAGAACGCACCATAATGGAGCATCAACGTTTTCCTGTTCTATTTCTACCCATTGTTTGGTTAGTGAATGAAATTCCCAGTCTAGCAATCTTGTCAGTATTGCGGCTTTGTAGTAGGCTCTAAAGTTGGGCAATCCAGTACCACCCTGGAGTTTGTGTCGCAAAGGGTATTGAAGCTGATTCTCGGGCGTCGACCCCCCCAAACAAACCTGGATATAATAGATTTTAAACGGTCAAAGAAATAACCAGGGACTTCTATTGGTACTGTCTGGAATAAAACCAAAAACTTAGGGAGCACATCCATCTTAATTGCATTAATGCGACCAAACCATGGACATCCGCCGTTTGTCATAGTTCTGAAGGTCATTGGTCGTTCTCCGAAGCAGGGGCAAATAATTTGTTTTGAACCACCCATTGGGATCGTGCGGTACTATGACTCCCAAGTACTTCAAGCAATCAAATTTCCATTTAAATAGAAAATGATTAGCTAAATGTTCCCGCTCCCCCTCTGGTAGGGAAATGTCCATGCCTCAGTCTTGGCTATATTAACCTTAAAGTTGCTATACATGCCAAATGTTTCAAACACCTTAAGAAGGGAGGGAAAAGATATCCGGGGTTGAGTGACAAATAGAAGTAACTCGTCAGCATAAAGTGCTGCTTTATAATGTCTATGTCCACAAACTATGCCTCTGATATTCGGGTTGTCTCGTATAGCATTGGCAAGATGCTCCATCACAATTACGTAAAATAAAGGAGACAACGGGCAGCCCTGTCGGGTTCCGTTGTTAATAGAGAACGACGTGGATTAGCTACCATTTGCTCTGATTCTTGCTGTAGGACAACTATATAGGGATAGGATTCTGTGTAGAAACCTGTCTGGTAGACCCAGGTGTTTTATTGAACCCTCATAAATCGCCAGCTGACACGGTCGAAGGCCTTTTCAGCGTCCACTGAGAGTAGGCACATCAGTATATCTCTGGCCCTCGACCGTGCCATAAGCAGCATCAATTTATTAGCATTGTCCCTAGCCTCCCTATCCTGAACAAAACCCACCTGATCATTATGAATGACAGATGAGAGGAGGGAGCCAGGCGGTTAGCCAGTAGCTTGGAGAACAGTTTAATGTCTATATTAATTAATGAGATTGGTCTATAATTTGCTACCTCTGCAGGGTCTTTGCCTGGCTTAGGGACAACGCTAATATGGGCCTCCAAAGACTGGGGGTGTAATGGATGCCCCCCACACCTTTCAGGTGAGGCTGTCGTCTTAATTGTCTGCCGCCAAATTGGATGCTTTGTCTACGTGTGTGCACGTCACGAAAGAACCCACGCTGACACGTTGTCAATGTAGAGGCTTAATGACAAAGACCTTTATTAAAGGAAAAGCTAGCAGTTTTATTACTTATCCTTAAAGGGATGTGCAGAGGGGTGTGACTAGATAATTGCGTCACGTTATGCTGAATATACATTTTATTCTGGAAAACATTTAATTATATTTTCTGCGTGGTAGTTAGTTTAACTAGCCTTGAAGTTGTACAGGACGTTCAGAACATGTTGATAAGAACTTTTATAACTTCTATACGCAATGGCGGATCTACATTGGGGCGATAGGGGCGGTCGCCCCCGTCCCAAGGCTTCTTGGGGGCCCAGGGGAATGGCCACCTGTTCGCCTACCGTACATCATGACCAGCTATCCATTGTAATCTGCCAGACCGTGGCGTCGGCATTTATTTAAAAGATTCTGGGGGCAGGGCCGCTCTCTTCAATACTTGCGGCAAGAGCGCGGGTCTGTGCAGCAGTTAGAGGTCGGAGCCACGCCTCCCTCCTGTCTCTGCCATGCCGTGCAGAAGAGGAAGTGCTCTATGAGTCTGCTGGGGTGACGGGGGGAGCCTGCTCTCACACATCACCGCTGGGCAGCAAGCCTGAATGATTCCTGTGAAGACCCTCGGCGACTGAGAAATAGAAGATGCCTGCCTGCCTGATCTGTGCTAGTCCTGCTGCTGTACCTGCACATCACTAGAAGTGGGCAGCAGCAGGTAGCTCTGTATGTGTAATGGCTTCCCAGCATGCACACTGCTAGTGATGTGCAATGTAGGTGCAGCAGGCAGCTCTCTATGTGTAATGGCTGTCCAGTGTGCCAACTGCTGCACATCACTAGCAGCAGGCAGCTCTGTATGTGTAATGGCTGCCCAGCATGCCCCACTGCTAGTAATGTGCAGTTTAGGTGCAGCAGGCAGCTCTGTATGTGTAATGCTGCCCAGTGTGCCAACTGCTGCACATCACTAGCAGCAGCAGCAGGCAGCTCTGTATGTGTAATGGCTGCCAAGTGTGCTCACTGCTAGTGATGTGCAGTGCAGGCACAGCAGGCATCTCTGTATGAGTAATGTTTGCACATACTGTATATAGGGGTCTACGTGCTTGCTCCTGCCATATACAGGGTCTGCGTGCTTGCTGCTGCCGTTTACAGAGTCTGCGTGCTTGCTCCTGCTGTATACAGGGTCTGCGTGCTTGCTCCGGCCGTATACAGGGTCTGCGTGCTTGCTCCGGCCGTATACAGGGTCTGCGTGCTTGCTCCGGCCGTATACAGGGTCTGCGTGCTTGCTCCGGCCATATACAGGGTCTGCGTGCTTGCTGCTGCCGTTTACAGAGTCTGCGTGCTTGCTCCTGCCGTATACAGGGTCTGCGTGCTTGCTGCTGCCGTTTACAGAGTCTGCGTGCTTGCTCCTGCTGTATACAGGGTCTGCGTGCTTGCTCCGGCCGTATACAGGGTCTGCGTGCTTGCTCCGGCCGTATACAGGGTCTGCGTGCTTGCTCCGGCCGTATACAGGGTCTGCGTGCTTGCTCCGGCCATATACAGGGTCTGCGTGCTTGCTGCTGCCGTTTACAGAGTCTGCGTGCTTGCTCCTGCCGTATACAGGGTCTGCGTGCTTGCTCCGGCCGTATACAGGGTCTGCGTGCTTGCTCCGGCCGTATACAGGGTCTGCGTGCTTGCTCCGGCCGTATACAGGGTCTGCGTGCTTGCTCCGGCCGAATACAGGGTCTGCGTGCTTGCTCCTGCCGTACACCGGGTCTGCGTGTGTGCGCCTGCCATATTTAGAAGACATTTTAAATCAATTTCTCACCCATGCTTCATTGAGTAGAAGTCCATACATGATTCAAGGAAAATATCCAGATTGAGGGGCACACACATCATGTAGAGGCATTTCACGTGTCTATCCAAGGTGGAGGGGCAGTGGGTACACATACTGAGTATTGGTGAGGTTTTTACGTCAGTATTTGTGAGGCCTTGTGTACACGCTATTTGATGTTTTTTACCTCTGTATTTGTAAGGCCTCGTGCACACACTATTTGGCGTTTTTTACCTCTATATTTGTAAGGCCTTGTGCCACCGCAGAGTATTGGTGAGGTTTTTCCTCAGTATTTATAAGACCTTGTGCACACGCTGAGTATTTGGTGAGTTGTTACCGCAGTATCTGTAAGGCCTCATGCACACGCTGAGTATTTGGTGAGTTGGTACCTCAGTATTTGTAAGGCCTCGTGCACACGCTGAGTATTTGGTGAGTTTTTACCTCAGTATTTGTAAGGCCTCGTGCACACGCTGAGTATTTGGTGAGTTGGTACCTCAGTATTTGTAAGGCCTCATGCACACGCTGAGTATTTGGTGAGTTGTTACCTCAGTATTTGTAAGGCCTCGTGCACACGCTGAGTATTTGGTGAGTTGGTACCTCAGTATTTGTAAGGCCTCGTGCACACGCTGAGTATTTGGGAGTTGTTACCTCAGTATCTGTAAGGCCTCGTGCACACGCTGAGTATTTGTTGAGTTGTCACCTCAGTATATGTAAGGCCTCGTGCACACGCTGAGTATTTGGTGAGTTGTTACCTCAGTATTTGTAAGGCCTCGTGCACATGCTGAGTATTTGGTGAGTTTTTACCTCAGTATTTGTAAGGCCTCGTGCACACGCTGAGTATTTGGTGAGTTTTTACCTCAGTATTTGTAAGGCCTCGTGCACACGCTGAGTATTTGGTGAATTGTTACCTCAGTTATTGCTAAGCTATGTTCACATAAGATTTTTTTTTTTTTATTCATTTAATCAAATGCATGCTAGATGTTTGACAGGTTATAGTTTCATTCAGCATCTATTTTTCTGGAATAATCTGCTTCAGGTATATGATGACCCCCATCACATGACCCCTGTCACATGACCGTGGGGCCCACAGAGTCTGAACAGCCCCGGGCCCTGGCTACCCTTAATCCACCCCTGTCTATACGACTACCTCTAAATCAAAACATTTATACAAAATCAGAGACACAGAAACTTCTAGAGGAAAGTGCAAGGATCACATAACCATGTTTTTGGAAGGGTTCTGAAATGGCTTCAATTATTCCAATAAAATTATTACCGTATATACTCGTGTATAAGCCGAGTTTTTCAGCCCAAAAATTGGGCTGAAAAGTCCCCCCTCGGCTTATACACGGGTCAATACGGTATGCTGTGGGGGGGGAGCTGTGACCGGGGGCTGGAGGAGGCAGGAGGGGGCCGCGGTGACCGCAGGCGGTCACGTGGGGCCGCCTCATTAGTGCAATGAATATGCACGGCATCCCCCTGTCCATCAGCGGCGGGGGGATGCCGTGCATATTGCACTACACAGCCCCCTCTCCTTAATATGCGTCCCGCAGTAGTAATAAACAGCCCCCCCCTCCTTATCATGTCCCCCCCGGCTGTGGCAGCTGTGAAAATAACAAACAGTTTATACATCACCTTCCGACGCAGCTCTCCGCTCCTCCGGTCCTCTGCCCTCCGCTCGCCGGCTTCTTCTTCCTTGTTGTGCCGGTGTCATGTGACCGGGCGCAGGAGATGACGTCATTTCCTGCGCGCGGTCACAAGCCGGCACATCAAGGAAGAAGAAGCCGGCGAGCGGAGATGCTGAGGACCGGAGGAGCGGAGAGCTGCGTCGGAAGGTGATGTATAAACTGTTTGTTATTTTCACAGCTGCCGCAGCCGGGGGGACATGATAAGGAGGGGGGGGCTGTTTATTACTACTGGGGGACGCATATTAAGGAGGGGGGGCTGTGTACTACCACTGGGGCTGCTGGATACTACACTGGGGCTGTATATACCTCTGGGGCTGCTGTATACTACCACTGGGGCTGTATATACCTGTGGCGCTGCTGTATACTACACTGGGGCTGTATATACCTCTGGGGCTGCTGTATACTAACTACTGGGGCTGTATATACCTGTGGGGCTGCTGTATACTACCACTGGGGCTGTATATACCTCTGGGGCTGCTGTATACTACCACTGGGGTTGTATATACCTCTGGGGCTGCTGTATACTACCACTGGGGCTGTATATACCTGTGGGGCTGCTGTATACTACCACTGGGGCTGTATATACCTGTGGGGCTGCTGTATACTACCACTGGGGCTGTATATACCTCTGGGGCTGCTGTATACTACCACTGGGGCTGTATACTACCTCTGGGGCTGCTGTATACTACCACTGGGGCTGCTGTATATACCTTTGGGGCTGCTGTATACTACCTCTGGGGCTGCTGTATACTACCTCTGGGGCTGCTGTATACTACCTCTGGGGATGCTGTATACTACCACTGGGGCTATATACTACCTCTGGGGATGCTGTATACTACCACTGGGGCTGTATATACCTCTGGGGCTGCTGTATACTAACTACTGGAGCTGCTGCTGTATATACCACTGGGGCTGCTGCTGTATACTACCACTGGGGAGGCTGCTGTATACTACCATTGGGGGGCCTGTATACCACACTGCTGGGGGCTGTATACCTGTGCTGGAGTCCACCCTCGGCTTATACACGAGTCAATAGGTTTTCCCAGGTTTTGGGGGCAAAAGTAGGGGGGACGGCTTATACACGGGTCGGCTTATACACGAGTATATACGGTAACTATTTATTGCCATAACAGGGGACCCATGGATTTTCATGTGAGATCGAGTTAAAGACCTTTGTCAAAAAGGAAGTAATCTGGGAGCTGTACTGTTTGAAAAACTTTGATGTAAAGCCATCTGGACTAGGACTCTTCACTATCACTTCTAAAACCTCTGCCTCGGAGAAGTCCCTATCTAATGAGTCAGCAACAGTGGGTTCTATTGTCTGGAGAGCGGTCTCTGCTATATAAGATCTTGTCTTTTCTTCTACCCGAGTCTCCACCAAATCATCATAGTGGCCTTTAATATTATATAATTTGCCATAAAAGTCTCTAAACGTTTGCAATATGTCATCAGGGTTTTGGGTTAACGTTCCGTCAGTCTGTCTGACCTGGGGTATTCTACCCGGTATGCCTCTAGGATGTAGCAACCTTGCAAGTGGTCTGCCGCATTTGTCCCCGTATTCATAGATAAATCTGTGGAGTCTATCTTTGCCCCGTAAGTATTTTTGATCAATGAGCTGTTGCAATTCGTCTCTAGCTATTACCAGGTTCGCTAGTGTCTGTCGGGCTAGGGATTGCTTATGGGAGCATTCCAATTCTGCAATCCGCTGTACCAATAAATCTATTTTTTCTGTTTTTTTGAGCCTGGAGCCATGCTTCACTAGGATTCCCCTAACTACACACTTCAGAGCCTCCCACTGGGTTGGGATGGCTGTCGCGTCCCCAATGTGAGCCTCCAGGAACTCCAAAATTGTACCTTTGACCTCGAAGCAACAGATCGGGTCATTTAGAAGGTTGTCATTTAGACGCCATGACCATTGTCTATTCTTTCCCTCCGGCATTTGTAATTGACAAAATATTGGTGCGTGGCCAGAAGCACAAATCGGACCTATGGTAGCCTGGACCATCCAAGTCAATACCCGCTGGCTGGCCAGGAAGAGGTCAATTCTACTGTAGGAGTCGTGCGCGTAGGAATAAAAGGTGTAATCCCGATCCCTCGGATGCAAAGCCCTCCAAACATCCACTAAGCCCAAATTCTGCATTGCTCTCCTGACTGCATTCAGTTTGGGCCTAGATAAACCCCCCCCCCCCACTCGAGGAATTATCAATGGTTGGGTTGAGGGTAAAATTGAAATCTCCCCCCACCAGGATAACTCCCTCAGCAAAATCAGCCAAGTCAGATAGTAGCATCAAACATTTGCTAGCTGGATTATAATTCGGCAAGTACCAGTTGACTATAGTGAATTTGGTAGACCCTATTTCTAGTTTCAGAAAGATGTATGGTCCCTCAATATCTATCACAGAATCAACAATTTTGTACTGTAACGAATGATGTACCGCAATGGAGACTCCTTTAGAGCAAGCATCTAGGCAAGGACTGTGTAGCCATTCGCCATAGCGTCTGTCACCGATGCCAGGAATGTGGCCAGTCTTGAAGTAGGTTTCCTGCAAGAGTAAAATCATTATACCTTTTTTGTGCATATCTTCAATGATTTGACATCTTTTTTGTGGGGTCTTGAATCCCTTAACATTGTACGAGCAGAGTTTTAGTTGAGCCATTCTAGTTCAAATTTCTGACACCGGGAAAGAGTACAATTCTCACTCAGAAGTCAGAACACACTTAGGGTACGTGCACATTGGACGGTTCTGCATCATTGCAGACCGTCAGAAAACCGGAGTAGAATTTCAGGAGATGAAATTCCTGACCTCAGCAGTGTCCATCGTTTTTTTTAGCATTTTTTAACGTTTTGTGTGTGGTTTATTAGCGTTTATACAGCGTTTTCTCGGCGGTTTTCTTGGCGTTTTTAAGACTGTTTTTTGTGCACTTGTAAGCTAGATACGCTGGAAAAACGCTCAAAAGAAGTCACAAGCTCTATCTTTGAAAACCGGTGGAAAACCGGTGAAGAAAGTGTAAAGGAGAAAAAAAAAAAACGTTCTAATGTGAACAGCGTTTTCTGAAATCCATTGACTAGCATGTTAATCCAACCGCTGGTTAGGATTAACATAAATTTACATAGAACTCAGCTGAAAACGCCGCCGGAAAACGCTAAAAACCAGCTCACAAAACTTCCAATGTGCACCCTAAGTAGATATTAAACACGGAGACTGTGGTGTCAAGAAAGGATTGATAGAATAGAAAAGAGCAGACTGAGAAACGAGTGAAGAATGAAGACTGAAGGAGAGACTGAGAATCTCAGTAATAGTTTAAGAAAAATAGAAAAAGGAGAAATGAGAGAATTAAGACAGGTCCTAAACTAAATAACCTACTGTAAGTATAAGGTGTCGCTAGAACAAGACACCTATAGAAAAGAGTCCATGTAACACTGTAGGGAAATAATTATCCCAGCGCACCAGCGCATCTAGGATTCCCAATTGAGGTAAGTGCAAAATATAAAAAGGGGGGGACAAGAGGCGCAATAGTGCCCTATCACTAGTGACACTGATGTACAAATAGTGATGCTGTGTAGCCGCTCACCTGGTCCAGTTGTGGTCCCCACAACTGGTTTGAAGGCGTTTTAGGAAACAAAGTTCTAAGCTGCTGCAGGACCTCCACCAACCACTGGATAGTGGTTTTGTTCCAGAAGAATATGATGGGAGTATGGTGTATCACGGTCCGCGCTGCTCAGGGTTCAGAAATAACTCACCAAAGAGTCTGGCAACTTATCCCTGAGGAAGGCGCCGGGTTTTGCGCTGAAACGCGTTGGATAAGGTGGAATAAAGAAGATGTTAAGTTGCCAGACTCTTTGGTGAGTTATTTCTGAACCCTGAGCAGCGCGGACCGTGATACACCATACTCCCATCATATTCCAATTGAGGTAAGGGCCCTCTATAGAAGAGCCACCCAGCCCAGACCAAAGTCTTTTAAAATTGTATTAAAGACATTACTGACAAACCTTATATATGATTATAGGAAGACCAACATACGGAGGAAAGGAGGGGAGGAGGAAAGAGGAAAAGGGAAGGGGGAAGAAAAGTGAGGAAGTCACATTACCCTTTAGGCAATCATATAACCGGGAACTAAGATCTCTACGGCAGTACCAACAATAATAACACATATTAATGAGTCCATCAATATAGGTTTAAGGCTGCAGTTTATGACTAAATCTATATCCATAAGTCTCTTCATCACATTTTCTAATCTTAATATTAGGGGAATGGGGAAGGGAGGACTACACAGGGCGAAAATAATTATCAACCATATTGGTCCACTCAGCGTGGAGGGCGGAGGTTTTCCTGAAGCTCTTGACGATGATGGATGGCTCCTTCTATTCTCTGAGGCCCTTCTGCCAGTCTCACCGGGAAGTCTGGCCACCCATTTATTGTAACCGGCGGTATCTCCAGAGCTGATGTAAATGCCTGGACGTCAGCTGACGATCGCAATACATGGATCCGGCCTTCTTTTCTGACCTGGAGCTTAAAAGGGAAGCCCCAGCTGTAGGCCAAGTTGTAGTCTTTAAGCATGTCCAATAAGGGGCGCAATACTCTTCGCTTTTGCAAGGTTAGTCTAGACAGATCAGGTAGAATGGCCAAACTTTTATCCCCAAATCTGCAAGGCGTACCATTCCGTATTTTTGTCATTATGGCCTCCTTAATGACATAACGGTGAACCCTGCAGATAACATCACGGGGCCATTCGGGGTCTGTTGGACTGAGACCCAGCGCCCTGTGAGCACGATCCAGTTCTATAACGGTAGCAGGAGGGTCTCCCAGGATCTCATTAAAAAGGGACTGGAGAACTGTTGGCAGGTCTCTAGAATCCACAGACTCAGGTAGTCCTCTGATAAGCATGTTGTTACGCCTTCCTCTGTTCTCCCCATCATCAAGGGCATCGACTAGGTGCGTAATTTGAATAGACTGAGTCTGCAAAAGGGCCTGCTGGGATCTGCACATCTCCTCCAGGGCTGTGATCCTATGGGCATGATCCTGACCCTGAGCATCCACTCTAGTCACCTCTCCTCTCAGACAGGACAGTTCACTTCAATATGCTTGTTCAAGTCGGGCTATATATGATTCCATATCCTCTCTGGTGGGGATGGAAGCCATGCAAGCCCTCAAATCGCCCAGTTCACCTAGGACACTATTATTATGTAGCATGTCTTCTTGGATAAATGAAATGTTAGAGTCCTGTCTAGGATGTTGATGATATAGACTCTGGGGAGGAATGTAGGGTCCAGCAACAGACTCATAATCTGAGATTTTATAGTCTTTGAGGGCCCACTGTACTGGGTCACTTTCCATGCTTCCCCTCTGTACCTGTGAGGCGTCTAGGTGAGAGTTTCTCTGTGCTGGGGGATTTACTATGTTTCCCAGTCCCATCTCCTTGCTTCCCGAAGTGTTTTTCCCGCCAGGTGCTGCAGCCCACCGACCTCTCCCTCCTCCAGGTACCTTACATGCGCATCCACCTCCTCCGCCATTATTGCAGCCTATCTGCTGCTTGCACCTCTCGTCTGTACTCCCGCTGTGCGTCCAGCGCCTCCGCTCATCAACGTGTGATCCGGAGAGCGGGAAGTACCGTCCTGTGAGACCGCCGCCGCTGCTCTACTGTGTCTCCTTGTGTGTGCGCCACGGCCATCTTGGGAGCAGGGCTTCTGGCGGAAGAACGCACTCCCTGTGAGAAAAAGCGCCTAATGGAGGGTTAGGAGTCATCGAGGCGGCGAGACGGTGCCCAGAGATTTCCCCTGCTCCCCCCTTCGCATATTAAGCTCTTCCTTGCAGTAGCTGGTCTCCGTCGGCTTGTATTAGGGTCCAGGCACGGGAGCTAGTTCTTCTAGCTTCTGCTCTCCTCCATAGCTCGGCCACGCCCCCCGGCAATTATTCTTTACATTTAACTCTCTCCTTCGCCCCTCACTGCCCCCCCCCACTTCTCGTATTTCTTCAAAAGACTTTGCAACACACTTCACCAACAAGATCGATCAGAACAGACAAGTTTTTTGCTACCCAACCATCACAAGCCCTATGTATATCAGACCACTCCCCTCCCCCACTAGCCCTCCTCCCCCCCATCACTGAAGGAGAACTTGCACACCTCCTCTCCAAATCGCACCTCACCACTTGTGCATCGGACCCCATCTCATCCCACTTCCTCTCCAACTTCACCACCATGCTATCCCAGCCCTAACCCACTCTTCAATCCATCACTAACCTCTGGTACCTTTCCTTCCGCTTTCAAACATGCAACAATTACACCTGTCTTGAAAAAGCCATCTCTCGACCCGACCTCCACATCCAGCTACCGCCCCATATTGCTGCTCCCTGTTCGCCTCCAAACTTCTTGAAAAGCAAGTCCAAACTGTACTCTCATCCCACCTCTCATCCCACTACTCCACTGAAATCGCCTTAACAAAAATTACCAAAATTATTAATAAAAGACGACCTACTTACCACCAAAACTAACGGACACTTCTCCATCCTCCTCCTTCTTGACCTGTCTTCTGCATTTGACACAGTCGACCACTGCCTCCTATTATAGATCCTCTCTTCATTGGTATCACTGACCTTGCCCTCTCCTGGATCTTTTCCTACCTTTCCAATGCACATTTAGTGTCTCCCACTCCAACACTACCTCCTCACCCCATCCCCTCTCTGTTGGGATCTCTCAAGGCTCTGTCCTGGGACCCCTTCTTTTTTCCATCTATACCCTTGGCCTAGGACAACTCTAAAGTCTCATGGATTCCAGTACCACCTGGTATGCTGATGACACTCAGGTCTACCTCTCTGGCCCAGACGTCACCTCTCTGCTATCCAGAATTCCAGAGTGTCTATCAGCCATATCCTCCTTCTTCTCCTCTCGCTTCCTTAAACTAAATGTAGACAAAACTGAACTCATCATTTTTCACCCATCTCATGCACCTCCCTTACCTGATCTATCTATCACAATAAATGAGATCACACTTTGCTTGTTCCTGAAGTCCGCTATCTCGGAGTGATCATTGACTCTGCCTTATCCTTCAGACCACACATTCAAGCTCTCACCACCTTCTGGGGCCTCTAACTCAAAAATATTTGCAGAATCTTCCCTTTTTCAACCCTCACTAAACTACTAGTGCATGCCCTCATCATCTCCCACCTCGAATATCGGCAACCTCCTCCTCTGTGGCCTCCCTGCTAACACTCTTGCACTTCTCAAATCTGTCCTTAACTCTGCTGCCCGACTAATCCACCTCTCTGCTCGGTGCTCCTCCACCTGTACCCTCTGCAAATCCCTCCACTGGCTCCCAATTCCCAAGCGTATCCAATTCAAACTACTACACGACTACACCATGTTCCAAATAATTATGCAAATGTTTTTTTTCTCTGATTTTCCTGATTCAGTGTAATAAAAGTCATCATCCGTTAGAGTACACAGTATTTTTTTGAAGAAACCTCCCAATGATAACAGTATAATCTTCAAAATAATAAAAACTCTAATGCACTGTTCCAAATTATTAGGCACAGTAGAGTTTCTAAACATTTGATAGGTTTGAAAGAGCTGAAAATGCTCATTTGTTGAATTTGCAGCATTAGGAGGTCATATCACTGAAATAAAAAGCTATTTAACTCCAAAACATCCTAACAGGCCAAGTTACATGTTAACATAGGAACCCTTCTTTGATATCACCTTCACAATTTTTGCATCCATTGAACTTGTGAGTTGCTGGAGAGTTTCTGCTTGTATTCTTTGCATGATGTCAGAATAGCCTCCCAGAGCTGCTGTTTTGATGTGAACTGCCTCCCACACTCATAGATCTTTTGCTTGATTATACTCCAAAGGTTCTCTATAGGGTTGAGGTCAGGGGAAGATGGTGGCCGCACCATGAGTTTATCTCCTTTTATTCCCATAGCAGCTAGTGACACAGAGGTATTCTTTGCAGCATGAGATGGTGCATTGTCATGCATGAAGATGATTTTGCTCCTAAAGGCACGTTTTTGCTTTTTGTACCATGGAAGAAAGTTCTCAGGCAGAAACTCTATATAAATTGCAGAGGTCATTTTCACACCTTCAGGAACCTTAAAGGGGCCTACCAGCTGTTTCCCAATGATTCCGGCCCAAAATATGACTCCTCCACCTCCTTGCTGACATCCCAGCCTTGTTGGGACATGGGGGCCATTCTCAAACCATCCACTACTCCATCCATCTGGACCATCCAGGGTTGCTCGGCATTCATCAGTAAACAAGACTGTTTGAAAATTAGTCTTCATGTATGTCTGGGCCCACTGCAACCATTTCTGCTTGTGAGCACTGTTAAGGGGTGGCCGAATAGTAGGTTTATGCACCACAGCAAGCCTTTGAAGGATCCTACACTTTGAGGTTCGAGAAACTCCAGGGGCACCAGCAGCTTCAAATATCTGTTTGTTGGTTTGTAAGGCCTTTTTAGCAGCTGCTCTCTTAATCCGATGAACTTGACTGGCAGAAACCTTCCTCATTCCGCCTTTAACTGCACAAACACGTCTGTGCTCAAAATCAGCCACAAATCTCTTCACAATACGATGATCACGCTTAAGTTTTTGGGCAATATGTAATGTTTTCATCCCTTGTCCAAGGCATTGCACTATTTGTTGCTTTTAGGCAGCAGAGAGATCCTTTTTCTTTCCCATGTTACTTGAAAACTGTGGCCTGTGTAATATTGTGGAACACCCAGTTTTCCTTTTATTGGGCTCACCTGCCAAACTACGGTAATTATCACAGGTATTTGAGATTGATTTTAGTGATCCAAAGAACCCTGAGACACAATGCCATCAATGGGTTTCATTGACAAAAAAAAAACTCTATGACACTTAAAACCAATTTACATAATAATTTGGAACATGGTGTACAAAGCCGTCTACAATCTGTCCCCCTCATATATCACTGAACTAATCTCCCGATATCATCCAACTCGTAATCTTCAATCTTCCCAAGACCTCCTTCTTTCCTCCACACTTGTATGTTCCTCATATAACTGCCTCCAAGACTTCGCCCGAGCATCCCCCCATCCTCTGGAAGTCTGCACCTCAAAACGACCGACTGTCCCCTACACTCCGGAACCTTCAAGCGGAACCTGAAAACCCATCTCTTCTGAACAGCCTACAATGACCACGGTGCCACCTCACCACCACTGGACCTGGCGCTCCACCACCACCTGAGTAGACCCAACCTACTGTTCCCCTTCCCATTGCCCTGTAGACTGTAAGCCAGCAAGGGCAGGGTCCTCTCTCCCCTCTGTACCAGTCTGTCACTGCTAGTTTGTTCATTGTATTTTTAACTTGTTTGTATGTAACGCTTTCAATTGTGCTCTATAAATAAATAATAATAATAATAATAATAATAATTACAGCCTGTACACGGAGGAGCACACATTGCACCTTGTCCATGGCGGGTCTTACATTACACCCCTGTAAACGGAGGAGCAAATTACATCCTGTACACAGAGGACCGTACATTACACCCTGAACAGAGACAGGCATATACTACACCCTGTACATAGGGGAGCATATATTACACCCTGTACAGAGAGGAGTGTAAATTATACCCTGAACAGAGAGGAGCATACATTACACCCCGTACACGGAGGAGCCTACATTACTCTTTATACATGGCGCAGTAGTAGTTTTCTATTGAGTTTGGTGGAAAGTTCTAAGTGAGATAAGGCGAAAAAAATGAAATGTCCTACACAGTCAATACGTGACATGTTACAATCTGTTGCCCCTCAGACACATGACTATGAGCTGTACCTCTGCACTACACACACCTGTGAGTCCTGCTGTGTGTCCTGTATGTGTGATATATAACATCTTCTCTGTGTCTCATAGACGGTCACTCTCTGCAATATTTTAAGACGGGGGTCTCTGCTCCCGGGTATGGGCTCCATGAGTTCTCCATCGTTGGATATGTGGATGATCGGTTGATTGTGAATTATAACACAGAAATCCGCAGAGTCCAGCCCAAGGTCCAGTGGATGGAGAAAATGGCAGATGAATACTGGGAGGAAGAGACACAGATCGGTAAAGTATTGGAGGCTTTCTTCAAATATTATGTGAGGACAGTGATGAGCTGCTTTAACCACACTGGAGGTGAGAGACAAATTTACTTCGTACACTAAATATACACACTATATTTGTGCTCTATGTAACATCACTTCCTCACTCATCTGGTAGCTAGGGAATGGTTAAATGGGTGGTGTAAAAGCTATAAAAGCTCCAGTCACTGCTGTTGAGCAGAGTGTTCAGTCAGAGAGAAGCCACACAGCATCTACCAGCAACGTATGAGGAGATTTAAGTCTCGTTGTTCCTACCAGCAATACAGAGCAGACGTATCAGATGGGAGTTTGGGGTAGCACTTAGAATACTTCAATGTGAAAATAGAGATTCCTTATCTGCTCAGGCCAAATAGTCAAAAGATAAAGCATGCATACAGGTAGCATACTCGGGAACTTAAGTAAGTAGTTGCCCCATAGCCAAGATGGAGACAGTAGCTGCCCATATTAAATGACACTTTGAGGGAACTGGGATATGGAGGGAAGCTAGGGGTCGCGGCACTAGTGGGGTGGACTTATTCTGTGTTGACAGTATTGGACTCCAGCTTGGACACCTGAATGGATTTGCTGTTATGTACTCTTCATGTACTCCTAATTTCCGTTATATTCTGCTAATAGCCAGATTCATGGACCTGCCACCTAAGAACATGTATCATTTGCTGCAACCATCTGCTGCCATTTAGTACAGTTTACATTTGCCTCCTTGATGACTCTCTCCTGTTTCCTACACCAACATAATAAGGAACACCACTAACCACCTAGCTACAGGTAAACCATAAAATGCCTGCGTTAACCACCGCACATCCACATCCATGTACTCTTCACTACACCAGTAACAAGCAGTTGGATGTTCGGACAGGCTTGACTTGTGTACTGAGTGTAGTGAAGGTCAAAGGGAAACTCCAGCATTTTTCCAGAAGATCTTCTAGAAAAATGCTTGAGTTTCTTATTGACTTCCATTACACTTAGTACACGAGTCAAGCCTGTCAGAGCGTCCAACTGCTTTTTACGAGCACCAATCACTCGAACATGGTAGTGCTTGCTCATCAATTATTATTATATATGCACCATCTTTGCAGCCAAATCACACAAGAGCAGAATCTGCCCTGTGTTAGGTGATACAGTAGGGGAAATAAATATTTGATCTCTTGCTGATTTTGTAAGTTTGCCCACTGACAAAGACATGAACAGTCTAGAATTTTAAGGGTAGGTTATTTGTAGTTGATGATGAGGTTTGCACACATGTCAGGAGTAGGGATGGGCGAACATCCCTTTTTTCCTGGGTTCGTGTTTGGGGTTTCTCTGCTAAAGGAAGCAAAGAGTTATCATTGTGATTATACTTACCAGGTCCGCATTATTCGTTCCCGGTTGTGTGGCGGCGCGATGTCACTTCCGGGCTTCTGGGGGAATGGTCATGTGACTGGTTCCAACAGCCAATCACATACGGCCAGAAGACAAGGGGCAGCCTGGAAGTGACTCATCCCGCGTCACAGCAGGAAAAAAGAACGCAGACCCGGTAAGTATATCAACGGTATTAACTCTTTCCTTCCTTTATCAGAGAAACCCTGAAAACGAGCCCGGGGAAGAAAGGGATGTTCACCCATCCCTAGTCAGGAGGAATTTTGGTCCACTCTTTGCAGATCATCTTCAAATCATTAAGATTTTGAGGCTGTCGTTTGGCAACTCAGAGCTTCAGCTCTCTCCATATGTTTTCTATGGGATTAAGGTCTGGAGACTGACTAGGTCACTCTATGTCCTTAAGAGAGATTGATACTAAAAATGGAGGACGCTTTGACTAAGTATAGGTCAAATCTGGAGGATATCAAAAGATGTAAGTGGTATCGGAATGTGGAGGACTATAATGATGGTCGAATCTACAGCTGGCAATATAGAAAATCCCCATCAATGGGCCAAAAAACAAAAACTGGTCTTAGAAACCCGAAGGGCAATAAGAAACCTAAGAAACCTCAGGAACCTTTTACACCTCAAATGGCATTTGGGTTCACTGGGGAATCCAATTCCACGGACGATGGTGGTAGTACATCAGGGGCTGGTTTTTTAGCCAACCCCAAAGGTCTAAGACCCAGGTCCGGCATGGCCACAGGGGTGGCAGGAAACACAGGAGGGGTCGGACAGAAGCCGGTGACGAGATCCAAATTGAAGAGGATGTAAATGAGGAAGAATAACACTCACAGTTTGTTGAAGGAGCCAGCACCTCCTGCCGCGGTTACGCTGATACCAGTGTTCCTGGGGGGCCCCCTGGAGTCAGAACTTCTCTCCTCCTTGCTGTATACGCTGTAATCCTGGTGCGTGGCCTCCTGTAAGCAACACAACGTCACTTCCAATTCCAATATCAAGTAGGAGCCACACACAGGATTCTTTTTGCAGCCTTTATTTTTTCTACTTGTGGGGTCTTACAAAGTGGAGAGTGTGGGAGGGAGGACGGGGGAGCAGCCTATACTACGGCTGTTTCCCACCATCAATCGTGCTTCTACAGGTACAATCTGGATTGTACCCGTAGAAACACGACTGACTATGCGAAACGGCCATAGTATAGGCTGCTCCCCGTCCTCCCTCCCGCACCCTCCACTTTGTAAGACCCCACAAGAAGAAAAATTCAGGAAACAGAAAGAAGCCGCACACAGGACTTATCAAATCAGATCAGCGGTTTTATTGTGCCCAGGTGCAAATAGCAGGGTGTGGGTAGCGGGTGGGAGCACGGTACACCCGCTGAAGCACCATTAGGCCTGAAACGCTGTTGTACTACCACCCCCCATCTTCCCACCTGCTACCCACACCCTGCTATGTGCACCTGGGCACAATAAAACCAATGATCTGATTTGATAAGTCCTGTGTGCGGCTTCTTTCTGTTTCCTGAATATTCATGTGTCTAATGAGCGGTACTGGAAGTGAGCACCTAGGCGGTCGGCTGCGGATTAGCAGGGAGAACATTTCACCACCCCAATCGGCCGTGCGAGCCGTGGACTGCTGCCGCTGCGGCGAAAGACCTCCGGAGGAGGAGGTGTCACACTGGGAAGGAGTGACTGGCCCCGAATATCTTCAAAACCGTGAGTCCCACAAGAAGAAAAATAAAGGCTGCAAAAAGAATCCTGTGTGCGGCTCCTACTTGATATTTGAACTGTAAATAAGGAAGAACATCTGGTGGTAAATATATGTTCTCTTACTTTGAGTAATGAACAAATTAAGATTCTATCTAAAGGTTTGACCTTTTGCCCACGGCTTACATAGACTGGTTTGAATTAGACAACGATCTGTACCTTTTTTTTCGCAGACTAGGTCTGGCTAAATACTTCTCTGGTAAGGAGAGAGTAGGGTCGGTAGTTCGGATGATGTCTCTCTCTCAGAAAAGTAAATTTATGGGGTAAGAGTAATTTTGAACCGCCCGGACATGATCCGGTTATTGATGCTTTTGTCAAGCTGGTGAAGAATGATATCACTAAACTGAGGAAAAATCGATATAGGGGTGGTAAATGCAATATCAGGGTTTTGATAGAGAGGAGATCAAAAGGTTAAAGGAGAATGGGTCCATCACCATAAAACCCGCCATCAAAGGTGGGGCAATTGTGGTGATGGACACCATCCAATACCATGATGAGATTATGAGACAGTTGTCTGATGATACAGTATATGAGAAACTGTCATCTAACCCTACGTTAACATTCCAGAGAGAATTGAAATTGATGATTGTGGAAGCTTTACATGATGGTATTATTGATAAAGGGCTCTCAGAGTACTTGATGGTGGAGTTCCCAGCTGTGCCCATTCTTTTATACCCTTCGAAAATCCACAAGAATTTAAGAAACCCAGCAGGATGACCGATCGTCTCGGGAGAGGGTCTCTTTGTAGTAGGCTTTCGATATTTCTGGATCACTGGTTACGTGGTTTTGCAGTTCCGGCACCCTCATATACAAGGGACACAAGTGACTTCATTCAATAATTGTCCAACATTCAGATTGAAGATACAACGTGGTTGGTATCTTTTGATGCTGTATCATTGTACATGTCTATTGAACATGAGAGAGGTCTTTCAGCCATTGATTGACGCTCACCGCTTCTGACATGGCACCAAATTTGCATGGTTCTCTCTTGCGCTGCTGGAGTTCGTCCTCGGAGAAATTACTTCCTCTTTGGGGACGACTACTACCTGCAGCGCAAAGGGACAGCCATGGGTTCCAATGTGGCCCCTACATATGCTAACATCTACATGGTTGTTCCTCGAGAGCGAACATGTGTACAATTCTCCATCTTGGCGTCATGTCAGGGGATGGCGTTGTTACATCGACGACATTTTCTTTGTTTGGGATGGCAACAGGGATGAGTTGTAAACATTCTTTGAATCCCTCAAAAATATCTATCCAGAATTGGGATTCACAATGTCATGTTCACTGGAGAAAATGCAATTCTTGGATACTATGGTATACAAAGAGCAAGTTTCATTAAAACGGACCTATACACAAAGAGTACAGATAGAAATAGTACGTTGCATTTTTCCAGTGAACACCCTAGAAAGATGGTTGAATCACTCCCTTGGAGCCAGATGTTGAGAGTTCAGAGAATCGTATTGAATGATTCAAAGATTGATGATAGATTACAGGAGATGTGCGAGAGATTTTTGAGAAGGGGTTACCCAAAACGTAGTCTTATGGAGTTTAAAATCAAGACTCTAACAATTAATCAAGAAGATCTGTTATGCCTTAAAACTAAGGTGAACCAGCCTAGAAGAATCCCACTGGTAACAACATATAGTGGGGTGAGCAAAAGAGTTGTGGATGTGGTAAGAAAACACTGGCCACTATTAACTAAAGGTCATATGGATGTTGATGAGTTCAAAACGTTTCCCCTATTTTCCTATAGAAGGGGTCACAGCCTGAAAGATGATTTGGTCAAGACTGATATCGGGAGCTCTAAACATGATATTCAGACGACTTTTGGCAATTTCCCATGTCTGGGATGTGCCTGTTGTGGGAACATGTTAAAGGGGCGGAGCTTCTGTCATCCTTGTTCCGGAAACAAATATGATATAAAGAGGAGGTACACATGTAATAGCAGTTTTGCTGTGTACACCATTTGTTGCCATGTGTCTTCTCTATGTAGGTGAGCCCCAATGGAGGTCAGAGCACGTATAGGGAAACATAAAAGTACAATTCGGACGGGTTTGATGGAACTTCCGATTCCTAGGCACTTCTACAATATGGGCCATACAGTTAATCAACTGAGATTTAAATCGATGATGTCCCTCCTCTTAGGAGGGGGGGTGACCGGGTGGCCCTTCTTAAAAAGAAGGAAATAAGGTGGATATTTGAATTGGATACCCTGTCGCCTAAGGGCATGAACATTGATTATGACCAACGTGGTTGTTTATTAAGGTAGATTTGATGAGTTCTTGTTTACCTACTTATCATCCGTGTATTTTAATTTGTGTTTTTTAAATATATCCCAAATTTTTATTTTAGATTGGAAATTAATGATTCCCTGGGAAATTACATTGATCCAGAGATCCCTCAAAGTAAAAAAAACATTTTTTTCATGTAAGGGTATAGATATAGAATATTGGTTGAACATAGGGGCTACCCCATTTTGATGTTTAGGTATATACGGGGAGTTCCGTAAGTCTTTGACATTAAGGAACCAGTTAGGGCAATATATTTGATGTTATCTACTTTTGTGGAGAAAATGTATGTCTTAACATATGATTCAACAGTAGCATGGTGAATTGGTAGTCCACATTCTAAAGAATAGTGGGTATTGATATAGATATTGTCATGGTGGATCTTGTTTTGGATCCACTGTTTATATAGCTAATAAATTCTAATGATAATACTATAGTTTGATAGATGTGGCTGCATCGATGTAATCAGCTGATGCAATGTGGTTGATTCACCTTGCTATAGTCTATAATTTGGGTATTTGGAGACATATATTGGCAGGAACATTCTGACAGATATGATATACAGTTTGCACAATATGTTTATAAACCTGTTAGGTTGATTTCCATATTACACTATTGTTGCTTTACTGTTTATATCCTCTTTGTTTGTTTTCTCCTTTTTATGCAGTGCGTAAGTTCAGTCCCAGGGGCCCCGATGCAAAAGCTTCAATAGGGCCCCCAATTATTGCAAATCTTTAATAATATTAGTCTTTTTCTATGGGCCAACGGGACTTTTGGGGCCCCCTAGGCTGCAGGGCCTGGGTATATCGCAACCCCTGCTGCTATTGTAGTTACGCCCCTGTTTTTATGTTATGAGTTTATTAGCCAGATGATTATGTTAACCACGGGTATTATTTTGATACTGCCTGTTAGGTTAATCTATTTACAGTACTATTGTGGTTATTTTGTGTTTATTATATGCCCCCTGATTCTTTTCTTGCTCCTCTCGCTTCTATACTATTTCTGGATCCTGCGCTGTTACTATGTATTATCTGTGTGCTGTTTTCTGGTGGTTAATAGATGGAGACATGTGGAGAGGAACTGCGTCATCTCGCCGCTCACGTGGGTATTATTGATTGACAAGCGCTATGGCCTATTGATATAGGACGCCGGGGCATTATGAACCGGAAGCTCTGGATGGAAAATGAACGATGATTGGCGGTCGCACTCCGATGACTCTGAGGGAGCCATGAGTATCCATAACTACCATTAATGCAACTCCCTGATTGGCTGGATAGCGCTGGAGGCTCAGAGACTGTTTCACATGTTTGTGGGGCTGGAATAACATCAATGAGTGATCAACCAAGGCTATAGGTGTGGATTTTGATATATATATACGGGGATTATAGGAAAAGATTAATGTATAGTCTATTTGGGATGTTTTTAACATTGTTTACTACTTAGGTGTTTGTGATTAGTGTATTACAATTTGGGGGAGGAGTTACACTATATAAGTAACATATGTTTGTTGGAGGATTATGCACTTGATAAAGGTCTGTGTACCGAAACGTCGTGTATTTATATGGATTGACAGACTAAAGCATTGAAGAAAATACCAGCTGGAGAGGTGCTGTTTCTCTTTATATGGACAGCTGTGGCTGGTGGCTGTATGACCTCATTATCACGAGGCAGCACTTCCCAGTCTTCCCTCGTGATCACTATGTCACCACATCTTACATCAGTTTCACATCACATTTTTATATTTACTGTAAAAAAAAGTGCTTAAACCGAAAAGTTAGTATGAACATAAAATGTAATGGGAAAAACCTACGGCACATCAGTATGTGTTTTGAGCTATGTTTACATAACACAAAAATGTAATCTTTCTATGTAAAAAATTCCAATGAAAACGTGGACTATGGTAGATATAAGTTAAATGTTAAAATGTTTTCTTTCACTCTCTGCAGCCTCCCTCTGCTCGGTAACTGTTGACCACTGGGAGAATCATTGTTCTATTGGAGGAAGCGGACCCTCCTCTTCAATCAGATATGAGCTCTGCCCTCAAGTGCGCAGAGCCTGTGATACTGCTACATTGTGTTTGTGTCTGGGGAGTACACAGATATGCAAAGCACAACTGCAGGGGTGCATAATGGGTCCTCCCTCATGACCCCCTTTGCCTAGGGCTCTTGGGGGGTGGGAGCAGGGCCGTATTTGGCTTCATGCTGCCCTAGGCACTTTTCGTGGTCGCGCCCCTTACTGAGGTCACACACTGAGTCTGTGCACATGACATCTATTTAAAGCACATCTACTCTGTATGATGCTTTAAAAATCGCTAATTAAACACTAAAAGAATGAACGTCTGGACTTGCTGCGCACAGGTCCAGTCATTTGAGCATGCTATTAACACCAGCTTTTCAAAGGAATCAAGTGATTAAAATAGGTGACCTAACCATTGCTTCAGTGAGGAGGAGAGAAGTAGTGATATAGAGACATGCTGTCTGCTCATTCACCCCTCCTCTTTACTGAAGGTGTTCAAAAGGAAGCCAAGAGCAGACAGGTTCCAGACGTCAGAGCGAGCCTGCAGCCTCATTGTGTGCACCCACACTGACACTTGCAGCATCAGAGCGAGCCTGCAGCCACACAGTGTGCACCCACACTGACACTTGGAGCGTCAGAGCGAGCCTGCAGCCACATTGTGTGCACCCACACTGACACTTGGATTCGCTGCCGCACTCGGTGTTGCTGGTTTCACACTTGCGTTTTTTTTCCTAATCAGCAAAATCAGGTTTTTAAGCCAAATCCTGATCCATTCAGGATCCAGTTTTTTGTCCATTCACTTTAATGGTGTCCGGTACAATCCTGTTACTTCAGCTTGCTTCCTGACACC
Source organism: Allobates femoralis (assembly GCA_033576535.1). Taxonomy (NCBI): domain Eukaryota; kingdom Metazoa; phylum Chordata; class Amphibia; order Anura; family Aromobatidae; genus Allobates; species Allobates femoralis. The sequence continues at coordinate 464,600,064 of JARQOC010000001.1, forward strand.
ATTAAAGTGAATGGACAAAAAACTGGATCCTGAAAGGATCAGGATTTGGCTGAAAAACCTGATTTTGTGCCTCATTTTGAAAAAACGCATATGTGAACCTGCTCAATATGACAACGTTAGTATTACAGCCAATCACAATTTGGAAGCTGACAATAGCCTATTAGTATACAAATAAAGGAAGCGAAGCTCCTCTGCATTTAGAAAAGTAGATTTATTTGTAGTCCTTAAAACTATTCCTATGTAAGAGCCCTAATCCCAGCCTGCATAGTGTCAGCCTCCTCTGCTCACCAGTATACAGCAGCATCAGCCTCTCCTGTTCACCAGTATACAGCAGCACCAGCTTCCCAAGTTCACCAGTATACAGCAGCACCAGCTTCCCCAGTTCACCAGTATACAGCAGCACCAGTCTCCCCTGTTCAATAGTATATAGCAGCACCAGCCTCCCCTGTTCACCAGTATATAGCAGCACCAGCCTCCCCTGTTGAACGTTATACAGCAGCACCAGCCTCCCCTGTTGAACAATATACAGCAGCACCAGTCTTCCCAGTTCACCAGTACATAGCAGCACCAGCCTCCTCTGTTCAACAGTATATAGCAGCACCAGCCTCCCCTGTTCACCAGTATATAGCAGCACCAGCCTCCCCTGTTGAACAGTATACAGCAGCACAAGCCTCCCCAGTTCACCAGTACATAGCAGCACCAGCCTCCCCTGTTCAACAGTATATAGCAGCACGAGCCTCCCCTGTTTAAAGGGATCCTGTCACCTCCAAAACACCACCTAAGCTACCAAAACATGTCCCTGCAGCATCCTATCACTAATCTCACACTCCTTTTTTTCTCCTAAAAGCATTCTGTGAAAGTGCATAAAAACGATTTAATACTCCCTCATTAGTAATTATAATTAGCAGGGGCTATATTCTTTAGCCCTTAGGGCGTGTTTGTTATGTGCCCTGTTCGTCATAAGATCACACGCTAATGGGCGTGATCTTTTATTTATGTTCTATTCAGGCGCCCTCCCTACTCGGCATTGTGCTGGCTGGGCATTAATGATGCGATTTGTGTCATTTCCGGGATTGGGAAATGTCAGTACACCCATGCCGCTCTTTAGGCTTCAAGCACCGCATTGAAGATAATAATACCAAATAATTTGTGATTGCAATCATTTTCAGGAAGAAACTGACAGACTTGCAGGGGTGTCAATACTTTTGGCCACAACTGTATGCTTAGGCTTCCTTCTCGCTTTGTGGCTGTGCCGTATGACAAACGGCTTGACCTCTCACTGGGTTACTCTCCCTCTGCTCTGCTTCTCCCGAGCTCACTATTGCGGCTGTGTCTCCTGGCCTTTCTGAGTGGACGAGCAACTTGAAATCACCCGCCCTCCGATTTTGGTTACTGGATATGGAATCCCTGGAGACCTCAGACTTCGGTGTCCGTTCTCCACTAGGTACAGAGGCGACCTGGCACTGCTCCACTCCTCGCACCTTTCCTCCACTTTCTCAGACCCTTACCACGGGTCACCCACACGGGCTAGTCAGTCACCTAGGACAAGCCTAGCGTTGCTCACATCTCTAGGGTGTCTTCCACAGTCCTCCTAGGAACTGAACTGCCTGACCTGCCCCCAGACCAGAAGTAATAGGGGACCTGCCCTTAATCCGGGCTTTAGAGCTCCCACTTCTGGCCTGGAGTTGGGAAGGTGCATGTGTGTGCTTTACCTGAGGTGGGTGCCTTCACTTGCTTACAAGCTGTAACAATGTGGCAACTGGAGCCTGGGTTGCCACATATTTCAAATAAAGGATTTTTCTATGTGTTTATGTTTCTAACTATTTCCTCACAGGATTTTATATTGGGTGGGTAAACCACCCGGCTGTGAGCTGCAGCCCCACAGCCATGTGCATTATGATGGCTAGGTATCAAAATGAGGATGAACCAATGCTGTTTTTTAATATAATTTAAATAAAACACACGCTTGGGTGTTAGTATTTTCACCCAGGGCCCTCTCAGACTAAAAATAGCAGCCTGCAGCCGCTCTAGATTTTGCGCATCCATTAGACGGTTTACCCGGTTCTTCCTGATTGTCCTGGTGCATTGGCAATTGGGGTAATATAAGGGATTAATTACATCTTAGAGTCAGCAGTTGACATTAAACCCTGGATTGATGATGTACAAGTCTCTGAGACCCCCACATTACCAATCCTGCAAATAAGTAGTTAACAGAGACAGAAAAATTCTTTAATTGAAAAAAAAAACCACAGACTTCCTCTTTACCCATTTATTAACCCCAAACATTACACTTGCATCTCCGATGGTAATTCACAACTGAGGTCCCTCGAAGTTCTGCTACATCCAGATAGACCTTGCAATGAGCTGTGACATTAAAGTGACCGCTCCGCGTGAGTACAGGCACAGAAGGATGGCTCTGACAGCTGCTTCTGTTAGAGCTGGAACATCACCTGAGATCACCCCACTGGCACGGGATCCCCATATTTTGATACCCAGCCAACATAACACACATAACGCCATGGCCGCCATCAGGGCCTCACGACCCTGACAGTTGTGAGGGGCCCGGCGGTGATGGAAGGAGAGGGGGGCCAGGACGAGAGTCGAGGGGGCGGGCTACAATCTTCAGGCCCCGCCCCCTCACATTTTCTACGGGCCACCCTGTCTTCAGGGGCCCGGGCGCTGTATACTTGTCTTGGGGGCCCCTGACCGCTGCCCGCCCCCACACCATCCTCGGGGCCCCCATTAGCGCTGCCTCCCCCCTCTACATTGTCACATTACCGGCGGCACCGCACTGCAGTCACTGATCTCCCCCTCCGCCTGTCATGTGTAGTGTGACGCAGCTGGCGCCGCCCACACAGGAAATAGACCGCGGCGGCGGCAGCGTCACACTACACATGACAGGCGGAGGGGGAGATCAGTGACTGCAGTGCGGTGCCGCCGGTAATGTGACAATGTAGAGGGGGGAGGCAGCGCTAATGGGGGCCCCGAGGATGGTGTGGGGGCAGCGGTCAGGGGCCCCCTAGGATCAGGATGACATGTGGGGGCAGGGCAGGAAGCTCTCAGGGGCCCCTGAGCCCCGAGGCTGAGGTGTGGGGACAGCTTTCAGGGGCCCCTGAGGCTGAAGTGTGTGGGGGCAGGCAGCTCTCGGGCCCCTGAGCCCCGAGGCTGAGGTGTGGGGGCCACTCTCAGGGGCCCCTGAGCCCCGAGGCTGAGGTGTGGGGGCAGCTTTCAGGGGCCCCTGAGGCTGAAGTGTGTGGGGGCAGCTCTCGGGCCCCTGAGCCCGAGGCTGAGGTGTGGGGGCAGCTCTCAGGGGCCCCTGAGGCTGAAGTGTGTGGGGGCAGCTCTCGGGCCCCTGAGCCCTGAGGCTGAGGTGTGGGTGCAGCTTTCAGGGGCCCCTGAGGCTGAAGTGTGTGGGGGCAGCTCTCGGGCCCCTGAGCCCCGACGCTAAGGTGTGGGGGGCAGCTCTCAGGGGCCCCTGAGGCTGAAGTGTGTGGGGGCAGTGCTCAGGGGCCCCAGAGGGTGAGGTGGAGGGCAGCGCTCAGGGCATGATCGCTTCTGCCACACAGCTGCACACAGGTTAGGAGAGCGGAGAGAAGGGGGGCCCCCCAGCACACAGGGAGCCGGGCCCTCCAGCACACTGTCGTCTTTCCTCTCCGTCCCCCTCCTGTCCTCTTTCCTCTCAGTCCCCCTCCTGTCCTCTTTCCTCTCTGTCCCCCCCCCTGTCCTCTTTCCTTCCCCCTCCTGTCCTCTTTAACCTCAGTCTTCCCTCCTGTCCTCTTTCCCCTCTGTCTCCCTCTGCCCTCTTCTCCTCCATCCCCCTCCTGTCCTCTTTCCCCTTAGTCTTCGTCCTGTCCTCTTTCCCCTCAGTCTTCGTCCTGTCCTCTTTCCCTCAGTCTTCGTCCTGTCCCTCTTTCCCCTCAGTCTTAGTCCTGTCCTCTTTCCCCTCCGTCTTCGTCCTGTCCTCTTTCCCCTCCGTCTCCCTCTGCCCTCTTTCCCCTCCGTCTCCCTCTGCCCTCTTTCCCTTCCGTCTCCCTCTGCCCTCTTTCCCCTCTGTCTCCCTCTGCCCTCTTTCCCCTCTGTCTCCCTCTGCCCTCTTCTCCTCCATCCCCCTCCTGTCCTCTTTCCCCTTAGTCTTCGTCCTGTCCTCTTTCCCCTCAGTCTTCGTCCTGTCCTCTTTCCCCTCAGTCTTCGTCCTGTCCTCTTTCCCCTCAGTCTTAGTCCTGTCCTCTTTCCCCTCCGTCTTCGTCCTGTCCTCTTTCCCCTCCGTCTCCCTCTGCCCTCTTTCCCCTCCGTCTCCCTCTGCCCTCTTTCCCCTCCGTCTCCCTCTGCCCTCTTTCCCCTCTGTCTCCCTCTGCCCTCTTTCCCCTCTGTCTCCCTCTGCCCTCTTTCCCCTCCGTCTCCCTCTGCCCTCTTTCCCCTTCGTCTCCCTCTGCCCTCTTTCCCCTCCATCTCCCTCCTGCCCTCTTTCTCCTCCATCCCCCTCCTGTCCTCTTTCACCTCAGTCTTCCCTCCTGTCCTCTTTCCCCTCAGTCTTCCCTCCTGTCCTCTTTCCCCTCTGTCTCCCTCTGCCCTCTTCTCCTCCATCCCCCTCCTGTCCTCTTTCCCCTTAGTCTTCGTCCTGTCCTCTTTCCCCTCAGTCTTCGCCCTGTCCTCTTTCCCCTCAGTCTTCGTCCTGTCCCCTTTTCCCTCCGTCTTCGTCCTGTCCTCTTTCCCCTCCGTCTTAGTCCTGTCCTCTTTCCCCTCCGTCTTCGTCCTGTCCTCTTTCCCCTCCGTCTTCGTCCTGTCCTCTTTCCCCTCCGTCTCCCTCTGCCCTCTTTCCCCTCCGTCTCCCTCTGCCCTCTTTCCCCTCCGTCTCCCTCCTGCCCTCTTTCTCCTCCATCCCCCTCCTGTCCTCTTTCCCCTCAGTCTTCCTCTTTTTTTTCTCTTCCGTCTCCCTCTGTTCTTACTCCTCCGTCCCCCTCCTGTCCTCCAGATTTCTCTGTTCACCTCTGATCTAGGACTTTGTGTTGTCAGCTCGGGGGCATGGCAGATGTTTGTGTGGGGGTGGTCCAGGTCCCTCCCCTGATGATGACATCACAGTCTGTTACCCTCCCTTGTAGTGCTTGGAGAATCTGATGAGGTCACAGGATCTGACCCCCACTCCACAAGACGCTGCCGCTCATCCTGAATATCAGAAAGCCAAGATCACCGAGACTCCAGCGCAGGAGGAACCACCTGAAGCTGTCAACGCTGAGGCCGAGCCAAGGACAGAGCGCACGATGAAGATGAGAGGTCAGTCAATCAGCCCACAGCAGTCTCAAGTGTGTGTGTATAATTGTATAATTATATATATACAGTATATACACGTATACATATATATGAGAGAGATAGTAAAAAAAGGAAAACCAGCACAAAAGAATAGAAAAGAGTGGACCTTATATCCCAATGAAGTGGCCATGCATTGGGTAATACAGTCCACTTTTTTTCTATTTTTTTGTGCTGTTTTTCCTTTTTTTACTCTGTTGTAAGGAACCATCTGGATTGCTGGTTGGGAAAGCTTTTCACATAAATTGAGGTAATTTTTGGTGCTGTTCCAATTTTTCACTATATATATAACGTATGTTTAGGTGGAGGCGGAGCATGGGTGGAGGCGGAACATGGGTGGAGTCTCAGGGGGTGGAGGCTGGGCGGAGTCTGAGGGGGGCCCCAAAATTTTGGCAGTGAGGGGCCCCGAAATTCCTAGTGGCAGCCCTGCATAACGCACACAGCTGAGGGCTGCAGTTCACCTGGACCTGGAAATCGTGTGACCGCAGTGCAGTCCCCTTAGCCGAACCCAAACACGAACACTGACACGCACATTTTTGGGAAGTCTATGTTTGGGGTCCATGCACGAACACTAGGTGTTTGAAACAGACCCTGAGCTTTACAGTTCTGGTTTGCCCATCACTTATCATAGGCACTATACTCTATTTGAAATAGACCATATGCATCTATACAAATAAGTACTGAAATGTTAAGGTTTGTGAGCATTAAATGGGATTTCTAACAATTGACATTATATTACCTGGAATAAAACAAATGAACAAGTACCCACAGTAAGTAAGCAAGTAAATAGTAGTAGTAAATGAAATAAACAGAGTGTACTTAGTTGACACTATTTTGATCAAAAAGCGTAAAAGCCATCCCACTGTGACAAGGTGTATGCAATCAGGATGGACCATAACTCTTGTAGTTCACCTTTCTAATTGACAGCAGGCCTTAAAATAGACAGGGGCAGAGCAGGACCCAGGCTTGAATGTTTAAAAAACAGTCAACAATTGACAATAGTTGAACCTTCCTAGAATTTGCAGGTATGTATGTCCCACAAATTCTTAATCCTGTAGCGTTTTTTCTTACACAGTGCCAGATCTGGGCCACATATGAGTTGAAAGATTTACTCTGTTACAATTTTTGTTATTACGGACATGAATATCTAATGTTAAACTCGCACAAACATTAACTTTGATCAACATTGACTGAATAAAAAATTAATTCAAGGATTATATGCTTGGATAGTTTCTTGTATATTCACCAACTTTTTTAGTTCTTTCTACATCAAAAATGGTATTAATACAGTTCAACACCTTAACTGACCTTATATGCAAGTATAACTTAAAATGCATCAAAACGTCCTAAAAACCTTCTTAGATATGTGATGAAACATGGCCAGTTCATGGACGACTTTCTTTTTATGGTGAACAGCACTCCACATGAATTTATCAGTAGCATTACAAGTACTCTTGGTTAGTGTACTGGTTATTGAGGTGACCAGCAACATCATAGTAAAAAATTAATTAGTAACCACAGTCACAATGGTCCAAGAACAAAGAATCTGGTCTATTTTTGCATAGTCTTTACAATGAATAGCTGTATTTTTAGCAATTTCTTTTGACATAAAAAATGTAAATTCTGAGCCTTTTGGTGTTTTCTTGCTGTGACTACTTAGATATTATAGATTTTTCCAGGGACAATGTGTCATCGGTAGTGATGGGCGAATCTACTCGCTAGGACTCGTTACTCGGCGAGTAGTAAGGGACTCGCAGGACTCGCTACTCGGCGAGTTTCCCAGCGAGGACTCGCAAAGTAGCGAGTCCAATGCAAGTAAATGGGAATCCTAGTTTTACTAGCGAGACTCGCTATATCACATCGCTATGTAGGTTGAATCTCCCCCAAATCGTTTAGAGAATGGCACCGCTTCACGGATACCCGCTGTAAGTAGCGATTCCGAGCGAGTCGTAGCGACTCCTAGCGAATCCTAGCGAGTCTACGAATCCGAGTCCTGTATTCTGTATTCGGGACTCGCGAATACAGAATCTGTTATGTTCCGACAAATCTTCCGAGACAGCCTAGCGTGTTAGGTCAGACAAACTTGTGAAGATGGACAAGGATGTTAGCCAATCTTATTCAGTAATGCCACAGCCCTCTTCTTGTGGCATTACTATGATTGGCTTCTGTCCATCGTGATGGCTATGTCATCGATGACAGGCAAGGCTGTATATAAGCCTTGCCACCGCCATTTTGAGCACATTTCTCTGAAGATCTGAGCTAGAACAGGGTGAGGTAGATTCTGGAGCAGATCATAGGGATTGTCAGTGAGTGTAGGGAACTTCAAGATTCCTTATATTAACCCCAAACAGCTCTTGTGAGAGCTAGCAGGAGGACAGAGGAGTACTGTGTACAGTGACACTGTAGGCAGGCAGGGAAGCAGGGAGCTGCAGCCTTTACAGTGTTCACAGGAGCGACCTCATAGCTTCGCTTACTCACTCAGCTGTTCTAATAGCTGAAGTGAGAGGCTTAGCTGAGGTACTATTTACAATTTTTTGCCAGCTGATAGATTTTGGGTCCTAAAAACCCCTTCAGCGTTATTTTGTCTGTGGCAGAACAGTGCGTTGCTGCTCTCCTAGCTGCAAATAGCACGTACGCCACCTACTTCTGCGACTAATTGTGCGCACTTAATAATTTTTTTCAGGGAATAGTGTGCTGCTTCACTGCCAAGTGTTAGCACACACTTAACCCGCCAGTAAGTGACGCCTACAGCAACACCAAACTCCATCTCGGTGGCTGTGCGCACTTTCTAATTTTTTCAGGGACTAGTGTGCTGCTTCACTGCCAAGTGTTAGCACACACTTAACCCGCCAGTAAGTGACGCCTACAGCAACACCAAACTCCATCTCGGTGGCTGTGCGCACTTTCTAATTTTTTCAGGGAATAGTGTAGTGCTTCACTGTCAAGTGTTAGCACACACTTAACCCGCCAGTAAGTGACGCCTGCAGCAACACCAAACTCCATCTCGGTGGCTGTGCGCACTTTCTAATTTTTTCAGGGAATAGTGTAGTGCTTCACTGTCAAGTGTTAGCACACACTTAACCCGCCAGTAAGTGACGCCTACAGCAACACCAAACTCCATCTCGGTGGCTGTGCGCACTTTCTAATTTTTTCAGGGAATAGTGTAGTGCTTCACTGTCAAGTGTTAGCACACACTTAACCCGCCAGTAAGTGACGCCTGCAGCAACACCAAACTCCATCTCGGTGGCTGTGCGCACTTTCTAATTTTTTCAGGGAATAGTGTAGTGCTTCACTGTCAAGTGTTAGCACACACTTAACCCGCCAGTAAGTGACGCCTACAGCAACACCAAACTCCATCTCGGTGGCTGTGCGCACTTTCTAATTTTTTCAGGGAATAGTGTAGTGCTTCACTGTCAAGTGTTAGCACACACTTAACCCGCCAGTAAGTGACGCCTGCAGCAACACCAAACTCCATCTCGGTGGCTGTGCGCACTTTCTAATTTTTTCAGGGAATAGTGTAGTGCTTCACTGTCAAGTGTTAGCACACACTTAACCCGCCAGTAAGTGACGCCTGCAGCAACACCAAACTCCATCTCGGTGGCTGTGCGCACTTTCTAATTTTTTCAGGGAATAGTGTAGTGCTTCACTGTCAAGTGTTAGCACACACTTAACCCGCCAGTAAGTGACGCCTGCAGCAACACCAAACTCCATCTCGGTGGCTGTGCGCACTTTCTAATTTTTTCAGGGAATAGTGTAGTGCTTCACTGTCAAGTGTTAGCACACACTTAACCCGCCAGTAAGTGACGCCTACAGCAACACCAAACTCCATCTCGGTGGCTGTGCGCACTTTCTAATTTTTTCAGGGAATAGTGTAGTGCTTCACTGTCAAGTGTTAGCACACACTTAACCCGCCAGTAAGTGACGCCTACAGCAACACCAAACTCCATCTCGGTGGCTGTGCGCACTTTCTAATTTTTTCAGGGAATAGTGTAGTGCTTCACTGTCAAGTGTTAGCACACACTTAACCCGCCAGTAAGTGACGCCTACAGCAACACCAAACTCCATCTCGGTGGCTGTGCGCACTTTCTAATTTTTTCAGGGAATAGTGTAGTGCTTCACTGTCAAGTGTTAGCACACACTTAACCCGCCAGTAAGTGACGCCTGCAGCAACACCAAACTCCATCTCGGTGGCTGTGCGCACTTTCTAATTTTTTCAGGGAATAGTGTAGTGCTTCACTGTCAAGTGTTAGCACACACTTAACCCGCCAGTAAGTGACGCCTACAGCAACACCAAACTCCATCTCGGTGGCTGTGCGCACTTTCTAATTTTTTCAGGGAATAGTGTAGTGCTTCACTGTCAAGTGTTAGCACACACTTAACCCGCCAGTAAGTGACGCCTACAGCAACACCAAACTCCATCTCGGTGGCTGTGCGCACTTTCTAATTTTTTCAGGGAATAGTGTAGTGCTTCACTGTCAAGTGTTAGCACACACTTAACCCGCCAGTAAGTGACGCCTACAGCAACACCAAACTCCATCTCGGTGGCTGTGCGCACTTTCTAATTTTTTCAGGGAATAGTGTAGTGCTTCACTGTCAAGTGTTAGCACACACTTAACCCGCCAGTAAGTGACGCCTACAGCAACACCAAACTCCATCTCGGTGGCTGTGCGCACTTTCTAATTTTTTCAGGGAATAGTGTAGTGCTTCACTGTCAAGTGTTAGCACACACTTAACCCGCCAGTAAGTGACGCCTACAGCAACACCAAACTCCATCTCGGTGGCTGTGCGCACTTTCTAATTTTTTCAGGGAATAGTGTAGTGCTTCACTGTCAAGTGTTAGCACACACTTAACCCGCCAGTAAGTGACGCCTACAGCAACACCAAACTCCATCTCGGTGCTGTGCGCACTTTCTAATTTTTTCAGGGAATAGTGTAGTGCTTCACTGTCAAGTGTTAGCACACACTTAACCCGCCAGTAATTGACGCCTGCAGCAACACCAAACTCCATCTCGGTGGCTGTGCATTTGTCAACAATGTCCCAAAAACACCAAATTCCCAAAAACCAGTCTGCTAAGGGACAGGGACGAGGTCGGGGCCCTAGCAGTCGTGAACAACAAGGCACTGGTAGAAGTAGACAGACAAGGATTGATCGATCCACCTTCCTGCTGTCTAAATTTCCCAGTACTCAACCGAAACGTGTCTTGAGGCCGGAAGATCAAGACCAAATAACATCTTGGATGGCTGACAAGACATCAACCACGGGTTCTGGCAGCACACAATCATCCTTTACACCATATTCAAGTGCCGCTACTGACAACGCGGGGTCATCTAATCCACAAAATCTTCCTATTTCCTCAAGCCATCGCCAGACGGAGGAAAATTTAGACCGCGAACTTGGGCATTCGGAAGATTTATTTGGTTCTTATCAGCCATTCAGACAACCGGACCTTTCTTTGTCACTGCCTGAACAGATACTTGAACCAGACGTACATTCCATCTATGGACAACGTTTGGATTCACCTCGTCCTGAAGAACGTCCCTTTCAACAAAGCCATAGGCCGTCTCAGGAGGTGGAGGATGATGATGATGATGAGACACACATCTCATCTGGCCAGCCTGACCAGTCACGTTATCCAGATGACTTTGAGGAGGAGGGGGTGGATGATGAGACCACTGATCCAACCTGGACACTTGACATGCAGAGCCAACAGAGCAGCCAGGAGGAGGAAAGTGGTTATGTACCACCGCCTAAAGCACCCAGGCTTACTCCTTTATCCCGAATCCAAGCTGTGACAACAGTAGCCCAAATTGTGTCAACTGTTGCACAAACTGTACCAACTGTTGCCCCAACTTTAAGAACAGTTGGCCAAAATGTGTCTACAGTTTGTGTTGGCCAGACTCATCCTTCAGTTCCTACACCACAACCTAAAGGACGAACATCCATTGTCTGGAAATTTTTCAAAGATAGCCCATCAGTACCAAATGTGGTTATATGTAACATCTGCTATGCCAGGCTGAGCAGAGGCCAGGGCAAAGTAAACTTGAGCACCAGCAGTATGCGAAAACACATGACTCTTAAGCACCCTAGTCAGTGGTTGGCCCATCAGGGTTCGACAGCAGGGCCTTCTGACCTCAACACCGTTATGCCACTTCAGAATCGTCCTTCACCATCTACTGTTCATGCAGCAGCTCCTACTCATACGATCTCACCACAAGCTGCATTAGACCAGAGATATGACAGTAGTCAAGTGACTTGTGAGTCTGCGCCAATTGTCCAGTTGTCTGTTCCACAGCTGTATGAGAGGCAGCGGAAACACCCATCCACACACCCTTTTTCTCGACAAATGACAGCGCAAATTTCTAAGCTGTTAGCTGTAGAAATGCTGCCATTTAGGCTTGTTGATACTGAGGCTTTTAGGGAGTTGTTGGCTGTGGCAGCACCACGATACACTGTCCCCAGTCGCAATTTTTTTTCACGTACTGCCATACCCGCGCTACATCTGCACGTGGTTAACAACTTGAAGCGTGCACTGACAAATGCTGTGAGCGGAAAAGTTCACCTGACAACTGATACCTGGACAAGTACTTGTGGACAGGGCAGATACATATCCCTGACAGCTCACTGGATCAACCTTGTCGAGAGTGTCCCAAAGTGTAATAGTGGAATATCTGCGATCCTACCAACTCCACGAATAGCGGCACAGCATCATTCCGGGTGTCCGCGGCCTCATATACTTCTACAACACAATGTGCGTCTTCAACTTCCTTGACCACTGCTGATTTGTCCGCCACATCACGTCAAAGTTGGGAGCTTTGCAGTACTGCATCAGCCAGGCGACAACAGGCTCTTCTTAAGCTCATCTGTCTAGGTGACACACCTCACACTGCAAACGAGCTGTGGAAAGGTGTTAAACAACAGACAGATGAGTGGCTGGCCCCACTGCAACTACAAGCAGGTCTTGTTGTCAGTGATAACGGACGAAACCTTGTTGCAGCAATAAAGCTCGGTAAACTTCAACACGTGCCTTGCATGGCTCACGTACTGAATCTTGTAGTTCAGAAATTCTTGAAAAATTACCCAGAGTTATCTGATCTACTAGAGAAGGTGCGTAGAAATTGCGGACATTTCCGACATTCATCAACGGCACTTGCAAGTCTATCTGCCCTTCAACAGCAATTTAATTTGCCCAAACACAGATTAATTTGCGACATGCCCACACGATGGAATTCTACATTCCATATGTTGGCTAGGTTCAATGAGCAGCAGAGGGCTATAGCGGAATATCAGCTGCAACATGCCCGTCACCCAGGAAGTAATACAAGACACATTGGTACGATGGAGTGGGTCTGGATCGCTGACCTTTGCGAGGTTCTAGAGAACTTCGATTACTGCACAAAACTGGTCAGCGGTGATGAGTCCATTATTAGTCTCACCATCCCCATGCTGTGTTTGCTTAAAGATTCTCTCCTGAATCTTAAAACAGAATCATTGAGGGCACAGCAGAGGGCTATGGATCCACATTTTAACATCCAGGATCAGAGCCAGCAAAGCCAATTTCAGCCGGCAACATTGGCTGCAGAACAAAACAGTGATGAGGAAGATGAAGACGATTTATTTCTCCATGGTACTGAGGTGCACCCTGATGGAACTCCCAACCCCAGTTTTATGTCGGTACAGCATGGTGGGCTGAAGAGCAGGAGGCGGAGACCGATTTTGAGACCATGATGCCTATTGTTCATCAGTCAGGTGACACAGAAGACATGAGTCTTTGTAGCCTAGCACACATGTCTGACTTCATGTCTCAATGTCTGTCCCAGGATCCACGCGTCATTAACATCTATGACAGCGACCTCTACTGGTTGTCAACATTCCTTGACCCACGCTACAAAGACAAGTTTCCATCGCTGCTGTTGCAGTCACCAAGGGGCTTAACGATGGATTATTTCAAAAGTGTGGTGGTTGACAATTTAATGTCAATTTCACCATCTGACTCCGCTATACCACGAACAAGCAGCTCTTTGCCACAGCAGCCTTTGGTTCGAACACAAACTGCCACATTGTCAAGAAGAGGTGGTGGTAAGATGTCCACCAACTGGGCGATGTTTAACAGACCTTCCAATCTGCAACGGATTGTGCCTACGGTCCCCTTGTCTAGGAGACAAACATTGTCAAACATGTTGAACGAGTATGTGTGTGACACTACCAGCTTCTTAACCGACCCCTCTGTACCCTTTAATTACTGGGTTTCCAAGCTTCACGCTTGGACTGAGCTGTCTTTGTATGCCTTGGAGTTGCTGGCCTGCCCAGCTGCTAGTGTGACATCAGAGCGTGTTTTTAGTGCCGCTGGGGGAATTGTCACTGATAGAAGGTCACGGCTGACAACAGAAAATGCCGACAGACTCACTCTCATTAAGTTTAACAAGGACTGGATATCATCAAAGTTCTTAACCCCTTCAGACGACAGTACCCAAACCTAGAGGGACATTTTCAAATTTGTTACGTTTGGCTCAGTGCGGTTTAAACATTATGTCCTCTTCTGACACAAAGGATAAACAATGTCCCTCTGCTAAGAAGATTGGATAAATAATGTTCCTGCAACACTTGCTGCATGACAACAAAACTACACAATCAGTGTCAGTAATGTTACTTTAATAATGCATGCACTTGTGATGTTTTTTGACCGTTGAATTATGTCAAACAATCCAAAACAGTCTCTTGGCTGAATTTTTTAAGGCAACAAGCCTATGCCTGCATTGTGGGCATTTCTCAAACTGAAATAAAACATATAGTTTGGCTCAAGTGCCTTGCATAAATTTTAAAAATGTTGATCCCGCCCCTTGGGCTAATTTTTTGAGGCAACAAGCCTATACCTGCATCGAATACGTTGCTTGTACTATGCTCTCAGGACAAGCAAATAGTATGGGCCACGCGCCCTCCTCAACTTCAAAATAGAGTTGATCTCGCCCCTTGGGCTAATTTTTTGAGGCAACAAGCCTATACCTGCATCGAATACGTTGCTTGTACTATGCTCTCAGGACAAGCAAATAGTATGGGCCACGCGCCCTCCTCAACTTCAAAATAAAGTTGATCTCGCCCCTTGGGCTAATTTTTTGAGGCTACAAGCCTATACCTGCATCGAATACGTTGCTTGTACTATGCTCTCAGGACAAGCAAATAGTATGGGCCACGCGCCCTCCTCAACTTCAAAATAGAGTTGATCTCGCCCCTTGGGGTAATTTTTAGAGGCAACAAGCCTATACCTGCATCGAATACGTTGCTTGTACTATGCTCTCAGGACAAGCAAATAGTATGGGCCACGCGCCCTCCTCAACTTCAAAATAGAGTTGATCTCGCCCCTTGGGCTAATTTTTTGAGGCTACAAGCCTATACCTGCATCGAATACGTTGCTTGGACTATGCTCTCAGGACAAGCAAATAGTATGGGCCACGCGCCCTCCTCAACTTCAAAATAGAGTTGATCTCGCCCCTTGGGCTAATTTTTTGTGGCAACAGGCCTATGCCTGCATCGAAAACGTGGCTTGTACTAAGATCCTGCTGGAGCATGGCGAAGGGTCCCACTGTACGCTACGGAGATAACGCGTAGACGCGCTCTGTTGCAAGTAGACGTCCCAGCCTATCGCATCTATGTTCCCAGTGTTGTTGCCATACCGAGTCATTAAGTAACCCCCCCACAAACACAGGCACTATTTATTTGTCAGCAACATTTGTATGTGCAGTCATGATTTTCCACATAATAACCAAGGTGCCTTCATGCGCTATGCGGGCCGTAAAGTACTTGCTAATGATGATGACTTTAAGCCCACCCACAAAAAAAACCTACACATCCATTCCCTGAAAAAAGACAGACACAAAGCAGTTTTTGTCAACTGGGTATTATTTCGCCATAATGGCAAAGATGTCAGATTTTTTTTTTTTTTTTTTTTTTGGGGTTTAAACTTTGTAAAAACAAATAATAACATAACAAACAAATTGTGCAATGCACAGGAACAAAAAATAAACAAAAAAAAAAAAAGGGGTCTACAGCTGGTGGTAGGTTGCCGCATCCTCCGGCCTTGGCTGTAACGTGGCACCATCACCCTGCTCGTTGAGTAGGTCCAGGGCCCCATGCAGTACCTCACCTAGTGGTTGGAAGCCTGTAGGCTGGGGCATCTGGGCCGGTTGGCCTTGGCTTGGTAGGCCCCTGATTCTGGGACACCACCTCTGGGTCACAACATACCTGTCCCGGGGTGTGGCCCTGTCCAGGATGTTTGATCTGCTGAGCCGCCACTCCTCCAAAAAATCAAACACCTGCCCAGGATGGTTTGGGGGCCTACACGCATCGAGGACAATGTGTATTGCTGACCATGCCCGCAGTCGTCTCTCGAATGGAATGTCATCCAAGAACGGTATGAGACTGCGGGCAAAGTCAGCACTACACTGTCCTCTGCGGTCTTGTGGTGCCCCCGGGATCAGAGCAGGGCTGCTGGGGTTCCAGTGACTCCCCACACTGCTGCTGGCAGTCGGCACTGGAGGGCGCTGGTGTGGCCCTTCATCCTCCTCTTCTTGTCTCTGCGGCCCCAAAGGGTGGTGGTGGTGGTGGTGGCGGTGGTGGTGGTGGTGGCGGCGGTGGTGGTGGTGGTGGCGGTGGTGGCGGTGGTGGTGGTGGTGCTACTCCCTCCTCCTCATCTGGTGGGGGTTGAGGGGCCTCCCTCCCCTCCTCAGGAAGCTGTGGTGGCGGGTTCCAACGCCGCCTCCGAAAGTGAGCAGCTCTGTGGGTAAATATAAAAAACATTTGGTGAATGGGTTGACTTTGGAAACAAAACCATAGGCCAAACATAACATGTGCACGCTTTTTTGACTCAGTGTATCTGTGTATTCTGTGTCTTTTCATTGTTGCCCTTAAGATGGAATTGCAGCAAATAAATTAATGACATTTTTGGCTCATGCCTCAAACTATATTGTATGTGTGGGTACTGTTGCTCCACGATTTTTTGCCATTACATTACAAATTTTAAAATTAGTCTGCACTATTACACTGTGCCCTGACTTAGGCAGGACAGCTATGTAGTCACTTGAAGACATATTAGTGGCCACAACTATTGTTTTGACTTTTTGTGGAAACTTTATGTGGACAAAGCTATAGCCTGACACTGTGAGGCAAACACATTATTCAGGGTTGTTTGCCATCAGATGGACACAAAAACACACAGTGTGGACGGCCTTGGTCTCAATGCACATAACCCAGATCTATAGGGCAGGTGAGCAAGACAGGAAATGGAGTCCTGCAGCATAGGTGACACATGAGCATTTGGCGTTAGTGGCCTACACTCCTTGTTGCTGCCATGTATGCTAATCAGGAATGTCTTGGTAAATAAAACACACCAAACAGATGGCTTGGGATTTGAAACGACTGTAATGGACATAGAGTATGGGGTTGTCTTTGAGCAGCAGGTCACACATTGTTGGTGCCAAACAAGGTGGTATGCACAGATGGACAGTTTTAGTTATTCCAACGGGGCCGAACAAAAAAACGGGAACAGCAAGGACAAACCTCGGGTTTCCTAAAGGACCTTGGACATAAAAGGCTGTTGCACTTAAAATATGGCCCTCTTTAGTTTGATTTAATACAGCATTAATACGCTATCTTTTCCGGAGGATTCGTAATGTGGCCATGAGTTAACGACAAAAAAAGTAAAATTCACATGTGGGCCCTAATATCTACACCATCACCTTGCAGCCCCAAATAAACCCATGGGAAAACTGAACCACACATATTTGTAGTGATACAGGGTATGTTCTGAAATGTGTGTGAATGTGTCAGCAATCTGGGATGGTGTACAAACAGTTTAGTGCAAAAGGGGTATATCCTTGCAACGTTATTTTGCTGAAAAAAACACCCACAACTAAATGTGTAGGGATGTATGTGGCCCTTATGCAAGTCGAGGCCATTAGGAACTGATACAACTGAGGCTTATGACAGGCAAACCAGACAGGGCCACACACCTTAGAGGCCATTGGAGGGAAGAACATGGCTTTGTTCCACAAACATGCCAACAATAATAGCTAATTGTGAGGTCACGGAACATTGTGTCTGACCACCCTGCAGAACATTGCTTATTTGTCCAAACGTCACAATGTGACTATAAATGTGTATGTCCTGGATCATTGCCAAAGGTAATAGAATTGTGTTGCACCATGGCAGAAACAAACCCCTGTGTGGGTATGTAAACCAGCACACTCATTATAGAGCTTCATACGTACATTGTGTGCCCTCGTGGACAGGGTCCTCTCCTCTTGTACCTGTATGACCTGATTGTCTTCATGTACTGTTTTTTGTCGTTAACCCTTATCCTCATGTAAAGTGCCATGGAACCTAATGGCGCTATATTAAAAAATAATAATAACAATAATAGTAAACAACAGTGCGGCAGACACATACCTTGGCATACGGGCCACCGGTTCCAGAAATGACAGCCGTTCATAGTGGCAATATATGATCCCGTGACCAGCTTCCGGGCCCCCCTCCATGATCCTCCGGTGTTGCCGCTTAAATTGGTCGCGGCAGCTCCTCCAGCGCTTCATAATGTGGTCAACTGTGAAATGATTTCAAACCGGGTTTAGACCTCTTTAACATTTGAAACACTAAAAGTATGTGTACAAATCAACAATAACATTTTAATGATGTTGTGTGTGAAATGTGTATACAAGGCACATGGAAACGACAGTGTGGAACATCATCAACAGCATTACGGACATTGAGCTCACGTGGCCACAATCACAAATGGGGCAGGGCACATGTCAACGCATAGAGAATGTAATAGTGCGGGCACCAGACTCCGCTCATTAGTGGTATTTATATACACCCAACCCCCTGGCCTTCAGAGCCAGGAGGAACAGCCCTTAAACTAAGTGTACTATTGTGAACCCATCCAAATATAGGCAACCATGCAACGGCGCATTATAACACATTGAGGGCCCTGTATACCCTACTATGGGGGCCCTGTATGCCCACGGGGCCCTGTATACCCACTGCTGGGGTCTTGTATACCCACGGGGGGGCTGTAGACCCTACTATGAGGGCCCTGTATAACCACTGGGGGCCATGTATACCCAGTCTTGGGGGACCTGTGTACCCACGGGGGGGCTGTATACCCTAATATCGGTGGCATATATACACACTGGGGGGCCCTGTATACTCTGCAGGTGGAGCTGTATACTCTGCTGGGGGATGTCTAACAGTGATAGCCGCTGTATACAAGAATGGCGGTCAATATGGTTTCCCACTTTTTTGGGGCTAAAGTAGGGGGGTCGGCTTATACACGGGTCGGCTTATACACGACTATATACGGTAAATGCAATATAACGTGTGAACACATTTAACTCACCCATATTGGTCTGCACATCATGGCCACAACGATGAAACGTTGGGAAAACGCCCTGTGCGATCTCCCTCCAGGCCGTAGTCCGCTGGACATTATCCCCATATGCAGGGTCAGTGGGCAGCCAAAGCAGGGGCCGAGCCTCCACCAGAGCAATTAATTGCAGGGTGTCGACAGGAGCCATGCTTCCTCGCTGTGACTTTCTGCGCGTCCAGCCAGGAAGCTCGAGTCGGCTTATTTCCTGTTTGCACAAAGCATGGGGTTTGCTGCAGAAAGTCGCTTGCCTCGCCTCCAACACATGCGACTTTGGCCTCGGAGACAGCAGCAAAATACAGTTGCCAGTGGGGCTTCCGACACGGCAATGCGAGCGCTTTCCGACACACATATGCGATTTTTAAATCACACATTACTCGCTATTATTCGCTTCCCCATTCATTAACATTGGACTCGCTAGACTCGCTACGAGTAGCGAGTCCCGGGCTCGGACTCGGTAGAGTCAAGCGAGTCCGAGTAATGTAGGATTCGCCCATCACTAGTCATCGGTCCGCGCTGCCACAAATAACTCGAATCAAAAGTTCACTCTATACATTTATTTGGATCCATCCAACGCGTTTCGGAGCCTGCTATGCTCCTTCATCAGGGAGTGAATCTCATACACGCCCTGATGAAGGAGCATTGCAGGCTCCGAAACGCGTTGTATGGATCCAAATAAATGTACAGTGTTGGCCAAAAGTATTGACACCCCTGCAATTCTGTCAGATAATACTCAGTTTCTTCCTGAAAATGATTGCAATCACAAATTCTTTCCTATTATTATCTTCATTTAATTTGTCTTCAATGAAAAAACACAAAAGAGAATGAAGCAAAAAGCAAAACATTGATCATTTCACACAAAACTCCAAAAATGGGCCAGACAAAAGTATTGGCACCCTCAGCTTAATACTTGGTTGCACAACCTTTAGCCAAAATAACTGCAATCAACCGCTTCCGGTAACCATCAATGAGTTTCTTACAATGCTCTGCTGGAATTTTAGACCATTCTTCTTCGGCAAACTGCTCCAGGTCCCTGATATTTGAAGGGTGCCTTCTCTAAACTGCAATTTTTAGATCTCTCCACAGGTGCTCTATGGGATTCAGGTCTGGACTCCTTGCTGGCCACCTTAGACGTCTCCAGTGCTTTCTCTCAAACCATTTTCTAGTGCTTTTTGAAGTGTGTTTTGGGTCATTGTCCTGCTGGAAGACCCATGACCTCTGAGGGAGACCCAGCTTTCTCACACTGGGCCCTACATTATGCTGCAAAATTTGTTGGTAGTCTTCAGACTTCATAATGGCATGCACACGGTCAAGCAGTCTAGTGCTAGAGGCAGCAAAGCAACCCCAAAACATCAGGGAACCTCCGCCATGTTTGACTGTGGGGACCGTGTTCTTTTCTTTGAATGCCTATTTTTTTCTCCTGTAAACTCTATGTTGATGCCTTTGCCCAAAAAGAGAGAACATTCTTCCAAAACATTTTAGGCTTTCTCAGGTAAGTTTAGGCAAACTCCAGTCTGGCTTTTTTATGTCTCGGGGTTAGAAGTGGGTCTTCCTGGGTCTCCTACCATACAGTCCCTTTTCATTCAGACGCCGATGGATAGTATGGGTTGACACTGTTGTACCCTCGGACTGCAGGGCAGCTTGAACTTGTTTGGATGTTAATCAAGGTTCTTTATCCACTATCCGCACAATCTTGCGTTGAGATCTCTTGTAAATTTTTATTTTCCGTCCACATCTAGGGAGGTTAGCCACAGTGCCATGGGCATTAAACCTCTTGATGACACTGCGCACGGTAGACACAGGAACAGTCAGGTCTTTGGAGATGGACTTGTAGCCTTGAGATTGCTCATGCTTCCTCACAATTTGGTTTCTCAAGTCCTCAGACAGTTCTTTGGTCTTCTTTCTTTTCTCCATGCTCAATGTGGTACACACAAGGACATAGGACAGAGGTTGAGTCAACTTTAATCCATGTCAACTGGCTGCTAGTGTGATTTAGTTATTGCCAACACCTGTTAGGTGCCACAGGTAAGCTACAGGTGCTGTTAATTACATAAATTAGATAAGCATCACATGATTTTTCTAACAGTGCCAATACTTTTGTCCACCCCCTTTTTATGTTTGGTGTGGAACTAAATCCAATTTGGCTTTAGAACAATTCTTTTTGTATTTTTTTTCATTAAAGACAAATTAATGAAGATAATAATACCAAAGAATTTGTGATTGCAATCATTTTCAGGAAGAAACTGAGTATTATCTGACAGAATTGCAGGGGTGTCAATACTTTTGGCCAACACTGTATAGAGTGAAATTACATTGAAGAAAGAGGCATTCACCCGGTGATAGTTGTTCCTGAATGGACGACTTTAATCAGCATTGAGGTACAGGGTGCTGGGGAGGAGGTATCAGAGGTGCAGACGACGGCACTGTTTTGGATCAACTGATCCTTCGGCTGGTCTTGGCTCAAAGGCTCCACAAGCTCCATTTCATTAATAGGAGGAGCTTTTCTGACGTCATGTGTGGGCCAGTGAGAAACAATGTGATTAACATTTACAAACAATGGCTGCAAAGTGAAAGGGAAGAAAATAAGCACTTAGGCTACTTTCACATTATGATTTTGAAGGGAACCGATGCTGTCTGATAAATTCGGACAGCATCGGCTCCCTTCTGATGCCTGGAATCGGATGCCAAATAGGCATCCGATTTCGGCATTAAATTGTAGCCTCCGGGCTACACCTCCCCCCGAGCCCTCGCCGTCTTCCTGCAGGCTCCCGGTGGCTCCCACAGGCTCCCGGTGTCTGCAGAGGTCTTCTTCTGCTGTACAGGACCTGCGGTGATGTCACAGTCACGTGACAGCAGGTTCCACCATGGTAACCCGTGGTGAGCATAAACTTTTTTTAACCCTTGCGCTCGCAGTTTGGAGCATTTTTACTGTACTGAGCATGCTCAGTACAGTAAAATCGGGTCCGAGGGGACATCAGATGTTTCCTCGGACCCTTCTCCATAGGGCCCCATGTTAAATTGATCGGGTCAGATCGGATGTGCATTAAATGGCATCCGATTCGGTCTGATCCGATTCTATCATATTTTATTTTTGGTGCAAAAATCGGACAGAATCGGATCGGACCAAATCGGATGGCATTTAGTGCACATCCGATTCAGTCCGATGCCCATAGGGCTGCATGGGGCCCAAAATCGGTCCGATGCTGTCCGATTTTTATCAGACAGCATCGGATTTTAAAAATCCGTAATGTGAAAGCAGCCTTAGATATAATTTTTTATCAACACCAGCTTAAAATTACCATGTCTCACAAAGATGACACATATTCAGTTACTAGGAAACATAATGCTTTGTGTTCAACAAACGAGAGCTGGCGCATGCGCACAAGTTGTGCACAGATTATGATATCAAACACTAAAAATGTATTTGCGCTCAATATATCAAGAACGGCTTAAAGGGAACCCCCCAAAAAAAGGGGGACCGTTGTTATACTAAACTAAGTGGAATATTGTGCTTACGTAGTAGTTATACATACTCCTGTGTCGGCTAGAACATGGAGCATGATAAGCAGGGGTGCACCAAGCCCCACCGCCACCTGAGCCACAGCAACTGATGACCGGGGGGGGGGGTGCTGGTGGATCCCCGCACCGCCGCCCCTTGTGCTCAGACTGATGCCCGGGGGCTGGGGGGGCGGGGCGCACTGTTTGTGCGCAGATTATGATATCAAACACTAAAAATGTATTTGCGCTCAATATATCAAGAACGGCTTAAAGGGAACCCCCCCCCCAAAAAAAAGGGGGACCGTTGTTACACGAAACTAAGTGGAAATTGCGCTTACGTAGTAGTTATACATACTCCTGTGCCGGCTAGAACATGGAGCATGATAAGGCTAAACTGTGTGATGGCTAGAGGGGTCACCTCAAGAACGCTGTCACTCTACTAAACATATATGACTCATAGCACCTAATGTGCATACTTTTATGGTCAAATATATGGTAGCATAATTTTACAGTTGAACTCTTATTAACCATAAATTACAATACTCCGCCAGCTCCCTCCTGAATTCAAAGCATAGATTCCGGGAATCATATGGTAAATACATACAGAACAAGAGGGCTTTCACTTGCTAAATACATGTTTCTAAATATAAGCAGTGAATTCCTTCCTCAGGACATATTAGGTATTAGGTTTGAAAGAATGCAACAAAAGAACCGCAATAACCTTTTACCTATATAGGTAGTTACCTTGAGACAATGCTTTGTTTCAAAGGAGCCGAATTAGTCTCTTTAATTTACTTCCTGTTCAACTCCTTTCCTTTTTTCCTTGTCGCTCCATGCAAAAAATACGTTGAACATAACTGTATTTCTTTCCAGGAAAGTTGTATTTACCATATGATTCTCGGAATCTATGCTTTGTATTCAGGAGGGAGCTGGCGGAGTATTGTAATTTATGGTTAATAAGGGTTCAACTGTAAAATTATGCTACCATATAGTTGACCATAAAAGTATGCACATTAGGTGCTATGAGTCATATATGTTTAGTAGAGTGACAGCGTTCTTGAGGTCACCCCTCTAGCCGTCACACAGTTTAGCCTTATCATCAGGGCCGCACCGTCCATTGGACAGTGTGAGCCCTTTTATTCAGGCGGCAAGAGGCAGGGGGAGTGGCTTTGCAGAATGCCACATGCACACAGCGTCCCCCTGTCATGGCCTACCTCCCCCCGGTCATCAGTCTAAGCACAAGGAGCGGCGGTTCGGGGATCTGCCAGCACCCCCCATCCCCAGTCCCCGGGCATCAGTCTGAGCACAAGGGGCGGCGGTGCGGGGATCCACCACCAGCACCCCCCCCCGGTCATCAGCTGCTGTGGCTCAGGCGGCGGTGGGGCTTGGTGCACCCCTGCTTATCATGCTCCATGTTCTAGCCGGCACAGGAGTATGTATAACTACTACGTAAGCGCAATATTCCACTTAGTTTAGTATAACAACGGTCCCCCTTTTTTTGGGGGGTTCCCTTTAAGCCATTCTTGATATATTGAGCGCAAATACATTTTTAGTGTTTGATATCATAATCTGTGCACAACGTGTGCGCATGCGCCAGCTCTCGTTTGTTGAACACAAAGCATTATGTTTCCTAGTAACTTAATATGTGTCATCTTTGTGAGACATGGTAATTTTAAGCTGGTGTTGATAAAAAATTATATCTAAATGCCTATTTTCTTCCCTTTCACTTTGCAGCCATTGTTTGAAAATGTTAATCACATTGTTTTTAATCACACACTTGATTGTTTCTCACTGGCCCACACATGACGTCAGAAAAGCTCCTCCTATTAAGGAAATGGAGAAATGGAGCTTGTGGAGCCTTTGACCCAAGACCAGCCGAAGGATCAGTTGATCCGAAACAGTGCCGTCGTCTGCACCCCCGACTCCCCCTCACCAGCACCCTGTACCTTAATGTTGATTAAAGTCGTCCATTCAGGAACAACTATCACCGGGTGAGTGTCTCTTTCTTCAATGTGATTTTACCTCTCAGGCTGTTATAACACTGTGCACCCTCGGCCCTGCTGCAGTTGACACTGCTGATACCGCTACTTTGGTGTTCAGTGCCCCGCATTTCTGCCTCTCAAAAGTATAGA
The DNA here is from genome assembly GCA_033576535.1 of Allobates femoralis. Classification (NCBI taxonomy): domain Eukaryota; kingdom Metazoa; phylum Chordata; class Amphibia; order Anura; family Aromobatidae; genus Allobates; species Allobates femoralis. Next base: position 464,624,410 of record JARQOC010000001.1, read on the forward strand.
GTGAACTTTTGGTTCGAGTTATTTGTGGCAGCGCGGACCGACGACACATTGTCCCTGGAAAAATCTGGAATTCAACCACATAGCACGTAGAGGTGTGGTCCAGCAGCAGCCGCCATTACATGCTTTTAATACTGGTTGTGTGTCACACAACTAGACCAGGTGAGCAGTTATCATTACGGCTCTTAAGCCGCTGATTGTTAAAAAGATAAGACCCTATCTGCGCTTGCTTCTTTCTTTTAGTTTATTACTTAGGTATTATGGCTGCAACACTGTCATTACAGTAGATCCTGAGCATGTCCAAGGTGGACTCAGAAATACTGTCCCATCGTGATTCCAAAATAATATTAAGGCATGCCACTAAATATTTAGCACAGCAGGCATATTGGCTTTATCCTGGGAAAACAGTATGTTTACTTCATTAAAATAAAAAAAGGCAGCTTACTGGGACCTCATTCTAAAGAGGACATTTATAAATCAAGTCACTTGGCTAAATTCCCCAGTTTAGTTATACATACTAAAATATTTTAACTTTGCCAAGCATCTCCTAACTGGTTCAGCTTGTTTAGCTTTGAAAAACAAAAGGCAAAAGATAACTTGTCATTCTAAAAATTACACATTAATGGCTGATCTACAGATACAATTATTCTTCAGACGCTTCGCCTTCCAGTTTACAGTTGATAAGCTTGGATTCTCGACCACCTACAGACATCTTGTGAAACTTTCAAATAATGACGTCTTTTGATGATGTTTTAGAAGATATAGGACAGTTTGGCTTGTTCCAAAAACAGTTGTTCATTTCCATGTGCTTAATTTCTGCAGTCTTCACTCCAATATATGTGGGCATTGTGTTTCTAGGCTATGTGCCTGAGTTCAGATGCAGTAATCCTGTGGTTGAGGAGTTGAAAAACAAATGTGGCAGGAGTTTTGAGGAGGAGATAAACTATACTGATCTATGGTTGAATGAGTCAACACAGACCAGTCAGTGTCATCAATATGATATTGATTGGAACAAGACATCTCTGATTTGTGATGATCCTCTATGGAATCTTTCAAAATCTACTTACAGCAACATCTCTCTTACCAGGTGCACGAATGGTTGGGTTTATGATACTACTGGGTCATCCATTGTGACAGAGGTAAGTTGCTTTAACATTATATATATTACATAATTGTACATGCTTATATATTATTAACATTATTACTCTGCTACACTGACCTCTTGCACAATGTCACTGCCTATGCTGTCTACATGTAAGGGGGCAGTTCATAAAGACTGATGCATTTTTTAGGATTCTGAAATGCCAGAAATCAGCTCCCATTGGAGTGTAGTTCTGATAAATTTTCAACCACATTCTAGCATAAAATGATAGTGAATTTGTTGTGATTTATTGGGCATGCTCATTCAGCTAAGAGCCACTAACTTTGAGAAAGTAGCAGAATGGGTATCAAAATGTCAATTTTTGGTGACTTTACTCATTGGTTTTGAGGCATAAGCTCTTTTAGATATTATCCACATTGGGGTCGTGTATCAAAGCAATTTGGGATCATCCAAAAATACCAATTCAAATGTCTAAATAAGTTTAGAGAGTGACTGCTGAACTCTAGTTAGTTTATTTTTAAGTGAGCATTGTTTGTTTAACCCTCCTTTGTTAAGTATGTTAGAAGACTTTGAAGTTTAACAGCAATCTGTCACATTAATCTAATATATAAAGCTGAATGTGAGTGTGTGTGTGTATGTATGTCCAGGATTGGCATCTACACCGTCGCAACTACAGCCATAAAACTTTGCACAGTCACACGTCTGGACCCCGAGAGCGTCATAGGCTATGTTGTGAGGTTAAATTTTAACCCTGCGTGTTCCAGTTTACCAAACAATTTTGCCCCTATCTACATAATGGGGAAAAAGTGAAAGGAAAAGTGTTGGAGGAAAATCGACAGCTGCCAGCTACAGCCACAAAATGTTGCACAGTCACATTCTGGACCCCGACAGCATCATAGGCTATGTTGTGAAATTTTAACCCCGCGTATTCCAATTCACCAAACAATTTTGCCCCTATCTACATAATGGGGAATAAGTGAAAGGAAAAGTGTTGGAGGCAAATTGACAGCTGCCAGATGTGAACAATGGGGACTTAAAGAATGAGAGCGACTGGCGCCAAAGAGTATATACTGTACAGTTGCTAAGGTGGGGCCCCGACATAGGATACTCCCCACACACGGGGATATGAACACACACACAAAATGCGCCACACACTACCATGTGCTTGAACACATATACCACCCTCAGCTCACATTTCACCACACATACACTAACCTTGCCACATAATCGCCCTAAAACACACACAAGTCTGGTATAAGTGTCAGCATCCCGCCTCCGGATGCTGACACTGTGATCGACACTGGCTTCTAGCAATCACATCATCAGCTCAGCATCCGGAGGCGGGTTAACGGCGCCAGGGGTAATGAAGCAGTGCTAATTATGTTATCAGCAGCGGGCGGCAAGATGCTGACACTGTGATTGCACTGACTGATTGCGATCAATGTCAATCATCCAGAGCGGGACAAGTGGCACATAATGAAGCAATCAACGTGTCAGCATCTGGAGGCTGGATGCTGACAATGTGATTGCAAGCAGTCAATGTCAATCAAAGTGTCAGCATTCGGAGGCTGGATGCTGACACTATCCGATTGCATGCCCTCAGTGTCAAAGAAAGTGTCAGCTTCCCGAGGTGGGACAACCATGGCGTTAACTGCACATTAATGAAGCTGACAAAGTGTCAGCTATCTCAATGAAGAGAGTGAACTTGAATAATCAGGCAGCCTTGTACTCAGCTGCAAAGTGCTCACTGCCAGGTTTGTGTCAGGGATTTGTTGCTCCTTACTAGGGGAAGAGAACACCCCATCAGAGACAACAGGCTAAAAGGCCATCTATCTTCTGTCACCACCCCAATGACGAGACACCAAAAAGTAAAAAAACAAGATTACGTAAAGGAAAGGAAAGTATTAGCATTAGTAGCCAACCCTTTCAAGACCCGTGGACAGAAATGTATGGCATTATTGACAGAGATGGCAGACCATTTTGCGTGCACTGAAACGGTAGTCAGCAGAATGTGGACTGTAAATAGAGATTTTGAAACTAATCATTCCCAACTCTTGAAAAAAAAGGGGGATGAAAGGAAGGAATGCATTTCCAGGCAGCTACACATTTATCAGAGTCAATCTAATTCCATCCTTAAATTTGGCTCTACAAATTTATCATCTGCAAGTTTCAACATTTTGAATATGAATCCAAGTACCAAGCAAATACAAATGAGTTTTTTATTGTATAAAAAACTAAAACAAGATGGACGTTACAGGAAAAAACAGAAGTTATCCCAGAAATTAAGTGGACTCAAACCCATCAGGTATAAATGTACAATAATATATCCACATGGTATGTAATAAATTACCTGTGCAAGGATCCAACACACTACAAAATATAATGTCTTATCAAAGTAGGAATGGAACCATGGTTAATATAAATATAGTGTGGTGACAGTATGTTACTACATGCCACATCAGAGTCCCTAAACTAAGAGGTACATATAGTGTGTAGATCCTCTAAACAGCAGTGAGTGCTAAGCCTGCAGTCTCAAAAAAGTGCATGTGCATAACCATCAATGTGCAAGTGTTAGACAATAAAGAGACTATAATGCAGGCAAAGCAACAACACTTTCATGAGACATACGAGTAAATAAGGTGCCGAATGGGTTAATCTAAGCCAACCATCTAGTCAAAGGAAGACACGGAACAGCCCTAAGTACGGTTCACCTGCCTGAGTGCTGGTTTGTTCAGGGGAGATGTAGTCTCTTTATTATCTAACACTTGCACATTGATGGTTATGCACATGCACTTTTTTGAGACTGAAGGCTTAGCACTCACTGCTGTTTAGAGGATCTACGCACTATATGTACCTCTTAGTGTAGGGACTCTGATGGGGCATGTAGTATACATATTGTCACCACACTATAGTTAAACATGGTTCCATTCCTACTTTGACAAGACATTATATGTTGGACCCTTGCACGGGTAATTTATTACATACCATGTGGATATATTATCGTACATTTATACCTGATGGGTTTGAGTCCACTTAATAAGTTTCAACATTGCTCACTCCATGGCTCAGCATGGAAAAGCCCTCATTGAAGTTTATTAAAGAAATGCTTCTAAGATGTGCACCGGTTCTATTTCATGATATGCAGAATAAAGATGCAATTATTAAGCAAATATCTGAGTTACCACTCAGTAGAAATGTCATCAAAGACAGAATAACAAGATTGAACACAAATGTACAGCATGAATTAAAAAGAGATTTAAATAATTCTAAATATTTTTTGATCTCTCTTGATGAAACTACAGATGTCACATCAAATGCTCACTTCGCCATTATTGGTCAATATTCTGATGGTCTCGCAATAAGGGAAGAGTTGATAAAGTTAGTATCAGTGCCAACAAGTACATCAGGAAACCAAATATGTAAGGTTGTTATGCAAACATTCCGTAACCTAAACATTGATATCTCTAAAGGTACCGTCACACAGGGAGATATCGCCGGCGATGTTGCCGGGGATCGCGGGAGCGCGCATCCCTGACAACATCGCCGGTGAGATGTCACACTGAGCAACTTACCGGCGATGTCGCCGGCTAGTTGCCGCGGCTATCGCTCGCTGGGTTGCTCAGCAACCCAGCGAGCGATCACTCGCAATGTTGTAGATAGGCAGAATTGCCCGCAACATTGCAGGTTGCCGCGTTACACAGGGCGATCAGGCATGATCGCCTCAGCAACATCGCCAGATTTCCCAACATTGATGGGAAACCTGGCGATATTACTCAGGCGATTTTTCCCCTGATTATCGCCCTGTCACACGAGGCAACTCTCCGGCGATGTCGCCGCAACCTGACCACGCCCCTCAGTTGCCAGCAACATCGCCGGAGATATCTTCCTGTGTGACGGTACCTTAAAGTTGTGTGAGTGACGACAGATGGAGCACCCAACATGGTGGGGAAAAAAGTGGGATTTGTAAAATTGTTTACGGAAGCTATTGGTCATCCGGTTGTGTATTTCCATTGTATTGTCCATCAGGATGTGTTATGTGCCAAGGCAGGATTCACTGACTTAAATGACTTAATGTCAGTTGTTACAAAAATAGTTAATTTAATAGCTGTTCACCCTCTTCACAAGCGAGAATTTTCTGCACTTTTACAGGAAGTTGATTCTACCTACAGTGGACTGCTGATGTACAATAATGTAAGATGGCTGAGCCGAGGCAAAGTTCTGGAGTGGTTTCTGGAGTGCTCTGCAGAAATTATAGCATTTCTTGAGGATAGGATCTGGGAAACTTTCCTCAGCTCAATAATCATATGTGGGTCAATACACTGATGTATTTTACAGATCTCTCTGTTCATATGAATGAACTGAACTTAAAGGGAACCTGTCAGCTGGTTTATGATTCCCCCATCTATCACTGTCTGTACCTGCAGCTTCATAGCACTATTCTAATCATCCTATCTGAGCTAAAAGTGTAATGTTAAAGGTGAAAAAAAGCTATTGTGGCACCCTACCGGGTACTGCACTCTTCCATTAGAGGGAGAGTTTTTGCATCTGCTCTCCAGGTGCTGAGATGGTGCAGTCGAGCCACACACATACACAACACTTAGGACCCTGGGACGGCGGGAGGGCCCAAGCGTAGCCGGGAGGGAAAAGAGAAGTGCAGGAAGTGTGGAGAGAGTCGTGAGAAGGAGAGGAGTGGTAGAGCAGCAGGAGTAGGTGGAGGTGTTGGCTCCTGCGGGCTGGAGCACGGTCACGCTCGCCCCGGGAGGGCGCGACCGACGGGGTGAAGGAAGAACAGAGCCCTTGGGGTATGGAATGAGATGTAGATCCCCGTACGCCCATATCTGGCGAGACAGAGGAGCTGGTGAAGACACAGGGAACCGGCCCTGAACATGGCGTGGATGTTGTACGCCCGAACCATTGAACTGGCGGAGGCCGCAAGTTCCTAATGGGAGCTGTGGCCGAACACCCGACACAACTTGGAGAAGGCGGCCGAACTAGGGAGCAGTACTCAGGAGGGGTACAACTAAGCACCCATGGCTGTCGGTACCTTAGCTCTGTGTGCGGAGGCGCTGAGAGCCTGGGGGGCAGAGCGGTGTCATGCTTGCCCCAGAAGAGAAACTACCTTATAGCACTGAGGGACCACCAGAGAAAGAGACACCCAGTGAGAGAGAGAGATAGGAACACTTAAAGAGACCCGTCTGCACTGTCCCGGTTCCGGAGACAACCGAGAGGTTGGCAAGGGAAGCACCCGGCAGCCATGCTGAAACAACAGAGTAAAAGTAACAGAACTACAGCAGTGGTGCGTGAGACTTTCTTTAGCGGTGACCACCGACAGCAGAGGCCACATGAGACACCAAGCTAATGACCTAATGAACATCTGCCAAGATACAAACTAAACCCTCCTTCCAGCTGCCCCGGGGACCGTGCTCCGCCTGCGGGGAGCAAAGCCATCCAAGCTGCTGGTCATCATCCCTAGAGATTCTGAAGCAGCGGCGGCCACCCATGGCCGCGCACCACAGGTGGCATCACAAGTACCCCTTTTCCCTGTCTCCCCCGTCAATCCCCCATTTATTATATGACACCGGAAGGGTCACAGAGTTGGGTAACCACCTTGACATTCCCCAAAAAGAACCAGAAGAACTGTCCTGGTAACGAGTACCCCCGACCCTGGAGTGGGAGTGTCACATTCATACCCTTACATTTTCTTATGTAAATGAGGTAGTCTACATCTTGGAAGACGAAGACTGTCTAGCAGGTTAATAGTTAACATTTCAGACACATGTCAGAACATGCTGGGAGACCTAATGTGATGTCACAACCATGCGACTACAATAAGCGAGCTAAGTGTCCATGGGACATAATGGGTTTGCTTGTTTAGCTCCGCCCATTAAGGTTGATGATTTGGAGATGCAATTTGCAGAATTTCAACACAGCATCTGGGCTCAGGTGATTGTTGACTTGATGTCAAAGGTTGAGAATCTGGAAAGGTGCCACTTGGAGAATGAAGAGGATTGCCACTACGAATAGGAAATTTGGCGTGCTTGGAACTGATTACTGGGCACTTTTACCACCCTGAAAAATCTAGCGATGGCTTTACTCACACTGTTTCCCTCTATGTTCTTTTTTGAGATTTTATTCTCATTGTTAAATAATATCAAAATCAATAAAAGAAACCGACTGACAGGTGAAGTTAGTAGCGCTTGCTTGGGCTTAAAGTGTACGAAATCCCAACCTTTTATTGAAGATTTGGCCAAAGAAATTCAGCAACAAAAAAATCACTAATTAGGTAGGTAAAGAATTATTTGTTTTTAGTTCATTAAATATAGTACACTACATTATAACTTTTGTTATTATAGCTACAGAAAATGATGTTTTTTTCTCAAAGAGACACACACTCGAGGTATGCAAATTTTTTTGGCGCATTTTGACACACCAAGTTCAAAAGGTTGACCATCACTGCAATATGCGGTCATTAAATTATTGATTGGGCAAAGGGCAGGTCTCAGATGGGAAGGTGGAGTTGATTCTGTGAATGCAAATTTGGCCATAATAGAATGCAGATGACAGGTCACACTTGAAGACCCCCTCAGGAGCCAGAAAGCAGAACAATCCCCTTAAAGTGACACCACTTTGAAAACTACATATCACAAGGAGTGTATCTAAAGTTATAGTGAGCATTGTCGAAGGGCATAAAAACACAGGGGCAGGGTAGTTAGGCTCGAGTACGGGCTCAGGCCACAATGTGACTCGGGCCCAAAGTACCTCACCCCAGCCGCCTCTATGATTAAAAAGTTCCATTTAGCAGCACTCTCGATGACGGTCAAAGCACATAACGAGTCCACAAAGTCATTCAAAAGTTCTTCACTTAAACACTTAAGTGTTGGGAAACATGGTCACCATGTTTAAATGTTACAAGTTTGGGAATATTTACAATTCTTTGCTTTGAAGTGGACTGCTACCCATGTTTCAGCACCTTAAGGTTTTCACCTAATAAATCTGGCACCCCGATCTCTGGCTGCACGCTATGTACGTTCCTGCCAATTCTAACTCCATCATTTCCATTCAAACTGCTCGAATGAGAATTTGAGGCCAATCTTTGAAAACTTTTGATCCCGCTGCCAACATCATATCCATGTGTTCCCTGGGGTCCATGCTGACATTCATGTGGCAAGCGATCAAATTAATTAACGGCAATTGCTCCTGCAAATCTTTTCTCCTTCGGGGACTCTCTTAGCTATCCACATGTGCACTCCCTTTTATAGATTAAGCCCCACCAAGAGCACTAGTACTCGCATTTATTAACTTTGACTAATGAGGGAGCAGTCCTAACTTTGACCCCCAAGAGGGCCGTCAATACACGGTTATATTAACGTACTATACACAGTTATGCTTTTCCTACAACTTCCATTGGCACAGAGTACTCTCCACAGTAAAGGGGTGGGGCAACACACTCCCACACCCCCTTATAAGAATTTTGAAATAAAGTAAGTTTAACATCATCTATAATTTTGAAATTGTGTTCTTGGTTTGAGGTAGCGCATGCCTACGGGGTTCGCTTGGCAGCATAAGTGACACCAACAACCATGTGTAGTGTAACATAAACAGCAGTTTATTATTTTTTTATCATAAACCACATACTACTCACATATTTACATGATCACATACATGGTATACATAAAACACTTCACATAGAACGCTATACACATAGTAACAAAACATCACACATTAACCAGTAGCAGTATCCACCTCTCCATAGAATCTAATTGCGGCTACACCGGCCTGGCAAACGTTTACATTACATAGTCTACTGTTTCCTTGATATATTCTCAGCCTCTCACATGGCACACACACATGGAGTCCAGCCCCTCACAGGGCCCATACAGCTTACAGAGGCCATCTCCGTTTCATACAGGCTGCTACACTGCATACAGCCTCCACACACCTCACATGAGGTCAACGGGACCCTCACGACCTGACAGTCGGTCCCAATGGGGGTTACGGCCGCCTGGCCTTTGAGACATCCTCAGTCTCACGTGCTACACAGCATCACATATCTCATACATAGGTCAACGGGATCCACTCACAGTCGGTCCCAATGGCGGTTACGGCCGCCTGGCTTCCGTGGGCTCCAACCCATCACAGGGCCCACTCACACACATCCACAGTCCAGCATGGACTACAGCCTTCTCAAGACCAGACCAGGTTCTGAGCCACCTGAGCTCCCAGGCAGTTAAAGCATCCCCCAAGGTCTCCCCATCCTGCCCGACTGCCTCCAAGCCCCACCAACACAGGAAGGGATCCCGGACAGCAGCCTCACCAGCATGGACAGAGTTAGCCCCTTACAAGTTCAGCCAGGAACCCCATACACTCAGGTGCTCTACCAACCTCTCAGTCTGGCCACATGCTCCACATGGCTCAAAGGGAACGGCGTCTCTGGCAGGGAGAGCCAGGCTTCCCTGCCTTGTCTCCCAAAGGGGAGGGATCCCCTCTGAGACACGTCCTCTCCCTCAGAGGATCATGTCTGGTCTCTCTCTCTCAAACACAGGCTTAGGTAGCTATTATCTTGCCTGCCACATCCACACCTGCAAAGCAGTGCTTTCAATCAGCATCCTCCTGCACAGACCTCGCTGCTGTTAACTCTTTGTGTGCTGCAATTAGCACACACTCAAACCTGGGTGCCATTAACCCACTGTGCACTGGTCAGGTCTAACATAGCACTCATTCATTCACACAGGACCAAATGCTGTTAACTCCTGTGTGCACGACTCAGGGCCCATGTGAGTCATGTCGGCTGCATGCCATAGCGCCGGCATGCCTCACATACCCTCCTCCTTGTTCAATCCCACAGGGGTGAACACATTACCATAACAGTCGGGGTCACGGCGCATCACCCCGTGGCACCGTTCCAGACTTGTGTACCTGTGATGTATGCTGGCCATGTGCTATCCTGCCATATCATTACCTACCTCCCCCTCATTGTTCATTCCTGTTGGGGGTGAACACACAGCCATGGGAGCTGGGGCGCTATCACTGACCCCTGTGACCCCCATGACACAGTCCACAACACAGTTCATAGTGTCCTTATAGTCTGGGGCCACAAGAAACTGGGTACTCAGGTCTCGGGCGGTCAAATGCAAGGATGTCATGAGTGGTCGATGCCTGAGCCTATGTCCTCAGGTGACAATGAAAAGGTGAATATTTACAGAGGTTAAAGTTATTGCCAGTCGTCACGCCACCTGTAGGTCCGGTGATGTCACCGGCGCTGCTGGGACCTCCGAAGTGGTGGGCGGCAGCAAGGTGTGGCGGCTCTCTACAGGAAGAGCGGGTTCCCCGGGGCTGTAGGGTATAATGGTGGAATAAGGCAGCGAAGTCATTGTGGTGTGGGACAGGTTGAAGAATGAACACGCACACAATAAAGTCTTTTTCTGTACCTTTTACTGATGTTCTTGCAGGTACACTCTCCGGGTTGAAGGCTACACTTCAGGATTTCCACACCGAGCAGGGTATAGGCATCCTTGTCCTGTTCCTTGTCCCAAAGCCTGGCTGGCATGAAACCAGGCTTGACCTCCTGTTTCTCCACACCTGTGTTGGTGCACTGAGGGCCCTCTCTTGGGCTACTGCTATCTCCCCTGCGGTCCCTGGCTCTAAATGTGGGTGCTGTGGGTGTCTGGGAAGCTGAGCCTCCACGGTGTACTGGATTCTCTGCTGGGCTGATCTCTTTCCCTGTTGCAGACTCGGACTCCAGTGTCCGGTGTTCTTGTGGGGTGAGCCGGGATGGCTCCTCAGCCCCCACTGTAGTGTTCCTCGCCTCTGCCTTTCGTCCTCACTATTTGGACCTCACACTAGTTCTGGAGGTGCACTGATCTCGGGCCTAGCATGGCTCTGGCGACCAGTTTAGCTCACTAGGCACTGAGCTGAACTTCACAGTTTTCCTAGAGACTGCACACTCTTGCTAACTCTGCCCCCAGCACCTGTATTTATAGGGGTTCTGGCTTAACACCAACCAGTGGTGCTCTCCCTACAGTCCTGGAGTGGAAGGTGTTGTGTGTATGTGAGGTACCAGATGTGGAAATCCGTAAGTGAACTAGTGGGTTCTGTGGCTTTACCTGTCACAGGGCGCCACATTTACAACCTGCAATCATCCTCAGTCTACTGAACTGCCAATCGACCCGCTCAATCCTCTCCTAGTGTATCCTCACCCATTCCTTGTGTAAAGGTAATATTAATAACAATATTAATAACAAGTTGCTGCTCCTGACCAAATCAATATAGACCAAGCGCCGGCATTGAAAAGTATGACACCAGACACAGTGAGTCAGATGTACACCCTTCCTTGGTCAGACCCAAGCTCCAAGTGCCTGTTTATTATAAGACATTAGCTTTTTGTTCAAAAAGGGGCTCGGTCAGCCCTACTCAGATGTATTCATTGGTCATCGGGTTAGTCCATGGGCGGATCCATGAGGTCATCAAGGGGTGTGGTCTTGATAGAGTATGTTATTCTGTGATTGGTCAGTCTTACCTGACCTCCAGCTTCGGTGATTGGCCGGTCTTCTTTGGACTCCATCTTGCTCTCAGCACATGGTGTAATGTGGCAGGAAATGGCAGCCATGTTTAAATCACAACTTATACAATGTAAAATAATACACTCTATATATCATTTCTCCCATGCCCTTCTGTCTTAAGCTTAATGAAGTATTTTGATCTTAAGGCTCTCCTTAACAGTCCCCCCTAAATACTTTATTAACCAATTCCTACCAGAGCCTATCACATCTGCCCAATGTGCCTTCAACTCTGCCCACTAGCTGAGAATTGATAACCATTAAAACCCCCCTTGGTACAGACTTCACATATATGAACTATTTGATGTGTCTACCCCAGCTATCATAACTTAGAGGAATAGGGGACCATCTAGTTGGAGACTATAAAAGACTGTAGAGGGCCTAGCTGTTCTAGGTCTACAGAATAACTAACCTCTTGAGCTAGGAAAGTGAGAACTGATGTTTCCCAATCATCTTCCTTACACAGGGAAAGACACAACAAACAATAATAGCTGCAATAATTTAAGATGACAAGGATAACAAAGCCTATCTAATCCAGCCATCTCTGCCATCCCTTCATCTACAGAGAGTATTGGTCCCAGGGATCTTCTACACCTGAATTCCTTTATAATTCTTATTGTAGAGAGTTCAGTATCTGTATGGCTGCTGTAACCTTCCCGGTGGGACCTGTATTATCTGGAATATACATACAATTTTACAAACACCTCCTTATTTTGCTAATAACATGTCCAGGTCCATTCTATTTTGGAACACCATTATCGATGTAGGGCCTAGTTGGACTACTAAACCTTGAAGGTCTTCTGTAGTATAATTGCTTATGGCCACTAGGGGTGAGATAATTTATCCAAAACCCGCTTTAACTTGATCTCTGGATTCAAATACATGCGATATGAACCATTCCTATGAACAATTCTTATGAACAGTTGTTATGAACAATTCTCATGAACAGTTGTTATGAACAATTCTTATGAACAGTTGTTATGAACAATTCTGGGTATATCAGGAGGTATATAGGATCACGCTATCCGCGTCCTCGGGCCTTTCCTACCTGCTTCACCTCAGTTCCCTACCTGGATACCCAGATTTGTAGCACAACACTCATGGATGGACATTTCTGTCTCAGGGCCATATTCTACCACCAGAGATTATTTGGTAACATTTTCCCTTTACACATTAACCCGATTACCTTAAAAATAACATAACATGACGTAAAATAGCGCTTTTACGGCTACATGTACAAGTTATTAGAGTAATGTCAGTTATACTCAGTGTTATCTACCCTTGAACTAATGGTTTGCTCCGGGAAGTGAATGTTTCTCCCTCACTGAGTCTTCATTTATATCATGTTCCTGTAACCATTTTGCCTTAGTTTGGATATTCCATATGTATATCAGACATAATGTGGAGTTATAAGGTCATATATGTGACAGTGTATCACTATGTGGTGTTTGTCAGTGACTATCATTATCGGAGTTCATCATCTGCTGGTGGGGAGTCTCCCAACAGTTGCCGCGTCCTTTTCCCTCAGTCTCCACTGAAGTTGCTGTAAAGGGGGTGTCACACGCGTCAATGTCGTCAGCGAGATGATCGCTGACGACATTGACGGCTGATTGCTGGTGAGCTGTCACACAGACAGACTCACCAGCGATCAATTGACCAGTGACATCATGGAAACGATTTAAATATCGTTTCCACGATGTCCTGCTCCCGCTGCCAGCCTGCTGGAAGCGTGAGCAGGCTGGTCTCCAAGGTAAACTGCGGGTATCTAGGCAGCGCGCGCTGCCTAGATACCCGACGTGTACCTTAGTTACCAGCCTCCTCCGCTCACCTGGTGAGCGGAGGAGGCTGGTAACTAAGGTACACGTCGGGTATCTAGGCAGCGCGCGCTGCCTAGTTACCCGCAGTGTACCTTGGATACCAGCTCCCAGCGCTTGTGAGAGGCGCTGGTAGCTGGAATATCGCTAGTCCCGGTGTCACACGCAGCGATGCTGCGTGTCCACCGGGCGACAATCGCCAGGTTTCTGAGCTGGTTCTGAAACCTGGCGATCATCAACCAGCGATTTATCGCTGGTTGATGCAGTATGTCACACGCGTCAATATCGCTGCAACGTCACGTGCAGCCGATATCGTGCAGGCGATATTGACGCGTGTGACACCCCCTTAATTCAGAGACGCTGGATCGGCCATCTAATCTCGGCTCACGGCTCTTTCTCGCATCTTTTCAGGATCACAGGGTCTCCTGACATGAGACCATGCGCTCCTGACATTGATTTAGGATCTGGAATTGAAGAACACTTCTCTTTATCACACCATTTAAACAATTATTTAAGGCTTGGACAACGCTGGTGATTTCATCTGTGGGAAATAAAACACAAATTCTGAAGAACATTGCCTGTAATTCTCCTTACTTGAAGATAGCAACGCAGTGTTTAACCCTTTCTTAACTGGATACTCATCTCACTGATGCTAATATTGCAGCAGCAATCTATTGACCTGTAGTTCTTACCCCCCTAGGTGAGAGGCTCATCAGGTTCCATTCATTTAATATCAGACTAATCCCTTTTTCACTTGTGTCCACACTTAACTTTATAGAAAATACAACCCTGTCCTAGGTGTTGGATCGAGAATTATCTTATTTTAACTTATTTACTGAGGAGGAAAATTAAACAAAAATAAACATTTCATCTATGTCTTGCCCGTCTCCTCTACCTTGCACCTTTAATGTTAATCTCCCATTCATATTGTCCACTGTCTTATGCATGATACGTATTGCAGAAAGCTGCTGACTCCCAGATGCTGTGAAATACCCTTAATGACCTCCACTATAACACACGCAGCTTTACCTCATCAGAAGCCTCATTTCTACATACCACCTTCATCGTGAGCTTCTCAGAAGTAACGTAGTTTCTGCACCGGATCCTGAAAAGAGATTACCGCAACAGGCACACCCGCATACACCTAATGTGCAGCTGTCTTTATCATCTATCTGCAATCACTGTAATGGTAGAGTGGACGAGGGGTGCATTCGTGGTTCTGCGGGGTCACTACAGATTCTCTTCCATCGTACCAGTCACACATCGTACAAGACTGGGTGTAGTCGGCCACCTTGGTACCCTGGTGCCACCCAAACCTTGTCCACTAAAACACAAGTAGCAGCTAATGACAAATGAGTCAGTTCTTGGGTTACCTGAGCCATCATTGAGAAGAGAGTCGTGGCAGAGAAAGCTTACCGCCTGGTGTCTACAGACTTTCCTCAGCTGGCTCCCTGCGTGTTGCACTCCTTTCCATTCGATCACCTGTTTCTGTGGGAATAAGAACATCAGGAGTGACAGGGGCCCCTGGTGCCCGGGTCTGCCCTGGTGTCAGGGTCTGCCCTGGTGTCAGGGTCTGAGACTCTCGACTCTAGGCCTCTTCACAGCTTCTGGCAGCTGCACCTGTGCGAGCATTACCTCTGGCTCAATGAGCGCCAGCTCAGGTGTGAGCACCTGCACTCTACCAGACTGATCTGATCACAGGAGAGCCTCCATACAGGCTCATACACTCTGTGCGGTCTCTGTGGGTCTTTATGTGACTCTAGGAAAGATCTGCAGTCTATATACACATTTGGCCATCTTACCCTTTGCAAGCTACCCACTCCAGTGATTGCAGATCCCCATCTACCTCTCATGGCGATATGTGAAGAGGGAGTGGTTTTGCTTTATTACCTCCTGTTGTGTAATCACAGCACATCCAGTGGTAGAATCCACGAACATCTGTAAAATAACTCAAGATCTGCATTAGTAATGAGCTCATGTGGGACATGTTCATACATATTTGCTCTGTCCTCTATTTAAGACAAAAATATAAAGAAGAGACTTAAATATAAAGACGTTAATAAATTATTAAAACTTTAAAAAACATTGGAAACAGGCACTAACTTTACATCTCACATCTCCCCCCTTTTGGAATCCAATATCCAAAGCATATCTGGATTCAAAAATTATGTTGTTATCTGAATTTCATATTTGGAGCCTGAAAGGATCATGTAAAGGTCCCACTCCCTAGATTATACATAACTATGAATACAATAAGGCTATGTGCACATGATGAACATTACATGTGGGGTGTAAATTTTCTGCATCAAATCTGAATTTCCCGGCAAAAAGAAAACACACACGAAATCTGAAAGAACAATAAAAAATTAGATAACGTGCAGAACACTTCTTAAGTCTCAGCAACTTCACTGGTGTCAGAATAAATGTGAAGATGTGTGACAAATTATACAGCAAAAAGCACCTCACTATGTGCACAAAGCCCAAATATTATGTTGTGTAACTTTAGTCCTGTGGGCTCGTCAACCCCCCTCCAGGTACAGGTCTCTGGCTGCTGGATTGAAAATATATCAGTGCAGAGACATGGAATAGAAATGCAAATCACCTGGAATTGATTTGCTAAATAGGTAAACTTAGCAGACTGTTTGCTCCAGTATCATGAATAAATCTACATTCATGTGAAAAAGGTGTCCATTATTAAAATATTTGGGGTTGAAGCAGTAAAAATTTAAAAACTATTGATAATTACTTTTACCAATACCCTAAAGTGAGACTATAAAAATAAACTAAAACATGATCTGGGAAGAATTAGAACTAGATGTTAAAATGTAGCTTAAATGAAGCAAGTATATAGTTGGCATTTTAGGGGGTGGGGGTGGTGCCTCTCTGTGGGACTGGCCTGGTTTGCATCAAGTCTCCTCCCCCCCATTCAGACAGTATCTACAGGTCATTTGTACTTCCTGCTGGATAGAGAGAGGTCATGGACTCTCCTGCATTTGTGTTTTTTTTTTTTTTTTTCCTGTGGAGTCATAATAATGAATCTCCACACTGTTCCCCTGGATTATCCATCCTCCATTATACGGTGGTGGGAATTCACATTCTACAGTTCTATAATACACATAACTTAAACTTTTGTCTTTCTTTTTCCTTTCCTCTTCTATCCAATTTTCTCTATACAAACTTTGAGAAACTCTCTCCCATGCCCTGGCAGTATATAACAATCCATTACCTTCCAAAACACCTTGTCTCTCTTTTAACCCAATTTTCACTGCACTTCTGCCATTCCACACAACTTCATAAGCTATTTGCATCATTTAACATAACTTTTCCCTTAATTTACACAAATCTATCTTGCCATCTGAATTAGGCTTAGGGCCTATGCGACACAACTGCATTAACTTCTCCATCTCTCTCTATATAGAGTAGACACAAAACAAACACTTAAGACTGGGGAGATGACAAACCTGGCACAAGACCTTCACAGCCGTCTACCCTTCCTATCTGTCCCTGTCTGACTTCCATGTTCTGTAGTTTACCTTGTATTAATATTATCAGGCCATGTACTGAATCACTCTAAGTAACATGGCCCTATAGGGAGTCAACACTCAACCTCATGCAGAGTCCCAATCAATGCCTATTTATTACTGAATCACTCTAAGTAATATTTATAGACAGATTCTCACTCAATGCTCATCTTAGACAGAGTCATCAATCAATGTCTATTTTCTCTCCAGAACTGAAAATCGTATACCACTTTGATGTATCTCACAAACAATATCTTTTCCCACTCTAGACACTGCTCAAAAACCCTTGCTCTTTCCTACCAGTCATCTCCCCTACATACAACATATAACAGGCAGCAGCAACTTAGCATGACGGTTCTTCCGCAATCAAATGGCCAACAGCGGAGAATACCCCATCTGCAGTCTCAGAGACCCTAAAGACCGGATGCGGTCAGGCAATCTGCACAGGGTACCCCGAAAAACAGGTAAAGCCAACAGATTATAATAAAATCAGCAGACTTACCGTTTTTGTTAGGGAGGTGATCAGTCTCCTGGCTCGGGGTACTCAGTGCGTCCTGCCGTCTCCTTCACCGGTCATTCAAGGTTTGGGGATTCTCCTATACTATTAATAACAAGTTGCTGCTCCTGACCAAATCAATATAGACCAAGCGCCGGCATTGAAAAGTATGACACCAGACACAGTGAGTCAGATGTACACCCTTCCTTGGTCAGACCCAAGCTCCAAGTGCCTGTTTATTATAAGACATTAGCTTTTTGTTCAAAAAGGGGCTCGGTCAGCCCTACTCAGATGTATTCATTGGTCATCGGGTTAGTCCATGGGCGGATCCATGAGGTCATCAAGGGGTGTGGTCTTGATAGAGTATGTTATTCTGTGATTGGTCAGTCTTGCCTGACCTCCAGCTTCGGTGATTGGCCGGTCCTCTTTGGACTCCATCTTGCTCTCAGCACATGGTGTGATGTGGCAGGAAATGGCAGCCATGTTTAAATCACAACTTATACAATGTAAAATAATACACTCTATATATCATTTCTCCCATGCCCTTCTGTCTTAAGCTTAATGAAGTATTTTGATCTTAAGGCTCTCCTTAACATTTGTAGACTGTGAGCCCTTGCGGGCAGGGTTCTCTCTCCTTCTGTACTTGTGTGTGCCTTTTATTGTTTATTGTACTTGTCTATGTATGCCCCTTTTCACATGTAAAGCGCCATGGAATAAATGGTGCTATAATGAATAATAATAATAATATTTTTATTGCAAGGCTATCCTTGAAAAGATTCTTATTAAGGGTAGAGACACACAGTCAGTATTTGGTCAGTATTTCACATCAGTATTTGTAAGCCAAAATCAGGAGTGGAACAGTCAGAGGAAACATATAATAGAAACATGTGCTCCACTTCTGCATTTTTCACCCACTCCTGATTTTGGCTTACAAATACTGATGTGAAATACTGACCAAATACTGACTGTGTGTCTCTACCCTTAAGGTTAGAGATTAGCAAACCTTTAGAAGCTTGAATTTAGTTTGGTTTGTCGAACTTGCACTGATTGATGAACAGTTAAGCAGACTTCCGAACCCCATTGAATAAATGTGATGCAAAATCAAGGGCTAACAAAACAACTTAAACACAGTTCAAATTATGGATAGACACCAGGAAAAGTGCCATCTTTCCCAAAGTTAAAATTTTCATTGTTGTGAATTATGGATGTATGGGACAAGGGTTGGCCCAGTACTGCATGCTTCAGGTGTAGGCATGGTGCTCATGTAGCCCTGCTAAATTCAGGAAACAGGCAAGGAGACCCCAAAAAGAGTCTCCACATTTCAAAAATGAAGGGCCTTTTTCCACCAAACTGGCATCAATTGGCCCTCAATAAAAATTGGAGAATGGTGCAGCCTGCATGCAAGGCACAGGGTCTGGAACAGTGCCGGGCCTAGCGTTTCAAGGTTAAACATTCATTACAGTAACAGGGGGTGAGTGACACGTCTGGGCATTGTACGCACGTAGCCATGCTAAATACAGTAAACAAGACCCCAAAAAGAATCTCCAAATTTCAAAAAATAGGGTCAAATACCACCAAAGTGGCATCTATTGGCCCACAATAAAAATTGGAGAATGGTGAGATCAATGCAGCACACTGAAAAGTACAACGCCTACTCTGAGCAGTCTGTGACTGTGGTGGAAAAGTCCTTGGAGATTCATGACTTGTTTGCTTGATGAAAGTTAGATGGTCTACACTTTTGGGAAACAGCTGGATATCCATCAGGACACCATCAGGAGCAATAAAGACGCGTTCTGAGAGAACACTGGTTGCAGGCCATGACAAAACCACCAAGGCGTGACTGGCAAGCTCAGGCCACTCCTTCATTTTTGAAGCCCGAATGCTAAGAGTCCAAATGGCATAGATTTTGAGCTCTAGATACTCCTGCATCATGTTCTCCAGTTGCTCACTATGTCTCAGACTTCTACTCATTTGTACCAGTGGGTGGGCTGGTTAAAAAAATTGGTCAAAGGACTCCAAAAATTGCTTCTGACACTTACTTTGCTGCTGCTAATGTTTCTACACTGATGACTCAATGTCCACCGGGTTGTAAGTGTAGATCTGCCATGCGTACTGTGTCCCTCACTGATGTATTACGGAAAACCAGTCTCAAGCTTGCCTACTAGCTAAATTTACTCTTGTACTGCAAATCGAACAGTGTGGCAACCCAGTAGTCATCGCTAATTTGAATCCTAAAGATACAGGCAACATATTGCAGATATTGCAGCAAGAAGGCACTCTTGTCTGATGCTTCCATGAGGCCCAAGTACTTGTTGTGTTGGTGGCGGTGAGATAACATTCCCGCTTGCTACCTCCATCCTCTCCCGCCAATCTCGGACAATGGAAAGGGTAATCATTTATTTTTCATCTCCTGACTGTTCTATGCCCATCACCTCTTCATCCTCCATTTGCTCCTCAGTCCTGCATCTTCACCACCAGTTTGTCTGGTACTATGAATTTCTCTCTGTCGATGTACTCCACCCTGATATTCCACCAGGCTGTGTGACGTGAGTACAGACCTTTGAGATCTTGATCTCCTTTCTGCATCCTCCTCTACCTTTGGTACCACCACCTTTTCCCCTCAGACTTTTTAAAGTTTGCTCCAGCATGTAGATGAGCAGAATAGTGATGCTAATGATAGCATCGTCAGAGCTAACCATCTTAGCAGCCATTTCAAAATTGTAAAAAAGGGTGCAGAGGTCCTTGATCTGTGCTCACTCTGGAATTGTCATTTGCACCACATTTACTTCACTTTGAGTCCCTGTGTGCATTATTACATATTGCACCAGGGCTTTTCGCTGCTGCCACACTTGTCGCAACATGTGCAGAGTGGAATTCCACTGTGTCGGCACATTGCATATCAAACGGTTAACCACTTGTCTGAAAGACCTAGGTAGCTATGGTAGTCGATGAGCCACGGGGTGAGAATGGCGGAAGTGAGCACACAGCAGCTCATCCAGGCCGGGATAGTAGCATAGGAATTTCTGGACAACCAGGTTGAGGACGTGAGCCATGCAAGGCAGGTGTGTAAGTTTGTCCCAGCATAGGGCTGCCACCAGGTTTGCACTATTATCGCACAGGGCCTTCCCTAGCTTCAGGTTTAGCGGAGGCAGACATTGGTCTAACTCAGCCTGCATAGCTGTCCACAACTTTTTAGCTGGGTGACTCACATCTCAAGGCATTTTCATTTAAAAACTGCCTGATGGTGGAGAGCCCTAGCAGGGCAGTATGGAAGTGGGGGGGATTCTCTCTGAACTATTGCAACATTAAAGGAGAGGTTGAGGGCGGAGTTAGGGGCCCTAGAGGAGGTGGATGATGCAGAAGCAGTGGATGAAGAGGTACAGGCAGAAGCTTGTCCGAAAAGTCTTGGGGATTTCAAGATTCAGGGAGTAGCCCCTTCTGATCCTGGCTCTGCAGCCACCAGAGTCACCCAGTGGCCAGTGAGGGAGATGTAATGCCCCTGGCCAAGTTTGCTTATCCAGCTGTCAGTGGTGATATGCACCCTGTCATGCACAGAGTTTCTCAAGAAATGGGTGATGTTATCTACGACATGCTGGTGTAGCACAGGTACAGCTTGCTTTCAGAAGTAGTGATAACTGGGCAACTGATACTGGGGAACTGCAAAAGCCATCAGCTTTCAGAAACCATCTGTATCCACCAGGCGGAAAGGCATTTCCGTGGCCAACAAATGGGAGATGGTCAAGTTCCAGCTCTTTGCTTTGGGATGTGTAGGAGAAAATAATATTTTCCATGACTAAAACTGTGGGACCGAGGTCTGGCTGCTATGCTGAAAGAGGGTGTAGTAGGGTGTACCCAACAAACTGCTCTACTGTGAAGGCGGTGCAAGCGGAGATGTTCTGGTGGGTTCACAAGCAATTAGTGTGCTCTGCATCTGGGATCAGCCAAAATCACTAGGCGTGTCCACTTCTGTAACAGCTGAGAGTCTTTCAGTCGCCCCAACTGTAGTGGTGGGTAAACAAGTAGAGGTCCTGTGGCCAGACATCTGTCGGACAACACTTGCCAAGCTGACGGAGGAGACAGAAGCAGCAGATGCGTTTGATGGGGTAGACAGTGTTCGGTGATGGTGAGGCCGCCAAAAACGGTTTTACCACAGTATTTTTCCCAGAGTAACACTGATGGCCCATGTGGTGGATCATGCATGTAGTTGTCAAACTGTGAAGATTTTTGCCTCTAATTTTTGTTTACAAAGATTGCAAATAACGTGAGTTGGGTCATTTTTGCAATGTGAAAAAAGGCCCAGGCTATGCAACCCTTGCCACCTCGGACAACTGCAGAGCCCGCTACCACAGCTGTCCAGAGGCAGTGTTGTGGCTGAAGATGCAGCACTTGTGTAATGTTTGCAGCCCTCAGTCTCTGTTGGGGAACATGCAACTGTGGCACCTTGGCACCTTGTTGGGCACCACAGAACTCCTTGGGGCATGAATGGAGCTAACAGCAAGCAACACTCACAAAACACCTAACAACAACTACAACACCTTAGAACACCTGGTTTCACCCCGAGCCTCTAGGGGGAGCTCACTGGTCACTTTGAGCCAGTTCCCCCTAAAAAAAGGGTCTGGGAGGGAGAAACTTCAGAGTGTGCAGACGCTAGGAGAGCTGCAGGTTGTGTGTGATCTCCACCCTATGAGACACCACTAGGCCAACCAGCCATCCAGCCAGTGAGGAAACCCTTGCAATTGGGGTTAGAGGAAAAGGAGAAGCACCTCTCAGGGACACCAGAGTGATCATAACTCTCTCCTTTAATCACCGGTTACTGGAACCGAAGCTGTGGGAACTACATAGCCACCACAGAGAACCAGCATCCTTCACAGGGAGTCTAGTCCCCTTGTTCACCTGCCGCACCTACCAGCGAGAGCCCAGGGAAGAAGATAGAATTATCATCACCCTTTTACAGTGCCCTCAGTGCAGCTACCCAGGTGAAATCCGTTCCACGAACATACTGCCTGTCCGGCGGGAAATTCCACATCCACCCGACCTTAGCACCAGAAGTATAGAGAGAAGGAAGCCTACACTAACTGCTTGCTGTGAACCTCCAGGAGTGTTAACTTCACTAACCGGTCTGGCGTACCTGATTACCACCAGTAAAGGTACTTAAAAGACTTTGGCGTGTCTGTGTCTGACTCCTGGGCCTAACAGCAGTATTACCGCAGCTGCCTCACAACAACTTGTGCAGCTCCTGGCTCCGGGGACTCCCACGTCATCCTGTGGGGAGCATTCCATCTTGCTGCCTAACATCCCCCGGAGGCCCAGCAGCGCCGGTGAAGTCACCGGAACACCCGCAGGTGGGTCATGAAGACATTTAACCCCTACTGTTCAGCCACCCCCTATTGATCTGGACCACCGGGCCCCACAGCTGCAGGCGCGGTTCCGTGACAAGAGGAGAGTCAACGACTGCGACGTGCAGAACCCGGCTACGGTGAGTCACAACCTAACCTACTTGTCTTCTTCCTCCTCTGTTGAGCTACTCAGCTGTGTTACTCTGGGTTCATTCCAAGTCAGATCTAGAACCTCATAATCATCATCCTCTCTGTTGTCTATGTCCTCAGCATGAGAGTCACCCTCCTCCACTGAGCGCACAGTGCGGGTGTTCCTCAGGTATCTGAGTCTCATCATCATCATCATCACCTCCACCCCGGTGGTTAAGGCCTGGTGATGAGGTTTGGATTCTGCTGGGACCATACTTCGTCTGTTCCCGGATCCAACTGCAATAGTTTTGGGCATCGGTACAGATGCTTTCCTCCTCTGGAGTAAGTTTGGAGAAGACCTCTGATGCCCATGGAATAGAATGTGTTAACATCTCTGCAAAAGCACCCATCTGTGTTTCCCCACAATCAGTTGTGAGTGTGACATGGGGAGACACATGAGTAATTGGGGTGCCACCTCTAAGGACTGTATTGTTTGTGATGTTGAGGTGGAGGAACAGGAGAGCAGTCTACTTGATTCAGCAGTTTCATGAACTGTAGCAAAACCTGAGCCTCATCCACAACTTGTATTGCTCTGCTGCTGGCAAACAAAGAGACTGGAGTATGCTGCCCAGTAACAGAAGTTGTCGTTTCACTTGGGATACAACGACGAAGCAGTGTTTGATTACTACAGTTTTCAGTAACATTAGCAGTAGCACCTACCCCACATACACTTCCAACACCAAGCGTGCTCCCTTTTACAACAACCTTTTTCCCCTTTCGACCACAACCTCGGGATTTCCCACTCATGTTTCATATACACAGATTTGGAAAACACTTGATTGAGGCAAAACTTATGGTGGCGTTACACGCAAGGATATCGTTAACAATATCATTGCAACGTCATGGATTTGAGATAGTTGAAACGATGTCGTTTGTGCATCCTTGCGTGTAAATGAACGATGTAGGATGAAAAAATCATTGGATCGTTCATCCTAGATTTGAAATCCTGACCTCAAATCATCGTTCGTCGTCCCATTTTAAACCTCCGCTGATGTGCCACATCATTCAATATGAAGCCTTTTGAACGTTATCATTCAAAAGACTCCTATTCCTGCCGCTGTCATTTATCAAAGTTTATTAAAAAACATTTTACCGTCGTGATTTTACATTTAAAGCCGCTCTGCAGCTCTGTGCTACATGTCGGCACAGAGCTGCAGGAGCGGGTATGAACCCGGTGTTTAAGTGGTTAATGATAGTGTGCCACATGGAACCAGAGAGTGCCCACACTCCCTTGAGCCATGTATCCTAAAACCTTGGCAGGGCAGTGGTGAAATCATTTACTTTTTAGAAGCCGTACACTGTCAGCTCTGCTACATCCATTCATAAAAAGCCGGCTGCTCCTGTCATTTTGCATTGCGGCTTGAACAATTGCTAAACAGCTTCCTGAATAGGGAGCTGTACCAGGTACTTACGCTAAATGCGTACTGTACCCGTCGCTGTCCATGGTGCTGATCACTTTTTTTTATGAATGGATGTAGCAGAGCCGACAGTGTGCAGCTTCTAAAAAATAAATGATTTCACCACTGCCCTGCCAAGGTTTAGGATACATGGCTCAAGGTAGTGTGGGCACTCTTTGGGGCCATGTGGCACACTATCATTAACCACTTAAATACAGGGTTCATACCGGCTCCTGCTGCTCTGTGCCGACATGTAGGACAGAGCTGCAGAGTGACTTTAAATGTAAAATCACGAACGGAAATTAAAATGAAAAGTTTGGTAATTACTGTTACATACAATAATGTGCCAGTGCTGCTGTCACAGCACTGCCACATTATTGTAACGCCATTGTTCAGCCTTTATTACATCGGGCAGAAAATTTTCACTCAGACTCTGGCACGGTGCCAAAGTTAACATCGTTAACGATATCCTTGTGTGTGATGACGCATGAACGATAATTAAATATCGTTCGAACGATTTCAGTCACGTGACTATTTCTTCAATATCGTTCTCGATATTGGAGCATGTAATGGCACCATTACCCTTTTTAGGGGAAACTAAAGGATTTAAGATTCGTACGATACAGGCCAAATAGAGCCTTTTTAGGGGAAACTGAAGGATTTAAGATTTACAGGTTACAGGCCAAACTCAGCCTTTTTAGGGGAAACTGAATGATTTGAGATTCACAAGTTTAATGGTGGAATTACACGCTAGGATATCCTGAACGATATCCTTAAAACGTCATAGATTTGTGATCGTTGAAAAGATATCGTTCGGGCATCGTTGCGTGTAAGCGAATGACATAGGATGATAAGATCGTTGGATCATTCATCCTATATTTGAGATCCTGACCTCAAATCTATTGTTCGTCGTCCAATTAACGCTGCTTCAGTAAGCAGCATCGTTCAGTGTGACAGCTTTTTGAACGATATTGTTCAAAAAGCTCCTATTCCTGACGCTTTATTACATCGCTCACTCCTTGTGTGACAGCGCACTAACGATGTCGGAACAATCACGGCCACGTGATCGTTCCAAGGATATCGTTTACGATATCCTAGCATGTACCGTAAACCCACCATTAGAGGCCACACAGGGTCTTTTTAGGGAAAACAGAAGGATTACAGAATCATAGGTTAAAGGCTAAATAGAGCCTTTTTAGGGGAACTGAAGGATTTGAGATTCACAGGTTACAGGCAAAAAAAATGCATTGGTAGGGGAAACTAAAGGATTACAGGATCACACATTACAGGCAAAACATAGCCTTTTTAGGAGAAACTGAAGGATTTGAGATTCACAGGTTATAGGTCAAACTCAACCTTTTTAGAGGAAACTGAAGGATTTGAGATTCACAGGTTATGGTGGCGTTATACACAAGGATATCGTTAACGATATCGTTACAACGTCATGGATTTGAGATCGTTGAAACAATATCGTTTGTGCATCCTTGCGTGTAAACTAAGGATATTGGCTGAAAAAATCGGATCGTTCATCCAAGATTTGAGATCCTGACCTCAAATCTATAGTTCGTTGTCCAATTAACGCTGCTTGAAGAAGCTACATTGTTCAGTGTGACACCTTTTTGAACAATGTCATTCAAAAATCTCCTATTCTTGCCGCTTTAAAAGATCGTTCAGTCCTTATCTCCTATTTACGGTAACTGGTGTGTTGCCGAATGGAATATCGTTAACGATATCCTTGTGTGTGACAACGCACTAACGATGTCGGAACGATCACTGTCACATGATCATTCTAAGGAATATCATTAACGATATCCTTGCGTGTAATGCCACCATTAGAGACCAAACAGAAGCAATTTAGGGAAAACTGAAGGATTACAGATACACAGGTTACAGGTCAAACAGAGCCTTTTTAGGGGAACTGAAGGATTTGAGATTCACAGGTTACAGGTCAAACTCAGCATTCTTAGGGGAAACTGAAGGATCTGCGATTCATATGTTAAGGCCGCTTCACACGCTAGGATATCGTTAACATCGTTAAAACATCACGGATTTGTGATCGTTCAAACGATATCGTTAGTGCGTCGTTGCATGTAAACGAACGATGTAGGAAGGAAAAATCGTTGGAACGTTAATCCAAAATTTGAGATCCTGACCTCAAATCTATTGTTCGTCGTCCAATTAACGTCCTGGGAAGCAGCAACATCGTTCAGTGTGACACCTTTTTGAACAATGTCGTTCATATTTCTCCTATTCCTGCCGCTTTGTAAAATCGTTCAAACGTTCTTCTCCTAATAGCTGGAGCGTTGTCAAATTTTAGATCGTTAAAGATATCCTTGCGTGTGACAACGCACTAACGATGTCGGAAGGATCGCGGTCACGTGACATAGCTAACGATCTCGTTCACCTATATCCTAGCGTGTGAAGCGGCCTTTAGAGGCCAAACAGAACATTTTAAGGGGAAACTGAAGGATTTGAGATTTACAGGTTACAGACCAAACAGAGCCTTTTTAGGGGGAAACTGAAGGATTTGAGATGCACATGTTACAGGCAAAAAAAGCCTTTTTAGGCGAAACTGAAGTATTACAGAATCACAGAATATAGGCTAAATAGAGCCTTTTAGGGAAAACTGAACGATTTGAGATTCACAGATTACAGTCCAAACTCAGCCTTTTAGGGGGAAACTGAAGGATTTGAGATGCACATGTTACAGGCAAAAAAAGCCTTTTTAGGCGAAACTGAAGTATTACAGAATCACAGAATATAGGCTAAATAGAGCCTTTTAGGGAAAACTGAACGATTTGAGATTCACAGATTACAGTCCAAACTCAGCCTTTTAGGGGAAACTGAAGGACTTGAGATTCACAGCTTACAGGCCAAACAGAGGCTTTTTAGGGGAACTGAAGGATTACAGAACCACAGGTTACAGGCCAAACAGAACCTTTTTAGGGAAACTGAGTATTAAGATTCACAGGTTACAGACCAAACAGATGCTTTTTAGAGGAACATGAAGGATTACAGAATCTCAGGTTGCAGGCCAAACAGAGCCTTTTTAGGAGAAACTGAAGAAGTTGAGATTCACAGGTTACAGGCCAAACAGAGCCTTTTTTAGGAGAAACTGAAGGATTACAGAATCACAGAATATAGGCTAAACAGAGCCTCTTAGGGGAAAATGAAGGATTTGAGATTCACAGCTTACAGGCCAAACAGAGGCTTTTTAGGGGAACTGAAGGATTACAGAATCACAGGTTACAGGCCAAACAGATCCTATTAAGGGGAAACTGAAGGATCTGAGATTCACATGTTAGAGGCCAAAAATAACCTTTTTAGGGGAAACTGAAGGATTTGAAATCCACAGGTTACTGGTCACACTCAGCCTTTCTAGGGGAAACTGAAGGATCTGAGATTCACAGGTTAAGGTGCCGTTACACATTAGAATATCGTTAACAATATCCTTAGAACGATTACGTGATAGTGATCGTTCCGACATCATTAGTGTGTTTTACAAGGATAATGATAGGCTCACCCCGTGTGGGTGCTCTAGAAAAACGCCTCGTTATATAAAGATTAGCTAGGCACACCTTGTGCCTAGCTAATCTTTATATATCGTTAGTGTGTTGTCACACACAAGGATATCGTTAATGATATCCCATTTGGCAATGCACCAGTTAAAAAGGAGAGCAAGGAATGAACAATCTTTTAAGGCAGCAGAAAGAGAAGAATTTAGAACAAGATCGTTCAAAAAGATGTCACACTGAACAATGTGGCTTCTTCACAGTTCCTTAATTGGACGACGAACGATAGATTTGAGGTCAGGATCTCATTTTTGTGATGACCGTTCCAACGATTTTTTCATCCTACATCGTTCGTTTGCACGCAAGAACGCACTAACAATATCGTTGGAACGTTCACAAATCCGTGACATTTCAAGGATATCGTTAACGATATCCTTGCGTGTGAAGCGGCCTTCACAGGTCAAACTCAGCCTTCCTTAGGGGAAACTGAAGGATCTAAGAATCACATGTTAGAGGCAAAACAGAGCCTTTTTAGGGGGAAACTGAAGGATTTGAGATTCACAGGTTATAGGTAAAAAAAGCCTTTTTAGGGGAAACGGAAGGATTACAGAATCACAGAATATAGGCGAAACAGAGCCTTTTAGGGGAAATTGAAGGATTTGAGATTCACAGGTTACAGTACAAACTCAGCCTTTTAGGGGAAACTGAAGGACTTGAGATTCACAGGTTACAGGCCAAACAGAGGCTTTTAAGAGGAAACTGAAGGATTACAGAATCACAGGTTGCAGGCCAAAAAGAGCCTTTTTAGGGAAAACTGAAGAAGTTGAGATTCACTGGTTACAGGCCAAACAGAGCCTTTTTAGGAGAAACTGAAGGATTACAGAATCACAGGTTACAGGCAAAACATGCCTTTTTAGGGGAAACTGAAGGACTTGAGATTCACAGGTACAGGGCAAACAGAGCCTTTTTAAGGGAAACTGAAGAATATAAGATTCACAATTAACAGGCAAAGAATGTGTTTTTAGGGGAAACTAAAGGATTAGAGATTCGCACGTTACAAGCCAAGCACAGCCTTTTTAGAGGAAACTGAAGGATTTGGCAATCACTTCCCGAATGCAAAAAACACTGCTTTGGCAACGAACACAGGTTTAGGAATTACACTTGTTCTCAGCACAAAATGCCTATTCCAGATGGACACCTCTCGCCAGGCCCGGCGCCAGCACCCGGCGCACCCGGGCAAGTGCCGGGCCCGACTGCTTGGAGGGGGCCCACCGGGCCCCTGAGGGCTAGGGTCACACTTGCATTGTGACCCTAGCTTGACGCAAGTATTGTCTGCTGCAGCGCAGAGCGTTCAGTGCTATGCGCTGCCAGCAACGGAGCCCATAGAAACCCGATGTTTACATTGCCAACCAGTGGTTGGCAAGGTAAACATCGGGTTTCTATGGGCTCCAGCGCTTAGCATTAAAACCTATGTGATGCAGCCGAAAATACTTGCATCAAGCTAGGGTCACAATGCAAGTGTGACCCTAGCCCTCAGGGGCCCCTGAGCACACTGCCCCCACAGCCAGGGCCATATCCAGGGAGCAGCTGGGGGGGGGTCATTTGCAGGGCGGGCGCACTCAGCCTCCTGCAGCTCCGGAGATCTCCCTCCGTGGGAGCCGACAGAGCTGCACACTCTGGGCTGACAGGACCTGTGATGATATCAATGGAGGGTGGAGTCAGGGGTCACATGACCAGCTCCTCAGTGTATGCAGGACTCTGAGCATCATGATGGCCAGCATAGCAATTAGGTGAAGTTTATGTGTGGGGTCAGGAGGGATTTACAGTGTGAATGTAGCAGACGTGAGTGTGTACTAGGGGTATGGCAATTTGGTGAAGTTTATGTGTGGGGTCAGGAGGGATTTACAGTGTGAATGTAGCAGAGGCGAGTGTGTACTAGGTGTATGGAACGGAGCCATGTGGGTACTAGGTGTACGGAGCGGAGCCGCGTGGGTACTAGGTGTATGGAGCGGAGCCGAGTGTGTACTAGGTGTATGGAATGGAGCCGAGTGGGTACTAAGTGTACAGAGTGGAGCCGTGTGTGTACAAGGGGTATGGAGCGGAGCTGTGTGGGTACTAGGTGTACGGAGCGGAACCGCGTGAGTACGAGGTGTACAGAGTAGAGCCGTGTGGGTACTAGGTGTATGGAGCGGAGCCGCGTGCGTACGAGGTGTATGGCGCAGAGCCGCGTGCGTACGAGGTGTATAGCACAGAGCCGCGTGCGTACGAGGTGTATGGAGCAGAGCCGTGTGCGTACAAGGTGTATGGTGCAGAGCCGCGTGCGTATGAGGTGTATGGCGCAGAGCCGCGTGCGTATGAGGTGTATTGCGCAGAGCCGCGTGCGTACGAGGTGTATGGAGCAGAGCCGCGTGCGTACGAGGTGTATGGAGCAGAGCCGCGTGCGTACGAAGTGTATGGAGCAGAGCCGCGTGCGTACGAAGTGTATGGAGCAGAGCCGCGTGCGTACGAGGTGTATGGAGCAGAGCCGCGTGTGTACGAGGTATGTGTACCAGTGGTAGCCCCCTGCGGATTCCGCTCCTATAGTCTCAGCCACCTTTGCCAGCAGCATTCTTCTCCATAGTCTCTTCTGCCGCTGTCTGCATTCTGCAGCTCAGCATGGAGGGGCACGATGTTGTCATCACTGTGTTGATATGTGCAGAGCGACCGGAGGAGACCGAAGCGGCGAGAAGAAAGGTGAGGAGAAAGAGAGATCCGGACGGCCAGACACTCTGCTTGGCTGCGGTGCCACCCATATGGCAGTGTGGCTCCATTGAGTTGCTTGCATTATTTGTGTGCTTGAGGATGCTTGTGTATATACCAAGCATCCTCAGACGCGCAAAAATGCAACATTTTGCATTTGAAGGGTATTTTTAAAAAGCGCAAGGGAATGTAAACGCATTTTAGCCCGTTCCTAACAACGTGTAATATACTCACTGTCAGAAACAGCTCTTGCTGGTTTCGGCAGTCACTGTTCCTGTAAGGCTGCCTTCACATAGGCGTTTTTTAAAAATGTGGCAGTTGCGGTAAAAAAACCCGCATCTGCCCCATTTTCTGCCTAGCGGCTGCACTTGCTACTCATTTGCGGCAAGTCCCATGCATTGTCTATGGGGCTTGCGGTAAGTGTGCGGCAATATATATATTATAGTCCATGATATGTACTAAAGGGGGCCCACTGAGACTTTTTTGCCGGGGCCCACAGAAACCTGGAGCCAGCCCTGACTCTCTCCCTCTTATTCTAGCTAAAAAGCAACGGAATAGCAAGCTATTAAATTGTGTAACATGGATGGAGCAGCAGCAGCTTTGTCTCTAACTAGTAACACTCTGAAAATGGTGACGACGACAAATGGCTTCTTATATTTCTAGGGACTTGTGACTTTGGCAGCCAATAAAAGAAGCCAGCCAGTGACACAAGCCCTTCTGTCTTCAACTTGTGGATGTTTTATGCACTCTGATTGGCTGCAAGCCAGGAACATCCACACAGAAAATGCTGATTATACCTGCTGTGTAACCTGAGACAATCTAAAGGACGTCACAGATTGTCACACTGCCAGGAGCCTTGCAGTGCCTGGCCATATGGGGGATGTAGTCACTGCTCTTGCCCCCATATGCTGGGACTAATTCAGCATTTATTTGGGTTTCATTTTTTTTCTAATTATTTTTTACATCCTTTTCTGGGAGGTTGGGTGGAATGGGAGAATTTAAAAAATGGATTTTAATTAAAAAAAATTGGGATAGAGGAATGTATTATGGTTATTTTTTTTTAAATAAAATATTTATTGGTGTGGTTATTTGTGTCTTTATTGATTTGGTTATTAATATCGGGTATCTGATTGATGTCTTGATATTAATAACCACTGGGCTTGCTGTCAGCTGACATTCACCCCTTATTACCAAGTCTGCCACTGGCACCAGGGCAACTGGAAGAGTTGGCGTCTTCCATGCAGGGGTGAACCTAGCTTCTTTGCTGCCTTAAGGTACCGTT
Source organism: Allobates femoralis (assembly GCA_033576535.1). NCBI lineage: Eukaryota > Metazoa > Chordata > Amphibia > Anura > Aromobatidae > Allobates > Allobates femoralis. The sequence goes on from JARQOC010000001.1 coordinate 464,656,351, forward strand.
ACATGGCACGACGTTTGAACGATGTCCGCAATGATCTTGTGGGCACGCGGTTATTGTAGACATCGTTTTGACATCGTTGGTGAGATGTCACACATCTAGATATCGTGGACAATTCACGAACAATGTTGTGAGCAGGTATCGTTCATACAACCCAGCGAAACGATCCCTGCTCATTGCTGTGAATGAGCAAAGTTGTAAACGCCATCGTTATCGTGGTGTCAAACACAACGATATACGAGGTTGGCTGATCATTGATCGTGTTGTTTGCTTTCAAACCTGTGATCAGTGATCCAATGATTTATCGTTACAACTTGGCAGAGTCACACGCAACGAGGTCGCAACGATGTCACTGGAACGCCTCCAAACCCGTGACGTATCAGCGATGTCGTTAACGATGTCATGCCGTGTAACGGGGCCCTTAGGCGAACTGCAAAACGCCATCCTCCCCGGTAGAAAATTTTGTTAATCGGTAGAAATTATTATTATTATGTCTGGTTCATACAGATTTATATCTATCCTGTAAAAATGAGAACACTAGTGGCCATTTTAATTTAGAGAAATAAATAAAAAGATGTCAAAATACAAGGATGTCAGCGCCATCACATGCACATACAAGAACCACACAGAAGAATCCAGAACAAGGGTCATTAATGACAATGGCCAACTTGGCACAAGCATACACACACACAATGATGGCGGCAGAGCTGTGGTCCTGCATACTTATAGTCCAGGGGGCAGCACTGATTAACATCCTATTATCTATGGCACACGCCTACAAAACTCTGGGCAGCTCCAACACACCACACCTGCTTCTCCCGAAACACTCAGCTAGTGACAAGCTCTGCACATGGGGCTGTCCGGAGCGAATAGCAGGGGTCGTACAATTGAGTTGACTGAGATGTGGGAGCGGGAAGGGGGATGAGCGCCACCGACCAACCACCGCTCACTCAGGAGAGACATGGCTGGAGGCCTGTATGTACTGAGGAGCAGCATTGGACCTAGTGTGTAAGTTATGGCCAATCAGTCCTGCAGTAGAGGGGCATCCTGCACGAGTGGCGCACATAGAAATCATGGCGCTCCTTAGCAAAAGTCATTTTTGCCCCACCCAAAAATATTTGGCTGGGTCACATAGGTACATATCTCACAACTTTTGAGCCCTGACAAAGTAATTTTCCTTCTGTTGAAGCCCCTCTTTCATTGCCCCCATAAAGTACAATGCCAACATTGTATTTCAAGAAAGTAATAGGTATTTGTGTGAGCGCTGGGGAATCAACCGACACCAAGGCTATTATGAATAATTACCTCTCAGCTTTATTTGTGCAATAAAAAGGCAGGGTCCTTTAGGCCACAACGCGTTTCTACGCTCTCCAAGCGTCTTCCTCAAGTGGAATTAAGGACCCATATAACATGTTATATGGGTCCTTAATTCCACTTGAGGAAGACGCTTGGAGAGCGTAGAAACGCGTTGTGGCCTAAAGGACCCTGCCTTTTTATTGCACAAATAAAGCTGAGAGGTAATTATTCATAATAGCCTTGGTGCCGGTTGATTCTCCAGCGCTCACACAAATACCTATTACTTTCTTGAAATACATTCTATCCTCCGCTTTGTGGAGAGAGGTATGGAGCAGCTCCGGGCAATAGGACCTTGGATGACGTCTTAGACATGCCCACAGACCCGCTACATGACGGCTCACGAGTGAGGAGTTAGGATCGAGGACCCCGAAAAATCTCCATTATCCACAGCAGTTTGACAGCCGAAGGAACAGGGGGATAAACATTACTGAACAAAGTATCTCGTTGTGCAGACAGCACAACGAGCACAGGTGAGATCCTCATTCATATAACCTGCTTCCAAAGATAGTCACAGAGTGGCACCACAATATTATTTTTCTTGTCAATGCCAACATTGTGTCCCACAAACACTGAATGATGCCCCCAGTGACCTCTTCCACACACACAGTATGATGACCCTACTGTACTCCCTTAACTACCCTGGCACAGTATGATCCCCAACGGTGACCCACACACAGCCCTTCATACAGAATAATAGCTCCACACCTCTCCACATGGTATAATGGCCCCCAACAAAGCCCTCATATAGCCCTCCAAGTATTATCATGCCCCCACAGAGCCCTCCAAAATTATAATGGCTTCCATATAGTAGAATTGGCTCCATCTATTATATAAAACCCGAAGGCCACTTCCTGAAAAGGCGAAGGCCACTTCCGTGACGGACTTCGCCCAGGGGCTGGTGACGTCATCCAGTGCAGGGCCCCCCTGCTACAGGCAGCGGCACAGGAACGTTCCGACCTCGGAAGTTCCGTGTGCCCTCCAGCCTCTCCCCTCCACCCTCTGCCATTGCTGTCTGCCCAGAGGCCGCCCCTCATGTATCATGTCCTCAGCCCCTGCTCCACACATCAGTACACTGTCAGGAGGAGGCGCCCGGCAGTGCAGGGGTTATAGCCGAGCCTCCAGTGTGTGCGGGCGGCTCCTCCCCGCTCTCCCCACACACATTCCCCGGGTGCCCGGGCAGTGAGGAGGTGGCAGCGGCAGCACATGGCAGCCGGGGGGTAGCTGCACTGACAGGAGGCGGCTGACACCCGGGATCATGCTGCACAGCGCAGTCTCCACAGCTCCGCACTGCTGACACCGGGGGACACCGCGCTCAGCACCGGGAGGGGACGCAGAGGTGAGAGCCGGGCTGCAAGGGATTAACAGGTCCTCTGCCCCCTCTGTGTCCTCTGCCCCCTGTCCTCTGCGTCCTTTGCCCCCTGCCCCCTCTGTGTCCTCTGCCCCCTCTGTGTCCTCTGCCCCCTCTGTGTCCTCTGCCCCCTCTGTGTCCTCTGCCCCCTCTGTGTCCTCTGCCCCCTCTGTGTCCTCTGCCCCCTCTGTGTCCTTTGCCCTCTGCCCCCTCTGTGTCCTCTGCGTCCTCTGCCCCCTCTGTGTCCTCTGCCCCCTGTCCTCTGCCCCCTCTGTGTCCTCTGTGTCCTCTGCCCCCTCTGTGTCCTCTGCCCCCTCTGTGTCCTCTGCCCCCTGTCCTCTGCCCCCTCTGTGTCCTCTGCCCCCTGTCCTCTGCCCCCTCTGTGTCCTCTGCCCCCTCTGTGTCCTCTGCCCCCTGTCCTCTGCCCCCTCTGTGTCCTCTGCCCCCTCTGTGTCCTCTGCCCCCTCTGTGTCCTCTGCGTCCTCTGCCCCCTCTGTGTCCTCTGCCCCCTGTCCTCTGCCCCCTCTGTGTCCTCTGCGTCCTCTGCCCCCTCTGTGTCCTCTGCCCCCTGTCCTCTGCCCCCTCTGTGTCCTCTGCGTCCTCTGCCCCCTCTGTGTCCTCTGCCCCCTGTCCTCTGCGTCCTTTGCCCCCTGCCCCCTCTCTGTCCTCTGCCCCCTGTCCTCTGCGTCCTTTGCCCCCTGCCCCCTCTGTGTCCTCTGCCCCCTGTCCTCTGCCCCCCTCTGTGTCCTCTGCGTCCTCTGCCCCCTCTGTGTCCTCTGCCCCCTGTCCTCTGCCCCCTCTGTGTCCTCTGCATCCTCTGCCCCCTCTGTGTCCTCTGCCCCCTCTGCGTCCTCTGCCCCCTCTGTGTCCTCTGCCCCCTGTCCTCTGCCCCCTCTGTGTCTTCTGCGTCCTCTGCCCCCTGTCCTCTGCCCCCTCTGCGTCCTCTGCCCCCTCTGTGTCCTCTGCCCCCTGTCCTCTGCGTCCTCTGCCCCCTCTGTGTCCTCTGCCCCCTGTCCTCTGCCCCCTGTCCTCTGCCCCCTCTGTGTCCTCTGCCTCCTCTGCCCCCTCTGTGTCCTCTGCCCCCTGTCCTCCTGCGTCCTCTGCCCCCTCTGTGTCCTCTGCCCCCTGTCCTCTGCGTCCTCTGCCCCCTCTGTGTCCTCTGCCCCCTGTCCTCTGCGTCCTCTGCCCCCTGTCCTCTGCGTCCTCTGCCCCCTGTCCTCTGCGTCCTCTGCCCCCTGTCCTCTGCGTCCTCTGCCCCCTGTCCTCTGCGTCCTCTGCCCCCTGTCCTCTGCGTCCTCTGCCCCCTGTCCTCTGCGTCCTCTGCCCCCTGTCCTCTGCGTCCTCTGCCCCCTGTCCTCTGCCCCCTGTCCTCTGCGTCCTCTGCCCCCTCTGCGTCCTCTGCCCCCTCTGCGTCCTCTGCCCCCTCTGTGTCCTCTGCCCCCTCTGTGTCCTCTGCCCCCTCTGTGTCCTCTGCCCCCTCTGTGTCCTCTGCCCCCTCTGTGTCCTCTGCCCCCTGTCCTCTGCCCCCTGTCCTCTGCCCCCTGTCCTCTGCGTCCTCTGCCCCCTGTCCTCTGCGTCCTCTGCCCCCTGTCCTCTGCGTCCTCTGCCCCCTGTCCTCTGCCCCCTGTCCTCTGCCCCCTGTCCTCTGCCCCCTGTCCTCTGCGTGCTCTGCCCCTGTCCTCTGCGTCCTCTGCCCCCTGTCCTCTGCGTCCTCTGCCCCCTGTCCTCTGCGTCCTCTGCCCCCTGTCCTCTGCGTCCTCTGCCCCCTGTCCTCTGTGTCCTCTGCCCCCTGTCCTCTGCCCCCTGTCATCTGCGTCCTCTGCCCCCTGTCCTCTGCGTCCTCTGCCCCCTGTCCTCTGCGTCCTCTGCCCCCTGTCCTCTGCGTCCTCTGCCCCCTGTCCTCTGCGTCCTCTGCCCCCTGTCCTCTGCGTCCTCTGCCCCTGTCCTCTGCCCCCTGTCCTCTGCCCAGCCGCCTCTGCCCCCTGTCCTCTGCCCAGCCGCCTCTGCCCCCTGTCCTCTGCCCAGCCGCCTCTGTCCTCTGCCCACGCCGCTGCGCTGACCAATCTCACCGCACTCACTGCTAACCACTGAGCCACCGCACTCACTGCTAACCACTGAGCCACCGCACTCACTGCTGACCACTGAGCCACCGCACTCACTGCTAACCACTGAGCCACCGCACTCACTGCTGACCACTGAGCCACCGCACTCACTCCTAACCACTGAGCCACCGCACTCACTGCTAACCACTGAGCCACCGCACTCACTGCTAACCACTGAGCCACCGCACTCACTGCTAACCACTGAGCCACCGCACTTACTGCTAACCACTGAGCCACCGCACTCACTGCTACCCACTGAGCCACCGCACTCACTGCTACCCACTGAGCCACCGCACTCAATGCTAACCACTGAGCCACCGCACTCACTGCTAACCACTGAGCCACCGCACTCGCTGCTAACCACTGAGCCACCGTATACTGTGCTAACCACTGAGCCACCGTATACACACAATTCATTTCACCGCACTCCCGTAACTATTAGTCAATAAACTATATATGGATTCTAGACTACCCGATTCTTTAGAATCGGGCCGCCATCTAGTATATTATAATGCATCATTCATAGTCCTCCATATAGTGTATTACACTGCCATAGTCCTCCATATAGTATAAATGGCTCCATATAGTCCTCCATATAGTATAATGCACCCCCACAGTCTTCCATTTACCGTGTTTCCCCGATAGTAAGGCCCCCCCGATTGTAAGGCCGCCTAGGGGTAAAGGGGGGGCCTGCTAATGTAAGGCCTCCCCCGATTATAAGGCCTTACAACCGGGGGGGCCAATGTAAGGCCCCTTGAGGGGGGGGTGGGGGAGCGGGAGCGGGTCGAACGTCACGTGCACCCGCTCATTACATATGCACTGCATCCCCCTGTCAATCAGCGACAGGGGGAGCAGTGTATTATACTGTATATATGGGCCCCCTATTGCTGGCACACTACCCCCCTGTTCGGAGGCCCCCACCGCTGCTGCTGCTGCAGAGATCTTACCCTCCAGGGTCTTCTTGCAGCAGCCAGCGCGTCCGTCCTCTGTCCTCGGCTGTCTTCCGGATCATGTGACCCGTCGCAGCGCATGACGTCATCGCGACTGCGACCGGCCGGTCACATGATCCGGAAGACAGCCGAAGACAGAGGATGGATGCGCTGGCTGCTGCAAGAAGACCCTGGAGGGTAAGATCTCTGCAGCAGCAGCGGTGGGGGCCTCCGAACAGGGGGGTAGTGTGCCAGCAATAGGGGGCCCATATATACAGTATAATGCACTGCTCCCCCTGTCGCTGATTGACAGGGGGATGCAGTGCATATGTAATGAGCGGGCGCACGTGACGTGCGACCCGCTCCCTCAGTGTCCCAGCAGTAGGGGGCCTGTAGGCCACACTGCTGGGGCACCCAATGTAAGGCCCCCCCGAAAGTAAGACCGGGGGCCACTTTTGGCCCCCAAAAAAATGTAAGACAGGGTCTTACTTTCGGGGAAACACGGTAGTATAATACACCCCTCACAGTCCTCCATATAGTATAATGCACCACCCATAGTCCTCCATATTGTACAATACACCCCAATAGCCATATGTTGTTATGCACCCCGTAGTCCTCCAAATACTATAATGCTCCATCATAGTACTCCATATAGTATAATGCACCCCATAGCCCTTCATATAGTATAAAGCACTCCCTATAGTCCTCCAAAGAGTATAATGTACCCACATAGTCCTCCAAATAGTATAATGCACCCCCATAGTCCTCCTTGATGTATAATGCACCCCATAGCCCTCCATGTAGCATATTGCATGCCCAAAGTCCTCTATATGTTGTAATGCACCCCATAGACCTCCAAATACTATAATGCTCTCCCATAGTCCTCCATATAGTATAATGCACCCCATAGCCCTCCATATAATATAATGTTCCCCATAGTCCCACATATACAATAGTCAGCAGCACCCTCCATATACAATGGAGCCCCCTCCACATACAATATGCAGCACCCGCATATACAATAGCAGCACCCCCTACAATACAGCACCCCCCCATATACTATACAGAATCCCACCATAAACAGTGCAGCACCCCTCCATATACAATAGTCAACACCCCCATATACAATGCAGCACCTCCCATATACAATGCAGCACCCCCCATACAATGCAGCACCCCATATTCAATACAGTACCCCCCATATAAAATGCAGCACCCCCCATATAAAATAGTCAGCAGCACCCCCCACATACAATGCTCACCCCCCTAAAATAGTCAGCAGCACCCCCACATACAATGCAACACCCACCATATAGAATAGTCAGCAACACCCCCACATACAATGCAGCACCCTCGTATAAAATAGTCAGCAGCACCGCCCCATATACAATGCAGCACCCCCCATAATCCTCCTATATTATACAGCACTTGATTGTCATTGATTAAAAAAAAAGGATACTCACCTCTCTCCTCGATCCTCGCTACTCCACTTCTGGTCTCTTCAGTGAGTCCCGCGCTCTGCACAGCGGGACACTGGATGATGACATCATCACTCCTCGCCGTACAGAGATGCAGGGGGTACATGGGAGATGTGAAGGAAGCAATAGCGCCTGGCAGTGGCATGGTGCGCACATTGTGGGTGGCAGTGGTGGGCAGCAGGCTGCGGGCCCCATAGAGGTTGCTATCCGCAGTGTCGGCTTCTCCCTCGTTTAGCAGTGATACCGCTGCTTGAGGCGACCAGTTCAACTAGCCTCATGGTTTCTGCGCCCCTGCTCCCACGGAGGCACCAATTCTAGGGTGGCTGCTGGCTGCAATTTTTAGCGTGGGTGGCCCAGAATGCTTGGGCCTCACCAAACCACCATGTATTTATTGTATGAGATCATGCTTAGTTAAAGATTTAGGTAGCCTTTAAGAAAACAATTGGAACGTACTAAAAGAAGTAGAGAAATGGCTGCACAAAATCTCTCCTGTGCACATAACTCATTTAAATACTGCATTATTGATGCCGAGAAGGCATCAGTTGCTGTATAGTATAAAAAAAGAGACTGCACTGTATCGTAGAGGAGAAAACTGTATATTAACAGACAATGCTATGCAAGAAAAGAGGACAGATATAGTAATCTTTAATTTGATAGCACATTCATTTATTTAGCCATGAAGTACATCGTCATCTGACAGGTTAAGGATTGCATAACAGATCATAACCACCATAACATTAGTGCATAAATACAGCACCAGAATCAACATCAGTATAGTAACATAACATTAGAATGACCATCATTACATAAATACAGCACCAGAACCAACATCAGTTTATTAATATAACATTAGAATGACCATCATTACATAAATATAGCCTGCTGGAATATGGCATCAGAGCAATCATTAGTACATGAAAATATATCACCAGAACTAACATCAGTACATGAATGCAGTCTTCATGAACATGAATATAGCACCAGAACTATCATCAGTACCTGAAACCTGAAAACATTAGCAGATAAATCATCGGTACTTGAATAAATCACCAGAATCACCATCAATGCATGAACATGACACCAGAACCATTATCATTACATGAACACAGCATCAAAAGTACCACCAATACATGAATACAAAATTCAAACCAAAATCAGTAAATGAATAAAGTACCAAAGCAATCACTACATGCATACAGCACCAAGTGCATAATCAGTACATAAATATAGCACCAAAACCAACATCAGTACATAAAACATAGCCATAACCTAAATATGTGAATTACCTAGAAGAACTAACCTTAGTAATTTATTACAGAACTATCATCATACTTGAATACAGTACCAGAACCATCATCATTACATGACTAAAACACCAAAAACTAAATTAGTAAATGAATATAGCAACAGTACCATCATTAGTACATTAATATAGCACCTGAGCCATCATTACAATAGAAATAATTGCAGTCAGGCTAGTACCCACCATTTATATTTATTTTTATTCAATATGTATAAGAAAAAATAGAATAGGAATAGGAATGCGATGTCTGTGATTCACTCCTGGTTTGTAAAGTGCTTTTGAGTTTAACATGTCAAATTTGTTGTTATTAGTTTCTACAAAGATCAGCTTAGTATTACACTCTGCTCTAGATATTTTTATGTGTATTTTAATTTGGTTCACATATTTGTGCTTTGTTTACAATAAGCGGTAGTGACGTCAGGGGCCAGTTTAATAAAGCCCAGGATGTGACGTCAGACACTATTGAGGACCCGTTGAAGCGGTAATTGACCGCGAAACGGCAGGCCGTTGTCCGTCGTCCCTGCACCCCCCTCTCCCGCTATGATGTCCATGAATGAATATGTAAAAATGGAATAAAAAGTTGAAGATCAAATTCCCGGTGAGTGCAGCTATTTTTTCTTATACATATTGAATGGACTATTGATGTGTGGAACGAAAGCAACACAGGTTAATATCTGCAATTGTGTCACGAGAGTGACAGTGCCGATCCTTTATAACAAGTGCTTGTGCCCAGTATCCTCTTTACCCATTGGAAGAATATTTATTTTTATATAGCACTAGCTGTGGAACCTGGCATTGCCCGGTCGTAATGCCCATATATTGTCATAATGACCGTACATGCAATTGTGTCACGAGAGTGACAGTGCCGATCCTTTATAACAAGTGCTTGTGCCCAGTATCCTCTTTACCCATTGGAAGAATATTTATTTTTATATAGCACTAGCTGTGGAACCTGGCATTGCCCGGTCGTAATGCCCATATATTGTCATAATGACCGTACATGGGCATATTACCCATATATGGTAATATCACCCATATATTGTAATGTATGTATGTGCATATGTATGTGTCGAGCCCCAGGCCCTGGGGTACTTGGGTATCAGGCTCGGTGAGTGTTCTCTCAGGTATGTCACGGGTGGAGGCGCCTGAGCCGTGGCCTGGATGACACTTCAATAAGGGGTGTATGTACAGGGGATTAGAGTTTGTCATGTGACGCCACCTGTAGTACCTGGTGATGGGTCACCAGAGCCACCACAGTCCTCCGGAGGTCGATGGCAATGCGGCTGGGATGGCAAAGCTCCCTACAGGTCCTACGGGGCAGCGTTCCTGAAAGGGAACAGGTTGATGGAGATAACCACACACAAGCAAAGTCACTTTCTCCCGGGTACTTTACTGTGAACGTTCAGTAGAAAATACAGAGTCCACAGTTCAGCGACAATTGTTAAAGTAACAGGTAGCTCTATGGGTGGCTGCAAGTGGATCCCAGGTGGTATGGTGCGTCCCGTGGTAAACCTTAGTTGACGAACCCATGTCCTTTCTTCATCTCCTAGGATGAGTCTATACCTAAGGGCTCCGTGTAGGTAGACTTGGGGGTCCCCTCCCTCGTGGTGGGGAAGCAGGCAGACCGCTCCATCTGGCAGGGTGCTGTGGTGATAAACGGACCACAGCAGCCAGTTGCTGACTGCAAACATAGACCTTGGCTGGTCCCTTGGAGTATAGTCGCTCCACACTGGGGTTCCCCCTTTCTCTCTAGGGCCCAGACTCTTCGCGTCGGGCGCCCTTTTCAAGATCTCCTCAGGACCCTCTTTCTCCTTTCATCCGGATCAGCATAGACCCGTCCGGGTCAAATCTTCCGCCTCGTTCTACACACTTTCTCCTCTCCTCCTCCTCCGACTACTCCGCTCTCTCAGACGTCCATTGTCTGACTATTCTGTCCTACTGACTGACCTCCCTTGTTTCCCTCTAGAGGTGAATATATCTCCCTCCTGGATAACCTCCCACTCCTATTCTAATGTGGGAGTGCGGGAATGGGTCCCACCCACCAACCTAGGGTCCACTCGCAGCTGGGGAAATTACAGCTCTTTTACAGGTGCAATACCCCTCTGTGACGCCTGCCTACGTGGGGTGCCACATATGTATCATAGATCTACCTCTCCTGGTAGCTTTGCTTTTACACATAGCCATGCCCACTCTTGGTCAGTTACATCTGTGTTAAAGGAGTCTAAGACTTAATAGAAGAGGAAAAAGTAAACTACAGATGAAGGCTATAATGGAAGAAACACCCAGTCCAAATCCAATTATCATAGGAATTTAGAAGATCCAGTCTTTGTCTGCTGGTCTTTCTCTTACAACAAAAACTCAGATATAAGCATTTTTCTTGGAAAATCTTAAAGAGTCTAAATATTTCAATATGTTTCTAAAGTCAATATAGTCAATAAAGTTTTAAATTCTTATTCTTCTTTTTATTAAACAGTTTGTCCACTTCAGGTACTTTCTTAATGGCCAGAATGACATAAATAAAGAAGATACACTCACTTCATTGATCCACTGGAATGACAATTAAGAAATAGGTTTATAATCAATCACAAAATGCACTGAACCTTCCCGGGCAGCATCCACAGCCCGCCCCATGTCCCTATTTCAAGATGTCATTGTTGTAGCAGGAAGTAGAGATCAGAGAGTGGGCCGAAACCAGTATAGGATTGGTTAGGTTGTCATTTTGACCATTTAAGAAATCAAATTGATTAATTCCTTCATGTATTGGGGACAATTAGTAAAAGTGTACATACTTACAGAGACTTCAAATAACTTATATAAACATTTCTTTCAGTTTAACCTCGTATGTGATGATGCTTGGAAGCTGGATCTGTTTCAGTCATTTGTGAACCTTGGATTCTTTCTTGGATCTATGTTTATTGGATACATTGCAGACAGGTAGTATACTGTTATTATATGTTTAATTGTTTAATCTGCTCTGCAGTGCCTGGTATGATGCCGAACGTGTCATTTCTGATACTCCGCAGCTCATCCACAGAGCTGCGCATTGCACATACTCTGTGGAGCACAGTATGTAAGCTCATCACAGATCCGGCACTCTGCAGAGCGGAGTGAGTCAGGCTTGGGAACACGCATTTAGATGTCAATATCACGCCCATCGGGGCGTGATAAACTATACAGGAGGCAGCGAAGGGATACAGAGAGGACGCCCAGGGGGACTAGCAACGGTAGCTCCCCGAATCATTAACATACTAATTAGTGAGTGTCGATAACGTTTATTACACAGTAACAGGACACATTTAGGACAGAAAGGGATAGTTAGAGTAGTAATAGGAAGGTGCAGGGACAGGTAGTGATAGCCTGGGAGGATTTATGGAGGTGACGGGTTCACTTTAAAAACTGTCCTTCATGACTTCTATTATGTTTATTATGCATCTAAGACACTTTCTGTACCTTTTTTGACAATATGGCATGACCTCACTAAATGTGAGTGTAGCCTCTCAGAAAATAGGTGTGATCTAATTTGGAAACAATGATGTAAAAATGGATATATAATGAGGAAAAAAAGTACTTAGTCAGCCACCAATTGTTCAAGTTCTCCCACTTAAAAAGATGAGAGAGGCTGTAATTGACATCATAGGCCTCAACTATGAGAGACAAAATAAGAAAACAAATCCTGAAAATCACATTGTCTGATTTGGAAATAATTTTTTTTAAAATTTTAGTGGAAAATAAGTATTTGGTCAATAACAAAAGTTCTTCTGAACACTTTGTTATATATCCTTTGTTGGTAATTACCGAGGTCAAAGGTTTTCTGTAATTCTTCACAAGGTTGGCACACACTGTTACTGGTATATTGGCCCATTCCTCCATGCAAATCTCCTCTAGAGCAGTGATGTTTTGGAGCTGTCACTGGTTAACATGGACTTTCAAGTCCCTCCAAAGGGAGTTGAAGACTGGCTAGCCCACTCCAGGACCTTGAAATGCTTCTTATGAAGCCATTCCTTCATTGCTTGGCAGTGTGCTTGGGATCATTGTCATGCTGAAAGACCCAGCCACGTTTCATCTTCAATGTCCTTGCTGATGGAAGGAGGTTTGTACTCAAAATCTCATGATACATGGCCCCATTCATTCTTTCATGTACACGGATCAGGCGTCCTGGTCCCTTGGCAGAGAAACAGCCCCAAAGCATGATGTTGCCATCCCCATGCTTCACAGTAGGTATGTTGTTCTTTGGATGCAACTCAGCATTCTGTCTCTTCCAAACACGACGAGTTCTGTTTCTAACAAATAGTTCTACTTTGGTTTCATCTGACCATATGACATTCTCACAATACTCTTCTAGATCATCCAAATGCTCTCTAGCAAACTGCAGACAGGCCCAGACATGTAATGGTTTAAGCAGGGGGGACTCGTCTGGCACTGCAGGATCTGAGTGTCTGACAGAGTAGTGTGTTACTGATGGTAGCCTGTGTAACATTGGTCCCAGCTCTTTGCAGGTCATTCACTAGGTCCCCCTGTGTGGTTCTGGGATTTTTGCTCACTGTTCTTGAGATCATTTTGACCCCACAGGGTGAGATCTTGCATTGAGCCCCAGATCAAGCGAGATTATCAGTGGTCTTGTATGTCTTCCACTTTCTAATTATTGCTCCCACAGTTGATTTATTCACACCAAGATGCTTGCCTGTTGTAGATTCAGTCTTCCCAGCCTGGTGCAGGGCTACAATTTTATTTCTGGTGTCCTTCCACAGCTCTTTGGTCTTCACCATAGTGGAGTTTGGAGTGTGACTGTTTGAGGTTGCGGACAGGTGTCTTTTATACTGATAACAAGTTCAAACAGGTGCCAGTACTACAGGTAATGAGTGGAGGACAGAGGATCGTCTTAAAGAAGAAGTTACAGGTCTGTGGGAACCAAAAATCTTGCTTGTTCTTAGGTGACCAAATACTTATTTTCCATCAAACTTTGAATAAAAATTCTTTCCAGATCAGACAATGTGATTTTCAGGATTTGTTTTCTCATTTGTCTCTCATAGTTGAGGTCTACCTATGATGTCAATAACAGGCCTCTCATCTTTTTAAGTGGGAGAACTTGCACTATTGGAGGCTGACTAAATACTTTTTTTCCCCCACTGTATATCTGTCACAATAAACAGACTAAATAGTATTAAAATTTGACTGATCAAACAACAAACAGCCACTTTAAGAAACTGGGGGTATTTTACGACTGTCTTGTCTAAGTTTGTACTAATTTATTAAGAGGTGCATGCCAAATAAATGAAATCTGTTGCCAGGTTTTTTGTACACCATCTGAGAGCAATATAATGTTGGGGTAGAGACCCTGATTCCAGCAATGTATCAAATTACTTGGCTGCTTGCTGTCATTTTTATAAAATTACTATTTTATCTGCTGCAGATCTAGCTGTTATCTAACTGTAGAGCTCTGTATAACCCCACCCACACTACTGATTGACAGGTTAATTCCCATGCTCAGGGAGCACAGAAAGTTGCCAATCAGTGGTATGCAGGGTTATGTAGAGCTCATAAATATGCTTGACTATCAGGCAGCAGGTTCATGATAATCTCCAGCTGATTCGTCATTGATTTTATCAAAACTACAGCAAGCAGACTAGTAAGTGACGCATCACTGAAATCAGGGGTCTCTGTATCCACATTATACTGCTCTCCGATTAGGTGTCAAAAACCTTGGTAACAGATTTCCTCTAATGAAGGCTCATTGTATCACTGTTGTATCCCTTGCAAGAATGTTACAGAGAAAAGAGTTATATTTCTGGCATAAGGTTTGTCGTGTATGTCGCATCCTTTAATAAATTTATCAGGTGTGTGTTACCAAGTCCAGTCCTACCCCAGATCAGCTCATTTTGGCAGGGCTTGCTAAAATTGGGCTGAAAAAAAATGTGTTTTTTTTCAACACATTGATGATTTGGGGTCATAATATTTAGCTTGACTTAGGCTAGGGTCACACTTTGAAGTGCAATTGCCGTTACCGCATCCAGATTTGGATGCGGTAATTGCAATTGCCTTCACACACATTTTAGGAACAAAATTTGTTCCTAAACCGGAATTCCGGCAACCGGATTGCTCTGAATGTGCAATCCGGTTGCCGGATACTTTGTTCATCCCTGCTGCTGCAGGATGAACAAAGGGTTAATGTTGTTGAAAGATGTGGGCAACATGTCTGTAGGTAGTGCTCACCCTCCCTACAGACATGCTGACCACATAGGTCAGCATAGGAAGGGTTAATGTGCATTAATTCTTTAGTTGCGGCTATTACCGGCTTTTAATTAAACTAAATGTTTGGCGGCGGCTCCTGTCAGTGAAGCAGATACAGTGCGTAATGTACGTACTGTATCTGCTGCCCTCCAAGGTCCTGAAAGCTTAAACAGTACTTCTATGGCGGTGTTGCGGCCATAGAACTACTGCATAAGCTATCAGCATCATGGAGAGTGGCTTATACATTACGTAAATTGCGTAGGTTACTGGTCCTGATGCAGCAGCCGGCGGGTTTTAATAGAAAGAATAGATGAAAGCCGACAATAGCGGCTAAGGGGTTAACAGTTAAGTTAACCCCTGACATGGTGTCCTGTGTGAACAGCATGTCTCTAGGGGGCTGGACACCTCCTACAGACATGTTGCCCACATTGAATATTAATATTTAACCCTTTGTTCATCCCTGCGGCAGCAGGGATGAACAAAGCCACCAGCTGCCGCAGGCATTCACATATGCCGTGCAGCAGCCCATGGGCTTCCATAGGAGCCCATTATAACAAAAAGGTTTGTGGCAGGAATATCGCTGCGAAAAATGCAGCCTGCATGATTTTTCACGCAGGCTGCAAAACCGGAGACGGTAACTGGATTGCATGTAGTGCAATCTGGTTATTATAATGGGCTCCTATGGGCAGCGGTTCTTGATCCGGTTTTGAACTTTTTGACAGCTCAAAACCGTATCAGGATTTCAAAATTTCGCTGCAAGTGTGACCCCAGCCTTAAAGGACATTTTGTACTTGATCAGGAATAAAAGATGAAATATTGGTTGAAATAAGTTATTTTAGAATGAAAGGATCATAACAAATATCTATCATTTTATTTTTTAGATTTGGTCGTAAACCATGTCTATTAATGTCACTCTTCATCACTGCAATATCTGGTGTCCTAGTGGCATTCGCTCCTACATATCCATGGCTTGTTACATTTCGCTTCATTCAGGGTTTAGTTAGCAAAGGCAGTTGGTTGTCCGCATATGTTCTAGGTAAGTTGAAGCACAAATTCTAAATGGATGACACTGGTTCTTGGGATCTACACAACATATAATCACAAAGCTTTCCTTACTGTTGCTGCAATTTACTTTGAGAAACTAAATATGCATAAAATAGGTGTGTTGTTTTATACATGTATGTGTACAGCGGGCACACAGTTATTTTTAAAGTCCAAGTTAAAATGAGATTTTTGTATCTGCTGTAATTTAGTCCATAATATCACAGACAAGTAAAGACTTGAATATTATCTGTGAACCTAACAACTTTATAATTTCAAAAACTAAACTCTATAAGAACTGATAACTTTACCCTGGGCAGGATAAGTGTCCCAAATGCACTGAATTGATATATAGACTAGTGATGAGTGGGCACTAAAATGCTCGAGTGCTCGTTACTTGAATTCAGCAGGATTGACAAGCAGATGGGTTTGATTCTAGTAACGAGTGTAATGGAAGTCAATAGGGAACTCAAGCATTTTCCCCGAAGACCCCAAAGCTGGCGGTAGGGGGCAGAAAAATCTCTAAAATAAATGGAAATGTTGATCAGATGTAATGGTAACAGCATGGTGAAGCCATCTGGATGCATTTCTGACTACTAGGCCACTGCCGGAAACTAAATAAATAATTAAAAAAAAATGTTGTGGGGCTTTCCCCATTTTTGATAACCATTGAAGTTAAAATAGACAGTTTTGGGCTGGTATTACCAGGCTGGGAATTTTCATGGTTATTTGGCCCTTCTCAGCCAAAATATACCAGCCTGCAGCCACCACAGAATTGGTGCATCACATTAAATATGCCAATTCTAGCACTTTGCTTGACTTTTCCCATTCGCCCTGGCATGGTGGAAATCAAGATAATATTTTTAGTTTTGGGGTTTATGTCTGTAGTCTCAGCTAGCATCAAGCCCTGGGGTTATTAATGGAGGGGTGTCCATTCAGACACCCCCATTACTAACCCAGTAAGTAAAAATAAAAAAAGAATCCCCTGCACTATTCACTCATTCAAAATTATATTAGCTAAAATGTTTATACAAACTTCTGTGGTAGTTCACAATCCAGGATTGAAGCTCCAGCGATTGTGAATAGCTGTAAAGTGCAGCTATTCACAGGCGCCAGGTAGTGACTACAACTCTGTACTTTACTGCTAATCACAGCCACTGGAGCTGCATTATAGGATCGTGGAGTACAATGGGACTTTGTAGTAATATTTTTGAGAATGGGGGATATTGTTTGGGTAGTTTATTTAAATAAACTGTTTTTGCGTTTGTCTTTTTTATTTTACCTACTGGGTTAATAATGGGTAGTATGTTTTACACAGCAGAAATGCACCAAAAATGCATGTAATCCACACCTAATAATTTTAGTACTAGGAAGCTTCAAAAACGAAACAGGTTTATTTATACGATGACATGCCAAACAGAGACAAAAATGCAGTTAAACTAAGATGCAGAGATGGTGCAGAAATATTTTAGCGTCAAAAACGCAACTGATACTGATCATGGGAACATCCTTAGGGTATGTGCTCATGATCAGTTGTTGTTCAAGCTTTCACGCAGCTGAATTTCCATGAATCCTGCACCTTCGCTCACTTGTGATTTTTCTTGCATTTTTTAATATGATTTTACATGTGCTTTTGCCGTGTTTATGCCATATACATTTATGTTTCAAAAAAGTTTATGAAAAGACAGGAAGCAGAAAAAACAGGAAATTGATCAAAGCAAAATAATGTCTCATCCCCCTACATATTGTACACTTACATCCTTTAGTGCCATTCATGTGGCACTAAAAAGTGTTATTATCATTGTTAAACCTAATAAATAAATAATAATTTAAAAAAATTACATGGGGTCCTCCTTATTTTTGATAACCAGTCAAGGTAAAGCAGACAGTTGCGGGGTGGTATTGGCAGGCTGGGGAGGTACATAGTTATATGGCTCTTTCCAGCCTAAATATACCAGCCCTGAGCTGCCCCAGAAGTGGCACATCCCATTAGATGTGCCAATTCTGGTGCTTAGGACGGCTCTTCCCAATTGCCCTGATGCATTGGCATTCAGGGTAATGGTATTTAGTGTAGATGTCAGCTGTGTAAGGTCAGCTGGTATCAAGCCTTGGTGTTAATAATGGAGAGGTGTCTATTAGGCATCCCATTACTAACCCGCTAAGTATAAAGAGAAAAAAACACACATAAAAAAAGTAATAAAAAAAAAACACTCCCTGATTTCACTGGTTCACCAATTTATTACCCCCCCTCCCTCCCAAAAAACAGCCATGCAGATCCAAATTAATCCAGGGGTACCGACTTAGTACACTGAATCCATTGTAGTCCAGAAAGGGAAGCCTGAAAGACATAAAAAAGTGAAACAAATAAAATACACTGTCTCTCGTTCACCAATTTATTTGAAAAGATGCACGCTTGAGTATCGAACTGTGCTGAGCACGCTTGCTCACCATTAATACAGACCAAAAAGATAAATGTGCTGGGAAAAAAGTTGCTAGTTCACTGATTTCAAAATAAATAAATAATGTAAGTATTAATAGCCCCAGATGAAGCTTTGGTGAAATGCTTGTCAGGTGTGTGTGGGTGAGCATCCTGCTTAGCACTTGTCCTGATTGTATTCCGCTCTGTGCACTTTACATGTATTGTTTTTGTTAGGCCGTCTTCACACCACGGATTTTTGCTGTCTGGCTGTGTCCGGTGTTTTGCTGGATGCACTGGACACAACCTGACAGCTCCAGACAGAACAGAACCGGAGGGCAAATATACCCTCCGATCCTGTTTTCTTCCGGAATCATAACTGTGCGGCTAATGCCGTTGTCCAGTCTTGAAATTTCAGGATCGCGGCTTGCGGGGAGCTGGCTGCGGTTCTGAAATGTCAGTGGGGAGCTCTCCAGGTGCTGAAGTTCAGCGTCAGCCACCACTGAACTTCGGCACCTGGCGTCCGGCAGCCGGATCTGATTTTCTGTCGGATCCGATGCAATCCAGCCTCCCATGTTAGGGGGCGCCAGATCGCAGTATCCGATTTTGTCAGATTTTTGCCCTGGACACAAAAACACTGCAAGCTGCGATTTTGAGTTCGGGGAAAAAAGCGAATTCTGCCGCATCCTCCCTGAGGGCAGAGAACCGGATGGCAGTGATTTGCCATCTGGTGCTCTGCTGTCAGGGAGGATCCGACACCAGCCGACCCCATAGGAATACTATGGGGCCAAAATCAGATCCAGGACTGTCCAGTACATACCGGACAGCCCCGAATCCCTAATACTGTGGTGTGAAGGCGGCCTGAGATGTACAATCAGAGTTTGAACCTTAAATCCTGTGTATTGATTTCATTTTTGAGTACTAGGTCATGTATAAAGATTTTTTCTGTGTGTTTTACCTTACAAGTACTCTAACATTTTTAGATTATGTTTATTGTCTTGATGCTCACCCACCTTCTGTGTATCTGTCATTGCTATGTAGGATTGTTGCTTTTCCCATTCTTCTCTTTTAAATCTACATACAATTAACAAAGATTTACATTATTTATTCTGAATTCACTGATTTTGTAATTTTTTTCCCCCAGCACATTGTTTAGTCTTTTTGATGCATAAACTCTTTAGGAGAATAAATTAAAAAGTGTATGTGCTTTTTATCCATAAACAACAATTGACAGTTCTATATCCTGTGATTAATCTTTCACATACATAATTCTAGAAGTTTAACAATAATGTTTTGCAACTGTTATAGTTGCAGAATTTGTTGGCCTGGACCACAGAAGAACAGTAGGAATTGTGTACCAAGTAGCATTTACTGTTGGACTTCTTGCACTTGCTGGGGTGGCTTATGTCATTACTAACTGGAGATGGTTACAACTGGCTGTCACTTTGCCAAACTTTCTGTTTTTAACATACTATTGGTAAGTTCTTATACAGTACTTTAAACTAATGTCATTATCATTGGTGGTCATTTATGTTCATAAACATTTTAATTATTATTCCTTTACATTAGTAGGTTATATTTTAACCAACATAATACATGAAAAGATCAATTACAGTCATATGAAAAAGTTTGGGCACCCCTCTTAATCTTAGTCTTTTTTTGGTAAAATTGTTTTTTTGCAACAGCTATTTCAGTGTGATATATGTAGTCAGGGCTGGACTGGGACCAAAAAGCAGCCCTGGAAAACAAGCCCCACCAGCCCACACACTGTATCAACAAACAGCCCCAATCCGTAAATTTTGCTTTTACGTTGTCATGGCTCTCACCACATTCTTAAAGGAGTTATCTGAAGAGCCACATGTGAATGGTGCAGCAGAGGGAATAATCAACCACAAATCCATTTACATGGTGTTCTTCAAAGCTCCGTTTGTCAGAATTTTGGGGTCTCAGTGGTCAGCAACACAGACACACAGCCTCAGCCAGCCACACACAGCCTCAGCCAGCCACACACAGCCTCAGCCAGCCACACACAGACACACAGCCAGCCACACACAGACACACAGCCAGCCACACACAGACACACAGCCAGCCGCACACAGACACACAGCCAGCCCACACAGACACACAGCCAGCCACACACAGACACACAGCCAGCCACACACAGACACACAGCCAGCCACACACAGACACACAGCCAGCTACCCACATACAGCCACACAGAGCTACAGCCACACACAGGTAGCCACATAGACAGCCACCAGCCACATATAGACGCAGACAGACACACACACACACAGCCATAGCCAGCCACACAACCAGACCACCGACACAGCCAGCCACACAAACAGCCAGCCAAAGTCAGCTACACACACAGCCACAGCCAGCCACACACACACACGCAGCCACCCACACACATACAGCCACAGCCAGCCACACACAGACCCACAGCTAGGCACACACAAACAGCCAGCCACATAGACAGCAACATAGCCAACCATAGCCAGCCACACACAGACCGCCACACACACCACTGGCAAATAGTCAGCCGCACACAGCCAGCCACACACACAGCCACAGCCAGCCACACAGTCCCAGCCACACACAGCCAAGCAGCCCCAGCCACACGCCCCACACAGCCAGCCGCAGCCACACAGACGCAGCCCCACACAGAGACAGAGCCGCAGCCCCACACAGAGACAGAGCCACAGCCCCACACAGAGACAGAGCCGCAGCCCCACACAGCCGCAGCCCCACACAGCCTCAGCCAGCCACACACAGCCTCAGCCAGCCACACACCAGCCTTAGCGAGCCACACAGCCTCAGCCAGCCACACAGCCAGCCACACACAGACACACAGCCAGCCACACACAGCCAGCCACACACAGACACACAGCCAGCCACACACAGACACACAGCCAGCTGCACACAGACACACAGCCAGCTACACACAGACACACAGAAAGCCACACACAGACACACAGCCAGCCACACACAGACACACAGCCAGCCACACACAGACACACAGCCAGCCACACATAGACACACAGCCAGCCACACACAGACACACAGCCAGCCACACACATACAGCCACACAGAGCTACAGCCACACACAGGTAGCCACATAGACAGCCACCAGCTACATATAGATGCAGACAGACACACACACACACAGCCATAGCCAGCCACACAACCAGCCACCGACACAGCCAGCCACACACAGAGCTACAGCCAGCCACACAAACAGCCAGCCACACACACAGCCAGCCAAAGCCAACCACACACACAGCTACAGCCACAGCCAGCCACTCACAAACCCACAGCTAGTTACACACAAACAGCCAGCCACATAGACAGCAACATAGACAACAACATAGATAACCATAGCCAGCCACACACAGACCGCTACACACACCACACAGGCAAATAGTCAGCCACACACAGCCAGCCACACACACAGCCACAGCCAGCCACACAGTCCCAGCCACACACAGCCAAGCAGCCCCAGCCACACACACACACAGCCGCAGCCACACAGCCGCAGCCCCACACAGAGACAGAGTCGCAGCCCCACACAGAGACAGTGTCGCAGCCCCACACCGAGACAGAGCTGCAGCCCCACACCGAGACAGAGCCGCAGCCCCACACAGAGACAGAGCCGCAGCCCCACACAGCCGCAGCCCCACACAGCCGCAGCCCCAGCCACACAGCCCCAGCGACACAGCCCCAGCGACACACAGAGACACAGCCCCAGCGACACACAGAGACACAGCCCCAGGGACACACAGAGACACAGCCACCAGCCACACACAGAGACACAGCCACACACAGAGAAACAGCCCCACACAGCCCCAGCCAGCCAAAACCACACAGCCAAAACCACACAGCCAAAACCACACACAGAGACACAGCCCCAGCCACACACAGAGACACAGCCCCAGCCACACACAGAGACACAGCCACACACAGAGACACAGCCCCAGCCACACACAGAGACACAGCCCCAGCCACACACACAGAGACACAGCCCCAGCCACACACACAGAGACACAGCCCCAGCCACACACACAGAGACACAGCCCAGCCACACACACAGAGACACAGCCCCAGCCACACACACAGACAAGTGCCTCAGCCACACACAGAGACACAGCCCAAGCCACACACAGAGACACAGTCCCAGCCACACACACAGAGACACAGCCCCTGCCACACACACAGAGACACAGCCCCAGCCACACACACAGAGACACAGCCCCAGCCACACACAGAAACACAGCCCCAGCGATACACAGAGACACAACCCCAGAGACACAAGAGACACAGCCCCAGACACACACAGAGACACAGCCACACCGCACAGCCCGCTCCAATAGAAGTATGAGCCACATTTGGACAAGCCAGTTTCATTTTGGAAGAAGGTCCTGTGGACTGATGAAACAAAGATTGAGTTGTTGTGTCATACAACAAGGCGTTATGCATGGCGCCACAAAAACACAGCATTCCAAGAAAAACACTTGCTACCCACTGTCAAATTTGGGGAGGGTCAATCATGCTTTGGGGCTGAATGGCCAATGACGGCACCGGGAATCTTGTTAAAGTTAAGGGTCGCATGGATTCCACTCAGTATCAGCAGATTCTTGAGAATAATGTTCAAGAATCAGTGTCAAAGTTGAAGTTACGCCGGGGATGGATCTTTCAGCAAGACAATGATCCAAAACCGCTCCAAATCTACTCAGGCATTCATGCAGAGGAACAATTACAATGTTCTAGAATGGCCATCCCAGTCCCCAGACCTGAATATCATTGAACATCTGTGGGATGTTTTGAAGCGGGCAGTCCATGCTCGGCGACCATCAAACTTAACTGAACTGGAATTGTTTTGTAAAGAGGAATGGTCATAAATACCTTCATCCAGGATCTCATTAACAGCTACAGGAAGCGACTAGAGGCTGTTATTTTAGCAAAAGGTGGATCTACTAAATATTAATGTCACTTTTCTGTTGAGGTGCCCATACTTTTGCACCTGTCAATTTTTTTGAAATAATGCATATTTCACATTTTCGGTTAGTACAATAAACCTCATTTCAATCCTGAAATATTACCGTGTCCATCAGTTTTTACATATATCACACTGAAATAACTGTTGCAAAAAAAAAACAATTTAAAAAAAAAAAGGAGTAAGATTAAGAGGGGTGCCCAAACTTTTTCATATCACTAAGTACTCAGCATTGTGCAGTTACCTGATTTAATCATCCCTATGAGAATAGTTTTGGTACTTACTTTCTTCATTGAATCACATGTACAACAAAGTGATTTGTCAATTTGTATCATCATGATAGATTCTAGAATTGCAATTTTTATTCATCACGTTTCATTCTCACAAACATCTGAATTTCTCAGTCAAACACAACATTAGACAGTACCTAGACTGTATTGCTGCACTATGAATATGTACAGTGATGCATGCATGTTCAATGGGGGGGGATGTATCATTACCCCAATGCCAGTTTAATGATTAAATAAATATTACAATTTATTTAGCTTCTACAGTACATACAGTTGCAATCAATATTCTTCAACCCCAATTACAAATTAGATTTATTCAGAAAATGTACAAACCTTCAGCTATTTGGATTAAAGAGAACCTGCCAGGTACCGGTACTCGTTGCGAGTATAGTGAGTACAAATACTTTCATACACTGCGAAAATACCCTAAAAGTGATTAAAAGTTGTTAAAAATAAAAAAATTACATGCTCACCTGTCCGACGCCTGCACCGGGACCGGCAAAGAAGACATCCGATCGCTGGACAAGGACCTGTGACTGCCAGCCATTCAGATGGCCGGTAGTGATTTGGCCAATCAGATGGCGCCATGTCACAACCACGTGATCGCTAGCAGCCACCTGATTGGCCAGATTGCAAGGTCCTAGGTGTATTGTCAGGACCTTGCAAACTGGCCAATCAGGTGGCCGCTAGCGATCACAAGGTTGTGACGTGGTGCCATCTGATTGGCCAGATCACTACCGGCCATCTGATTTGCTAGTAGCCACAGGTCCTTGTCCAGCGATCGGATGTCTTCTTTGCTGGTCCCGGTGCAGGCATTGGACAGGTGAGTATGTAATTTTATTATTTTTAACAACTTTTAATCACTTTTAGGCTGCTTTCGCAGTGTATCTATAGATACACTGCGAAAGTATTAGGACTACTCTCTACTCCGAGTACACATAAGATACTCGGAGAGTAGCGAGTAGCCGAATACCCCTACTATTCGCCGAATACCGGATAGTAGCGAGTATACTCGCTCATCCCTAGTATCAAGTCAAGCAACTTTGACTGCCACTCCAGAATCTTTAAGGAATTCATCTGAAATCAAAATCTTGGTGGACTTTGATATATGCTTGGGATTATTATTAAGTTTGAAGGTCCCATGATGCCCAAGCCTTAGCCTCTTTACAAAAGGCATGGCACATTTTCGTGCATTTTTAAGTACTTTTTAAAATGTATTTTGCACTCCAGATGCTACAGATTTATAGTTCCAGGGGAAGCAAAGCACCTTCAGAGCATCATTCTACCACAGCCATTCTACATTGCAGACAATATGTTTTTTTCAGCATCTGCTTCATTCATCCTTTTTCAGATATCCACTGATTCTTGGGTGTCCACTGAGTGACTACAAAGTTGATTATTTATCTGCCAAATCCAGGTAGTGTAGTCACTGTTCCTTTAACTTTGAACTGTTTCCAGCTGTATCTAGAGGAGCATTTAAAACCTTTGCTAATTATATTGTTTCCTTTTTCTTGTTTCTGCAAAGCAATAATCTTTTTGAACTACTCTTTTAATTACAAACATTTAGTGAATTGGAGACTATTGCCTTTGAGGAATGGGTTATAATTCTTTATGAATGCTGCTAGAAGCTGATTTATGACTATACATTATTTTACAACAGGTGATAATAGCAAAAGAGTAAGTAATAGTGATGACCAAGTGTACTCTTTACTATTTGCTACTCGCAAGGATAGCACAGTAATTGCGATACTCGTTACCTGGCGACTAACGCTGGTGCTCATGAGTGATGTGCGGATCGTTATCAATCTGACACAAATTGACAGCTCCCTTCAGTACACAATGGGAGCTGGCATCAAAGTGAGAGATTGAATGTTAGGGTCTCTCTAGGGGCACTGCAAGGCGTTTTATGCAGATGAAATGCAAAAAAGCCCACACTCCCACCCTGTCATGGAAATACTCGTTTTATGGCTGGATGTGTGTGGGCGGAGCCTAACATTAGACTTGCTATTCAGACGAATATGTGAGTATTAAAAAGTACTCGCTACAAATCTCCTGAAGCCGAGTATTTCACTATTCGCTCATCACTAGTAATTAACTACTAAAGACACTTTTCTTGAAGGGGTTGAATAATTCTGAGACTGCAGTAAGTATTAAAAGTGGCATTATTTGTTGAGTGTTAAGTTTGGAGAAAACACTTGTTATGTTGGTATGTTGCTCTGTCTAGGCTGTCTTTTGCTTGTATACTCAAGTAACTTTAGTATTGATGTACTGGTGAATAGGCAACTGAGACGCCTTATCTGTATTGTTTGTTGTTGGTCTTGTCTACTATCCAATGTGGTATGTTTTAGCCCCGATTTTTAGCAGTTGACTATTAAAAGGTTATTTTAATGTTTGCTTTATTTTTCCATGAATTTAACACTACCCTAGTAGTTGCTTAATTTTTCTAGACATAAACCACAAAACATCTTTATTAGAGAAAACAATCTGACGTAATCCACGTCTTATCTTCTTCAGCTCTGCTACTTCTCTCTACCATCAGACAAACACCATCTGCTGGCAAAGAGAGCAGGCACAGAATGACATTGGACCACAGCTGTAAAGTGAGTGATTGTGCTCCGATGTCATTCTGTGCTGTAAGCGGTGAAGTCACCCTTTGAAATCATTGTGGTTGTTGTGGTAACGCCTTCAGGTTGAGCTACAGTTACTGGATGCTATCCCCGGCTGACTCATCCATTCAGTGAGGATAGCGTCCAGTAACTGACCTTAACCTGAAGGCATTGCCATAATAACCGCAACGCTTTCAAAGGGTGATATCACCGCTTTGTGACTCAGC
This sequence comes from Allobates femoralis, assembly GCA_033576535.1. Classification (NCBI taxonomy): domain Eukaryota; kingdom Metazoa; phylum Chordata; class Amphibia; order Anura; family Aromobatidae; genus Allobates; species Allobates femoralis. The sequence continues at coordinate 464,682,668 of JARQOC010000001.1, forward strand.
TGTCGGCTCATCACTTCCGGACCTGTGCAGTGTGGGGGATGTATTTGCCTACAAGTGGCTCTGAAGCATGTTCAGTGTACATTCTGAAGCTAGCATGTACACCCAATCCCCCCACACTGCGCCGGACCAGTAATTACGCAGTCTGGCACGTTATCACAAGAGGAAGGAGGCGGGAATTTTAAGTCAGGAGCATTATTATTATTATTATTATTTATTTATATAGCGCCATTGGTTCCATTGCGCTTTACATAAGGAGTGGGGGTAACAAGGACAGGTACAGTACATATGAGCAGTCAATGCTTGCTGATACACGACGGGAGAGGTTCCTGTCCACGAGGGCTCACAGTCTACGGGGCATGCTCCTGAATGAATGATTACGCCCACTGGGGTGTGATTGCAGCAGCGAGGTGGGGGAGAGCTGACCTGCAGAAACTGCCCACCTCTCGGCCAGCCGTCTAGGAACGCCCACACGTCTTTGGACATGTAAGTTTATAAACCGCTTTATTCAACTATTATAATTAAACTATTAGATGAGACAGGGATGGTTAGTAATGTAGTACAAAGCTGCAGGGACAGGTAGTGATAGGTTGGGGGGCTAAGCTAGATGACCAGATCCCTTTAAGCTTTAATATAAAAGTTACCGTGCTTACAATAAAAAGATATAAAAGATAAAAATAAAAAGGACATACAGATGCAAAACAGTTATAAAATAAAAGGGAGAAAATTACAGAATATCTAAACTTTCCAGTCTAATGTATGCTACTTCCTGGGGCAGGAAAGATACAGTATGGATCACAATCAGTCATTTGATCCCCCAATCTGTGAACCAAGACCTCTTTGTTTGCGAGCCTATTTAAAAGCTTAATCCTAAACTAAAATTTCTAGCACAATTTTTTTATTTTAATATTCTAATCCCAGGTCTTTGACTGGACCATGGATAATTTAGCAATGAATACATTACATTTCAAATACCCTTATTTTACGGCATTTTCTTTGCCAAGGCAGATATGGAATGGAAAACCCTGGTACCAGGGACCATTTGTTGATTCCTATGAAACCTTTTGGAGATGTGAGGCCTTTGTGATCTCAGGAAGACCACTTGGGGTCTCAGATCCTGCAATCAGGATGACAACAGTTCCTGCTCAGATAAGCATAGCTTATGAGCTCTGAGAAGTGACACAGAATTTAACACATGTCCATTAATTGCTGTGGTCTCCATTCCCCTAGAGATACTGTATATACTCGTGTATAAGCCGACCCGTGTATAAGCCGACCCCCCTACTTTTGCCCCCAAAACCTGGGAAAATCTATTGACTCGCGTATAAGCCGAGGGTGGACCCCAGCACAGGTATACAGCCCCCAGCAGTGGTATACAGGCCCCAGCAGTATGATATACAGCAGCCCCCAGTGGTATATACAGAAGCTCCCAGTGGTATATACAGCAGCCACAGTGGTATATACAGCAGCCCCATTGGTATATACAGCAGCCCCCAGTGGTATATACAGCAGCCCCAGTGGTATTGCAGCCCCTATATACAGCAGCCCCAGTGGTATTGCAGCCCCAGTGGTATTGCAGCCCCTATATACAGCAGCCCAGTGGTATTGCAGCCCCAGTGGTGTATACAGCAGCCCCTATATACAGCAGCCCCAGTGGAATTGCGGCCCCAGTGGAATTGCAGCCCCTATATACAGCAGCCCCAGTGGTATTGCAGCCCCAGTGGTGTATACAGCAGCCCCTATATACAGCAGCCCCAGTAGTATTGCAGCCCCAGTGGTATTGCAGCCCCTATATACAGCAGCCCCAGTGGTATTGCAGCCCCAGTGGTGTATACAGCAGCCCCTATATACAGCAGCCCAAGTAGTATTGCAGCCCCAGTGGTATTGCAGCCCCTATATACAGCAGCCCCAGTGGTATTGCAGCCCCAGTGGTGTATACAGCTGCCCCTATATACAGCAGCCCCAGTAGTATTGCAGCCCCAGTGGTATTGCAGCCCCTATATACAGCAGCCCCAGTGGTATTGCAGCCCCAGTGGTGTATACAGCAGCCCCTATATACAGCAGCCCCAGTGGAATTGCGGCCCCAGTGGAATTGCAGCCCCTATATACAGCAGCCCCAGTGGTATTGCAGCCCCAGTGGTGTATACAGCAGCCCCTATATACAGCAGCCCCAGTAGTATTGCAGCCCCAGTGGTATTGCAGCCCCTATATACAGCAGCCCCAGTGGTATTGCAGCCCCAGTGGTGTATACAGCAGCCCCTATATACAGCAGCCCCAGTAGTATTGCAGCCCCAGTGGTATTGCAGCCCCTATATACAGCAGCCCCAGTGGTATTGCAGCCCCAGTGGTGTATACAGCTGCCCCTATATACAGCAGCCCCAGTAGTATTGCAGCCCCAGTGGTATTGCAGCCCCTATATACAGCAGCCCCAGTGGTATTGCAGCCCCAGTGGTGTATACAGCAGCCCCAGTGGTATTGCAGCCCCCACACAAATGCTGGCACACGTCCCCCCCTGTTGTAAGGCCCCCCCTGCTGATTACTTACCATCCCTGGTCTTCAGCAGCACCTCCACGCCGGTCCTCTGTGCTCCGGTCCACCTTGGTCTCGTCCTGTGTGCTGCCGTCCACGGCTGCATCCGGGGTCCCCGCGCGTCGCAGAAGCGATGACGTCATCGCTTCTGCGACCCGGCCGGTCACATGATACAGTCGGGGAACGGAGCACAGAGGACGGGACCACGGAGGACCGGAGCACAGAGGACCGGCGCGGAGGTGCTGCTGAAGACCAGGGATGGTAAGTATTCAGCAGGTGGGGCCTTACAACAGGGGGGGACGTGTGCCAGCAGTTTGGGGGGCATTATCTACCGATATGCACTGCTCCCCCTGGCACTGATTGACAGGGGGATGCAGTGCATATGTAATGAGCGGGCCCACGTGACGGGCCGCTCAATATAGAGTATCCCCACCGCCTCCTCCTGCCTCCCCAGCCCGACACAGCCCCCACCCCACTCACCCTGTATAGTGACTCGTGTATAAGCCGAGGGGGGGACTTTTCAGCCCAATTTTTGGGCTGAAAAACTCGGCTTATACATGAGTATATACGGTACATATTTTTCACTACACTGATGTTACTTCGTCCAAGGCATGTAACATAATCAAGAAGTTTACAACCGATGGCACTGTAGCTAATCTCCCTAGACATGGACGGCCATAACCAGCACTGGGTGCCTTGGTTGTGTGCAAGGCATCATGAAATCTGGAGATTACCAAAGAATTTTGGGTTGCAATGTAGTGCCAAATCTTAGACAGCTGGATTTGAGTCCTGGTTCATGGGTTTTTCTTAAGGACAACACCCACAAACATGCGTCAAAAAACACCTAAAAATGGATGGAGACATAACACTCGAGAGTACTAAAGTGGCCAGCAATTAGCTTAGATCCAAATCCCAGTGAAAAGCTGTGAGGAGATCTTAAAATTGCTGTTGGGAGAAGGCACCCTTCAAATATGAGAGCCCTGGAGCAGTTTGCAAAAGAAAAATGGTCCAAAATTCCAGTTGAGAGGTGTACGAAGCTTGTTTATGGTTATAAGAAGTGATTGTTTGCAGTTAATTATTCCAAAGGGTGTGCAACCAAATATTACCGTAAGTTGAAGGTGCCAACAATTTTGTCCGGACCATTTATGGAGTCTTGTGTGAAATTATGTTCAATATGGTTCAAAATTGCAAAGGATGGACGGTGTTCACGGACCTGCGCTGCACTGTGTATGCCAGAAAGGATCAGACGATGTTCATCACTAAAGCTTTTATTTCCGACGCGTTTAGGAGTTAGTCCCAACTCCTTCCTAAGGGAACAATAGTTTTAGTGTTGACTATGTTCAATATATCTTTTTTGTTTGTTTTGTTTTTATGTTGTTCCAGTACACACAAAGGAAATAAACATGTATAACAAAACATGTGATTGCAATAATTCTCTGGGAAACATAGATCATTTTGTGGAACAATTTCAATGCCAATACTTTTGGCCATGAGCGTATATTCCTACACTGTATTTAAGTAAGTCTCTGATTTTACAGATTTACATGTACAGATTTTTGCATACTCTAAAATATGTAATTTTATCACAAAAACACGCAGAGTAACACAAACCTGCAGGAATATGAACTATAGGCTATCAACATTCAGGATTAGTGATGGGCGAATCTACTCGTTAGGACTCGTTACTCTGCGAGTAGTAAGGAACTCGCAGGAGTCGGTACTCTGCGAGTTTCCAAGTGATTACTCGCACAGTAACGAGTCCAATGCAAGTCAATGGCAATCCTAGTTTTGTCAGAGTTTGCATTCAGTATGTTTCTCAGTCGCTAAACTCGCTATCACATCGCTGTCTATGTAGCTGGACTGTCTCCAAATCGTTTAAACACTAGCACCGGTTCACGGATACCCGCTGTCAGCAGCGAGTCTAGGGCTGAGTGAGTCAACGACTCCTGTATACTGTATTCGGGACTCGCTGAATACAGAATATGTTAATGTTCCGAGACAGCCTAGCATGTTAGCAGTCTAGCATGTTAGGTCAAAAAACTGTGAAGATGGACAAGCATGTTAGCCAACCATATTCAGTAATGCCGCAGCCATCTTGGTTGTGGCATTACTATGATTGGCTGCTGTCCATCGTGAAGCCTATGTCATGTATGACAGGCAAGGCTGTATATAAGGCTTGCCCCCACCATTTTGGGCACATTCCTGTGACGATCTGAGCTAGTGCAGGGCAAGTAGGGAGACTTGGAGCAGATCAGAGATAGGGAGTGTCAGTGAGTGTAGGAAAATCACCTCAAGATTCCTCACATATAACCTAAGCCCGAAATTTATGGCGGTCACGCCAATATTACACATGGCCGCCATGAATTTCTATTAAATTGTTTAAAGAAAACCAAACCACACAGAAATTTTTTTTTTATTAGTAATTACAAAAAAAAGCCATTAGGGACTCCATCTTTAATAAAAAAAATCCTCTTCCGTCCAACGTAGTCCCAAACGCGGTGTCAGCTCTGCTACATCCCTTTACATAGAATTTTTTATTATTTTTTTTAATATTCTTTAAAAGCCGGCGTCTTTTTGCGCTGGCTTTTAAAGAATAAAATGGGGAATTGCAGGTTTTTCCTCTGCTGCCAGACCCCTTATAGGGTCCAGCAGCACAGGAATCGCTGCAATACTCGCTTCCCCATTCATTAACATTGGACTCGCTAGACTCGCAACGAGTAGCGAGTTTCTGACTCGGACTCGTTAGAATCTAGCGATTCCGAGTATTTTAGTATTCGCCCATCCCTATTCAGGATCCATATACAAATTACTGTGCATAAGCCTATATAGCAAAGTACAAATATTGTAAGGACAAATATTGTAGGGAGCCATGCACAAAAAAACATACTTTTGGGTTAAAATGTATTCACCAGCTAGAGGTAGAGATAACATATTTAATATTTCTGTGCAAAAACAGTGCTCAGATTATCATGGAATAGCCTGGCAGTCCAGGGCACCCTTTTTCTGACAGTTTACCCAGCTAACTCTGATGAGAGAGCAGGGCATAGCATAGCAAAGGGCTATTCTGTGCATATACGAGTGGCTGAAATACGGTAAGTATTGAACATGATACAATTTTTCTAAGTAAATATATTTCTAAAGGTGCTATTGACTTGAAATTTCCACCAAATGTCAGTAACAACCCATCCAATTCACGCAATTAATAACTCAAAACACAGATATCCATAAATTAAGTTATGTGTAATAACAAGAAATTACACAGGTAAAATGTAATGAACACATGAAGAAAGAGAGTTGTAAAAGCCATGGAAAGTCAAGAGCACCAGCTGAAATCTATAAGTAATTAAAGAATAATCCTGTCACTTATTGCAAAGTAATATTAGCTGGTTCAATTGATGGCGTATAAAAAGTTGTCTGATTACTAAGGTGCCCTGCAAGAAACATCTCACGATGGGTAAAATCAATGATCTGTCTCAAGACCTTTGTAAACTTATTGTTACAAAACATACTGATAGCATTGGTACAGAAACATTTCTAAACTGCTGAAGATTCCAGAGAGCACAGTTTGGGCCATAATCTGGAAGTAATAGCATAACTCCTTTACATACTGGATATGACCCGGTGCACCCGACAAGATTTCAGTCAAAGGAGTTAAAATAATGATCAAACGAGTTGTCCAAGAGCCAAGTATCGCTTGTTGTGAGGTACAAAAAAAACTGGAATCAACAGTTACAATTGTTTCAATCAAAATATTAAGTAATGCACTCAACCTCCATGGCCTGTATGCACAATTACCATGCAAAACTCCATTGCTGAACAAAAAGCATATTCAAGAGCATTTAAAATTTGCTCAACAAGATTTGGATAAACCTGTGAAATACTGTGAGAATATAGCCTGGTCAGATGAGATCAAAATTGAACTCTTTGGATTCCAAAGATTTCCACCCACAAAACACCAAACCATTAGTGAAATTTGGAGGTGGGAACATCACTATGTGGGGATATTTTTTAGCATATGGCACTGGAAAACTTCATATAATTAAAAGAACGATGAATGGACAAGTGTACCATGCCATTTTTGAAAAAAATCTGCTGCCTTCTACCAGGAAGATGAAGATGAAACAAGGGTGGACATTTCATCAAGTCAAAGATCCAAAACACCCAGCCAAGGAAACTCTTAGGGTAAGTGCACATTACCCGGCGGTTCGGTCGGCGGCTGCTGGCGGGACCCGCCAGGAAGCTCCGGCGCCGTGCACCGGCTTCTTGGCGGGTATGAGCTGCGGGAGCCGGGCGGTATCCGGCGGCTGCCCAGCGGGTTCTCGGCGGCGATTCTGCAGCGGCTGGAAGCAGCACATGATTCTGCTTGCAGCCGCTGCAGAACCGGCCGGTTTTTAGAACTTGGTCATTCTTTGCTAACCCGCTGGGAAACCTGCGGGTTAGCAACGGATGACGCTGGGTAACCGCCGGTATGTGCACAGCCTTGGGCGGGTTACATTAGTTTCAATGTTAATCCAAACGCCGGTTTGGATTAACATTAATTTAAATAAAACTAATGTATGCAAAACGGCGGTTTACACAGGTAAACCGCCGAAAACCCGCCCAGTGCGCACATACCCTTAAATGGTTTCAGAGAAATAAAAAAATAAAGCTGCTAGAATGGCCGACAATCACCTGACCTTACGCCAATAGAAAATTTATGGCAGCAGCTAAAGCTCAGGACGGCTTCACACTGCGGTGCCGCGGTCCTGACCTATCAGCAGCAGTAGCTGCGTGGGGCTGCACATAGGACTGGAGGGCAAATTAGCCCTCCAGTCCTCTGTGCTGATCCAGTCCGGGGCTGTCAGGTTCATCTCTGACAGCCCCGAACCGGATCAAACCGCAGTGTGAAGCCGCCCTTATTAGGAAAGGGTCCTGGCACTTCCTGGACTTTTTTGGCTGCCCTGAGGCCTCAATTGAATCTCTCCTTTTGAAATTCTTGAATCTTGATTGTTTAATAGAACATTCATTTAGAAGCAATCTCACAATCAGCAATATCCTTGTCTGTAAAGCTGGTTTCACACTGCAGTTTTTTTTCTGATCAGCGTTTATCAGGTTTTGTGAGCCAAAACCAGGAGTGAAACTTGCATAATTGAAAGATTGACACCTGATCTGGATTTTGGAAACACTCCTGGTTTTGGCACACAAACCTGATGAACCTGATCAAGGAAAAAAAACTGCAGTGTGAAACCAGCTTAAGATGGTTTTGATGCAAACTAAAAATGATTGCATGTGTTTCCTTGGATGTAACCATGGTTAACATTAATTTCAAAAGCCAACTTCCTTTTAATGCAACCAGTCTGTTGTTAAAATTCAATATACATAACAGAGTAATATCAGTTCGGATTTTGGCCCCATAGTATCCTATCTGGCTATCTGCAATCCGGCTTCCATCTCTCCAGAAGAATCCGGGAGAAATCGGATTTTTCTCCCGGACACAAAAACATTGCTTGCAACATTTTTGTGTCTGGGTAGAACAATCTCCCCAAAATTGGCGTCTCCTGGATTCCCCCGGATCCTCCCAGATTCCCCCAGATCCTCCCTGGGCAATCTGGTGCTCCCTTAACATGGGAGCCTATGAGCCCGGATTGCCCCGATCCGGGAACCAGACACCTGCTGGTGCACGCCGCTGTTATTTCAGGACTGTGGCTAGCTCCCTGCGAGCCACGGTCCTGAATCATCAGCAGCGGCAGTTGCGTCAGGCTGCACACCGGACCGGAGGGCATATTAGTCCTCTGGTTCTGTGTGCTGATCTGATTCGGGGATCGGACCTGACAGCAGGGTAAAGGCACCTTAACACTTTTCTGAGATAATGAGAAGATGATTTTTTGCTATTAAGTTACTTTTCATGACAAGCAAATGTGGCACCCCAAGGGTTAATGTGCCACAGAAATATCAACACAGGTTTACTCCCCACACAACACTACACTAGAAAGTGGGAGGAGCTTAGGTGGCACCTGCACTAGTGGGAGGAGATAAAGTTGTTTACCACACAGCAAGAGTGACAGTTAGTTCAGTCTAGTCTGGAGCAGGAGCAGAGCCAAGTAGAAGTGGAGGTCGTGAGAGGTCTGAGGAGAGGAGACAGAGGAACAGAGGAACATCCCCGGGATAAAGAGTTACCCCAAAAACTTGACCCCGGGGAGGCGCTTAAGACGGATACCGGATCCGAGGCTGTGCCTGAGACAGACAGGACAGTAAACACCGGCATAGTGAAGGTCCACCATCTTCACAGCACCATAGCAAAGCAAGACGGAGGAGTCAGTGACACAGAGGACTCAAGTTGCCCAGCAGATTAGTACCCGTGAGCAGAGACAGGGCCAGCAGTTCAGCTACAAGCAGCAGCAGGGCCACACACAGCGCTTAAATAGGAAGCCAAGGACCCGGTCAGGGTGGGAGCAACCTGGTACAGACTCCGTGGACAATATTGTGATATACCATCTGCAAGTAAAGACTTGGAAAACAACAGAAACCGTGAGTGTGTGTGATCCTTATACTGAAACCCCACTTGCCCTCATATACTGCGATTACCTCTACTCTCATCATCTCTACTGCTACCCCTACTCTCCTGCAGCATCAATAACCATCCTCAAAGACTTTAACTACTACTACCACTGCCCCGGGGAACCCAGTTCTGCCCACAGGAACTATTCTATCCAAGCTGCTATCCCATCATCCCCGGAGGTTCTGCAGCAGCGGCGGCCCCATTACTGGCCGCATATAGTGGGTGGCGTCACGAGTGACAAATCCCCTGTAAATAACCCCCCATTTTATTGTGCGGGCCCGGGACACGGTCCGGACCAGGACCGCCGTGACATCCCCCAGCAGTACCCCGGTCCGGCACCAAGTACCCCGTCCCAGTGGGCTCCACACAATCACTTACGATTGCTTATAATACATCCGATTGATCTTCATAACAATCTAGAGATAATTCAATTTGTCACTGCAAACTAAAGCAGCAAACTATGTGAAAACCAAAATTAGTTTCAGCCTCAAAAAATCTTTGGTCACACAAAACACTATAGAATATGACAAATCCAGCTGAACTGTGCTGAGGTTTACTTATTTATTGTAGTGATCGTGTTTACAGTTGTTTTTTAGTCTACAAAGATAAGACTGATGTCTTCTGTATTTCCTATGCTAGAGGGTGGTAACATGATTGTTTGTGGGTGATTTTCATACTTAAAGCCACATCTAACGTTTCACAGTAGAATTGAAGAATGATTGCAGGCTTTCTTTACCTAAATCAAAAAACCCTTTTCCTAGCACAAGATAGATAATGTTGTATCTTATTTATGATACCAATTGACTAAACTTTATTCCTTGACAGATACATATTTCTTTTATTAGGTGTGTGCCAGAGTCACCTCGATGGCTTATCTCTCAAAATCGTAACACTGAAGCTAATGCGATTATTAATCAAATTGCGAAGAGGAATAAGAAGGTGGCTCCGGAAGCTATACAGGTAAAAAGCACAATCTATCCTGGTTATTGAAAGAAACAATGTATTTTAAGTTACAATATTAAGTTGCCACTATTATGTGACATGACAATGAGGGCAGGTTCTTTTTCCCAAACATGACAATACTTTCTTATCATTAGTCAATCTCATTTAGGGGAAGAAACACACATCGCCAGAGAAAAATCCTTATACCCAGTTGTACTTAACAGAGACTATAACCTAAACATTACAAGCTAATATCTCCACACCATAGAGAAATTATAAAACTGAAACTATGTTGTATTTAACTCTTCAACCAGGGGCGTAACTACCACAGGTGCAGGGGTTGCGATTGCACCCGGGCCCTGCAGCCTAGGGGGCTCCAAAAGTCCCTTTGGCCTATAGAAAAAGACTAATGCTATTAAAGATTTGCAATAACTGGGGGCCCCGTTGGAGCTTACGCATCAGGGCCCCTGGGCCTGAAGTTACGCCACTGTCTTCAACCACTATTCTATGAAGAGGCAAGTTTGACTTGCTTAAAGCCGTCACCACACAGCCTGTTTTCACCTACATGCCCAAGCCATTTTCTTCCAATTCTGACCACTTTATGATGTGATAACTCTGGAACGCTTCATCGTTTCCCAGTGATTCTGAGATTGCCTTTTCTCGCGACATATCGTACTTCATGTTACTGGTACATTTAGGATGATATTTTTTGCGTTTATTTATGAAAATATTGGACATTTTCAAACTTTGTATTTTATGCCCTAAAACCAGAGAAGAGTAATATCACACAAAATAGTTAATAAATAACATTTCCCACGAGCCTACTTCATATCAGCAACATTTTTGAAACATAATGCTTTGGTTAATAAGTTTGAAGGGTTAAAGGTTTATCAGCAATTTCTAATTTTTCCAACAAAATTTACAAAACTATTTTTTTAAGGACCACATCACATTTGAAGTGGATTTCAGAGGCCTATTTGACAGAAAATACCCAAAAGTGACACCATTCTAAAATCTGCACCCCTCAAACTGCTCAAAACCACATTTAAGAAGTTTATTAACCCTTCAGATGCTTCACATGAACTAAAGTAACGTGGAAGGAAAAATTTTAATTTTATTTTTTTCCTCAAAAATGTTATATTTTCCTTAAGTTTTGCATTTTCACAAAGGTAACAGGAGAAAATGAACCCTGAAAATTATTGTGCAATTACTCTTGAGTGTGGCCATATCCCATATGTGGTGGAAAACTATTGTTTGGGCGTATGGTGGGGCTCAGATGGGAAAGCGCACCATTTGATTTTTGAAACATAAGATTGACTGGAATCATTAGCTGTCACCATGTCGCGTTTGGAGAGACACTGATGTGCCTAAACAGTTGAAACCATGCCACAAATTACCCTATTTTGGAACCTAAACCCCTCAAGGAACTTATCTAAATATGTGGGAAACACCTTGAACCCACAGGTGCTTCGCAGAATTTTAGGACGTTGAACCATGAATATAAAAAAAAATCACATTTTTCCAACAGAAATGATAATTTAGCTGCAAATGTATTTTCACAAGAGAAATAGAAACATTTGCGTCATACAATTTGTTGTGCAACTTTTCCTGAGTACACAGATATCCTATATATGGTAGAAAACTATTGTTTGGGTGCCCAGCACAATCTCTCAAGGAACTTATTTAGATGTGCGGTGAGCACCTTGAATCCCACAAGTGCTTCATAAAATTTTAAAAAGTTGAGTCGTGAAAAAGAAAAAAAAAATATTTTTCCCACAAAAATGTTGTTTTAGCCTCATATTTTGTATTTTCATAAGGGTAACAGAAGAAAATGCATAATTCAATTTGTTGTACAATTTTTCTTGAGTACACCGATACCTCATGTGTGATTGAAAAGTACTTTTGAGGCAAAGCTCAGAAGGGAAGAAGCACCATATTGGATTTCAGATTTAGCTAGGATAGTTTGGAGGGGCTATGTCACATTTGAAGGGCCCCTGAGGTGCCAGAATAGCTGAAATCCGCCACAAGTGTCTCAAATTTAAAAACTGCACCCCGTCAATGAATTCATCTAGGGGCGCAGTGAGCATATTGCTTTCACAGGTGTGTCACAAAATGTTATAATATAGGGAGTTGTAATGCTAGGGTAGTGTTGAGATGATCAGACTGTGGGAAGCAAGCGCAGTATGCCAGACACACTTTGAGCTAGACATCACGCTAAGGCACATTCTGAAGGGTCGGGGTACTTTTTACCTGGAAGGAGAGACTTTGTCAGAACCCTTTCCAGGTAACAAATAGCAGGGTAACTGATGGTTAGGTACACAGGCCACAATCAGATCAAAACACACCAGTACAAACCATAAAAGCATTGCAGAGAAAGACAAAGTATAAGAAAAGCTAGGGACAAAGCCTAGACCAAAATGCCAGAGCAAAAGAGGAAACCAGCAGAAACACACATAACTACTATCCTTATCACCCAAGCACAACTGAAATAATCAGCACACAGCAGAGGATATTGCAGTTTTAAATCTCCTTCTCATGGATCACCTGACATGCTGAAGTAATGTCCAGTCTTCACCTCTACTCCAGAGAAGCAAAGCCAGGGGCCAAGAGGTTGCAGTGGAAGGAACTTCCAACCACCTAGCTGCACCAGCATACATAATGTCCCATATCTACTGGCAATAGCTGACACTAGGGGACCAGGTGTCCTTGGGTCCCAGAATAGCATCCTCACTGGAAGCAACAGTGTCCCGCCTCCCAGCAATACCATAACCTGAAGTAATTCTCTCAGAGCACAATACACGGCGAGAGCAAGCACCTGCACTATGTCTTCCCTATGGAGGCGACACCTCTTATGTCCACTGAGGGGATGATGGTTGATCTCACAGAGTGCTGGAGTACCCCCACGTGTGCATGGGACTCGTTTGACCGTAACGCCAGACCTGACAAGAGTGAAGAAAAAATAATTACATATTTACCACTAAAATGTTGTTTTAACCCCAGCTTTTAAATTTGACAATTAGTAAAAAGGGCACTAAAATGTGTTACATAATTTCTCCTGAATTTGACAATACTCCACTTGTAAGTGTACAGTACTGTTTGGCCACATGTCTATGCTCGGAAGGAAAGGAGCATCATTTAATTTTTGGAGCATAGATTTTAGGAAAATAGTTCGTGGACTCCATTTGCAAAGCCCTTAAGTGCCAGAACAGCAGAAACACCCTCAAATAAGCATAGTTTGGAAATTACCCCCCACTGGAAGTTCATCTATGGTGTGGTGATGATTTTATCTCTGGAAAACACCCATGGAGTCAAACACAGTAAATGTTGCAAAATTAAAAATTGCAAATAAGCCCTTGTAGTGCCCAGTATGTTGTAGTGCTCATATATTGTAGCCAGCCTGAGCTTCTGGAGACACCCCCCCCCCCCAAATTTAAGCAAGCTCTCCTCACGCCAACAATGCTAAACATTTGGATGTTAACTGTGGTTTAAACATTTTGGGACTCAGAAGGGAGGGGAGCATTTGGACTTGGAAACCCCATGTATTTCCGTTAATAGATGACAATCTGAGTGGGGACTCGTTAATTGTGGGTTGAGTTGAATGCAATTGGTGGCAATTTGGGTACTGAATATTTTGGATCAGTTCACATTTATTCTGTGCTCTATGCTGAGCACTTACATTCAGGTTTCCAGCTTCATCTTCAAATACATTATTCAGGTAAAATCCCTGATGGATCCATTTACTAGTAAAGCAGCAAGTTACTCTGGATCCTGTTTGGCCTCTTTTTAAAGGTGCACAAAACTTGACCGCACTTCTGTGCAGGGCCGGCTCCAAGTTTTTGTGGACCCCGGGCGAAAGAGTCTCAGTGGACCCCCTTTAAACATACTGGCTGTATATATATATATATATATATATATATATATATACTATTAATTGTCTAAGGGTTTTTTGTGTCTCTAGCCGAAATCGCGCGCCAGACACAGGCCGCTCATTGGCGCCCGCCTCTGAGCGCAGACTATGCAAATAGGCGCGAGAATTCAAAGTTTGAATGGGAATACATGGGGATACACGGTGGCTGCAGCGGCAGCTCTGCCCACAACCTTCCCCCCGCTCCTCCTGCCCCCGCTCCCCACTGCTCGCTCTCCCTCTTCCTTCCCCCTCGCCGCTTTGTTCTCACCCTCCACCGGCGTTAACATTGCAGCCTGTCTTCCTCCAGCCTCCATCTGTTTGGAGCCGGTCATGTGACAGGCCATCTGTGACGTCACATCAGCCCGCCCTGTCACATGACTGGCTCTAAACAGATTGAGGCTGGAGTAAGACAGCCTGCAATGTTAACGCCGGTGGAAGCCAGAGAACAGGGGGACAGGGGCCACACAGAACAGGTGGCACACAGGACAGGGCAGAGGACAGGGGGACACATAATGGGCAGAGGACAGGGGAACACATGACAAAGGCAGAGGACAGGGGCCACACAGGACAGGGGCCACACAGGACAGGGGGCACACAGAACAGGGGCCACACAGAACAGGGGCAGAGGACAGGGCGACACAGGAGCAGAGGACAGGGCGACACAGGGCCAGAGGACAGGGCCAGAGGACAGGGCGACACAGGGGCAGAAGACAGGAGGCACAAAGAACAGGGGACACAAGGTAGGGGACAGGCGCCACACAGGACAGGGGGTACACAGGACGGGGGCAGAGGACAGGGGGACAGAGGGCAGAGGACAGGGGGACACCGGGTCAGAGGACAGGTGGCACACAGAACAGGGGCAGAGGACTGGGGGACACAGGGCCAGAGGACAGGGCGACAAAGGGCCAGAGGACAGGGCGACACAGGGCCAGAGGACAGGGCGACACAGGGCCAGAGGACAGGGTGACACAGGGGCAGAGGACAGGGTGACACAGGAGCAGAGGACAGGGCGACACAGGGCCAGAGGCCAGGGCCAGAGGACAGGGCGACACAGGGGCAGAAGACAGGGGGCACAAAGAACAGGGGGACACAAGGTAGGGGACAGGCGCCACACAGGATAGGGGGTACACAGGACAGGGGCAGAGGACAGGGGGACACAGGGCAGAGGACAGGGGGACAAAGGGGCAGAGGACAGGGGGACACAGGGCCAGAGGACAGGGCGACAAAGGGCCAGAGGACAGGGCGACACAGGGCCAGAGGACAGGGCGACACAGGGCCAGAGGACAGGGTGACACAGGGCCAGAGGACGGGGTGACACAGGGGCAGAGGACAGGGCGACACAGGAGCAGAGGACAGGGTGACACAGGGCCAGAGGACAGGGCCAGAAGACAGGGCGACACAGGGGCAGAAGACAGGGGGCACACAGAACAGGGGGACACAAGGTAGGGGACAGGCGCCACACAGGACAGGGGGCAGAGGACAGGGGGACACAGGGCCAGAGGACAGGTGGCACACAGAACAGGGGCAGAGGACAGGGGGACACAGGGGCAGAGGACAGGGGGACACAGGGCCAGAGGACAGGGCGACACAGGGCCAGAGGACAGGGCGACACAGGGCCAGGGCGACACAGGGGCAGAGGACAGGGCGACACAGGGCCAGAGGACAGGGCGACACAGGGCCAGAGGACAGGGCGACACAGGGCCAGAGGACAGGGTGACACAGGGCCAGGGCAACACAGGGGCAGAGGACAGGGCGACACAGGGCCAGAGGACAGGGCGACACAGGGCCAGAGGACAGGGCGACACAGGGGCAGAGGACAGGGTGACTCAGGGGCAGAGGACAGGGCGACACAGGGCCAGAGGACAGGGCGACACAGGGACACAGTGGCAGAGGACAGCGGGACACAGTGGCACAGTGGCCCCCCCTCACTGGCTCCATCCTGCCCCCCCTGCCGCCACCATCCTGCCCCCCAGCCAGCTCCATCTTGCCCCCCGCCGGCTCCATCCTGCCCCCCCTCGCCGGCTCTATTCTTTACCCCCCCCGCTGGCTCCATCCTGCCCCCCCCTGCCAGCTCTGTCCTGCCCCCCCCCACCATCCTGCCCCCCCGCCGGCACCATCCTGCCCCCCCAACTGGCACCATCCGGCCCCCGCCAGCTCCATCCTGCCCCTCCGGCTCCATCCTGCTCCGCTCACTCCATCCTGCCCCCGCCGGCTCCAATCTGCCCCCGCTGGCTCCATCCTGCCCTGCAGGCTCCATCCTGTCCCGCTCGCTCCATCCTGCCCCGCTCGCCACCATCCTGCCCCGCTCGCTCCATCCTGCCACCCCGCCACCATCCTGCCCTGCTCGCTCCATCCTGCCCTGCTCGCTCCATCCTGCCCTGCTTGTCACCATCCTGCCCAGCTCGCTCCATCCTGCCCAGCTCGCTCCTTCCTGCCCCCGCCACCATCCTGCCCCCGCCACCATCCTGCCCCCTCGCCACCATCCTGCCCGCTCTCTCATCCTGCCCCGCTCGCCACCATCCTGCCCTCCCCCATCCTGCCCCCCCCCCGCCATCATCCTGCTCCTCCGGCTCCATCCTGCCCCGCTCCCACCATCCAGCCCCGCCGGCCCCATCCTGCCCCGCTCGCTCCATCCTGCCCCGCTCACCACCATCCTGCCCTCCCCCCATCCTGCCCCCCTGCCACCATCCTGCTCCTCCGGCTCCATCCTGCACCGCTCCCACAATCCTACCCCACCGACTCCATCCTGCCCCGCTCACTCCATCCTGCCCCGCTCGCCACCATCCTGCTCCCCTGCCACCATCGTGCTCCTCTGCCACCATCCTGCTCCTCCGGCTCCATCCTGCTCCTCCGGCTCCATCCTGCCCCGCTCCCACCATCCTGCCCCACTGCCCCCATCCTGCCCCGCTCGCTCCATCCTGCCACACTCGCTCCATCCTGCCCCCCCAGCCACCATCCTGCCCCCCCAGCCACCATCCTGCTCCTTCGCCTCCATCCTGCTCCTCCACCTCCATCCTGCCCTGATCCCTCCATCCGGCCCAGCTTGCTCCATCCTGCCCCCCGCTGTTCTTGCTCCACTGCCTCCATCCTGCCCCCCCTCTGCCTCCATCCTGCCCCCCCTCTGCCTCCATCCTACCCTCCCTCCGCCTCCATCCTGCCCTCCCTCTGCCTCCATCCTGCCCCACCCCTCCGCCTCCATCCTGCCCCCCTCCACCTCCATCCTGCCCCACCCCCGGATTCCATCCTGCCCCGCCCCCTGACTCCATCCTGCCCACCTGCCTCCATCCTGCCCCCCTGACTCCATTCTGCCCCCCCGACACAATCCTTCCATCCCCCCCCCCGTCACCATCCTGCCCCCCTGCTCTATCCTGCCCCCCGGCAGTTAGCGGTCCTGTGACTGATCAGCTGATCGGTTTCCCAGGCAACGACAAGTCTTAAACGCCTGTAGGATGTACAAGACGGAGGTGGAGCGAGCCGGCGGACAGGTGAGTATCCTCACTGAGGATTTTTTTACTTTTACTGTGGAGGAGCGGGGGGCCGCGGGGAGCGGAGTATTGCCATATACCATAGTGCTGCTATACATGTACTGTAATGTACCGCCGCCATATACCATAGCGCTGCTATACATGTACTGTAATGTACCGCCATATACTATAGTGCTGCTATATATGTACTGTAATGTACCGCCATATACTGTCGTGCTGCTATACATGTAATGTAATGTACCGCCATAAACCATAGCGCTGCTATACATGTAATGTAATGTACCGCCATATACCATAGTGCTGCTATACATGTACTGTAATGTACCGCCATATACTATAGTGCTGCTATACATGTACTGTAATGTACCGCCATGTACTATAGTGCTGCTATACATGTACTGTAATGTACCGCCATATACTATAGTGCTGCTATACATGTACTGTAATGTACCGCCATATACCATAGCGCTGCTATACATGTACTGTAATGTACCTCCATATACTATAGTGCTGCTATACATGTACTGTAATGTACCGCCATATACCATAGCGCTGCTATACATGTACTGTAATATACCGCATATACCATAGCGCTGCTATACATGTAATGTAATGTACCACCATATACCATAGCGCTGCTATATATATATATATATATATATATATATATATATAAAAAGACTAAGAGCAGCACTTAATCCCTTATAAGGGTGGTGCAAATCAGTCCAGGGTTTAGTTCCCTCACCCCCCTATACAGACCAATAAACGACTGCAGCACTCCAATAGCGATGTATATTGCCTTTAATGGCTTTCAGGCATCTCTGTGGTGGATGTTTCGGTCCTCAGAACCTGGAAGGCTGGAAGAAGGTCTAAGGACTGAAACGTCCACCACAGAGATGCCTGAAGGCCATTAAATGCAATATACATCGCTAATGGAGTGCTGCAGTCGTTTATTGGTCTAAATATATATATATATATATATACATGTAGTTCACTCACGTTGACTGAACAAGTTCTGTCAGTCACAGCATGTCATCTACATACATATTCTAGAATACCCGATGCGTTAGAATCGGGCCACTATATCTATAAAGTCTGCAAGCCGTAACATATATATTCCCCACAAATATAATCTCAATTTGTGCTGCGACTCCCCAGTGTGCAGTGTCTCCCCCCTATGCTGTCTTCCCTCTGTGTGCTGTCTCCCCCTTGTGCGCTCTGTCCCCTCTCTGCCTGTCTCCCACCTGTGCGCTGTTGTCAACCCATGTGCTGTGTCTCCCTCTGTGTGTTGTCTACCCCTTGTGTGCTCTGTCCCGTCTCTGCCTGTCTCCCCCCTGTGTGCTGTGTCAACCCATGTGCTGTGTCTCCCCTCTCTGTGCCTGTCTCCCCGTGCGCTGTGTCTCCCCTCTCTGCCTGTCTCCCCCTGTACGCTGTGTCTCTCCCCACGTCTATCACTCCACTGTATGTATGCAGAGCACTGTGCACACGTGATCTGCCGAGCACTGTGCACACGTGATCTGCCGAGCACTGTGCACATGTGATCTGCCGAGCACTGTGCACACGTGATCTGCCGAGCACTGTGCACACGTGATCTGCCGAGCACTGTGCACACGTGATCTGCCGAGCACTGTGCACACATGATCTGCCGAGCACTGTGCACACGTGATCTGCAGAGCACTGTGCACACATAATCTGCAGTCTGCCAAGCACTGTGCACACGTGATCTGCCGAGCACTGTGCACACGTGATCTGCCGAGCACTGTGCACACGTGATCTGCCGAGCACTGTGCACACGTGATCTGCTGAGCACTGTGCACACGTGATCTGCCGAGCACTGTGCACACGTGATCTGCCGAGCACTGTGCACATGTGATCTGCCGAGCATTGTGCACACGTGATCTGTAGTCTGCAAAGCACTGTGCACATGTGATCTGCAGAGCACTGGTGCCCCCCACCCCTGTGTGATGTGTTGACACGCTGTATGATGGTTTGGGGCTCCTGGGCGCTATGTATTTGCCCCTGACAGGGACCCCCTGCCCTGTGTGCAGCCCCCCCTTCTCCCTCCTAACCTGATGCTGTGGCCGACTGTACTGAGACTGCACTGAGCCGGCGGCCGATCTCTATGATCTGCAGGAGGAGCAGGAAGTGAAGGAGATAGAGATCAGTAACAGTCTCAGTACAGACGGTCACTGCGATCAGCATCAAGTTAGGAGGGAGAACGAGGGGGAGCTGCAGGAAGCCCCAGTCAGGGGCGAATACGCAGGCTCAGGTGCCCCCAGCCATCAGGGGAGGAGGCAATGTAAAACTAAAAGCTTAGACATGTCTGCCTCAGCGCACAGCATTAGCAGCAGGTAATGCTGTGCGTTGCGATGCTATTGCACGCTTGACAACCCGATGTTTACCTTGCCAACCGGCTCCATTCAATGCTCCCGGATGAGCGCTTTAGGACAGTGCACAGGAAATGCTGCAGACCATGTTTCTTGTGCACTGTCCTAAAGCGCACATCCGTAAACTTCGAATGGAGCCGGTTGGCAAGGTAAACATCAGGTTGTCAAGGGAGCAATAGCAGCACCGCGCACAGGGTTACCTGCTGCTAACACTGTGCGCTGAGGCAGACATGTCTAAGCTTTGTGTTTATAATGCAAATGTGACGCTTGCGTAAGTGAGGGCAGGAGACTATGCAATAGTTTTAACAATGTTGGCATGCTGTAAACACCAGCAGTAGTCAGCCATCCAGTTTTAATTCCATCATATTTCATCATGTTTTTTTTTTTT
Source organism: Allobates femoralis (assembly GCA_033576535.1). Lineage (NCBI taxonomy): Eukaryota > Metazoa > Chordata > Amphibia > Anura > Aromobatidae > Allobates > Allobates femoralis. Next base: position 464,702,841 of record JARQOC010000001.1, read on the forward strand.
TTAACTAAAGAGTTACATTTTTGGCCTAATGTTGCCAAGAAAGACTGTAATCACGTCAGAAAAAGCAGACCAAGCAAGCTTTCTATGGTTGTCATGATATTAAGGAATTCTCTTTGATTAGAAACCTAATTTGCAGACTATGAAATATACCAGCTTTCAATTTACACGTTAAAGATTGGGAAAATTGGTATAAATGTACATAAAGCACTTACCATCTCGGTTAAATGCTCTAATGAACTGTATTGTGAGTCCCAATTTATATGCAGTGGGGCGAGCAACCACTGTCTGAGGTTTAACAAGTGGTTCAGTCTTGATATTCTTTTCACCGATCATACATTTCTCTCTAGTGGTCCACTCTTTCCTTGTATAATGTTCTGTCTTTACTCGGCTATCTTAAAGGCACAAGAAGCAAGGAAATGTTGTGAATTTGCTTTGATGTCTTTTGTAACCTTCAGGTCGCCACATAAAGTCCATCTGTGATCATGATATTTCATTTTTTGGAAAATGATTCTTATGCATTTAGAGGTTTCTTTCACAGTTATCTAATGAACAATACCAATGGAAAGTAGTATTTTTTTGTCTTTGTAAAGCAATACACACTTTAGACTTCTCTTTGAACAGTCACTAAAAAGCCTCTGTTCTTCAGTTAGATAACTATCACATCCTCTTAACTTAATAGGTCCTTTGACATCAATGCAGTACAAGCTCCTTATCCATATGGAAATATTTAAGAAAATCATTCTCTCTGTTATGATATATCAATGTGATACTGGGAAGAACCAGCAGGTTCTTTTCCTTTAGCCTTGAAGCAAGTAACTCTGCTGACGACTTTGGCCCATCAAGATCTCATACTAGGTCAATTAACTCAGTTTGAGTAAATTGCTGCACATTCTGACATCAGCTTTTGAGGCCCTGAAATCGTCATCGGAGTCTTTAGAAAAAATAGACTGTCAGAATTCATTATCATTTGAAATTTAGAAAGTGATGTAAATACGTACAAGAACTATGTCGCAGTTTGCCATCAGTCTTAGAACTGATGGGAGATTTGGTTACTGGATGAAATATTTTGTCTGTGTTCTTGTCTGTAATACTTACCATGGAAAGGTTAAAGTGATCATTTTGGCTTTGAGGCTGGCGCCACACTATTGGAATTCCAAAGATGAGGGGTTTTTTTTTACCCATAGTCCACTGTCTCAGGTTTTCAACAAATGTCCTGCACAATTTACAGTCATATGAAAAAGTTTGGGCACCCCTCTTAATCTTACAAAAAAATTTTTTATTTAAAATTGTTTTTTTGCAACAGCTATTTCAATGTGATATATGTAATAACTGATGGACACAGTAATATTTCAGGCTTGAAATGAGGTTTATTGTACTAACCAAGAATGTGAAATATGCATTATTTTAAAATTTGTCAGGTGCCAAAGTATGGGCAACCTTCTGATTTTAATGATTTGAATACTCCTAACTACTTTTTACTGACTTACTGAAGCACTAAATTGGTTTGGTAACCTCATTGAGCTTTGTACTTCATAGCCCGGTGTATCCAATCATGAGAAAAGCTATTTCAGGTGTCCACTTGCAGTTGTTCTCCTATTTGCATCTTCTCTGAGGAGTGGCTTCATGGACTCCTCAAAACAGCTCTCAAATGATCTGAAAAAACAGATTGTTCAACATAGTTGTTCAGGGGAAGGATACAAAAAGTTGTCTCAGAGATTTAACCTGTCAGTTTCCACTGTGAGGAACATAGTAAGGAAATGGAAGACCACAGGGACAGTTCTTGTAAAGGCCAAAAGTGGCAGGCCAACAAAAATATCAGAAAGGCAGAGAAGAAGAATGGTGAGAACAGTCAAGAACAATCCACAGACCACCTCCAAAGACCTGCAGCATCATCTTGCTGCAGATGGTGTCACTGTGTCACTGTGCATCGGTCAACAATACAGCGCACACTGCACAAGGAGAAGCTGTATGGGAGAGTGATGCGAAAGAAGCCGTTTCTGTATGCACGCCACAAACAGAGTTGCCTGAGGTATGCAAAATCACATTTGGACAAGCCAGTTTCATTTTGGAAGAAGGTCCTGTGGACTAATGAAACAAAGATTGAGTTGTTTGGTCATACAACAAGGCATTATGCATGGCGCCACAAAAACACAGCATTCCAAGAAAAACCCTTGCTACCCACTGTCAGATTTGGGGAGGGTCCATCATACTTTGGGGCTGTGTGGCCAATGACGGCACCGGGAATCTTGTTAAAGTTGAGGGTCGCATGGATTCCACTCAGTATCAGCAGATTCTTGAGTTATGCATGGCGCCACAAAAACACATTCCAAGAAAAACACTTGCTACCCACTCTCAAATTTGGGGCAGGATCCATCATGCTTTGGGGCTGTGTGGCCAATGACGGCATCGGGAATTTTGTTAAAGTTGAGGGTCCACTCAGTATCAGCAGATTCTTGAGAATAATGTTCAAGAATCAGTGTCAAAGTTGAAGTTACACCGGGGATGGATCTTTCAGCAAGACAATGATCCAAAACACTGCTCCAAATCTACTCAGGCATTCATGCAGAGGAACAATTACAATGTTCTGGAATGGCCATCCCAGTCCCCAGACCTGAATATCATTGAACATCTGTGGGATGTTTTGAAGCGGGCTGTCGATGCTCGGCGACCATCAAACTTAACTGAACTGGGATTGTTTTATAAAGAGGAATGGTCAAAAATACCTTCATCCAGGATCTAGGAACTCATTAACAGCTACAGGTAGCGACTAGATGCTATTATTTTTGCAAAAGGTGGATCTACTAAATATTAATGTCACTTTTCTGTTGAGGTGCCCATACTTTTGCACCTGTCAAATTTTGAAATAATGCATATTTCACATTTTTGGTTAGTGTAATAAACCTCATTTCAATCCTGAAATATTACTGTGTCCATCAGTTATTACATATATCACACTGAAATAGCTGGTGCAAAAACCCAAATAAAAAAAAAAAAAAAATGAGTAAGATTACGAAGGGTGCCCAAACTTTTTCATATGACTGTATAAGGTGCTCAATGTTTTTTCTGGTCACATAGTTTAATCCTGAAATATGCATCCTAAGCTTTTTGCACAGTCACAAATATTTGTCCTTTGTTTGGGTGTTGTGAAACAACTACAAATGTAACAGAATACATCAGGTTCATTTCTATAGAATCCATGAACTGTTTGAGTGTTGGGCGATATATTCAACAAAAACCTTTTAACAGAGTTACATTTGCTGTGCCTTGTAAGCATCTTGAACAATTGAATGGTGCTATCGATTTTCACACTGCTAATATGAATCTGTCAGGTCAAAAATCCATATATAACTGATATAATTTTCTAATTCCTCTGGCGAAGCTCTTTCTATTCATGTATTTTGTTTATTTATACTCTCCCCCTAGCCTCTGTAAACTGCAAATAAAGAGATTCATTCCATCTGTCAATCACAGTGAGTGATCACTTAATTCTCTGATGCCCACTCCCCAGGGATGAATATCCATGTAGTCACATCACTGCATTGCACTGCCCTTCTTTGCAAGCACACATACAAAGTGAAAGTGAAAGCAGGTGTGAGACACAGGGCACGAGGGGAGGGGGGAGGGAGGTAATGCCAGCCTGAGAAGGAGTTAATAATAAATGAACATTTACATACTGCGGACTATTTAACAGTGAAAGTAATGGACTGGACTAGTGAAGTAACTGCCTGCTGGGTGTGAAGGTGCTTATAGCAAGAGAACTATAATGGGTACAGTAACAGTTTTTAAATATTCTGAAAGGTCTGCTAGGCTCTATTCGAGGGTACCATTAGTATCATATTGAAAAATGACCTGACAGAGTCCCTTTAAATTCCAATGCCAGCAGTTTTTAACTGCTTATTAAGTATTATCTAAATAATATACCGTAGTTATAATTTTATATAAGTTTATGTTATTACTCTGAGTTCCTTAGCAAACAGCATTTTGTGGAAAAAACAAAAATGACTGGAGCAAACAGATGTGATTTTTGGATTTACAGTAGCACATCAAAATTCATAATGATCACATTATCTTGTAGGCAAAATTAATGTATAGCAGTGATAATAAAGTTTATTTAAAATAAAACCAAAGAATAATAAGTTATAGTAACTAGAGATTTAGAGCAGTACAGCAATGATCTGGCTCAGATGTAAGTATGTAGCATCCATGGTTAGCATCTATTTAATAATTGCTTATTTTTTATCTTTACTATTTACAGAGTCTCCTGGAAAAAGAAATGGGTGAAAAGAGAGTCCCATCTTTTGCAGACCTTTTTAGAACACCACAGATTAGAAAATACACGTTTATTCTTATGTATATCTGGTAAGGATCATTTTATTATATTTAATGTACATAGGTTATTAATTTTTAGCTATTTTTTTTTCATAGGACTGCAGAAATAGTGGCAATGAAAAGTATTACCCACTATTATAAATTTAAGATCAGTAGAAAAGTATACAAACTTAAACAAAAACAATACCGTAACATAATTAATATAACAAGTTGTTTCTACTAATGCAATACAAATGCCACTTTCTATGACCTTTGATATCTCAGAATTATTCAACCCCTTTGTGATGAATACTACACCTCGCAGCCCCACCCTGATGTCTCTAATACATCGGAACCACACAATACGGTCTCGTCATTTCTGCCAACATGTGATATTCTGCACCCCAGGGGTATGTAAGGTCAGTTTGGCACAGTTTTTGCACCAACGCCCCTGATTGCATGGGCAACGGGAGGCATAGGGAGTGAGAGAGGGTGATTCATGCAATCCATGGGCATGGTACCACACCCACTCACAACCCTGACAGGCTGGGAGATCCTGTTAACTGTCCCAGTGAAACAGAGTCCTGCCAGCCTTGTAGAGCTGCCACCAGTAAACCCCTTGGTTGGTCACTCTCACTCTGCCCCCGGGCTGTCCCTAATTTTCCATCCTGGTGCTTGAGCTGAAAGATCCCAAAAAGCTATGATTGGTCATAACTTCCCACTGGGAGGTCTGAGGGGAAGGGTTCTGGTGTCATTGGATCTGGCTGGATCCCCTCTACACTTGGAGACCAAACACGGTTTCCCTACCTGGTTTATACTCACCGTTCTCGGTATCTCCTTACCACGGGCCACTGGAAAAAATCCTGATCAAGGTGTGTGTGCGGATTGTTGTCAAGATTTTGGGAATATAATCGGTGAAGGGCTAGGATATATGGCAGTTTCATAATCCTACATAACATCTCAGGACCTGCAAGTCTGATAGGCTCCTTTGAGGCTCTCTGGGAATAGCAATCAGCCACCTTTCTGAACAAACTTTTCCTGGCCCGTGATTGCATGCCACAGCAGGGGTCCTAAGCCTCAATGGGAAACAGCTTCCTTTTCCTTTGCTAAATTAATTTTTCTCACATATCCAGCTGCCAGTGGATGTAGCATTCTGGTTTAGACTGCTACTCTAAACAAAGAACTGTAGATAAAAATTTAAGAGACATCTATGATTACAGCTGTGGAAATATCTTGGGGACTTATAATTGATTGGCATGTCCAGATAATATCTTCCATATTATTCACACCTTTCATGCCCCTATTAGCATGTAGAAATATTTAATCTCTTCATGTGTCTTTTCACTTAGTAGTGACTATAGCTGTTTTGACCTGGTGCAGAGTCAGGCACCTGATAATGTTACCATTCTGTAGGATTTTGTTTCCATTGCTCATGAGCATTGTTCTTCAATTCTCTAATATTCTCTGGTTTGCATTCTGCAGCTGCCTTCTTCACATCCCAGAAAAGACATTCTGCAAGGTTCAAGCCAGGTCACTGTTATTGCCAATCTTGCATCTTCCAGAATTTTTGCTGAATCCAAGCCCTGTTGCACTTTGAAACATGTTTGGGATCATTCTTTTGTGAGAAGGTTCATTAACACTTTCTCACAAAAGTTTTTTTCTGCTAGAATGTCTTGCAAAACTAACAGGTCTAGTTCATTACAATCAAAAATATTGCAATGTTGATTTACGTTACCTTAGTGAGGTGGATTTTCTAAGTCATATGTCAGGGTGATCAGAAGAGACCAGAGGTGCTGATGCAGTGGACCTTGACAAATGGATGGTAAATGAAACAGCAAGGACCAGAAGAGCTGGATATGCAGGATGGGAAATGGATCAACTAAATTGGAAGTACCAGATGTAGAAGAGAAGCAGAGCCAAATGTATAGCCAGCACAGAGGAACAGCAAAGTTGTTTAGGCAATTAAGGCTGCCTTCACATTTGCGGACCCTCCGCAGCGTCCTGCGGAGGGAATCCGCAAGCTGTCTGCAGCCGCCGCCAGCCCCTATCTTTATAATGGGAACGCACGGTCATGCGTAGGTCTGCGCATGACCGTGCGCACCCATTCACTGCCATATGTGATCTGTGCGCAGGCAGATGCCTGCGTACAAATCACACAGTCTCGTCCGTACCAGGGGCGCACAGATCACACATGGCAGTGAATGGGTGCGCACGGTCATGCGCAGACCTGCACATGACCGTGCGTTCCCATTATAAACATAGAAGCTTGCGGTGCAGCAGTCACATTGTGGATCCCCTCCGCAGAACGCTGCGGAGGGGTCCGCAAACGTGAAGGCAGCCTAAGCACCTTGTTGCTAAATTGTTGAGGATACAGACAGCCATTTGGAACAACAGAGATGAGTAAATTGGCAAGTATCTTGTTACACCAAAACTAAGGATGTATACAGCACCTTAGAATGGCAAAAACAAGAAAGCTGGCAGACACCTTTATACAGCACTGTTGAAAATGAATTGAAGATAAATATTGGTAGTAGAAGATGGATACTAGGTAGCATTCAGGAACAGCTGAATAGACAATTGGGCATGTGACTATAGCAGAGCAATGTGGGAAGTGTGACTTAACTATTGGAAGGCATGTAGTAATAAAGAAAGTGGCCCAACTTCCGTTCAATAATTGCAAAAAAATCTCTTTAATAAAGATTCAGCATCTTGACAATTCCACAGCAAAATGCATAAACAACATGTTGGTTGGTATGGCAGAAGAGGACACGCGTCTAGAGGCGACGCATTTCGGATTTGTTTGTCCTTTGTCAAGCCTGACAAAGGACAAACAAGTCCGAAACACTAGAGTATTTTAGACTAGCATTCAAAATTTTAAATGTTTACATTCCATAGTGGGCCGAAGTAAATACAGTGGGTAAAGTAAGCATAGCACACATCATCAATTGTCTAAGTAAACATATTTCTAAAAGTGGTTTTGACATGAATTACTTACCAGAACAATCAATCCAATCGACAGAGGCAAAGAAATAAAATCATATATGTCTATAAATTACGGTAAGTTATGTGTGATAATAAGAAATGACACAGGAAAAAAGTATTGAACATGCTTACTGAAATTCATCTAATGCTTTGTACTTTGTTTGTGATGACAGCTTCAAGATACACCCCCTGTAAGGGAAAACTAGTCACTTACATTGCTCAGGGGTGATTTTGTTTCCATTCTTCCACACAAACACTCTTCAAATTCTATTGAATTTCTGTGGACTCCTTTTATGAACTCGGAACTTTAGTTACTTACATAAATTCTCTATTGTATTCTTGTCAGGTGGTTACTGGGCCATTTTAGCAGTTTTATTTTCTTTCTCTGAAATAAACTGAGAGTTTCCTTGGCTGTGTTTGTTTTGACAAAATGCCCAACATCGTTTTATCTTCATCATCCTAACAGATGGCAGCAGATTTTTATCAAGACTATCTCGATATATTTGTCCATTCATTTTTCCTTCAATTAGATGACGTTTGGCAGTGCCATATGCTAAAAATCAGCACCTTACCATGATGTTCCCATTTCCAAACTTCACTGTTGATATGCTATTTTGGGGGTGATATAATGTCCAATCATAATGAGTATAATGGCATCCAAAGAGCTCAAAGAGTTCAATTTTGGTTTCAGCTGACCAATAGTCTCCTAGTATCTTATAGTCTTGTCAAAATGTTGTTGAGCAAACTTTAAAAGTGCTTGATCATTGTTTTTGTTCAGCAACAGAGGCTTGTATGGTGAGTAGGCCATGATGTTTGAGTACATTACTTATTTTTTTCTTTAAAACAATTTTAACTGCTGATCCCAGGTCTTTCTGTAGCCCCCAACAGATGATCCTTAGCTCTTGGATAACTCTTCTGATAATTCTTTTCACTCCTTCATCTGAAATCTTATGGGTAACACCTGGTTGTGGCTGGTTTATGGTGAAATGATGTTCATCAATGAGGGTTGCATTGACAATCCAAAACAATGGGTAGCACTTTAAACACATTTTATAAGTGGTCATAAACTTGTAAATAACTCATGAAAGAATAAAGTTATGTTAAAACCAAGCACACCATTGTTTTTCTTATGAAATCCTCAATAAGTTTGATGTGTCACATGACCCTCCTCCCATTGAAAAAAATAAAGTTGGATCCAAAATGGCCAACTTCAAATGGCCACCATGGTCACCACCCAACTGGAAAAGTTTTCCCGCCTCCCATATACTAATGTGCCACAAAGAGGAAGTTGATATCACAAACCATTTCGATTTTATTTAGGTATACCCATATAAATGGCCCACCCTGTATATAAGTCACTGCATAGTGCCACTTACAGCTTTTTTTGGGGTTCTGATCTGGGACAAATCCTCGGTCATATTAAAAGGCTGGTTAAAAAGTCGATTATGACCTTGAGGATTGCTACCGAAAGGTGGCGCTAGAGTTCGTCCACTTCCTCACTGAAGTGACAATTAGCTTTTTAAATGTAATTCTTGTTTAAGCAGGCACCTTCACTGACAAGATTGAGTGCCGCATATTCATTTTTTATACCTCATGTCAATAAGGTTGTCTGGTCACGGGCATTATGTAACCATATCTCATACATCAGGGGGATATAGGAAACATTAAGTAATGAAAGGGATGTAGAGTAGATGGGTTGTTATCAACATTTGTTAAGAAATTAATGTTAATTTTATCTTTAGAAATACATTTACTTAGAAAATTTGTAACGTGTTCAATACATACTTCACCTGCTGTAAGTGAAAAAAAAAGCTTAATAAAACTTTTTAGGGCAAAACTACAACTTTGAAGTAAGAACAAGAACTGCATGCACACATCAGTATATGAGTTCAATAGTAAGTCTATGGGTCTGTACACTCATATAGAGCAGTACATGTACAAAGCTCATACATTGATCTCAGTTCAGGTAGGAGGTGGGCACTTCACAGCAACCTTTTGACTGATGTCTGAGATCTCAGGTACTGTATGTAACCCCATCGTTCAGCAAGTATAATGTTTTTTTCAAGTATTAATCAAGCAAATTTTCAAAAACAATAAAAAAAGTAATACTTTAACAAAAATGTATACAGATGAAAAACATATAAAATTTCACAACATTTGGAGACATGTTTAGGCTGTTGCGTTAGTTGTGAGATGGCATACATTTCAGCTACAAAGCAGGTCAGTGTACTTTCTGGAGTTTAATATAGTAAATGTGTTCGCTGTGACAGGCTACACAAATTGAAAATAAAACAAAACAAAGTTGACTCAAAACGGCAACGGCTAAAGTTAGCAAAATCTTAAAGTTTTTGATCGCAGAAAACTAATGCCCCATCCTTAGGTTAGTTACAATAACTGTTTGATTTTTAGAGGCTTAACTTCAACAAGCTACAGTACCAGAAACAGGCACTTGTATAAATCCAGTACCTATGCTAACAATGAATGGGCACTGTCACCCATAAACTGTGCTGCTTTGCAATGGGCAATTTTGATAGCCTAATGCCTAAGGATAGGCAATTAATGTTAAAGTCCTGGACAAGTATTTTATTGATCGTGCAGTGTTAACCTCTGTTTTTGTTTACTTTCAGGTTTTCATGTGCTGTCATTTACCAGGGACTGATAATGCACATGGGAAGCACAAGCAATAACTTTTACTTTGACTTTTTCATCTCTGCCCTGGTTGAATTTCCATCAGCCCTAATAATTATTCTTACAGTGGATCGTATTGGACGGAGGTATCCATGGGCAGTAGCATGTATAATAACAGGACTGGCTTGTCTTGTTAATGCTTTTATTCCTGGAGGTAAATCAAACTTTGACCTCTTTAACCTACAATTGAACCCCAGCAAAAATTAGAAGATAAGCTTTATATATCATTAAAATTGTCTGGTACACAGCTCAAAGAATTAAGGAAACTTCGTCACATCTATATACATAATCAGCAGTTTTGCGCTTCCAGCCACTGTGCCGCTATCACACACTGCGAGCGATGGCGCGCATGCGCCATCGCGAGCCGCTGACACTGCTTGGAAGCGCAATACAACTGCCGCTGGAGACTACAACCCCCCCCAACCCCAAACACTGCCCGCTCCACGCATAGCCCGCCGCTCACCCGCCACATCCTCCAGCTCCCCTGCCGCTCCCCCGCCACTCACCGCGACATTCCATGACAGCGGGGGCCGGAGCTAACTAAACACCAATTGTAAACAACGAAAAACCGTATAATGCACCTAAATAACAGGTATAGGAAATTGTTTGGTTGCAGGTAAAAATCATCAGTTTATTACATTAAAAAACAAGCAGACAATAACCAGAACCAGTAAGTACATAAAAGGAGGGTGCAGACAAGTTAAGAGACAGAAAACACTCTATGCCTCAAAGTTCAACATACCACCAGGGATAAAATCAGCAGCCGAAGTACAATGTACAGCACAGGTAACACGGGTTTCACAATTACAATCCATACAAACAAGTCAATAAATCATAATATCGTCACATTATAAAGAGAGTGTAATGAGTACCCAAATAAATCTTACATAGTGCTGCAGCTAAAGTGCATCTATGCCCTAGGACGGTGGATGGAGAGGCACAGAGTGTCAGAGCCCCCAACCCCAAACACTGCCCGCTCCACGCATAGCCCGCCGCTCACCCGCCACATCCTCCAGCTCCCCTGCCGCTCCCCCGCCACTCACCGCGACATTCCATGACAGCGGGGGCCGGAGCTAACTAAACACCAATTGTGCTGATAGCACCTTGCATGATGTCAGAATGACATCTGCGTTCTGCGCTGTGATTGGCCCGCTTGCGGCCATGTGATATCACATGACCACCAGCGCACCAATCACAGCGCCGGGCGCTGATGTCATTCTGACATCATGCAAGGTCCTATCACCACAATGACTGCTATTACTCCCAGCAGTGAGCGCTCGGCGGATTGTAAGTATAAGAATTGAACAGCCTCCTCCATCCTCACAGCCTCCTCCAGCCTCACAGCCTCCTCCAGCCTCACAGCCTCCCCATCCTCACAGAATCCTTCAGCCTCACAGCCTCCTCCAGCCTCACAGCCTCCCCATCCTCACAGCCTCCCCATCCTCACAGCCTCCTCCATCCTCACAGCCTCCCCATCCTCACAGCCTCCCCATCCTCACAGCTTCCTCCATCCTCACAGCCTCCCAATCCTCACAGCCTACTCCATCCTCACTGCCTCCCCATCCTCACAGCCTCCTCCATCCTCACAGCCTCCTCCTTCCTCACAGCCTCCCCATCCTCACAGCCTCCTCCATACTCACAGCCTCCTCCATCCTCACAGCCTCTTCCATCCTCACAGCCTGCCTATCCTCACAGCCTCCACATCCTCACAGCCCCCTCCATCCTCACAGCCTCCTCCATCCTCACAGCCTCCCCATCCTCACAGCCTCCTCCATCCTCACAGCCTCCCCATCCTCACAGCCTCCCCATCCTCACAGCCTCCTCCATCCTCAAAGCCTCCCCATCCTCACAGCCTCCCCATCCTCACAGCCTACTCCATCCTCACTGCCTCCCCATCCTCACAGCCTCCTCCATCCTCACAGCCTTCTCCATCCTCACAGCCTCCCTATCCTCACAGCCTCCACATCCTCACAGCCTCCTCCATTCTCACAGCCTCCTCCATCCTCACAGCCTCCCCATCCTCACAGCCTCCCCATCCTCACAGCCTCCTCCATCCTCACAGCCTCCCCATCCTCACAGCCTCCCCATCCTCACAGCCTCCTCCATCCTCACAGCCTCCCCATCCTCACACCTACTCCATCCTCACTGCCTCCCCATCCTCACAGCCTCCTCCATCCTCACAGCCTCCTCCATCTCACAGCCCCTCCATCCTCACAGCCTCCCTATCCTCACACCCTCCCCATCCCCTCACCCTCCTCCATCCTCACAGCCTCCTCATCCTCACAGCCTCCTCCATCCTCACAGCCTCCTCCATCCTCACAGCCTCCCCATCCTCACAGCCTCCTCCATCCTCACAGCCTCCCATCCTCACAGCCTCCTCCATCCTCACAGCCTCCCCATCCTCACAGCCTCCTCCATCCTTACAGCCTCCCCATCCTCACAGCCTCCTCCATCCTCACAGCCTCCCCATCCCCTCACCCTCCTCCATCCCCTCACCCTCCTCCATCCCCTCAGCCTCCTCCATCCTCACAGCCTCCTCCATCCTCACAGCCTCCCTATCCTCACAACCTCCCCATCCCCTCACCCTCCTCCATCTCCTCACCCTCCTCCATCCCCTCAGCCTCCTCCATCCTCACAGCCTCCTCCATCCTCACAGCCTCCCCATCCTCACAGCCTCTTCCATCCTCACAGCCTCCTTCATCCTCACAGCCTCCTCCATCCTCACACCCTCCCCATCCCTTCAGCCTCCTCCATCCTCATAGCCTCCTCCATCCCCTCAGCCTCCTCCATGCCCTCAGCCTCCTCCATCCTCACAGCCTCCCCATCCTCACAGCTTCCTCCATCCTCACAGCCTACTCCATACTCACAGCCTCTTCCATCCTCACAGCCTCCTCCATCCTCACAGACTCCTCCATCCTCACACCCTCCCTATCCTCACAGCCTCCCCATCCCCTCAGCCTCCTCCATCCTCACAGCCTCCTTCATCTTCACAGCTCCTCCATCCCCTCTGCCACCTCCATCCTCACTTCCTCCTCCATCCCCACAGCCTCCTCAATCTTCATAGTATCCCTATCCTCACACCCACCTCCATCTTCACACCCTCCTACGTCCTTACAGCCTCCTCCGTCGTCACAGCCTCCCCATCCTCACAGCCTCCCCATCCTCACAGCCTCCTCCATCCTCACAGCCTCCTTCTCCCCCAGCCTCCTCCATCCCTCAGCCTCCTCCATCCCCTCAGCCTCCTCCATCCTCACAGCCTCCTCCATCCTCACAGCCTCCTCCATCCTCACAGCCTCCTCCATCTTCACAGCCTCCCTATCCTCACACCCTCTTCCATCCTCACAGCCTCCTCCATCTCACAGCCGCCTTCATCCTCACAGCCTCCTCCATCCTCACAGCCTCCTCCATCTTCACAGCCTCCCTATCCTCACAGCCTCCTCTATCCTCACAGCCTCCCCCCATCCTCACAGAATCCTCCAGCCTCATAGCCTCCTCCAGCCTCACAGCCTCCCCATCCTCACAGCCTTCCCATCCTCACAGCCTCCATCCTCACAGCCTCCCCATCCTCACAGCCTCCTCCATCCTCACAGCCTCCCCATCCTCACAGCCTACTCCATCCTCACTGCCTCCCCATCCTCACAGCTTCCTCCATCCTCACAGCCTCCTCCTTCCTCACAGCCTCCTCCATCCTCCCAGCCTCCTCCATCCTCACAGCCTCCCTATCCTCACAGCCTCCACATCCTCACAGCCTCCTCCATCCTCACAGCCTCCCCATCCTCACAGCCTCCCCATCCTCACAGTCTCCTCCATCCTCACAGCCTCCCCATCCTCACAGCCTCCCCATCCTCACAGCCTACTCCATCCTCACAGCCTCCCCATCCTCACAGCCTCCCCATCCTCACAGCCTCCACATCCTCACAGCCTCCTCCATCCTCACAGCCTCCTCCATCCTCACAGCCTCCCCATCCTCACAGCCTACTCCATCCTCACTGCCTCCCCATCCTCACAGCCTCCTCCATCCTCACAGCCTCCTCCATCCTCACAGCCTCCTCCATCCTCACAGCCTTCCCATCCTCACAGCCTACTCCATCCTCACTGCCTCCCCATCCTCACAGCCTCCTCCATCCTCACAGCCTCTTCCATCTTCACAGCCTCCCTATCCTCACACCCTCCCCATCCCTCACCCTCCTCCATCCTCACAGCCTCCTCTATCCTCACAGCCTCCTCCATCCTCACAGCCTCCTCATCCTCACAGCCTCCTCCATCCTCACAGCCTCCTCCATCCTCACAGCCTCCCATCCTCACAGCCTCCTCCATCCTCACAGCCTCCCCATCCTCACAGCCTCCTCCATCCTCACAGCCTCCCCATCCTCACAGCCTCCTCCATCCTCACAGCCTCCTCCATCCTCAAAGCCTCCCTATCCTCACAGCCTCCCCATCCCCTCACCCTCCTCCATCTCCTCACCCTCCTTCATCCCCTCAGCCTCCTCCATCCTCACAGCCTCCTCCATCCTCACAGCCTCCCCATCCTCACAGCTCCTCCATCCTCACAGCCTCCCCATCCTCACAGCCTCCTCCATCCTCAAAGCCTCCCTATCCTCACAGCCTCCCATCCCCTCACCCTCCTCCATCTTCTCACCCTCCTTCATCCCCTCAGCCTCCTCATCCTCACAGCCTCCTCCATCCTCACAGCCTCCCCATCCTCACAGCCTCCTCCATCCTCACAGCCTCCTCCATCCTCACAGCCTCCCCATCCTCACAGCCTCCTCCATCCTCACAGCCTCCTCGATCCTCAAAGCCTCCCTATCCTCACAGCCTCCCCATCCCCTCACCCTCCTCCATCTCCTCACCCTCCTTCATCCCCTCAGCCTCCTCCATCCTCACAGCCTCCTCCATCCTTACAGCCTCCCTATCCTCACAGCCTCCCCATCCCCTCACCCTCCTCCATCTCCTCACCCTCCTCCATCCCCTCAGCCTCCTCCATCCTCACAGCCTCCTCCATCCTAACAGCCTCCCCATCCTCACAGCCTCCTCCATCCTCACAGCCTCCTCCATCCTCACACCCTCCCCATCCCCTCAGCCTCCTCCATCCTCATAGCCTCCTCCATCCCCTCAGCCTCCTCCATCCTCTCAGCCTCCTCCATCCTCACAGCCTCCCCATCCTCACAGCCTCCTCCATCCTCACAACCTACTCCATACTCACAGCCTCTTCCATCCTCACAGCCTCCTCCATCCTCACAGACTCCTCCATCCTCACACCCTCCCTATCCTCATAGCCTCCCCATCCCCTCAGCCTCCTCCATCCTCACAGCCTTCTTCATCTTCACAGCCTCCTCCATCTTCTCTGCCTCCTCCATCCTCACTGCCTCCTCCATCCCCACAGCCTCCTCAATCTTCACAGTATCCCTATCCTCACACCCACCTCCATCTTCACACCCTCCTACGTCCTTACAGCCTCCTCCGTCGTCACAGCCTCCCCATCATCACAGCCTCCCCATCCTCACAGCCTCCTCCATCCTCACAGCCTCCTTCGTCCTCCCAGCCTCCTCCATCCCCTCAGCCTTCTCCATCCCCTCAGCCTCCTCCATCCTCACAGCCTCCTTGATCCTCACAGCCTCCTCCATCCTCACAGCCTCCTCCATCTTCACAGCCTCCCTATCCTCACACCCTCTTCCATCCTCACAGCCTCCTCCATCCTCACAGCCGCCTTCATCCTCACAGCCTCCTCCATCCTCACAGCCTCCTCCATCCTCACAGCCTCCTCCATCTTCACAGTCTCCCTATCCTCACAGCCTCCCCATCCCGTCAGCCTCCTCCCATCCCCTCAAGCCTCCTCCATCCTCACAGCCTCCTCCATCCTCACAGCCTGCTCGATCTTCACAGTATCCCTATCCTCACAGCCTCCTCCATCTCCTCAGCATCCTCCATCTTCACAGCCTCCTCTGTCCTTACAGCCTCCTCCGCCCTCACAGCCTCCCTATCTTCACAGCCTCCTCCATGCTCACAGCCTCCTTCATCCCCTCTGCCTCCATCCTCACAGCCTCCTCCATCCTCACAGCCTCCTCCATCCTCTCAGCCTCCTCCATCCTCAGCCGCACTACCTGACACCGCTGCCATCCTGCCAACCGTCGGCCCCGCTTTATCGCCACCAGCCTCGCCGCCTCAGCCAGGTCCACGCTGCCCGGATGCCGGCGGTGGCTTCCGCCCCTCGCCGCTCTCTCACCTCTGGGGCCTCAATGTCACCATGCTGGTGGAGTAGTGGTGTAGGGGCTGTGGGCGGGTGCCGGGAGCCAGTGACGTCGTCCTGTGGGTGGCGGCGGCCAATGGGAGTGAGCGGACCGTGTCAGGCTTTGCAGGCCCCGCTCACTCCCATTGGCCACCGCCGTCCCTGCAAGCGGATTGGGAGCTGTGTTGTACACACAGGATGCCCATCCCATTGGCCATGACTCTGCGCCCTGGACCAATCGGATGGCCGTCCTGTGTTTACCACACACCGCCCAATCCGCTCCTTCCCCTCAGGTCACATGTGTGACCTCAGGGGAGGCACTGATCCCTCTCTGCAGCACCCAACCCGCCGCAGAGGACAATGCCGTGTGACTGGGGCTGCGATCAGCCCCAGCACGCAGCCACGTCCTGCCGCTGAGCGGTGATGTCGCCGCTCTAGCCGCATCTCTCCTCACCCCTCCAGCCGGACCTCTCCTCACCCCTCCAGCTGGACCTCTCCTCACCCCTCCAGCCTCTGCTCTCCTCACCCCTCCAGCCTCTGCTCTCCTCACCCCTCCAGCCTCTGCTCTCCTCACCCCTCCAGCCTCCCGCCACATCATACTCTCCTATCCACAGAGGCCCCTCTATACTCTGATACCCACAGAGCCGCCTGTATACTCTGCTACCCACAGAGCCGCCTGTATACTCTGCTACCCACAGACCTGCCTCTATACTCTGCTACCCACAGAGCCGCCTGTATACTCTGATACCCACAGAGCCATTTCTATACTCTGCTACCCATAGAGCCACTCTATACTCTACCACAGACCGCCTTATACTCTGCTACCCACAGACCGCTTGTACTCTGCTACCACAGACCGCCGTATACTCTGCTACCCACGACCCGTATGTACCACACCGCCTGTATACTCTGCTACCCACAGACCGCCTGTACATCTGCTACACGAGCTTCTCATACTCTGCTACCCAACCGCTGTATACTCTGCTACCCGCCGACTGTATACTCTGCTACCACAACCCGCTGATACTTGCACCACAGACCGCCTGTATACTCTGCTACCACACACCCGCTGTATTGCTACCACAGAGCCGCCTGTACAATCTGCTACCCACAGAGCCTTCTCTATACTCTGCTACCCACAGACCCGCTTGTATACTCTGCTACCCACAGACCCGACTGTATACTCTGCTACCCACAGACCCGCCTGTATACTCTGCTACCCACAGACCCGCCTGTATACTCTGCTACCCACACACCCGCCTGTATACTCTGCTACCCACAGAGCCGCCTGTACAATCTGCTACCCACAGAGCCTTCTCTATACTCTGCTACCCACAGAGCCGCCTGTATAATCTGCTGCCCACAAAGCGCCTGTATACTCTGCTACCTACAGAGCCACCTGTATACTCTGCTACCACACAGAGCTGCCTGTATACTTTCCTACCCACAGAGCCGCCTGTATAATCTGCTACCCTCAGAGCCGTCTGTATACTCTGGTACCCACAGAGCCCCCTGTATACTCTGCTACCCACTCACCCGCCTGTATACACACAATTCATTTCACCGCGCTCCCAATGCAATTCAATCGCGCCTTTTTACTAGTGAGTCATATATCAGTGAGTGTTGGAGCACTATGAGTGCATCACGCTACTGTAAAACACTTGAGGTTGTCAACCACAATGTATAGAGCTCCAGCTATCCCTAACAAGAACTGTGGTCCATGAGTATCATGGCGCTTAATGCATAGTGTACTATTGTAATATATTTGGGTTTGTCAGCCCTGACAGCCTACTGACAAATACTAGAACCTGTGAGTGTTATGGCTCTTAGATATAGCGTGGTGTTATACTACACAGAGTTGTCAGCCACTAGTAGTGTGCGCTGATGGCCCCCGGACTAACAGTCAAACTCTTGGGCACAAATAATGGCGATTATTATTCAATCGATGTTGTGGGGGCATCAAGGACATGTTTCATGTGTGTGCACAGTCTCTCCCTGCAATGACCGCACTAGTAAGTAGGAAAATCATTCCCTCAACCATATGGGACACCGTCCCAACGCACGTTTCAACAGCTAAGCTGTCTTCTTTTAGGGGCGCGGGCTGCCAAATGCTCAGATCCTTTAAAGTTACTGTGCAGGTTGAAAGGAGAATATGCCAATAAAATGGTAGTGCTACATATAACGAAATACATCCAATAGAAGATTTATATTATTCATTATTTAACTATACTTATAGCCCTAATCATCATTTATACTTATAGACTATATAAACTATAGGATCATTTATCAAGATTATATAACAA
The DNA here is from genome assembly GCA_033576535.1 of Allobates femoralis. NCBI lineage: Eukaryota > Metazoa > Chordata > Amphibia > Anura > Aromobatidae > Allobates > Allobates femoralis. Next base: position 464,721,348 of record JARQOC010000001.1, read on the forward strand.
TAACAGAACTTCCAATACAGTATATACTATTGCATCTCAATGAATTAGAATATCATCAAAAATCAATACAATATTGCCATGTTTCAGATCGTTTCTGGGAGCCCTGATACACGTTGACTAATAAATCAATATTATATTCACCCTTTGATATCTCATGGAGTACAGCCATGCAATTTTTAACCCTTCATCTTTCCTACTTTAATTTTCTGAACTAATGACCTTTGGGTTTTTATTGGCTGTAAGCTATAATCATCAACATTAACATAAATAAACACTTGAAATAAATTACTCTGTTTGTTATGACTCTTTAGACTATATGCGTTTCACTTTATGTATTGAATTACTAAAATACATTAACTTTTTGATGATATTCTAATTCATTGAGATGCACTAGTATATATTGAAAGTATAGCACACAGGTGCAGAAGGAATACAGGGCACCAAAGCCGTTACGGCTCGCTGGGCGGACCAAACAGGAGCACACAGGTAATAGACCGGGGGTGCCAAGCTTCAAGCACAACAGCACTAGTCTTTACGATTCATAGAATAGAGACGGCACTCACCCGAGTCTTGATCGGTGTTTATTTAGGGAGCGTGTACATTCAGTGCAGGGAGGGGAGGATCGGAGCTACTGACGACGGCACCGTTTCGCTCTTGTGAAACTGTGACTGACCCGTGGAAGCGCACAAGCGCGAAACGGTGCCGTCGTCAGTAGCTCCGATCCTCCCCTCCCTGCACTGAATGTACACGCTCCCTAAATAAACACCGATCAAGACTCGGGTGAGTGCCGTCTCTATTCTATGAATCGTAAATATATTGAAAGTATGTAACCCACCACTATGCAATATGTGTACCAAAACTACTGTATATATTTAACATCAAAAAGTGTTGTATTCACATAGCATGAAATAAAATCACAACGTTCTTAGATTAATTTTCAAAAAGATAATTATCACAAGATTAATTAAGGGCAGAGGATGGCAAAAATGGATCTTATTATCAGTATTAATTATTGTATATTATAAGAAACAACCAAAGTTATCATTCTTATTTAGGCCTTTGGGATTCACTGAATCCATCCTGAATATCCATTTGATCTCATGTTTGAAAAGCATGGAATTTAAATGGCCACCTCTTATACCCATTTTAAATTGACAAATTGCCAATCCTTTCATTGTTGTCCACTCCAACTTATGTATCTTTTTTAAATGTCTGGCGATTGGTGTATGATTAAGAGGCTTAAATTGATCCTTATGAGAGGATTCATTTTTCTCATAATTAATTATGGACCTAATATTCTCCTCGATCCTGGTCTTCAAGTCACGAGTAGTATTACCTACATATTTTAAGCCTCATAGGCATTCTAGGCAATATATTACTCCCCTGGAAGAGCATTTTATATGCTCTCGTATATGGTACATATTTCCAAAACCATCATGGAATCCTTTTTTAGTAATCAGAACTTGGCAAGCTTTACAAAGCTTGCAAGGAAAAAAGCCAGAACTAAAAATATTATTAGTTCTTTTTCAATTCACAAAATGAATACAGACTAAATATCAGAAATAAAGGTAGTCTTGTGATACCCTGAACTGGTTGGATTTCAGAATGGGCCAGTGTCCAGAATATTCAACATTTGGTCCTAATTAGTGATGAGCGAGCACTAAAATTCTCGGGTGCTCGACGCAAGGGTAGAGCATATCGAAATGCTCGGGTGCTCGACTTGAGCACTGAACGCAATGTTAACCTATGGGAAACCCAAGCATTTTTCCGGTGGCAGCCCGGCTGTATGCAGAAAGCCTAAAAATGTCACAAATGTATAAGAACAGTGCTCAAATGACATGGTGACAGCATGGGGGAGACCCCTGTAAGCATTTCTGACTCCCAGGTCCCTGTGGTGAATGTTGTCTGAGTATTAGGAAGGAAGTGGGTCACCCGTAGTGTTGCCCTATGCAAGGCTGCCAAAAATTGGGAGGCAGTCCAATGCTCCTTGGAAGAGACGTGGAGAAGGGCCTCATAAGAACAACGTTCCTATTACAAAGGAGTGGGTCTCTTATACTTGTAATGCCCATGCACTATGCACATGCAGTATGGACTGACAAACATTTACCCCTGGGGGGTATACATGAATATTATGTATAACCTTTTTTTTCTTACAAGCATCATAAACACCCTTGCAAAATATTATGTGGATGTTGCATCATGGACCACAGTCACCCTGATGATATGGTGCTGGAGGATGAGGAGAAGGAGGAGAACATGAGCAAATAGCCAAAATCAGGAAGCGTATACCCATATGTGGGGGTGAAGAGGAACACGGGAATATACCTCCCCAAAAAAGACACTGGCTTTGAGTTTATATTACGCTGCTACCATTTGGTGGTGTTGAGAAGTCTGGCCCAATCCAGCCCTTGTTCATTTTGATAAGAGTCAGCCTGTCACCATTTTCATTTGACAGGCAGGTGCACTTATCAGTAATAATTCCCCCTGCGACATCGACACTAAAAACCCACTCTGACAAAACGCTAGCGGCAGGGCAGGCCAGGACTTCCAAGGTGTAGAGAGCCAGTTCATGTCACGTGTCCAGCTTGGATACCCAATAATTATTAGCCATAGAGCAACCACTGAGGATTTTGGTACGGTTGGCAAGGTACTCCTTCAACAGCTTCCCAACCTTTGCACTCTTTGTGAGAGTACCCCGTGCCTCAGGGCCTGTGGCATGGGAGGGGCTGAGAAAACTCTCCCAGAACTTTAACAGTGTTTCCCTGCCTCTGCTGGATTGAAGTTGTGTCTCTCTCGCCTGTACTCCTTGGTTGTCCACCAAATTGTGACCTCTGCCGCCAGTGTTTTCAGATGGGAATTTTTTAATAATTCTGCAACAAGCGCCTTCTGGTACAAAATTTTTGTAGACCTCTCTGTCTCGGGAATAAGAACGTAAAGTTCTCCTTGAAGAGTGGGTCTAAAAGTGTCATCAACCAACTGTCATCCAAATTTTGAGAACGCGAGGGTCACGGGAAAGGCAGCATAACATAAACTCAGCCATGTGTGCCAGACTGGTAACAGGCAAGACTTCCATGTCCTCACCAAGAGGACAACTGACCGTGCTCTCTTCCTCCTCCTCCCTGTCCTCTGGCCATCCAAATTGAACAGACGGTAAGACAGTTGTGCAGGTAGTACCATCTATAGCGCATGAAACTAACTCCGGTTCTTCTTCCTCCTCCTCCTCCTCATTGTCCACCAATTCACGTTGCGATGAGATGAGTCTGTGCTGTGCGTAATCACCTTGTATGGTACCTTGCTCCATCTCATCGTGCTTTGCCTGCAATGCATGCTCTTTGATTTTGAGCAGAGAGCATTTAAGAAGACTGAAAAGCGGGATGGTGACACTAATGATAGCATCATCGCCACTCACCATCTTGGTGGAGTCCTCAAGGTTTTGGAGGATGGTACATATGTCAAACATCCATGTCCACTCCTGAGGTCTTATGTCTGAAGTCTGCACCGAATACTGACGGCCTTGTTAATGCTGGTAGTTGACAACTGCCCTCTTCTGTTCACAAATACTGACCAACATCTGCAGTGTTGAATTACAACAAGTGGGGACATCACACACCAGTCTGTGAGCCGGAAGCTGCAAACTCTGCTGAAACCTGGCAAGTGCGGCCGAAGCAGTAGGTGACTTTCTAAAATGGGCACATAGGAGGCGTACTTTGACGAGCAGATCCGTCAGCTCCAGGTAGGATTGAAGAAACCGCTGAACCACAAGGTTGAGCACATGGGCCAGGCATGGTACATGTGTCAGCTCGCCTCACCTCAGAGCTGCCACTAGGTTCTGGCCATTGTCACACACGACCATGCCTGGCTTTAGGTTCAGCAGTGTGAGCCACAGATCTGCTTGCTCCTTCAGATCTGTCCAGAACTGTTCAGCATTGTGCGGTTTGTCAACTACACATATTAGCTTCAGCACAACCTGCTGCCACTTGGCCGAGGCAGTGCTGCAGTGCTTGTGTAAAGCGGGGATGGCACACCAGGAGAAATAGTGGTGGCTTGGGACCGAGTAACAAAGAACGTCCGGCGTCATCAGGTTGTAGAATGCTTCCGTCTCCGCTGACCTAAAAAGCAACATTTTGAGTGCAAGCAATCGCGAAATTTGCGAATTCAGTAGTGTGGGGTGTTGGTTGCATATTTGCACTTGCGTTCCAAGGACTGAGGTATGGACAACTGAACGCTGCGCTGGGACAAGGACGTGGACGTGGTTGCTGATGGAGGTATTTCAGGTTGTGCAATGACAGGTGCACGACAGGAGGCATTTTCGCATGCATTATGGACAGGGGATTGGCTTGCATGCACAACAGTGGAAGAAGCCCACAAAGTTGGATGCTTTGCTGCCATGTGCCAGATCATGCTGGTTGTGATCAGGCTTGTAGTTTTGCTACCCCTACTGATGCTGGCATGGCAGGTCGTGCAAATGGCCTTTTTGAAATTATTGGCAGAGTTGAGTTATAAAATAGCCAGACTCGGGAAGGCCTAACAGTTGTACTGGCAACTTCCGTTGTGTTGTTGTTACAGAGAACGGTTGCCCGCCTTCTGTCTGCGGCCACCACACTGCTTCTTCCTGACTGTTGGGGTGGTACGCCTCTTTTCCCCTGTGTGCTGCTGTCCTCACTCTTCATGTCCTGCCAGGTTGGGTCAGTTACTATATCATCCACCACGTCGTCTTCCACTTCCGCACCCTGGTCCTCCTCCTGACTTTCTGGCAATTGTGTCTCATCATCGTCCACCTCTTGACACTTTCCCACCATCACCTTCATGCAACCGTGGCTGCTCAAATATTTGGGCATTGCTACATGCGATCTCCTCTTGCCCCTTCAAGTGGAGCGGGCGAGAGGCCCGAATCTATAAATGGAAAAGTGAACAGCTCTTCAGAGTGCCCAAGTGTGGGATCCCACTCGGCATGGTGGGAGGAAGGAGGATCAGGGTGAATAATATGTGGTCCAGACTCATGGCTACTGAGACATGACCGTATGGAAAACAGGGTGGTTGTGGTGGTGGCAAACTGACTGGAAGAATTATCCGCTATCCAACCAACAACCTTTTGACACTCCTCTGAGTTTAATAGTGGTGTGCTGCAGTTCCCTAGGAATTGGGACAGGAACGTCGGGTGAGAAGATGTGGGTGTGTGTTGTGGAACAAATGTAGCTTGCCCATGGCCTCAGCCTCTGCATGCACCATCACCATCACGTCCAGTTCTTTTACCCTTGCCACGCGCCTTGCACAATTTAAATGGAGGACTATATACACTGCCTGTATACAGCTGGATTAATCCTGCAAAGGACTGTTTTTTTTAGAGATCAATCTGTGTAACAGGCTACAGAAGCACCAGAGTGAGTGGAGTGGAGCCTCCTGTGCTAGACGCCCCAAAGTCTGCTATATACCCTGATGGATCTGTGTAATGGTACCTTCACACGCCGCAATATTGGCTGGCGATATGAGGCGATCTAACATGCGCCTACGGGAAATCATATGCGACGCTGATTCCATCACTATCGCCCTATCACACGCCACAACACGGAAATATCGCCTTCATGATTGAGGCTGATTTTAGAGCAGTGCTCAGGAATCAGGCGACAGGCGATTTATCGCCGCGAAATTCCACAATCACACACCGCAACTGTGAGGCAATTTCCCGGCGATTGCTCCAGGGCGACATATCACTTTTAGGATTCCCAGGCGATATTGTGGCGTGTGAAGGTACCATAACAGGCTACAGAAGCACCAGAGTGAGTGGAGCCTCCTGTGCTAGATGCACCGAAGTCTGCTATATACGCTGCCTATATAGACTGCCTGTATACAGCTAGATTAATCCTGAAAAGGACTGTTTTTTTTTTAGAGATGGATCTGTGTAACAGGCTACAGAAGCACCAGAGTGAGTGGAATAGAGCCTCCTGTGTTATATGCACTGAAGTCTGCTATATACCCTGCCTATATAGACTGCCTGTATACAGCTGGATTAATTCTGAAAAGGACTTTTTTTTAGAGAGATGGATCTGTGTAAAAGGTTACAGAAGCACCAGAGTGAGTGGAGTGAAGCCTTTTGTGCTATACGCACCGAAGTCTGCTATATACCCTGCCTACATACCGTACACTGCCTGTATACAGCTGGATTAATCCTGAAAAGGACTGTTTGTTTAGATAGATTGTGTAGCCTTCCTAGTATCTACACTACCTAAGACACACACTAAATCTGTCCCTAGCTCAGCAGCACCTCTCCCTACACTAGCTGACTGGAGCAGAGTGCAGAGCACAGCGCCGTCAGGTCTTGTATAGACCTGATGATGCTATATGGCCAGCCAATCACTGTAATGCCACAACCAACATGGCTGTGGCATTACAGTGTGTCAGAGTTTTCCAGGGACAATGTGTCGTCGGTCTGCGCGGCCACAAAAGACTGAATCAGAAGTTCACTCTATACCTTTATTTGGATCCATCCAACGCGTTTCGGAGCCTGCTATGCTCCTTCATCTGCGCTTGCTTCCTTCTTTTAGTATATTTGCATTACAGTGTGTGACAGCCCATCCCTGCATGTGGGCTGGCTCTGTAAAGAGTGCCAACATGCAGGGAGGAGGAGCCGAGCATGTGCCCAAGCATCTCACCGATATTTGGTGAGCTCTGAGCATCCCTTTATCCCTATCCTTTCCATTCAATTCTTGACTTATCAATTGGTGGAGTAGTGGTGTACATTGTTGTGAATCTTCGATATGGGAGGCTAACTATTAGCCAGACTAAAGCTTACATGCCTCCTAACCAACCACACCCCCAACACTGATTAAAATCTTACTGTTCATAAACAATGTATGTAGAGAACTGTGGTGTGGACAGGGTTAGCTTTCTGAGATCTGCTACAAATCACATCTAAAAACTCTCATTGTGTCAAAGCTGCTTGTGAGGATCTAAGTTGTGGGTTGTAATAATCACCTAGGCAGGATAATGCAATAAGTTTTATTTGCATTTTATCGTATTAAAGCAACTCCAGGTAGATGTCCGCAATGCAGTGCGCCAAGACCACAAGATCCCAAACCAGCCGATGACAATAGTTCTTAAGTTCCCCCAGACGATGGCTATCATGACTCAAGCCCATGTATCCAGTTCCACAAAAGTCCTTAGAATAGTTTCTAAAAATCTGACAGTAGATATCATGACCATAGCATATGCAACTCCCAACTCTATAGTCCATTCATAGGCTCAAGTCCTGACCTCAGCAAAGATCCTTTCGCTTCCAGTTCCCAGCACCAACTGAACTTCCCCAAGCATGTCTTCTACCTTCTTCTCCTTGTTGGGCAAAGATAAGCACACCCAACCCCCTTAGCCATATATATTCAGTTCAAAAGTAAAAGAGGTTAAGTCTCCGGTCAGTCTGCAAAGATGTGTATCCAGGAGGCCCCCTGTCAAAGAAACAAATTCACAGATTCTCCTACCAGATGCAAGACAATGAACGTTAATGTAGTCATGATTGTGTTGTTAGAAGATAAAATTTCAGCTTCTATGTTTCTCCAAAACTTTAAATAGGGTTAAAAAATTCCCATATTAGCAGCATATTCATTATCCCTTCAACTTGTGAACAATAAAATTGACATAACTAGCCATCAGTACTGGAAAAGTCCGATAGATCCTCACACTACTGCACCCAGAAAAGTAAGTGATACATCGTTGGATTTAGGGCAGGGGTGGGGAACCTTTTTCTGCCAAGGGCTATTTGGAAATTTCCACCATCCTTCAGGGCTGCACAAAATTATCAACCTGAAAGTTACCTGCTATATTTGGTTACACAAGCAATTCACCCTACTGTGGTGGGCTGGGGGGCTCTTCTCTTTGGTGTGGCTGTGATGTTAGATTATATTGATCATGTTGCTTCTCAACTGCTTTTCCAGGTTTGATAGGGCCATAGACATCACAGGAGAGGCCGCGGGCATATACGTCACTGGGGATGCTAAGGCTGGGGCATAGAGATCACTGGGGAGCTGGATTTAAAGGATAAGCAGTGGGTAAAACGCGTCTGCCAACTGGAGTACTTCAGTCCCCGGGAATCTGCCCAGGGGCCGCAGAAAAGGTCCTCGAGGGTTGCATTCAGCCCTGGGGCCTACGGTTCCCAACCCCTGATTTAGTGTTTCTTTCCCTACATAATGCTGCCCTCAGATGAGGTAGCAAAACTTAGTGACAGATCGCCTTTAAATGCAACACATTTATTGACTTGCTAGTAAGTCATGCACAATTCCAATACTGAAATGTTCTGTTTAAAAAAAAAACCTAAACATGTTCCAAATTTTCATTTACTCAATGTTTAAACACAAAAGGGTCTCAAGAGAAGAGGAGACAGTGATGAGAAGGCATTTTCATATGTTGAATATCAAGTATTGTAAAACATCTGTCATTTCTTTATAGGATTCCCTGGGCTACAGATAGCACTGGGATGTTTGAGCAGAATGGGCATTACAATATCGTATGAGATGATTTGTTTGGTCAATGCCGAGTTGTATCCAACTTTTATCAGGTGCGGACTTAAAATGTTAATATGTGAAACTTATACAGCATTTATGAAAGATAAAATGTATAGAGATAAAAATTCTACTTTGTTTTGCATCCTGATACCCCCAAAACTATTTTAAAGAGAACCTGTCACCCCAACTCACCTTCCTAACCTATTAATACATGTCCCTGCAGCCTTACAATACTTTCTAACACATCCCTGTCTGACCTATTTTACTAATATCTGAGTACAATAAAGTAGTTCTCAAACTCACAAAATCAGTGACAGTGGGGCATTCCTCCAGGCGTTTGTGACAGGTAGGCGGGTCCCCTGTGCTGCGCTACCCCTGCCTCGCCGCTCTATTACACCCTAATGGGCGTCATTACACACTGCATAGCGCGGGCACGATTACATTCTCGCGCCCACAACGTCACCGCTGCGACGCGGTCATGTGACGCCGGGATGTGTCACTTCCGGTCACAGGTCTCACACAGGCAGACTTTGCGCATGCGCAGATTGCATGCTGAAGTCTACCTGTGTGCGACCGGAAGTGACGAGAAGTGATTTGGGTGAGTTCCTTTAGGAGCATATCTAACTGTAATTACACGATACAATTCATTTGAAACCACACTGATTTGCGGAAAAAATGTATAACAATATTTAGTTATAATATCAGCACAAATGATTCAGCTAATTGTTGTAAAAAATGTTTGTGGAGACGTTTGTTTCTTGACAGAGCTCACCTTGGGACAGGACAAAGGCTAATAACTTAAGATATAAATATGTGCCACTTTGAAATATACTACATGATGTTAGTTTTGAGAATTGTAGAAGTTAATAGTAGCCTATATGTGAATAGCCATCCAAAGCAAGCAAAATTTAAAATTTAATGCCAGATGATTTTGTTATTTTTCCTTTCTTTATTGTCGCATTCCCAGAAAAATGTTTGAGTTTTTTTTTACATATCGTACTTCATCTAGGTGGTAAATTTTGGCCCATATGACTTGTATGTAGGTTATGAAATTAATTATGAAATTTATATGAAAAAAAATAGTTTTCAAAATAGTAATATCTTTGCTTGCATTACACTGATACTAATCAAAATAATTAATATTTAAAATGTATTGCGTTTACGGTACTTTATGTTGGTATCATCATTTAAACTTTTTAGGACAGCAAAAGACTTGTTTGTTTAGCAGCAATTTCTGAAATTTTGAAGAAAATTTCTAAAAACTTATTTAATCAAATATTGTAGAGTTTGCACATTTCTTTAACTGATAAACATAATGTGTATTATCCAAAACTTGGATTTATTATTGTATAAACATCACATATGTGGCACTGGTGTGCAACTTGACATATACAGTGTTATGCAAATGTATGGTCACCGCTGGTCAAAATTACTGTTATTGTGAACAGTTAAAGTGTAACCGCCGTTTAAAGTTTTATTTAATAATAATGTAGAAAAGTGATTATAATAAACTTTCATATATACTTCATAGAGAATTCTGATAAAAAAAAAAAACATTTAAAATCCTACCAGAAAATGTCCCCCTAGGCTGATCCTAAATCTGACATATGCTGGGTTGGGGCTAAACAGTGTTCACACCTTATCAATGTCCCAGGTTTCATGCAGGGACAGTGTGAGCTCAAGCTGTCAGCAGTGCACACAGGTCCTGTGATATCTTATCTGACTCATCCATTCACATCTCTGCCCCGTATTATCATCTACCGTATATACTCGTGTATAAGCCGTCCCGTGTATAAGCCGACCCCCCTACTTTTGCCCCCAAAAACTGGGAAAACTTATTGACTCGCGTATAAGCCGAGGGTGGACTCCAGCACAGGTATACAACCCCCAGCAGTGAGGTATACAGCCCCCATAAGTGTGGTATACAGGCCCTCCCAGTGGTATACAGGCCCCAGCAGTGTGGTATACAGCCACCAGGACAGGTATACAGTCCCCAGCAGTGAGGTATACAGACCCCCCCAGTGGTATACAGGCCCCAGCAGCATGGTATACAGCAGGCCCCTAGGGTATACACAGCAGGCTCCCAGGGGTATATACAGCAGGCCCCCAGGGGTATATACAGCAGGCCCCCAGGATACAGCAGGCCCCCAGGGGTATATACAGCAGGCCCCCAGGGGTATATACAGCAGGCCCCCAGGATACAGCAGGCTGTGTTCCCGGTTCTCTTGTGACCCGGCGGTCGCAGTGGAATGACGTCATCGCGCCGGGTCACGTGAGACCGGAACACAGCGCGCGATGATGACTGCAGGACCCGCGGATGGTAAGATAATGCAGCGGGGGGGCTCTGCAAACTGTGGGGGGCTCTTCTCATGATGGGGGGGCTAGTGCCACTGGGGGGCTGCTGTATACACTGGGGGGCTTTATGCACGGTTCCCCCTGCCGCTGTGATGGGCGGGTGGAGCCGTGCATATCAAATGAGCGGCTCCACGTGATGGGCCGCTCATTCAGCAGCCTCCCCCCGCCTCCTCCATGGAGAAGTTACCGTATTGACCCGTGTATAAGCCGAGGGGTGACTTTTCAGCCCAATTTTTGGGCTGAAAAACTCGGCTTATACACAAGTATATACGGTAATTGCACTGAGGTGGAGTGCCAATGTGAATGGAAAGGAGTCAGATAATATCACACAGTCAGGAGCTGTGTGTTGACAGCCTGATGAGCGCACACTGTCCCTGCATGAAATAAAGTGACAATACAGCTCAGCTCTGGCCACGTTAGACAGGGACTCTGTGTAGGCCATGCTCCCTCCCTTATATGGTTATCTGGCCATATTCAATCTGTGTGAGAAGTGAAGACGGGATCTCAGTGAGAATGAGCTACAGACACAGTCTACTGGGGACAGCTTGTGAAAGGTTTATGAATGGTTTCCTTCCAGATTTCATAGACAAAGTATATTTGAAAGTTTATTATATTCACTTGCTCTACAGTACATTATTATTAAATAAAAATTTAAACGGTGGTTACACTTTCATGACCCAGCCTATTTTGACCCTAAAGACCTTGGCATTTTTTGTCAATTCTGACCAGTGTCCCTTTATGAGGTAATAACTTTAGAACGCTTCAACGGATCCTAGCAATTTTGAGAACGTTTTTTCGTGACATATTGGGCTTCATGTTAGTATTAAACTTAGGTCGATAATTTTTGCATTTATTTGTAAAAAATTAAAAAATTGGCAAACATTTAGAAAATTTAGCAATTTTCAAATTTTTAATTTTTATTCTGCTAAACCAGAGACTTATGTGCCACAAAATAGTTAATAAATCACATTTCCCACATGTCTACTTTACATCAGCCCAATTTTGGAAGGAAAAAATTTTTGGGTAGGAAGTTATAAGGGTTCAAAGTTCATCAGCAATTTCTCATTTTCCAGCAAAATTTACAAACCATTTTTTTTAGTGACCACATCACATTTGAAGTCCCTTTGAGGGGTGTACATGACAGAAAACATCCAAAAGTGACAAGATTCCAAAAACTGCACCCCTCAAGCTACTCAAAACTATATTCAAGATTATTAACCCTTTAGGTGCTTCACAGGAACTAAAATAAAGTTGAAGGAAAAAATGGACATATTAATTTTTGTAATAAAAATGTTCTTTTAGCCTTAATTTTTTTATTTTCACATGGGCAACAGGATAAAATGCATCCTAAAATTTGTTGGGCAATGTCTCCTGAGTACACAGATACCTCATTTATGGTCATAAACCACTGTTTGGGCGCACGGCAGGGCTCGGAAGGAAAAGAGCGCAATTTGAATTTTGGAGCCAATTTTCCGTTCAAAAAGTGAAATGTCGCTTCTTCCCTTCTGAGCCATGCCGTGCGCCCAAACAGTGGTTTATGACCATATATGAAGTATCGGTGTACTCATGAGAAATTGCCCAACAAATTTTGGGATGTATTTTATCCCTTTGCCCATGTGAAACTGAAAAAATGTAGGCAAAAAGAATTTTTTTGTGAAAAAAAAAAGTGTTTTTTTTTCATTTTTATGGATGAATTTGTGAAGCATCTGGGGTTCAAAGTGCTCACTATGCATCTAGATATGTTCCTTTGGGGGTCTAGTTTCCAAAATGGGGTCACTTGTGGGGGAGCGCCAATGTGGAGACACACAGGAACCCTCCAAACGCGACATGGTGTCCGCTAACAATTTGAATGGAAAATTAGCTCAAATTGTTAGCGGACACCATGTCGCATTTGGAGGGTCCCTGTGTGTCTCCACATTGGAGCTCCCCCACAAGTGACCCCATTTTGGAAACTGAAACCCCGAAAGGAACATATCTAGATGCATAGTAAGCACTTTGAACCCCAGATGCTTCAGAAATTCATCCGTAAAAATGAAAAAGCACTTTTATTTCCACAAAAAAATTCTTTTTTCATTATTACGGATCAATTTGCGAAGTACTTGGGGGTTCAAAGTGCTCACTATGCATCTAGATATGTTCCTTTGGTGGTCTAGTTTCCAAAATGGGGTCACTTGTGGGGGGGCTCCAATGTGGAGACACACAGGGACCCTCCAAACGCGACATGGTGTCCGCTAACAATTTGAGCTCATTTTCCATTCAAATTGTTAGCGGACACCATGTCGCGTTTGGAGGGTCCCCGTGTATCTCCACATTGGAGCTCCCCCATAAGTGACCCCATTTTGGAAACTAGACCCCCAAAGGAACATATCTAGATGCATAGTGAGCACTTTGAACCCCCAGGTGCTTCACAAATTGATGCGTAAAAATGAAAAAAGAAATTTTTGTGGAAAAAAAAGTGCTTTTTCATTTTTATGGATGAATTTGTGAAGCATCTGGGGGTTCAAAGTGCTCACTATGCATCTAGATATGTTCCTTTGGGGGTCTAGTTTCCAAAATGGGGGCTTTTTATTGGCAGCTGGCACTAAGCCTGAGATTCATAATATTGGGCCAATGTTAGACCCGCCATTAGGAATCTCTGGTAAGTAGTCAATAAATACACACAGAGAAAATTAATTTTATTTGGAAAAAAAAAACACAAACAAAATTCAGACTCCATCTTTATTATAAAGATCCGACGTAGTCCATAACGAAGGTCCCACGACGCTCGATCGCCTCGGACGTAGTCCACAACGAAGGTCCCACGACGCTCGATCGCCTCTGCTCAATCCAGAGACTACAGCAAGGGATTAAGTGTCCTCTTCCTACAGTCTCTGGGGTCACAGATATGGTGCACTGCATGACAATGATCTGTCATACAGTGCACCATGACTATGATCCCAGAGACTACAACAAGAGGACACTTGATCCCTTGTTGCACCCATCCATCCACCCATGCACCCATCATCCACGCGCGCACACATTCACGCATGCACATCCACGCACGCTGACATCCATCCATGCAATCTGACATCCACGCATCCTGATATCCACGCACACACACATCCACGCAGCTGACATCCACGACGCACATCCAAGCACATACATCCACGCACGCACATTCACATACATCTGCGCACAGTGATATCCGCGCATGGTGACATTCACGCACGCATATCCACGCATGCTGACATCCACGTACGCACATCCACGCACGCACATCCACGCACGCTGACATCACACACACGCACATCGACATACGCATCCACGCACTCTGTCATCCATGCACGCTGACATCCACGCACGCACACATTCACGCACGCTGACATCCACACACGCACATCCACACACATATCCATGCATGCACATCCACATACGCATCCACGAACGCACACATCCATGCACGCACATCCACGCACGTACATCCACGCACGCACATCCACATACATCCGCACACAGTGACATCTGCGCATTGTGACATTAACGCATGTGGATGTCAGCATTTACGCATGCTGACATCCACGTACGCACATCCACACACGCACATTCACGCACACACATTCACGCATGCACATCTACATACGCATCCACGCACGCTGACATCCACGCATGCTGACATCCACGCACGCACTTCCACATATGCATCCACGTATGTACACATTCATGTACGCTGACATCCACACACGCACATCCACGCACGCACATATCCATGCACGCACATCCACATACGCATCCACGAACGCACACATCCACGCACGCACATCCTCGCACGCACATCCACACACATCCGCGCACGGTGACATCCGGGCATGGTGACATTCACGCACGCACATCCACGCACGCTGACATCCACGCACGCTGACATCCACATACGCATCCACGCACGCTGACATCCGCACACATTCACGCACGCTGACATCCACACACACACATCCACGCACGCACATATCCATGCACGCACATCCACATACGCATCCACGAACGCACACATCCATGCACGCACATCCACGTACGTACATCCACGCACGTACATCCACATACATCCGCGCACAGTGACATCCGCGCATGGTGACATCCACGTACGCACATCCACGCACGCACATTCACGCACACACATCCACGCACGCACATCCACATACGCATCCACGCATGCTGACATCCACGCACCCTGACATCCACACATGCTGACATCCACGCACGCACATCCACATACGCATCCACGAACGCACATATCCACGCACGCACATCCTCGCACGCTCATCCACACACATTCGCGCACGGTGACATCCGTGCATGGTGACATTCATGCACGCACATCCACACATGCTGACATACACGTACGCACATCCATGCACGCACATCCACGCACACACATCCACGCACACTGACATCCACGCACGCTGACAACCACACAACGCACATATACACGCACGCCACTTCCACATATGCATCCACGCACGCACACATTCACGCACGCTGACATCCACACACGCACATCCACGCACGCACATATCCATGCACGCACATCCACATACGGATCCACGCACGCACACATCCACGCACATACACCCACACATGCACATCCACGCACATCCACACACAAACATCCACGCACACATCCATCAATGCACACGTGTACGCATGCACACGCATGCACACGTACACTCACGTCCACGCATGCACATGTCCATGCACGCTCACGTCCACGCACACATATGCACACGCTCATGTACGCACACATCCATGCACGCTCATGTACACGCACGCATCCACACACACACACATACACACATACAATACATACATACATCCACACACACACACATACACACAGACATACATACATCCACACACACACACATATTTACTTCCCTCTCGGCTGGGAGAGGAGGCGGGGCCCACTAGACCGGAGAACAGGAGGCGCAGCGGCGGGCACAGCGGCGGGCACAGCGGGGCTGGAATCCTCAGCATGGAGAGGCCCAAGCGTTCTGAGCCCCCCATGCTGCGAATTGCAGCTCGCAGCTGCCCCAGAAAATGGCGCATTCATTGAAGTGCCATTTTCTGGAGCTGTACCCATGCTCTTCCAGTTGCCCTGGTGCCGGTGGCCAACTTGGTAATAAAGGGGTTAATGCCAGCTTTATTATTGGCAGCTGGCACTAAGCCCAAGATTCATAATGTCAGGCCAATGTTAGACCCAGCCATTAGGAATCTCTAGTAAATAGTCAAAAAACACACCACACAGAGAAAAATCTTTTTATGTGAAAAAAACACAAACAAAATCGGACTCCATCTTTATTATAAAGATCCGACGTAGTCCACAATGAAGGTCCCACGTCGCTCGATGGCCTCCGACGTAGTCCACAACGAAGGTCCCACGATGCTCGATCGCCTCAGCTACATCCAGAGACTGCAGCAAGGGATCAAGAGTTCTCTTGTTGCAGTCTCTGATGTCATATTGATGGTGCACTGTATGGCAGATCATTGCCATACAGTGCACCATGACTGACCCCAGTGACTGCAACTAGGGATCAAGTGGACATTTCATCCCTTGTAGTCTCTGGGGTCAGAGTTATGGTGCATGGTATGGCAGTGATCTGCTGTACCGTGCACCATGACTCTGATCCCAGTGACTACAAGTGAACGCTTGATCCCTTGTTGCAGTCACTGGGGTCAGTCATGGTGCACTGTATGTAAAACAAAAAGGAAAAGGGGCGCAAATGTGTAGGATCCCCTTATTAAAATCGTCTATGTGGCGTGGTTAGGTGGCCACTCACCTTATCGGTTGTGCAATTCCTGCACAACCCGGTTTAACAGCCTCCGCCGCCGGCGGTATATGCAATGCCTCTCCGCTCTCCTCTCTCCTGTTCAAGGCAGATTGTTTGTGCTGTTCCTGAGCTGCTCCAGCCGCCAGTCCCTCAAAAAGGGAGTAGTTTTCATGCAAAAAATAGTAATGGCGGTCTAATTAGGAGCGCTCTAAGGAACAGCAGACATGTAAGATGTTTTCATAAATGTCAAACCTTTTATTAACTTCTTAGCTCCCCTCACAGCTCCACTACGCGTTTCAACTGCATACAAACAGTCTTCTACCTGATGAAGACACCACCTGATGAAGACTGTTTGTATGCAGTTGAAACGCGTAGTGGAGCTGTGAGGGGAGCTAAGAAGTTAATAAAAGGTTTGACATTTATGAAAACATCTTACATGTCTGCTTGTTCCTTAGAGCGCTCCTAATTAGACCGCCATTACTATTTTTTGCATGGTGCACTGTATGGCAGTGATCTGCTGTACCGTGCACCATGACTCTGACCCCAGAGACTACAAGTGGACACTTGATCCCTTGTTGCAGTCACTGGGGTCAGTTATGGTGCACTGTATGGCAATGATCTGCTGTACTGTGCACTATGACTCTGAATCCAGAGACTACAACAAAGGATGAAGTGTCCACTTGTAGTCTCTGGGGTCAGAGTCATGGTGCACGATATGGCAATAATCTGCTGTACCGTGCAGCATGACTGACCCCATCCATCCGCCCATTCAACCATCAATCCATCCATCCACCCCATCCATCATTCCATCCCATCCATCCACCCATCCATCCCATCCATTATCCACCCATCCATCCATCCACCCATCCCATCCATCCATCCCACCCATCCAGCCATACTCAACTCATCTTCTGGCATCCCTGTGCCCGGTGTCCTGCAGCTCCTCTGCTATCAGCACCGGAGGAGCTCCAAGAGGAGGCGGCAGGAGTGGTGATCGGAGGAGCACCAGAGGAGGGGTAGGGGGAGCATGTAAAAAGGAAGTGTGTGGGGGGGACGGGAGGAGGAGGAGAAAAGAGGACGGGGAGGATCAGGTGGCGGCGCGCCAGAAGCAGAGGGAGAGGTGAGGCAGGGAGGAAGAGGACGAGCAGCAGACATTACCGCCGCCGGCGGGTGCAGGACGGCTGTGGGGCGGCTCTGTTGGGACTGATCATCCCATCAGATCGCTTCCATGAGAGCTGGAGCGGGCTCCAGTTCTACGGAAGCAATCTGATTGGATGACCAGTCCCATCAGAGCCGCCCCACAGCCCCTTCCATACGACACAGAGGATCACAGTGATTGACTGTTCTAACAGCCAATCACCATCATCCTGGGGGCGGGGAGGGGAATCCACCCCCCCGACCTCAAGTCCCGGTGCTCTGTGATAGGAATCACAGAGCACTGGGAGCCGATGGCAGTTACCGCAGCAACGGGCCTGCGGTAACCGCCATAACTATGTACAACGTCATGGGTCGTGAAGGCACCGACTTTCATGATGTTGTACAACGTCAAAGGTCGTGAAGGGGTTAAGCAAGTTGAAAATGAAATGATCTCAAAGGCATAAGGTTAAAGGGAGCCTGTCAGCTAGTTTATGCCTCCTCAGCTATCACTGTCTGCACTTGTAGCTTTATAATACTATTCTAATCATCCCTGTCTGAGCTCATGGTGTAATATTAAAGGTGGAAAAAAAAGCATTTATTCACTTACATTTCCTTATGTAATGAGACAGTCAGTCCCCAGCTTGGAGGACGGGGACTGTTTGGCAGGTTAATAGTTAAAATTTCAGCCTTGTGCAAGAACATGTTGGGAGGCCTGATGTGATGTCATAACCATGTGACTATAATAGGCGGAGCTAAGTTCTCATAGAACATAATACATTTGCTGGCTTAGCTCCGCCTACTATAGTCACATGATCGTTACATCACACAGGTCCTTTAGCCATCCAAGTTAAAAGTGAGTTAACTATTATCCTGCCAGACAGTCCCCCTCCTCCAAGGTGGGGACTGAAATGTAGGTGTATAAAGGCTTTTTTTTCACCTTTCACATTACACTATGAGCTCAGACAGGGATGATTAGAATAGTATTATGAAGCTGAAGGTACAGACAGTGATATCTGGGGGGCATAAACCACCTGACAGGTTCCCTTTAAGGAATGCATATTTTTATTTCAGGCAAAAAAATGTTTTTAACATTTTCAAAATGACAAAAAGTAAAATGGGCCCATGCAAATGTTTGGGCACCCTGCATGGTTAGATTCTAGTGGCACACCCTTTTGCAAGTATCACAATTTGTAAACGTTCTTTGTAGCCAGCTGAGAGTCTTTCAATTCTTGTTTGAGGGATGGTCATCCAGTCTTCCTTGGAAAAGTCTTTCAGTTCTCTGAGATTCCTTGGTTGTCTTCCATGCACTGGCCTTTTGAGGTCTAGCCACAGATTTTCAGTGATGTTCAGGTCAGGGGACTGTGAAAGCCATTGTAAATCCTTCAGCTTGAGCCTCTTGAGGTAGTCCATTGTGGATTTTCATATGTGTTTAGGATCATTATCCATTTGTAGATGCCATTTTCTTTTCAACTTCAGCTTTTTTACAGATGTTGTTATGTTTGAATTAAGAATTTGTTGAAATTCCATTCTTCCCCCAAGCTGTGAAATGTTCCCAATGCCATTGGCTGCACACAACTCCAAAGCGTGATTATTACACCCCATGCTTAATTTCAGGAAAATAACATCTCACCAACCATCATGTGTCCTTTTTTTCTCCACACATACCTTTTATCATTGTGGCCAAAGAGTTCTATATTAACCTCATTGGGCCACATGACTTGTTTCCAAAATGCATCAGGCTTGTTTAGCTCTTCTTTGGCATAATTCTGGCACTGAATTTTATGGTGAGGATGCAGTAGAGGTTTTCCTCTGATAACATTTCCTTGAAGGCCATATTTGTGCAGGTCTAAAAAATGAGAATGCGCATAGGGTCTTATCCTTAATATAAATCAGATCCCATACAGTGTGAAAACTGCTCACCTGATACGGTTGTGAAGCCCACAACCAGCTTGATCGCTCAAACACAGCAGCCGCAGCCGGGACCGCACTTCCACAATCGTGGGGGTGAAACTATATCCGGGACAAGTGTGTTTCGGTCCGCGCCGCTGCTCCAATAAGTATCAGAAACACTGGAGTGTTTTAAATAAAAGATCTTCAGTTTTATTTCCGACGCGTTTCGGAGCTAAACACCCAGCTCCTTCCTCAGGGAATGACCTGAGGAAGGAGCTGGGTGTTTAGCTCCGAAACGCGTCGGAAATAAAACTGAAGATCTTTTATTTAAAAGACTCCAGTGTTTTGATACTTATTGGAGCAGCGGCGCGGACCGAAACACACTTGGTCCCGGATAGATATTTGTGCAGGTTTCTCTCAACTGTAAAACAATGTACCACAACTCTAGAGTCTGCTAAATCTTCCTAAAGGTCTTTTGCAGTCAAGTGGGTGTTCAGACTTGCCTCTCTAGCAATCTTATGAACAGTTCTAACTGAATATTTGTTTGGTATTCCAGACCTTATCTTGACCTTCACTGTTACTGTTAACTGCCATTTCTTAATTACATTTTGAACTGAGGAAAGGGCATTTTGAAAACTATCTTCCTACAGCCTTCTCCTGCTTTGTGGGCCTCCACCATTTTCATTTTCAGAGTGCTAGGGAGCTGCTTAGAAGACCCAATGACTACTAATTTTGGTCACATGTTTAGGGGAGGCTGGGATTTTATAAAGCTGTGAAATTTGCATCACCTCGTCTTTCCTAATGATGATAGTGAACATGTAATATCCTTAACAGGCTAATTAAGGTCTGAAACCTTGGTCAAAGTTATCTTAGTACACAAATCTCCAAGGGTGCCCGGACTTTTGCATCAACCCATTTTCCTTTTTGTAATTTTTAAAATGTTAAAGATTGAATTATATATATTTTTTGCCTAAAATACAAAGGAAATGTGTTATCTTTTACTGCATGCCTTTTCAAGATCATGTTATCTTTAACTTGCTGAACTGTCCACAATAACAGTAATTTAACAAGGAGTGCCCAAACTTTTGCATGCCACTGTACATGGCTTTCAGAAATGAAGAAGCACCTTGTTGATCTTGGGTCCTCCATTGTATTATGAGTATTCCAATTTATTATTGGCTTGTGGCAATCAAAATGTAACTTTTTCTTATAATTAGTTCATACTTTTTAGTTTACACAATAAGTATAAGTACCCTTTATGTGATCATAAATATTGCCTGGGCATGCAAAATGGCTCAGAAGGTAAAGGGCACCATTTAGTTGCAAATTTAGCTGGATTTGGTTTTAGATGCCATGTTATATTTGCATAGACTCTGTGGTACCAATACAGTGGAAATGCTAAAACAAACTTACTTAGGAAATTAAATTTACAATTGGTTATCAGTAATTAACACACAGTCGATGGTGTAAAGTGAAACATTTCCATTTTTCACCACTTTTAATGCCCAACACGATGTACCTATTTTATTTCACAGGGATCAAAAAGTTGATAAATTGTTAAGAAAGTTTTTCAGGATCCAGACTGTGGAAACTGCCATTTGGAGTGAAGAATTGATTTTCAAGTGCTGTGTCTTTTTTATAGAACTTCTGAGTTACTAGCATAATAAAAGCCCGCAAGTGACCCCAGTATACAAACTACACTACTTACTGTAAGTAATTAATTAGGGTTATTATAGGAAGTATACCTATAAACAAATATTTTAATTGGAATTCATGCCATGTAACTGAATTATACTCAATAAATCAATAATATATACCAAATTATGGACAGAACGTTCACAAACTAAATGAGTAGAATCCAAAAGTCTTAAAAATTAATTTAATTTCCATTGTAAATATTCATTAAAACTATATAAATGCTGAAAACATGATTCCTTATTAGGGTAAGATACACTTGACATCGCAGCAGTAAAAAAAAAGTTTCTTTTTAAAGAAAAAAAAAATAACAGTATATAAGGGTATGTTGATCAAAGTGCATCACATGATCAGAATATTATTGTAAATAAGTATCTAATTAGAAGAAATGTATAATCAAATCCAGACAGATTAAATAATTTTTTGAAGTTTCAAGTTTCTTAGCATTAATAACTTCCAGAGGCAAGGTGCATATTGCTAAAAATCTTGAAACAGTACTCCCCCTTCTATGAGGGTCTCCAGGACCCTCAGCTCTGGACTTGTCCGGATGAGACATGTAAAGAATACACAAACCTACTGGCGTACACTTCCATTGTTAACTGACATTCAAGATTGCCATCAACAATAACCAGAGGTGGTGGTAACGGTGTTAGTTACAGAGATGCAACAAATTTCATTAGCTGGGGTAACTCATGCTAACAGGCCACAGGGGTAATAACAGCAATAACTTCATATAGACTGATAAACCTGTGACCACATTTCCAAGACGGAACTTTCCAACTTGATATTCCTAGTGGAAAACCATACTTAATCTATGGGTCCGGACCTGATGAACATCTTTTATCAGCTATGTGTCGGTACCTGTCAGGTACAGGTAACGGTACGGGAGACTTTATAAAGCGAGTGTGCAGGTCTTGGATTGCGCACAAATTTTACAGGCAACAGTGATGTCCCCCTGAAATTTGGTAGCAGAGGCATACCCCAAACTTTGGCAGAAGGGGCATCCCCCCTGAACCTTGCCATCAGGGGTGTCCCCCTGAACTTTTAATGCCTCACCCTCAGGATCAGGACACATAGAGCAAATGATCACTCAGTTTGGTAAGTGAGGACCACGGATCCCAGAACCACCTTTCCAAGGAAGACTCGGGGATAAAGCATTAGCCTGATGCAGAAGTAGTTCCCCACACCTTTTCCGAAAATATATCCTTAACATTGAGCAGAAGATGGAACAGTCTTTATGGAGACAGTAGAGATAATTGCATTCAGGTAATTATTTATTGCAGAAATCCCTCCAATTAACAACTTCCCTCGACTGCCAGTCAACCACAAGATTATGCATCATCGGCTAAGGAAGGCCCAATAAAATGGAATTAGGAAGAACTTCCAAGACATGTTGGGTTGCCATGGCAACATCTTGTCACCATAGTGATGACCGGGCCAGAGACACCAGGGAAAGGGCATGCGATCCCTCTCCCAGTGCCTTAACTGCTGTTATCGATACTGATCACAGCAGTTAGGGGTGATACAGCCAGGAAAGCACAGTAATCGTTCCTAGCTATGTGACACCCCTCCTCCTCAGCCTCCATTCCCTCCATGCGCGGAATGATGCTGAGGTGGATCACACCACCACTCTCAAACATGCTGATGGGAGTGATCGCCATAAGCATGACCACTCCCATCTGGACTGGAGGGGGTGACACCGCCCCCCATATCTCCAGCCTAAGATACAGGCTGTCGCAGCCCCTACCATTGCATAAATCAATACAATTGCTTTTATTGGCTGTTCAGAATTGAACTACAATCACGATGATCGTAGTTGCATGGTGGCAACGTCACCCCTTCCCCCCTTCCCCCCCGAGGTTGAGCTCCGGTGCCCTGCCTAGAGAATAAGTAGGCACCAGAATGCAATCCCGATTACTGGGGCTACGGTGACGCAATTCCGTCATAAGGAACCAGTACATCGAAGGTCGGTAAGTACCACCAACCTCTGATGAACCAGTACGTCAAAGGTTGTAATTGGGTTAAGGGGTGTATATATCGGAAACCCCTTGAAGTGATACTATTTTAATTTTAATATCTGCATCCCTAAATATAAACTGCTGTTAGTAAAATTGTTAATCCTACAGGTGCTACACAGGAATTAAAGGGATTAGCCACTACTTTACATGGGCCTTTCATGTGAACTAACTGCCATAGATAAGCACTTCACTAAATATCTTGCTTTTTCAAATGCTGCTATAACATAAGCTGCTCTTCTGGTCTCATGATCTCTGGCTGATAATCTCCTGGCTTCCTGTGATATCACATCTGAGTCGCCTTTAGGTCTGGCTCTGGAAACTAGCTGGATTTGCCGCACAAGTAAAGGTGCTGCAGCTCACTTGGTTTCTGTGAATGCTGCCAGCTATAGTATATCTCCTGTTAGTATGTATACAGCAGGGTGTATATACATGAACACACATTGCTGTATGTCCTGTGTAATATACAGTGGTATGCAAAAGGTTGTGAAACCCCTAAAATTACTGTTATAGTGAACAGTTAAGCAAGTTCAAGATGAAATGATTTCTAAAAGGCAAAAATGTAAAGATGACACATTTCTTTTGTAGTTTAATAAGATAAAAAAAATTGTCATCTTTCAAATTTTAAAAATTGCAAAAGTAAAATGGGCTGAGGCAAAATTTTAGGCACATTTGGAGACTTGTGTACTCAAATAACTTTGACGAAGGCTTCAGTCTTTTATTAGTCTGTTAGCTTGTTCACTATCATCATTAGGAGAGGCCAGGTGATGCAAATTTAACAAAATTATTAAAAACCTGCCACGTCTAACCTTGTGCCAAAAAACATCAGTCATGGGTTCTTCTAAGCAGCTGCCTAGCACTGAAAATGGTGGAGGAAAACAAAACTGGAGAAAGTTATAAGAAGATAGCAAGGCGTTTTCAAGTTGCCCTTTCCTCAGTTTTAAATGTAATTAAGAATAGGCAGTTATCAGGACTAGTGGAGGTCAAGATAAAGTCTGGAGGACCAAGTAGTAAAATTTCATTGAAAGCTACTCGTAGGATTGCTAGAGAGGCAAATCAGAACCCCAACTTGACTGGAAAAGACTATATGGAAGATTTATAAGACTCTGAAGTTGTAGTACATTGTTCTACTGTTCAGATACACCTGCACAAATATGACCTTCATGGAAAAGTCAGCAAAAGAAAACCTCTCCTGCATCCTTACCATAAAATTCAGCGGCAGAAGTATGCAAAAGAACATCTAAACAAGCCTGGTGCATTTTGGAAACAAGTACTGTGGACCAATGAGGTTAAAATAGAACTCCTTGGCCATAATGATCAAAGGTATGTGTGGAGAAGAAAGGGCATATAATTTAAGGAAAACATCTTGCCAACAAGCAAGGGGGTGGATCAATCATGATTTGTAGTTGTGTTGCAGCCAATGGCATAGGGAACATTTCACTGGTAGAGGGAAGAGTGGATTCAATGAAGTTTCAACTAATTCTTGAAGCAAACATAACACCTTCTATATTAAAGCTGAAGTTGAAAAGAGCATGGCTTCTCCAAATGAATAATGATCCTAAGCACAAGTAAAAATCCACAACAGACTACCTCAAAAGGTGCAAGCTGAAGGTTTTACAATGGACCCTCACAGTCCCCTGATTTGAACATCATTGAAAATCTGTGGCTAAACCTCAAAAGAGCAGTGCATGCTATACGACTTAGGAGTCTGAAAAAACTGGAAGACTTTTCCAAGGAAGAATGGATGAAAATTCCTCAAATAAGAATTGAATGACTTTTGGCTGGCTACAAAAGGTGTTTACAAACTGTGATACAAAAAGGGGTGCTACTGGCCCCTTTTCCTTTATTTAATTTTTAAAATGGAAAAGATAAAACATTTTTTTTGCCTAAAGTAAAATGGAAATGTGTCATTTTTAACTTTATTATTTTTAGAGATCATTTTATTTAAAATTTTTGCATGCCATCCTATATACACTGTGCTATCACGCTGTGCAGGTCAGATAGGCACATTGCTTTAGTTTCAAGAGCTAGTGATCAGGACATTACTATTTAGAAGTCAGGAAGAAGAGGGTCCATGTACTTCTGGAACTGAAGGTGGACATATTGCAACATTTTCCTGGTGAGGTGCCTGAAACTTCAAGGAAAGCAAGAACACAGTAAAGATGCAAAATGTGTTACAAAAGGGAGATAAGAAAGGACACTACTTAGCAAAGTGCACCTGCCCCAAAAACCTAGCATGTGCATAAAAGACTGTTTCAAACTGTACCACTAATACTAAGTGTATTTCTGATTTACCCTGAACCGCTAAACCCCTTTAGAACTAAGGGCGTAATTGTATGCCCTTGGTCACCTCCCTCCCTCTGATGCGAGCTAATGTGCTGAGCTCGCATCATCCTTCACACATGTCAGCTGATCTAATCAGCTGACATGTGAAGTTAACAGCACTGATCAGATCACTGATTCAAACGGTGCTGTTAACCCTTTGGTTTGCACCATCAATCAGTCGCAACGTGAACCAAAGTGCCGCGGTGGAGATTATGCTGTTCACTGCCTGCACTGGAAGTCCCGTGATCGCATCACGGGACCTCGATGTGTTACCTTGACAGCCTGGGGTCAATCTACAATGGAATGGATCAAACATAAACGTATCCAGGTGTTAGAATGGCCAAGCCAAAGTCCAGACCTGAATCCAATCGAGAATCTGTGGAAAGAGCTGAAAACTGCTGTTCACAAACGCGCTCCATCCAACCTCACTGAGCTCAAGGTGTTCTGCAAGGAAGAATGTGCAAGAATTTCAGTCTCTCGATGTGCAAAACTGATAGAGACATACCCCAAGCGACTAATGGTGCCGTCACACGCTTCAATTTCCTTAACGATATCGCTTAAGCGATCTGCTTTTTTGATCGCTTAAGCGATATCGTTTGTGCGTCGCTGCGTGTAATCAAGCGATTTTACAATGTAAAATCACTTAATTGCTTGATCTCAGATTCGTGAGCAGGAGCTCAAATCAAGCGATAATCGCTTGATCAATCTGCATTGTCGTGGTGTGTGACACCGCAATGATACATCTCCCAGCGGCAGAGCCTATGCTGGGAGATGGTAACTATGGTAAACTTCGTGTTACTAAGCGCCGCGACGCGCCTAGTAACCCAATGTGTACCATGGTTACCAGCGATCTCGCTGGCCCACATCGTTGGTGAGTCTGCCTGTGTGACAGCTCACTAACGATGTGAACGATATTGTTAGCGATCGCGCGTGCATGTGTTCGCTAACAATATTGTTCAGGAAATTGAAGCGTGTGACGGCACCCTTACAATCGCAGCAAAAGGTCGCGTTACAATGTATTAACTCAAGGGGGCTGAATAATATTGCATGCTCCACTTTTCAGTTTTTTATTTGTTAAAAAAGTTTAAAATATCCAATAAATTTCGTTCCACTTCCCGATAGTGTCCCACTTGTTGTTAATTCTTCACAAAAAAATAGAATTTATATCTTTATGTTTGAAGCCTGAAATGTGGCATAAGGTTTGAACAGTTCAAGGGGGCCAAATACTTTCACAAGGCACTGTACATGATACCATGATGTACTCTACAAATTTTACATATCTAACCCTGATGTACTCTGCACCACTTACATATGCCACCAAAATATAATTTCACATACTAATAAAATACACCCATAGATCAATTGCAAAGTGGGGTCACTTGTGAGGGGTTTCTAATGTAATGGCACCTTAAAGGGAACCAACCACCCCAAATGACCCCCCCAGACTGTTAATATGTGTCCCTACACCCAGCACACACATTTGGGGCAATCGTTTTTGCTAAAAAAAACTGTTTAGTAGAAGCTAAGATACATGTTTATAAAGGTTAATAAATTCCGACGGATAGGTGTTACCTAGCTTTGTCCACGTGCAGTGTTCGTGCCTGTGATCCTCCTCTCCCCCCTCACTTTCTAAGAGCCTGGCCGCGTCATGAAAGGGGGCGGGGCTCGCCGCGATTTAGCCACACCCCTTTCATGACGCGGCCAGGCTCTTAGAAATTGAGAGGGGAGGGGGAGAGGAGGATCACAGGCACGAACACTGCACGTGGACAAAGCTAGGTAACACCTATCCGTCGGAATTTATTAACCTTTATAAACATGTATCTTAGCTTCTACTAAACAGTTTTTTTTAGCAAAAACGATTGCCCCAAATGTGTGTGCTGGGTGTAGGGACACATATTAACAGTCTGGGGGGGTCATTTGGGGTGGTTGGTTCCCTTTAAGGGATCTGCAAATGCGACATGGCGCCAGCATACCAGGGGCGTATCTAGGGGGGTGCAGCCGGACCTTTTGCCCCGGGCGCAACTCAGCAGGGGGCGCCAGCGGCACCCCTCCACCCCGCTCCTCAACCATGGCTGCAATAGGGGCGGCGGGGCTAAAACCGGCGGGCCGCTGCCAAGGTAAACATCGGGTTACTATGGGGCTCCGTTGACTAGCTATGTGCTGCTTGCTGCTAGTCAACGGAGCCCCATAGTCAGTGTCGGTCTGGCCTGCCGGGGTACCAGCTAAACCACTGTGGGCTTGCCCCCTGCACCTGTCCCCGCTGTTATTTAGTAAGTGTGTACTGTCCGCAGACGACGGTGGTGCGCCACCCTCAGTGCACATAGAACGCAGCCGCAGCACTCTCCAAGGTACTGGAGGCTCCCCTGTGGACCCCAGTATCTCTGCTCAGACTGGATCACATGACGCTGTGTTCTCACATCAAGCTGCGCTCCTCCTCGTTCATCACAGGAAGAGAAGGGGTAGCAGATGCATCTTCATGACCGTATGGTAATTCCTTATCATGCAGAGGTCGGGGAGTGAGCAGGGTCAGGTCAGGCTGCAGTGAGCCATGCACAGAATGATGGGTGTCGTGTTCTCTCTCCAGCCCCGGGAGTGTGTGCATAGGATGGTGGATGGGAGACTCAGCACAATCACCCCCCCACTCTGCTCTCACTGCTCCCCGACTCTACAGCAGCGCCCCATCCTCCAGCACAGACCTGCTGTAGAGTCTCAGGGTGTAAATGCAGCAAGGAGAGGTCTGTGATCAGGAGAGCAGGACCAAGAGGACAAACTAAAGAAATGGTGTCCTCTCTCCTGCTCTGCTTTCTGTGAAGGTCTGCAGTCGGCACCAGCAGGACGGGGAGGGGAAGCTCCGGGCAGGGGTGTATCTAGGGGGTGCAGCCGGATCCTTTACCCCAGGCACAACTCAGAAGGGGGGCACCGGCACCAATTCCCCCCCGGACCTCAACCAAGGCTGCAGGGGTGGCGGGGCTGACCTACTCTGGTGGGGTGGGGGCGCCGAAATAGATTTTTGCCCCGGGCGCCATGAAACCTAGTTACACCGCTGCAGCATACAATACCATCAAAGTCTGTTCTCCTAAATGTCACTACTTTTCCAAGTCCAAACAGTACTTTTGCCCCACATATGGGGTATCATAACTGAGGAAAAATTGTACAATACATTTTGGGGTCCATTTTCTCCTGTTACCCTTGAAAAAGAAAAAAATTGGGAGTTAAAGCAACATTTTCATGGTAAAAATGCTATTTACTTATTGATCAAGATTATAAAATTCTGTGAAGGTCTTTTAGATTCAATGTGCTCACCACTCCTCTAGATAATATCCTTGTGGGGTGTAGTTTCCAAAATGGAATCACTTGTGGAAGATTTCTACTGTTTTGACACCTCATTGGGCTCTGCAAATGTGACATGATATCTGCTACCTATCAATTTTGTGCTCCAAAAGTCAAATGGTGTGCCTTCCTTTCCTGCTGTGCACCAAAACACTAGTTTTCATTCACATATAAGCAATCAGTGTATTCAGGAGAAATTGCACAACAGATTGAATGGTCCATTTTCCCCTGATACCCCGGAGAAAATTAAACATTCAGGGCTAAAACAACATTTTGGTGGGAAAAATTAAAATTATTTATTTTTTCACGTTTCTTTAATTCCTTTGAAACATCTAAGAGGTTAATAATCTTCTTAATTGCGGTTTTGAGCACTGAGGGGTTCAGTTTGTAAAATAGTGTCACTTTGAGGTATTTTCTATCTCATAGTCCTCTCAAAGTCACTTCAATGGTGATGTGGTCATTAAAATTGGTTTTGTAAACATTAAGAAATTAAATCAGGGGCTGGGGAAAGGGGGTGGGGGGCACACAAAGGGCCGGCAGTATCAATAGGTTCAAGATCAAGTCAGGTTACACAATATAATAAGTCTACAAGGAGACCAAGTTGCTGCATAGCATGGTAAACATTATTACATCTCTAAGATCCAAAACTCGCAATAACCCCATGCTTCCTATGAAGATCGATGAAACTGGGGGAGCCAGGGGTTGTCTTGCCCAATCCGCCATTTTTTTTATGTTTTGTCCCTTGAGTAGCTATCAAGAGACAAGGAATTCTCTAGTTGAAAATTTAAATTGATTCTATCTGTCACCTCCTTGAATGACGGGACAAGATGTGACTGTTACGGGACGCAGCCCGCTTATGCTTCCACTCTGACAGGCCACGGCGTGCGTCCCACAGCTGGTATAGGTGTGTGGACCCACTCGACCACAGGGGGAACCCGGTCCCTACCCAGACTAGGGAAGGGCAGTGACTGGGGTCTGTGGCAGCTGAGCATGTGGGCAAGAGGATAACATGCAGGACAAGATGAAACCGCACACTTCAGTGTTCAGTGTTTACCGACAACAAGGCACAGTACAAGGCACAAGACACAAAGTCAGGATCCCGATTCTGCACATCACGCATTGGGGGACATTTCTCTTAGGAAGGCGATGGCATGGCAGGAGGTTATCACGGGTTGATGCAGTTCATGGTCATCTGGCATGGGCATATCAGGAGCACCTCTCTCTCAGGCCTCCGGCGTAGCACTGGCTCAGCAGGAGTGCATCAGACACCGAACTCGGACAGACATCATCACAGGATCGACCCCAGTGAACAAACCAGACATCAGGACACAGGCGGAACATGAAGAGCACATGTCCAGAACATCACATGGGAGCATAGGACATCGCCTGGTCAGATCCAGGAACCTCAGGTAGAGCCATCACTGGAAACACAAGGCTGGAGACTCCCCAGAAACACAGAGGAGGAGCCCGTCCAGAGACATGAGCGGGACCAACTGTGAGAACATGGACTGGACCACCAGAACCATTGACTTCACATCTGGACACAGGCAGGACTTCAGGACTCAGAACATCAGACACATCAGGAAGGATACATCAGGGACATCAGCTGGTCAGATTTAGGAACCTCAGCCAGAGCCATCACCGGAAATCAAGGCTGGAGACTCCCCAGTACAAAGGAGGAGGAGTCCATCCAGAAACATAAATGGGACCAACTCTGAGAATACGGACTGGACCACTAGGACTACGGACATCCCATCTTGACATCAGGACTCGACCTGAAAAGGAACTCAAGCGGTCTGGGCCACAGGGCCATCTCAGACACCAGGCGGGACCTCAGGGCCAGCTTGGACACCAGGTGGGACTTCAGGGCCATCTCGGACACCAGGCGGATCCTCAAGACTATCTCGGACACCTGGCGGGACCTCAGGACCGTCTCGGACACGAGGCAGGACCTCAGGACCATCTCAGACACCAGGTGGGACCTCAGATCTTCTCGGACACCAGGCAGGACCTCACGACCTTCTCGGACACCAGACGGGACCTCACGACCTTCTTGGACACCAGACACGAGCTCCAGGCACCAGATAGCAGTCGTCAGGTTCTGGACACGACCTATAAAGGAACTCAAGCAGTCTTGTGCAAACACTGCAGGTCCGGACCAGGCCCAGACAGAGCTAGCACCGCATGGTGGCATGAGCACAGCATAGTAGATGCTCCGCAGGAATGACAGACTCCATCTTCAAAAGACGAACACAGGTTTATTCACAGGATACAAGAAACTCGCAGACACTGGATACAAGGATCAAGACACAGAAGGCTTCGGGAATCTCACACAGCAGGAATCCACACTCAAGGGCAAGAACATTGGTACCAACACAGACAAGACGAGTCCAGGGACACAGACATGAGCTTCCCCAGAACTAGTAGCAGGCAGAACGGGAGCTATAGAAAAAGCAGACCAAGACCAGCATTTTAGACCAAACACACAGGGCTAGGTTAAAAAATCTAATCAGAAGCTCTGGCGATGCCCAACAGGAAAGGGAACTTTAAATAGAAGCTGACCCATAGCTATAGGCTGGGGACAGCAATTCAAGCACACACTCCACCTAATAAAAGCAGGGAAGGTGTGCCCGCGTGCACCCTAAGCACAGTCAGAAACCATACAGCATTCCCAGCACAGGAACTCAGGCCCAGGGCACTTGGCAATGACTGCAAGCCCAGACACACGCAGAAAGCCACGCACCAGCTGCAGAAGGCCCCACAACCCGCGGACAGCCTCCACAGCGGCAGCCAAGGTCTGCACATGCGGGAGGTCGCACAGCAGAACAAGGACCCAACCACACATGTACGGCCACGCAGCAGAGCAGGGAACCGAGCAGAATCCACACAGGTAACATATACAGTATCCCAGCTGGTTAGGGGGGAAGAAGCATTGGGAAAAAGCACAGTAACGCACCAAGTTACAAACCCACCGGCGTTACAGTGACTTCCACTTAGATAAAAAGCACAATCTAGCAGCTATTAGAATATGTGTTACAATTCCTCCCAGGTCCGGGGGCAGGGTGTCAATCCCGATATTAACAATTGATAACTCAGACTTCAGATCCACTCTAAGACCCCTGTCACACATAACGAGATTGTTAACGATATTGTTGTAACGTCACAGATTTTGTGACGTAACAACGATCCCGCTAACGATGTTGTTATGTGTGACACGTACCAACGATCTGGTCCCTGCTGTGAGATCGTTGATCGTTATATAGTGCTCTGGGTCATTCCTATGTCGTTGTGCTCCCGCTGGGAGCGCTACATCGTTGTGTTTGAAAGGAACAATGACCAACGATCTCAATGATACGCTATGGAGTGACAATTCCCAACGACCTCGGTATAATTCTGGATAGTTGCTGAAGTCGTTGGTGACATCGCTGGTGAGATACCTGTTTGACATCTTACTAGCAATGTAAAAAACGACCCACCAGCGATCTCAGCATATCGTTATCGCTATCGCTGGTGCGTCGTTATGTGTGACAGGGTCTTTAGGCCGGTAACTGAGGTGATTAAGTTAGAAATAACCCTCCAGAGTAATACAACATATGAACACTCCCACCACATACAGACCAGTTATATTAAATTTCTCCAACACCCCTTAAGTATTCCCAGTGCACGCTGTCAAATACTTATTCAGCATCCAACTACAGGAATGCACTGGGGCACCAGAGACCTCCGCAACTCGAATCAGGTCTATAACCCTTCTGATGCTGTCCTTAGACTGTCGCTCAGACACAAGCCGAACCTGGTCTGGCGCCACCAAGTAGGAAATCACATTCTATAGTCTGGACGCCAGAATTTTAAAAATTTTGAAAAGCGCTGACCACAATGGACGTAAGAGACGTCAAGATCACCATATATGAAGCATAGGGTCCTCTTCCTCACTACATCTCCAGCATATGTCATAAGGACAGGACATCTGTACCATCATGTTAGAATTTTATCATTTTTCTCCTGTGACCTGGAACAGACAGACATCTTGTGGGTAAGGGCAAAAATTTTTTGACGGTCAGGTTCCGAAAGAGTGGTCTGTAAGTCTCTCTCTCATGCCTCGATAAATTGAGGAGTATCAGTAGTTAATGATTCCGAGATCAAGCTATAGGGTAACGAGATTGTAAGAAGAGCTGGACCCACGGTCAACTGCATCAAGGACTCGAATGGGGTGGGCGGATCAAAGGTTACGCCCGATAGAAAGTTGTTTAGCTGTGAAAATTCAAGCCAAGATAACGATTTCCCTCAGAGGCCTCCTGCAATGCCCCCACCATGGAAAGTCATGAAAGTCTATCTGTCACCTGTCTCATCCTAATTCGGTCACTGGACCTCCAGCATAGAAATGAATTTCTCGCCACAGCATGAGGGAAGACTGCATTGTTAAAAAGGGGGCTCAGTCCGTTCGGTCTGCTAACTAATTTTAATTTATCAGGGTGTTTGTCCCAAAATCTCAAGACTACCTGTGTAAGCGGGGGGAATTCTGATTTCCGGGGGTCTGTGGCAGGCATGAAGCCATGGTAGCCAATACAGGGAGTAAGGGGAAAGAATTTTACCACTTAATATTTAATAATGTCCCTTTACTGTAATAAAGTCCCCTGAGTCAACCTCACGTACAGTGATCATGGCCCCTGAGTTCCCACATGTACAGCTCCTTTATGCATAGTATGATGCCCCACAGCTCCCCTATGCTATGCTTTTCCCAGTATGATGCCCGCACAGCTCACCTATACAAAGTGTGATGTCCCATAGTCCTCCTATGCACAGTAAGATGCCTCTACAGGCCCTTCATGCAAAGTATAAAGTGGTCACTGCTTCCCTATACTCAAAATGATGGACTCATAGCTCCCCTGTACAAATTAGGATGAGCCCGAAGTTCTCCTATTAACAGTATAATAGACCTACACCTCCCTTTTACATAGCATGATTTCCCTTCACAGCTCCCTTTAAAGAATATAATGCGCCATAGCTTTCTATATACAGTATGCTGCCTTCCCACAATTTATGATGGCCCCAACAATAACCTACTTGCTATATGATAGCATCCACAGTAGATCCCATTAGGTATGTTGCACTCACAGTAGCCCCCGCACTGCCTGATGATCCTAGTGAGTCCACTGGCAGAAACCAGCAAGATGCATCACACTGGGGCTTGCATGAGACATCAATGTCCTGGCACAATTATGTCATCATCACATTGCTCTATCTGGGACTCATCTAGTGTATCACCCTGCTAACCTGGAGGCTGCAGACCTTTAGCGACTGGCGGCCTACTGGACGTATAGTAATCTCCCTACTCTCCCTTTGAATAGAGTTCCCCTGTAGCTACACTACTGCCAAAAATAAAACATATTTACTGCAAAAGAGATTTACATGTTGTAAATTTAAAAAACATACCACAGGTAAGTTTCCACAGTGTAAAACAAAACGGCAGACTGCGTATGAGATTTACATGATTCTCATCCACTTTGGTGACACTATAATGAGCAGAGCTTTTCGGGCACAAAAACATGCACCATTAAAAATGTAACAAATACTCATCATGGTAATTTAGCCTTACACTTTGTTTGCTAGATAAGACATTTTTTTTGCAAAATATAAGCAACATGACTGCCTTTTTTCATATTTTTATCTGCAAGTATTGTCACCTAGCTTATTTATCTCTGTAATGCGTTTTCAGAAACCTTGGCATAATGGTCTGCTCATCCTTTTGTGATCTTGGTGGAACCATAACACCATTTATTGTTTACAGACTGGCAAATATTTGGAAAGAATTACCACTAATAGTATTCGGTAAGTAAGTCACAACTGAAAAGAGCATTTCAGCATTTTAAAGGGAATCTGTCATTCAAAAATCCATATGTAACTGAAATCACTTTTCTAATTCCTCTGGTGAAGCTCTTTTTATCATGTATTTCTTTTATTTATACCCCCTATTCTCTGTAAATTGCAAATAAAAAGCTCCATTCCATTTGTCAATCACAGTGAGTGATCACGTACTTCTCTGCTGCCCATTCAGCAAGGAATTAATATTCATGTAGTGCCATCACTACACTGCACACAAGCAAAGTTCAGTGGAAATTAGTAACATGGGGGTGCTGTATCCTTCTTTCTGCTCTCCTTGTATGCAGCAAAACAAATGTTCAAATAAACACACAGAATTGCACACAGACAGCACGGCTTCTGCTCAGAGCAACAATTGGAGATTGCCTTACCTGGCTGAACTATCAGATATGTGCCTGCCATCTCAGGCTACATTCACATTACGATTTTGAAGGGAGCCGATGCTGTCCGATAAAATCGGACAGCATCGGCTCCCTTCTGATGCCTGGAATCGGATGCCAAATAGGCATCCTATTCCGGCATTAAATCGTAGCCTCCGGGTTGAAAAAAAGAAGAAAAAAAAAAGTTTATGCTCACCTCTCCCCGAGCTCCCGCCGGCTCCCGGTGTCTGCAGAGGTCTTCTACTGCAGTACAGGACCTCCGGTGATGTCACAGTCACGTGACAGCAGGTTACACCATGGTAACCTGCGGTCACGTGACTGTGACATCACCGCAGGTCCTGTACAGATGAAGAAGACCTCTGCAGACACCGGGAGCCTGCGGGGGCTCGGGGAGAGGTGAGCATAAACTTTTTTTTTTTTAACCCCTGCCTTCCAGTTTGGAGCATTTTTACTGTACTGAGCATGCTCAGTACAGTAAAATCGGGTCCGAGGAGACATCCGATGTTTCCTCGGACCCTGCTCCATAGGGCCCCATGATAAATTGATCGGACCAAATCGGATGTGCACTAAATGCCATCCGATTTGGTCCGATCCGATTTTGTCCGATTTTATCTTCGGTGTAAAAATCGGAGCATGCTCCGATTTTGCACCGATAAAAAAAACGGACAGAATCGGATCGGACCAAATCGGATGGCATTTAGTGCACATCCGATTGGGTCCGATGCCCATAGGGCTGCATGGGGCACAAAATCAGTCAGATGCTGTCCGATTTTCATCGGACAGCATCGGATTTACAAAATCCGTAGTGTGAAACCAGCCTCACCCTTCCTCTTCCTCACCCTCCCGAGCAGAAGCACCATGCTGGACAGCAAAATGAAAATGAAACTAGAAGTGAGACAGAGCACAGGGGAAAGGGAATAATACATGACATTTACTCAGCAGTAAAAGTAATGGAACGGACTAATGAAGCAGCTGTCTGCTGGGTGTGAAAATGCTTATAGCAAGAGAACTACAAAGGGCACAGTAATTATATTTGCATATTCTGAAAGGGCTGCCCAGGCAGTATTAAAGGGTAATATTAGTATCATACTGAAAAATGACCTGACAGAGTCCTTTTAAAGGAGTCTGTAAATTAATTTACACCCCACTTTCATTCTAAATATAAAACTAAACGTTACTTTAAAATAATGTACCTCACTTCCTAATTTCTAAATTCAGTGCACCACAGCCTCATCAGTGTGTCTGCAAACATTTCCTGCATTGTAGGTTAATAAATATAGATAAGTCCACTGACCATTCAACTCTGGAGATGTGAGTGGTGTTTCTGTTGCCTCGAGTGGTGCCACATCTCCTTCAACCCCTTCACAACATCCTCTGTACATGTATGGCACAAATTTTAAGTGGATGAATAGAGTGGGCTCACAGCATGAACCTGCCCTCGACATGACAGGTAATGGCTCTGTGTTAAAAACAGTTGTGGATGGAATGGAGCTCCACATGTGACTGTTAACCTATGAAATGATGCTATCAAACTCTGAAAGTCACATTAATAGCAAGTCGGCATATGTGTGCATCATTCTATGTGCCCATCGGCACGCTCGTGACATGATGGAGAGTCATTGGTGGATTGCTATGACATCTTGGGGTCTGTTGAAGACCCAGTGCTTGTCACCCTGGAGCTGCCTTGAAAAAAAAGTCTGATCTGTCAAAATATAAAAATAATTAACCCGATCAGTAAACACCGAAAACTGAAAAAGTTCAAGAATGCCAAAGTTATTTTTTTTTGGGTTGCTGCAAAACGATAAAAAATGCTGTATCAAGCAATCAAAATGTCATTTCTATCCCAAAAAGGTATCAATTAAAATGTTGTCTCACTTTGCAAAAAATAAGCCATCACACATCTCTACTGATTGAAAAATTAAAACATTACAGTTTGATGACACAACAAAATATTTACATTTTTTCAAACCTCTGATTTTTTTTCACCACTAAAATAATTGAAAAAATTGGACATGTTTGGTACCATCATAAGCATTCTGATCACCAGATACAATTTTTACCACGTAATGTGTGTCATAAACAACATTCCCAAAAAACAATGTCAGAATTTTTTTTTTTTTTACAATTTCTCTCCATTTGGAATTGTTTTTCCTGTTTTTCAGTACACTATATGGTAAAACGAATGGGGTCTTTCAAAAATACACCTCATCCTGCAAAAAAACTAGACCTCATATGGACACAAAAATAACAAAGTTATGGCTCTGAGAAGAAGGGGAGGAAAAAAATGAAAGCTCAAAAAAGAAAATTGCCTGAGTCATGAAGGGTTAAAGGGAACCTGTCACCTGCAAAAATCCACCTAACCTATAAAAACATGTCCCTGCATCATCCTATGACCATTCTCACAATCCTTTTGTGATGCATGCGTGCTTGAGTCAGGACAGAGCAGCGTGGGTGTACTGATCTCACCCAAACTGGAAATGACGCGATTCGCGTCATTACATGCCCAGACAGCGACGTGCAAAGCAGGCAGGGCCTGCCTAGAATATGAATATAAGATCATGCCCATTAGGGCGTGGTCTTCTGACAAGAAAGGCAGCAAAGCAACACGCCCTGAGGGCTAAGGAATATGGTCCCTACTCATTATAATGGATAATAAGTAAGTATAAAAATGTTTTTTAGTACTTTTACAGCCAGCATTTAGCAGACAAAAGGATTGTGAGAATGGTCATAGGATGATGCAGGGAATATGTTTTTATAGGTTAGGTGGCTTTTTGGAGGTGACAGGTTCTCTTTAACTTGGTTGACAGATTTAGAAGCACAGCTCTCAACTAAATTTCCATGCCTGTTGTACCAGTGAGAGGGAGGGCTGTGGTTCAATTTAGGCACTAGTACACATTACAAATATGATTTGGTGGCTGCTTTGGGCTAGCCACCCTGTCAATCATTGGAGGGGAGGAGTTTACAAACATGATATTTAAGAAATGGAAAACAGGCCGGGTGTGTTGGTTGTAAGTAATGCTAATAAAGTGTACTGCAGCTTTAGAGAGTAAAATCAAGGTGACAGATGCCCTTTAGGCTAGGGTTACATGGCAACTTTGGCTAAATACCTGTCATAAAACTAAAGTAAACAAGCAAAACACAAAAAATCCAAATTGGTTGGACTCCTTGAAACTTCCTTATTGTAGCCATAAAAATCTTGGGGTTGCAATCAAACCCCTTTCACTTATGTTGTGTTTTGATGTAGCAGCGACACTTGGTGAACCTTGGTCACATGACAAGTGTTGTGGCCAAAATTGCCAAGTAATCTCAGATTTGTACAATCTACAGGTGGTCACCTGAATTTATGGTCTTCCTTTATGAGTATATTTTTAATTTGCCTGCTTTTGGTCATTTTGATTCATAGCTATAATAGGAATAATTTCTGGGATATTGGTGTTGTTCCTTCCTGAAACCAAAGGCCGTGCTCTCCCAGAAACCATTGAAGATGCAGAGAATTTGCATAAGTAAGTTTATTGTTACCTAATATGTTTATTGTATATTTCATTCATTCATTAATTCAGTGAATCTTATATTCTAAGTTCATCTATGTCATGTAAATACAAACTGGCATTGTACCAGGTAAGCTATGCTCATGTGGCGCCCCTATGGCAAGGCGCCACAGGGAGGTACTGCACCCCAAACAGAAGGTGCCGTGCCTCCGTAGCCATAGATATGGAGGACACTACAGAGTCTGCACCCTCCATCCATACAGTAGGCCACTTTAATACAGGGGACGGTATATTTAGTAGGTCCCAGGAGGTGGAGCCTAGAGAGCGGGAGACAGGGAGTGACAATAGTGACAGGCAGATGGTGTGAGACAGCGAGGAAGGCAGACGCAGGGGACCCTGCGGCTGTAACAGGAGGGCGCCTCTTAGACCCCAGACTTGGAAGATGGTTATCCCAGGACTGGTTGGAGCCAGCTGGAGACCTAGGTCACCACCGGCATACCGGAGCTGAGGCGGTTAGTCAAAGGTCTATCCCTAACTGCAGACCAGTAGGCTGAGGGCCCAACACAAGGGAGCCACAGCACCCCAAAAGAAGCCCAACATCGGTCCCGCAGCTGGGTCCACGACACCGACAAGTAAGAGACTTTAGGTAACAAACCCCGAGGACTAGAGACTTGGCTCAAGAGGGGCAAATACAGACAGAGACAGAGGGACAAGACCAGGAATGCCATATTGAAGGCACCACTGCCAGACTATGGAAAGTCCTCCAAGATCTGCGGCTACAAACCCCGTTCAACCAGACTGTACCGTGTACCCTTTTCTACCTGGTGCAAGTAAAGAACTGTTTGAGCTGATCTGGTGTCTGTTCTCCTTCTTTCCGCCGCCCGGAGGGCTTCTACAGTATCATCAAGGTGAGGATTACTACTCCCCTCATCAACCCCGCTGCCCTGAGGTAAAGCTCCACCTATGGGGAGCTGTACTACCAAAGTTGCATTCACATCACCTTAGCGGCCGGCCGCAGCGCTGGTAGTCCTATTACCAGGTACTACAGGTGGCGTCACGTTACCATTCCCCCATCATCATCACCCCCACCCCACCATTGAGGGTCCAGGGCACGGAACCGGAACCGACCAGCCGTGATCCCCCACTAAAGGAACCCCCTGTCCCGGTATCCGAGTACCCCCTACCCTGTCGACCGACTCACTCACGCAGGGTCTTTTGAACAGTTTTTGAAGATCTTCAAAATGAGAGCTTTTCCTAAAATTGTTTTCACTTGAAAAATTACTTTTGAATGCCTCAAAAAACTCTTCATGAACATATCTTAAAACAAACCTATTATTATTATTATGATTTATTTATAGAGTGTTTTTTAATTGAATCCATGGTGCTGTAGATGAGAAGGGGTTGCATACAGACAAGGTAAAAATACAATGAACAAACTAACAGTGACAGACTGGTACAGAGGGGAGAGTGGACCCTGCCCTTGCGGGCTTACATTCTACAGGGCAATGGGAAGGGGAACAGTAGGTTGGGTCTGCTCGGGTGGTGGTGGAGCGCCGCATCCAATGGTGGTGGAGCGCCGGGTCCACTGGTGGTGGAGCGCCAGGTCCAGTGGTAGTGAGGTGGCACTGTGGTCATTGCAGGCTGCAGGCTGTTCTGAAGAGATGGGTTTTCAGGTTCCACTTGAAGGTTCCGAGTGTAGGGGACAGTCGGACTATTTGAGGTGCAGAATCCAGAGGATGGCGGATGCTCGAGCGAAGTCTTACAGGCAGTTAGTTGAGAAACGTAGAGTCCCTGACAAAACTTATGTCGCTTGTCCCTGTTATGTAAATTAAAGCTTATAACCTGACATTAAATTCATCCATTGGTTTTATAAATTACTCTTTTGAAAGCTGAAACCCTCCCAAATGTGGTTTAGGTTAAGAAAATAAATTGCCATCAATGCTGAAATATTGATCATTTAATGAACACAGAATGGTCAGATTTTGGCAAGACAAAAGTTTTGTCACCTGGTCATATAATGCACCCAATCCTAGTTTACATCCTCACCTGTGCTTAGTAAATGATCGGTTAATTAGTGAGCACCCTAGACCTTCACTTGAACTGCAACTTGAGCTCTGACAACATGCCAAAAATCTTCCCTGCCACCAAAGCCTTGATTATCAAGCGTCTGAAGACCAGATCCACTGCAGAGGTAGCAGGCACCTTTAATGTGTCTCAGTGTCAAGTGCAAAGATTTAAAAAAAGATTTGAAGAGACAGGAGATGTTTTTGACAAGCCCAGGTCCGGCAGACCCCGCAAGACAACTGCTCAGGAGGAACGTTTGTTGGTTAGAAAATCCAAAGCAAGCCCCTCTTCCACTTCAGCAGAATTCCAACAGGTCTGGTCACCTGAACAGTTTGTAACATTCTGTCTCGAAATGGCCTCCATGGTCGAATCAGTGACCAGAAGCCAGCACTAAACAAAAGGAAAATAAAAAACCGTGTGGCATTTGCAAAGTCCCACAGCCTGCTAAATAGATGGACGCTGGAAAAGTGGCAGAAGGTAGATTTCTTTGATGAATCTTCAGTATAATTACACCACAGCCGCCACAAATATTGCAGGAGACCTACTGAAGCCTGTATGGATCCAAAATACACCCAGAAAACAGTTAAATTTGGTGGTGGAAAGATCATGGTCTGGGATTACATTCAGTATGGGGGTGTGCAAAAAAATGCAAGGTGAAAGGCAATATCAATAGCTTAAAATATCAAGACATTAGCTACCTCTTACATTCCAAATCATAAAAGGGGTCAAATTCTGCAGCACGATGGTGCTCCATCTCATACATTCATCTCTATAACAAAGTTCCTCCAGGCAAAAAAAATCAAGGTGCTCAAGGACTGGCCAGCCCAGTCACCAGACATGAACATCATTGAGCATATTTGGTATAGGATGAAAGAGGAAGCTTGGAAGACAAAACCAAAGAATCTAGATGAACTCTGGGAGACATGTAAAACTGCATTCTTTGCTATTCCTGATGACTTCATTAATAAATTGTATGAATCATTGTTGAACTGCATGGATGCAGTCCTTCAAACTCATGGAAGTCACACAAAATATTAAATATGACTCTAATAGCACCACAACTTCATTCACCAATGTTATGCAACATAAATTTGTATTTTAAGTTAATTATTTGTTTCAAAATCACGTTACTTTCTGTGGATAACAAAACTTTTGTCTTGCCAAAATCTGACCATTCTGTGTTCATTAAATGATCAATATTTTAGCACTGATGCCAATTTATTTTCTTAACCTAAGCCACATTTGGGAGGGTTTCAGCTTTCAAAAGAGTAATTTATAAAACTAACGGATGAATTTAACTTCAGGTTATACGCTTTTATTTACATAACATGGATAAGCGACATATCGTTTGTCAGGGGCTGTACAAGTGTGGAGGAAAGGAGAAGGTCTTGAGAGGATCGAAGATTATGAGTTGGATGATATTGGGAGATTAGTTCAGAGATATATGGGGGGACAGATTGTGGACGACTTTGTAAGTCAATGTTAGTTTGAATTGGATACACTGGGGAATTGGGAGCCAGTGGAGGGATTTGCAGAGGGTAGAAGTGGAGGAGCAGTGAGGAGAGAGGTGGATTAGTCAGGCAGCAGAGTTAAGGACAGATTGGTGAGGTTCAAGAGTGTTAGCAGGGAGGCCACAGAGGTGGAGGTTGCAGTAGTCGAGACGGGAGATGATGAGGGTATGCACTAGTAGTTATATGGGTTATATTGGCTGATAGACACTCTGTGATTCTGGATAGCAGAGAGGTGATGCCTGGGCCAGAGAGTTAGATCTGAGTGTCATCAGCGTACAGGTGGTACTGAAATCCATGGGACTATGAGTTGTCCTAGGCAAAGGTATAGATGGAAACAAGAAGGGGTCCCAGGACAGAGCCTTGAGGGACCCCAACAGAGAGGAGATGGGGTGAGGAGGTAGTTTTGGAGTGGGAGACACTAAATGTGCGGTTGTAAAGGTAAGAAGAGATCCAGGCGAGGGTAAGGTCAGTGATACCAATGGAAGAGAGGATCTGTAATAGGAGGCAGTGGTCGACTGTGTGTCAAATGCAGAGAACAGATCAAGAAATAGGAGGATGGAAACGTGTCCATCATCTTTGGCGGTAAGTAGGTTGTTAGTAATTTTGGTTAAGTCAGTTTCAGTGGAGTGGTGGGGGCGGAAGCCAGATTGAAGGTTGTCAAAGAGATTATCAGTCGATTGACTTGTTATATTAGGAGGTACCAATTATTATATTTTTCAAACTAGGAAATACCAACTTATAAATGTTAAAAAATCTCTTTATTTGTATCAAAGATTAAAATGTGATAGACAAACCAAGGGGAATTAGACAAACATACACATTTATATACATTTCTGGGGTTCAGCATATATAATTTCTCTAATAATAACATAGAAGGTCATAGACTTTTACCCAACAAGATAACAACTAAGTCGTCCTTAGGGTATAGTTTTATAAGTATAGACGTTTGTACTCTAGTGTCTCGTGCCCAATGTGGGAGAGGGACAACTTGTAAGAGAGAAATAATACAGATTTCAAACCCCTATATGGATTTCGAACAA
This sequence comes from Allobates femoralis, assembly GCA_033576535.1. Lineage (NCBI taxonomy): Eukaryota > Metazoa > Chordata > Amphibia > Anura > Aromobatidae > Allobates > Allobates femoralis. The sequence goes on from JARQOC010000001.1 coordinate 464,764,751, forward strand.
TGTTCTGAAACAGTTAATGAAGACCTTCCATTAGATTACTGAGCTCCCAGTATACATATGGATTAAACCTCCAACGCTTGACGCGTTTCGCCTTCTCAATGTCAGAAGGCTCATCAGAAGACTTTTGGGGTTACAGAAATAATGTTCCGTCTAAAAGCAAAAGGATTGGCAAAACATTAGTCTACAAACAGAAAAATCTTGAAAATAGCTGCACAAGTCTAGATGGTACATAGTCAAGTACAGAGAAATAAGCATATATATATGTGCAAGGCCACCTAAATATATTACATACAATAAGTATACAAAAAATATATAATTAATCTAGTTGGACATATATGCATGTTCCCAAAATTATGTGAATAATTTTTGATGGTAAGAAAGGAATGAGGAGACATACCTTATAACCGTACATGCCAAATAAACAAATTCTTCGATAAGGCAAGAATACCCAAAAAGGTCAATAAGCAATAGATAGAGAGACCACGAAATTTTTCTGATAGAATCAAAATAAACAGAGAAATATATATTTTACCACAGGAAGATGGTGCATATCGTATATGTAAACTAAATGAAGGACTGCAGTACACATGGCAGCGTGCTTACCTAAGGTATTTGTTGTATGGTCATGAATGGGGCATCCAAAGAATTGGACATACTAGGGCATAGATAAACTGTGTGGGGACAGAGGTATATCAAGATCAAGAAAGGTATTTGACAAAAAATAGATAGAAATATCAAGAAAATCACTTTTGGTAAAGAAATCATATTAAACCAAAACACAACGTCACATCAGCCTCTAAAGGCTCTAAGATCAAAACTGGGGTCGTAGTAAGAATCCCTCCAGTTGACCAATAAGTATATCTAGCCGTGCCCAGTATACCCATGTATACAAAAGAGTGTTTCTTGATTGTCAATAAAAGTGACAATACAAGTTAATATAGATCTAGCAGTGCCCAGTATGCCTATGTATACAAAGAGTGTTCATTAACCATACATGTAGAAATAGGTCTAACAGTGCACAGTATGCCCATGTGTGCAAAGGGTGTTCATTAGTTGTCAGTACCAGTAACAATACATATAGCTGTATCTTAAGAGAGGAAATAATACCTCATCTTAGTACAGCACATATGTTTAATTCATCCTTTATAACAAAAGAATGGTCAAAAATGAAGAAATTAGCCCATAATTAGAATCAGAATGGAAAAAGGTTGACAGCATCTATAACTCACCCACTATGTAGTCATCCTGTGTCTCTGAATGCCTAGAGGAGAATGAATATACTTCTCTTTTATAGGGCAAAGCTTAGCTACTCATTGGTGATTAGTGGTAACAGGTGATGCAGGATCGCAATCACCTGTTCCTAATGCTGTCATTCTAAAGGGGCGTCCACCTTAGGTGTTTATTTGAGCTCCATGGTTACAATCACCACGGAGCTCTGTAAACTCACTTATGCTGGAAAAAAAAAAAAAAAAAAAAAAAAAAAAAAAAAAAAAAAGGGGATGAAGCTGTACTGTTGTCTTTAAGATTGTGCACCATCTAGAGTGTGGAAAAAATAAGGGCATCCTGATTTAGCATGTATGTAAGAGTGATGTAGAGATGTATAACCTAAATTAAGGTTTTGGATGGAAGAGCATGCATATTAGCCATCAAGATTTACAAGTTGCAAACAAAGTTAAAAGAAAAAATACATAAAAGCCTATTTAGCTACAAAATCTAGATAACAGGAACTATATATATTTAATTGTTCCAATTTATGATGTACAACCCTTCTCGGGTAAATAACATCTTTAAGGGCCGGTATTTTAATCCATCAGAGCACCACTATTTCACCATACCCTGACAAAAAGCTGGTGAAAGCAAGTGTTGACTAGAGGAAGCAAGTATAACTCTGTTGTTCATTAAGGCCATTTGGTTGGACACTATTGAAGTTGTGGATCCACCTTGCTTCTTTTTGAAGAAGGGTTCTGTCAAAGTCTCCCTTTCTGGGTGAAGGTTTTGGTACTTCCAAAACTCTCACTTTTAGAGATTTGGAGTCCCCTTGGTGGAATTCACGGACATGTCGGGCAATCGGGGTGTCTCTATCATGTCTCACGTCACCAAGGTGTTCCCCAAATCTTTTACGCAGCTCTCTCTTAGTTTTGCCAATGTAGTCTTTAGGGCATGTGCAAGTAATCACATAAACCAGACCTTGTGTACTACAATTGGCAAAATCGCGTAAGGTGTAAACCATACCAGTTTTGGAACAGGTTACAGTTTTTGACGGTTGTACCCATGGGCAAAACTTGCAGTGTCCACATCTGTAAGTCCCTACCGTCTTCAAATTTTGCAGCCAATTATTCTGCAATTTAGGTTTTTGGTAGTGACTGCGGACCAACCTGTCACCAATTGATTGTCCACGTCTGTAGGTAACACTTGCGTATGGCATGATGTAATCTTTTAGATCAGGGTCCGCAAGTAAAATACGCCAATGTTTCCTCATGATAGCCATTATTTCCTCATTTTGGGCATCAAAAGTACCAATTAGTCTGGTGATGGATGAAATAGCCTCCTTTTTTTTGGGAACAAGTAATGTATCCCTCTTACATTGTTGTGCATTCTTATAGGCTGCGCTCAACGATGAACGAGGGTAACCTCTATCTAGGAATCTGTTCCTTAAAAGGTCTGCCTGTCTATGGAACTCATCATGAGTAGAACAATTCCGTCGTATGCGGATGTATTGTCCTTTAGGGATACCTCTTTTTTGTGGTTCCGGATGGTAACTTTCCCAATGCAGCAAATTATTCGTTGCAGTTGGCTTTCTATAAATACTAGAAACCACTCCACCTTTGTCATCCTTGGTAAGTAGGATGTCCAAAAAGGGCAGTCTATTATAACCAAACTCATAGGTGAAAAAAAGTCCCAAGTTGTTATTGTTGAGTTCCTGCACAAAGAGAACGAAGGTCTCCTTATCCCCTGCCCATAAGAGAAGGATATCATCCACGTAGCGACCCCAAAATGTAATATATTGGGTCCATTCACGCATGGCGTCGCTAAAAACGTGAACGTCTTCCCACCAGCCCAGGAGCAAATTAGCATATGAGGGCGCAGCCGAGCTCCCCATAGCTGTGCCCCTGAGCTGGTGGTAGAACTGGCCAGAGAAAGTAAAGTAATTATGTGTCAGCAGGAACTTCAAAAGACCTATAACGAACGAGTTATGTTGGGTGAATTGTCTGCCTCTAGCTTTAAGGAAATATTCTACAGCCTCCAACCCTAGATCATGTCGGATCGAACTGTATAATGACTCGACGTCAATGGACGCAAAATAAGTTGTTTCATCCATCGTAATACCATCGAGTTTGACCAGGAGGTCACTTGTGTCCCTTACGTATGATGGTAGAGCAAGGACAAATGGTCTTAAGATCTTATCCAAATAGACCCCCACATTCTGTGTGACAGAGTTGATCCCTGAGACTATTGGTCTTCCCTTTAAAGGTGCTAGTCCCTTATGTATCTTGGGGAGTGCGTAGAACGTGGGTATCATTGGAGCAACTGGGGTCATAAATTTCATTTCGTTTTCTGAAATTAAATGAGCCTCTAGACCCTTGACTAGGATTTCATAGAGTTCATTTGAGAAATTGATAGTTGGATCTTTTATCAATTTACCATAAAACGTTTCATCCCCTAGAATGTTCAAACACATGGTCGTATAGTTGCTGTGATCCATTATAACCACATTACCCCCTTTATCTGAGGCCTTAATAATTAGATCATCATTTTTAGACAAATCATCCAACTGTTTTTGTTCCATTCGGGTGAGGTTAAATTTGTTTTTGGAAGTGAAGGAGGGTATTTTGGAAAGTTCATCACTCACTATCTTAAAGAAGATGTCAATTGAATCAGTTCTATCAGTTGGAGGCATCCTTTTACTAGATCTCTTTAAAGTAGTGAAAGGCCCGGTACCTAGGGTACCAAGGTTTTCAGACTCCAATTCATTTAGCTCCTGCAATGATATACGTTCTTCCTCGCTGATTCCTGATAGAGCAAGATCTTCCTTTTTTGTGTTATGGAAAAATCTTTTCCACTTAAGTTTTCTACAAAATAAGGAAAGATCTTTAGTCCAATTAAATACATCAAATTTTTGTGTTGGAACAAAGTTGAGGCCTTTTCTCAATACCTCCAACTGTTCCTTCGATAGTGTATATGATGATAAATTAATCACCTGATTATTTACGTCCTGGGAGGGAGTAGGGTTTCCCCTACCCTCTGTGATCTTAGGCCATAAGGGACCCCTCTCTGCTCTAAAAAAGAGGCACATATTGATGTGGATGGAAAGGGTGGTACTGATGAGGAAGAAACAGAGGTAGGTGCCGGTGTGGAGGGAAGTATGACCGGCGGTATAGGGACCCTGAGGTCGTCCCATTTTTTATATGGTTTCCTCCGTCTCTTATTCTTTTTCGGAGGTTTTTTGGGGGCTGCTGGTGTCCTTGGGTTCTCTGGGTCAGAGGGTTCCCAATCGGTACTAGACTTATTACCAGAAGGGCCTTGGAGAAAAGCGTACGCCTTATTTTCTCTAAAATCTGCGGAATCTTTAATAAATTTATTATGTTTTCGATTTTTTAGAGAAATTTGAAAACGTTCGATAGAATTCTGCAGGATCCCCTCTCTCTTATTAAAGTCTGGATCTGCTTTAAAGCCTAGTGCGTATTTTATGTATTCCTCCAAAATTTTGGAAGTTCTCTCTAAAGTAATTCTTTCTTCTTCCAAAAGAAGGCCCATCAATCTTATTGAGGACTCTCTAGACTCTTTCTCCCAAAGTTCCAGCAGTTTAGGTGTTTTAGACCTATCCGCCGGTACTATGGGTATCCTAAGTCCCTTAGGGATAATCCCCTGTTTGATGTATCTCGTTAAGGACTGTACCTCCCACCATGATTTGATGTTGTTTTTGTAACATACAAACAGATCATAAAATATTTTTTTTAAGATCTGTAGTTTTATTTGCACTGACACCTATATCGGTCTGATCTGAGAATACATCATCAGCTTCGAGTTGCCACTGGTTGGTATCAAGTGGTGCAGATAGAAAACCGGCCATTAAATTTATTGCATTAATTAGATTATCAGTCGATTGACTTGTTATATTAGGAGGTACCAATTATTATATTTTTCAAACTAGGAAATACCAACTTATAAATGTTAAAAAATCTCTTTATTTGTATCAAAGATTAAAATGTGCTGACACATAATTACTTTACTTTCTCTGGCCAGTTCTACCACCAGCTCAGGGGCACAGCTATGGGGAGCTCGGCTGCGCCCTCATATGCTAATTTGCTCCTGGGCTGGTGGGAAGACGTTCACGTTTTTAGCGACGCCATGCGTGAATGGACCCAATATATTACATTTTGGGGTCGCTACGTGGATGATATCCTTCTCTTATGGGCAGGGGATAAGGAGACCTTCGTTCTCTTTGTGCAGGAACTCAACAATAACAACTTGGGACTTTTTTTCACCTATGAGTTTGGTTATAATAGACTGCCCTTTTTGGACATCCTACTTACCAAGGATGACAAAGGTGGAGTGGTTTCTAGTATTTATAGAAAGCCAACTGCAACGAATAATTTGCTGCATTGGGAAAGTTACCATCCGGAACCACAAAAAAGAGGTATCCCTAAAGGACAATACATCCGCATACGACGGAATTGTTCTACTCATGATGAGTTCCATAGACAGGCAGACCTTTTAAGGAACAGATTCCTAGATAGAGGTTACCCTCGTTCATCGTTGAGCGCAGCCTATAAGAATGCACAACAATGTAAGAGGGATACATTACTTGTTCCCAAAAAAAAGGAGGCTATTTCATCCATCACCAGACTAATTGGTACTTTTGATGCCCAAAATGAGGAAATAATGGCTATCATGAGGAAACATTGGCGTATTTTACTTGCGGACCCTGATCTAAAAGATTACATCATGCCATACGCAAGTGTTACCTACAGACGTGGACAATCAATTGGTGACAGGTTGGTCCGCAGTCACTACCAAAAACCTAAATTGCAGAATAATTGGCTGCAAAATTTGAAGACGGTAGGGACTTACAGATGTGGACACTGCAAGTTTTGCCCATGGGTACAACCGTCAAAAACTGTAACCTGTTCCAAAACTGGTATGGTTTACACCTTACGCGATTTTGCCAATTGTAGTACACAAGGTCTGGTTTATGTGATTACTTGCACATGCCCTAAAGACTACATTGGCAAAACTAAGAGAGAGCTGCGTAAAAGATTTGGGGAACACCTTGGTGACGTGAGACATGATAGAGACACCCCGATTGCCCGACATGTCCGTGAATTCCACCAAGGGGACTCCAAATCTCTAAAAGTGAGAGTTTTGGAAGTACCAAAACCTTCACCCAGAAAGGGAGACTTTGACAGAACCCTTCTTCAAAAAGAAGCAAGGTGGATCCACAACTTCAATAGTGTCCAACCAAATGGCCTTAATGAACAACAGAGTTATTACTTGCTTCCTCTAGTCAACACTTGCTTTCACCAGCTTTTTGTCAGGGTATGGTGAAATAGTGGTGCTCTGATGGATTAAAATACCGGCCCTTAAAGATGTTATTTACCCGAGAAGGGTTGTACATCATAAATTGGAACAATTAAATATATATAGTTCCTGTTATCTAGATTTTGTAGCTAAATAGGCTTTTATGTATTTTTTCTTTTAACTTTGTTTGCAACTTGTAAATCTTGATGGCTAATATGCATGCTCTTCCATCCAAAACCTTAATTTAGGTTATACATCTCTACATCACTCTTACATACATGCTAAATCAGGATGCCCTTATTTTTTTCCACACTCTAGATGGTGCACAATCTTAAAGACAACAGTACAGCTTCATCCCCTTTTTTTTTTTTTTTTTTTTTTTTTTTTTTTTTTTTTTTCCAGCATAAGTGAGTTTACAGAGCTCCGTGGTGATTGTAACCATGGAGCTCAAATAAACACCTAAGGTGGACGCCCCTTTAGAATGACAGCATTAGGAACAGGTGATTGCGATCCTGCATCACCTGTTACCACTAATCACCAATGAGTAGCTAAGCTTTGCCCTATAAAAGAGAAGTATATTCATTCTCCTCTAGGCATTCAGAGACACAGGATGACTACATAGTGGGTGAGTTATAGATGCTGTCAACCTTTTTCCATTCTGATTCTAATTATGGGCTAATTTCTTCATTTTTGACCATTCTTTTGTTATAAAGGATGAATTAAACATATGTGCTGTACTAAGATGAGGTATTATTTCCTCTCTTAAGATACAGCTATATGTATTGTTACTGGTACTGACAACTAATGAACACCCTTTGCACACATGGGCATACTGTGCACTGTTAGACCTATTTCTACATGTATGGTTAATGAACACTCTTTGTATACATAGGCATACTGGGCACTGCTAGATCTATATTAACTTGTATTGTCACTTTTATTGACAATCAAGAAACACTCTTTTGTATACATGGGTATACTGGGCACGGCTAGATATACTTATTGGTCAACTGGAGGGATTCTTACTACGACCCCAGTTTTGATCTTAGAGCCTTTAGAGGCTGATGTGACGTTGTGTTTTGGTTTAATATGATTTCTTTACCAAAAGTGATTTTCTTGATATTTCTATCTATTTTTTGTCAAATACCTTTCTTGATCTTGATATACCTCTGTCCCCACACAGTTTATCTATGCCCTAGTATGTCCAATTCTTTGGATGCCCCATTCATGACCATACAACAAATACCTTAGGTAAGCACGCTGCCATGTGTACTGCAGTCCTTCATTTAGTTTACATATACGATATGCACCATCTTCCTGTGGTAAAATATATATTTCTCTGTTTATTTTGATTCTATTAGAAAAATTTCGTGGTCTCTCTATCTATTGCTTATTGACCTTTTTGGGTATTCTTGCCTTATCGAAGAATTTGTTTATTTGGCATGTACGGTTATAAGGTATGTCTCCTCATTCCTTTCTTACCATCAAAAATTATTCACATAATTTTGGGAACATGCATATATGTCCAACTAGATTAATTATATATTTTTTGTATACTTATTGTATGTAATATATTTAGGTGGCCTTGCACATATATATATGCTTATTTCTCTGTACTTGACTATGTACCATCTAGACTTGTGCAGCTATTTTCAAGATTTTTCTGTTTGTAGACTAATGTTTTGCCAATCCTTTTGCTTTTAGACGGAACATTATTTCTGTAACCCCAAAAGTCTTCTGATGAGCCTTCTGACATTGAGAAGGCGAAACGCGTCAAGCGTTGGAGGTTTAATCCATATGTATACTGGGAGCTCAGTAATCTAATGGAAGGTCTTCATTAACTGTTTCAGAACATTGTTCGAAATCCATATAGGGGTTTGAAATCTGTATTATTTCTCTCTTACAAGTTGTCCCTCTCCCACATTGGGCACGAGACACTAGAGTACAAACGTCTATACTTATAAAACTATACCCTAAGGACGACTTAGTTGTTATCTTGTTGGGTAAAAGTCTATGACCTTCTATGTTATTATTAGAGAAATTATATATGCTGAACCCCAGAAATGTATATAAATGTGTATGTTTGTCTAATTCCCTTGGTTTGTCTATCACATTTTAATCTTTGATACAAATAAAGAGATTTTTTAACATTTATAAGTTGGTATTTCCTAGTTTGAAAAAAAAAAAAAGGTTGTCAAAGAGAGAGTTGGATGAGAGGTGGGATGAGAGTAGAGTGAGGACATGCTTTTCAAGAAGTGTGGAGGCGAATGGGAGCAGCGATATGGGCCAGTAGCTGAATGTGAAGGTCGGGTCGAGAGATGGCTTCTTAAAGACAGGTGTAATTGTTGCATGTTTGAAAGCGGAATGAAAGGTGTCGGAGGTTAGTGATGGATTGAAGAGGTGGGTTAGGGCTGGGATAAAGCGTGGTGTTGAGGTTGGGGAGGAAGTGGGATGGGATGGGGTCCGATGCAAAAGTGGTGAGGTGCGATTTGGAGTGGAGGTGTGCAAGTTCTCCTTCAGTGATGGAGGGAAGGAGGGTTAGTAGGGGAGGGGAGTGGTCTGATATACATAGGGGTTGTGATGGTTGGGTAGCAAAGATGCCTGATTTGATCAATCTTGTTGGTGAAGTGTGTTGCGAAGAGATACGAAAGGTAAAGGGGGCAGTGAGGGGCGAAGGAGAGCGTTAAATCTGTTGAATAACTGCCTGGGGTTGTGGGATAAAGAGAATATGAGGGTAATGAAGTAGTTCTGTTTAGTGGTCGTAAGTGCTGACTTGAATGTGAGAAGTGCTTGTTTGAATGCTGTGTAGTCTTTTTGCGAATATGTTTTCTTCCAGCACCGCTTAGCAACCGTAGTCTCTTGCAGCAGCATTTTAGTTGTGTCTGTGTGCCAGGGTTGTCTGTTGATTCGTCGTGTTCTGCCGTGAACGAGAGGGGCAACTGCATCAATCGCTGCTGTGTGTGTAGAGTTGTAGAAAGCTGTGGCATTTTCCGTATCATGGAATGAGCACATGGAGGATAATGGTGGAATATTGTCTGAGAGTATGTGAGATTCAACATGTGTGAAGTTTCGCGTTCCAGAGAGAGGTGGTGGTGGAGAGGGGGTCAAGGGAATGAGTTTTATATTTAAAAGATTGTGGCTGTTTCTTGTAGGTGTGGGGTAATAGGAGGGAGACATAGTGGGGAATGTTAGCTGTGCAGGTCCTGGGTTGGGAGATATGTCATCGCCTGATAGGAGAAACAAAGAGAGAGCAAGGTGGGAGAATGAAAGTAGTCGGCTTGTTTTGTGCTTCTGCAGGAGGCTTCCGATGTCTTGAGGAGTCACACAGGGCGTTCCCTGTGGCTTCTTTCCCCTGCCTGTAGTGCAATTATTCATGCCCTGATAGGCGTGATAATCCTTGTGGAGGGGGGAGATGATGCTCCACAAGGATTATCATACCCATCGGGGCGTGAATAATTGCACTACAGGCAGGGGAAAGAAGCCACAGGGAACGCCCTGTGTAACTTCTCAAGACATCAGAAGCCGCAAATCTAGAGGTATATAAAGCACTTTTATAAACATTCAAAGCACACAATCTTTACACAAAGCTATAGGTATAATAGCATAATTATGGTGCAGGGACAGGTATTAATAGGCTGGGGGGTGATTTTTAGGGGTCAGGTTCCCTTTAAGGATTTCTGAGGTGATGTTCCATGTCAGAGTTGTCTACTATATTGATTCCTTTTTTCTCTCTGATATGATTCCCTTAATGAAGACTACATTTCCTATGTTAATACATCTTAAAAAAAAAAAAACAATCAATATATACTTTATAAATAGTACAAAGTGATATGAAAAAGTCAAGAATATAACCTATAATCTAAATAACAGATGTAATACATGCTTAGTAAAATATAATAACTCTATTAATTATTATTTTTATCATTATTATTTAATTATAGAGCACTATTGATTCTATGGTGCTGTACATGAGAAAGGGTTACATTCAAACAAGTTAAAAATACAACAAACAAACTAACAGTGACAGATTGATACAGAGGGGAGAGAGGACCCTGCCCTTGCAGGCTTACATTCTTCAGGGCAGTGGGGAGAGAAACAGTAGTTTGGGTCTGCTCTGGTGGTGGTGGAGCACCGCATTCAATGGTAGTGGAGTGCCAGGTCCAGTGGTGGTGGAGCACCGAGTCCAGTCGTGCTGAGGTAGCACCATGGTCATTGCAGGCTGTAGGCTGTTCTGAAGAGATGGGTTTTCAGGTTCCGCATGAAGGTTCCGAGTGTAGGGGATAGTTGGACATGTTGGGGTGCAGAATTCCAGAGGATGGAGGATTCTCGAGCAAAGTACTGCAGGCAGTTAGATGAGGAACATACAAGTGTGGAGGAAAGAAGGAGGTCTTCGGAGGATCGAAGATTACAAGTTGGATGATATTGGGAGATTAGTTCAGAGATATATGGCGAATGACAGATCATGGATGGATTTGTAAGTCAGTGTTAGTAGTTTGCATTGGATACGCTGGTGAATTGGGAGCCAGTGGAGGGATTTGCAGAGGGAAAAAGTGGAGGAATAGCAAAAAGAGAGGTGGATTAGTCGAGAAGCAGAGTTAAGGACAGATTGGAGAGGTGCAAGAGTGTTAGCAGGGAGGCCACAGAGGAGGAGGTTGCAGTAGTTGAGATGGAAGATTACGAGGGCATATGACACACCCACTCCAGGGCCGGGGAAGACTCGGTATCGGGCAGTTACTAGTTGTTCTCACGTCTTCACTTCTCGGTTCTTTTCACGGGGATAGGCGGGGGCCGAGACCCAGTCCCGTGACCCTGGCGGTGTAATTTAATAAAGGGGGTGATGTTAGTTAAAGTCTGAGGGGATAAGGGGTATTCATGATGCCATTAGAAGTATGAAGCCAGGATGGCCGCCACTGCTGCAGAGCCTCTGGGGATGATGACCGGCAGCTTAAATAGTCCCGCTCACCACAGGCGGAGTGCAATCCCCAGGGCAGTGGAGAGGGTTCCCCCCGTCTCATACCTCTGCAGTTGGCCACTCAGTCAGCAGTACCTCCAGTGGCTTAAGTGGCCTCTGCAGCCAATGGTCGCCGCGAAATAAAAGTCTCTCACACACCACAGCTGCAGTTCCATTACTTTTTCTCAGGTGTTAAACATGGTCTCCGGGTATGCTCTCTGCCAGTATCTGGTACTTTTGCTCTTTCTACAGAGCCGGGTCGTGACAGTCAAGCCACGGTTGGTGCCCTTTACTCTACATTCTCGGTGTTACAGGTTCTGGTGGTTCTCGTCTCTCGGCGTTATCAGGGGTAACTTCCATCTGAGGTGAGGCGGTCGTCGCTCTGCTCCCCAGGCAGTCAATGCCCTCTGAAGCACAGATCTCAGGTACCGGTAGCCACGGGTGCTTGTAGGTCCCAGGCGCCATTAGGTCACTCTCCTGGGAGCTGCTCCCTAGTTCGGCCACTTTCCCCAAGATGTGCTGGGTGTTTGGCCCCCAGCTCCCGTTAGAAGTCTGAGGCCTCCAGTTTCAGCTCGGGATTGATGTTTCCGCACCGTCTGCAGGGCCGGTCCCTGTGTCCTCCTCCAACCCCTCTATCTTGTCAGATTCAGGTGTATGGGGAATCGATGTCTCGTCCGCACCCTTAGGGCTTTTCTCTCCATCTCTACTGGTCAGTTGTCTCCCTCCCGCGGGCATGCATGGTGGTGTAGCTTCAACTCGCGGGAGACGACACCACACCGCCTCTACACTCCTGACCACTACTCCTCTGTCAGTTGATGTTACTCCTTCAGTCTCCTACTACTGACTCCACTGTCTAACATTGTCCTGTCCCCCTTTTGTGGCCTGGGTCGTCCCTCAGGGTCCACCCATTGTCCCAGGGGCCTGACACTACGTGTGTGTGTTTTGGGCTCTACTGCACCATCCTGACACCTGGAGAACAGGGGCACTATACCTCCTAACCATAGAAGTGCAGTACCTCTGGTGGCGGTTTACCCGGAGGGGTGCCACACATGCACTAGTAGTTTAGTAGAAGGGACAGATTCTGGAAATATTTTGAGTTGGAGGCGGCAGGAGGTAGCAAGGGCTTGGATGTGCGGTTTGAAGGGCAGGGCAGAGTGAAGGGTTACTCCGAGGCAGTGGACTTCAGGTACAGGGCAAACTGTGATGTAATTTATTGTAATAGATATGGTTAGAAAGGTGTGTGAGATGGAGGAAAGATGATGTGTTCGGTTTTGTCTACACTGAGTTTTAGGAAGCAAGAGGAGAAGAAGGAGGATATGGCTGATAGACACTCTGGGAATCTGGACAGCAGAGAGGTGACGTCTGAGCCAGGAGGTAGATCTGAGTGTCATTAGCGTACAAGTGGTACTGGAATCCATGGGACTTTATGAGTTGTCCTAGGCCAAGGGTATAGATGGAAAAAAAGAAGGGGTCCCAAGACAGAGCCTTGTGGGACCCCAACAGAGAGGGGATGGGTTGTTAGTAATTTTGGTTAAGGCGGTTTCAGTGGAGTGGTGAGGGAGGCAGCCAGATTGAAGTATGTCAAAGAGCGAGTTGGATGAGAGGTGGGATGGGAGTACAGTGAGGACATGCTTTTCAAGAAGTTTAGAGGCGAATGGGAGCAGCAATATGGGCTGATGTGGAGGTCGGGTCTAGAGATGGCTTCTTAAAGACAGGTGTAATTGGTGCATTTTTGAAAGCGGAAGGAAAGGTACCGGAGGTTAGTGATGGATTGAAGAGGTGGGTTAGGGCTGGGATAAGTGTGGTGGTGAGTTTGTGGAGGAAGTGGGGTGGGATGGGGTCTGATGCACAAGTGGTGAGGTGTGATTTGGAGAGGAGGTGTGCAAGTTCTCCTTCAGTGATGGAGGGGAGGAGGGTTAGTGGAGGAAGGGAGTGGACTGATATACATACAGTTAGGGCCAGAAATATTTGGACAGTGACACAAGTTTTGTTATTTTAGCTGTTTACAAAAACATGTTCAGAAATACAATTATATATATAATATGGGCTGAAAGTGCACACTCCCAGCTGCAATATGAGAGTTTCCACATCCAAATCAGAGAAAGGGTTTAGGAATCATAGCTCTGTAATGCATAGCCTCCTCTTTTTCAAGGGACCAAAAGTAATTGGACAATGGACTCTAAGGGCTGCAATTAACTGAGAAGGCGTCTCCCTCGTTAACCTGTAATCAATGAAGTAGTTAAAAGGTCAGGGGTGGATTCCAGGTGTGTGGTTTTGCATTTGGAAGCTGTTGCTGTGACCAGACAACATGCGGTCAAAGGAACTCTCAATTGAGGTGAAGCAAAACATCCTGAGGCTGAAAAAAAAGAAAAAATCCATCAGAGAGATAGCAGACATGCTTGGAGTAGCAAAATCAACAGTTGGGTACATTCTGAGAAAAAAGGAATTGACTGGTGAGCTTGGGAACTCTAAAAGGCCTGGGCGTCCACGGATGACAACAGTGGTGGATGATCGCCGCATACTTTATTTGGTGAAGAAGAACCCGTTCACAACATCAACTGAAGTCCAGAACACTCTCAGTCAAGTAGGTGTATCTGTCTCTAAGTCAACAGTAAAGAGAAGACTCCATGACAGTAAATACAAAGGGTTCACATCTAGATGCAAACCATTCATCAGTTCCAAAAATAGACAGGCCAGAGTTAAATTTGCTGAAAAACACCTCAAGAAGCCAGCTCAGTTCTGGAAAGGTATTCTATGGACAGATGAGACAAAGATCAACCTGTACCAGAATGATGGGAAGAAAAAAGTTTGGAGAAGAAAGGGAACGGCACATGATCCAAGGCACACCACATCCTCTGTAAAACATGGTGGAGGCAACGTGATGGCATGGGCATGCATGGCTTTCAATGGCACTGGGTCACTTGTGTTTATTGATGACATAACAGCAGACAAGAGTAGCCGGATGAATTCTGAAGTGTACCGGGATATACTTTCAGCCCAGATTCAGCCAAATGCTGCAAAGTTGATTGGACGGCGCTTCATAGTACAGATGGACAATGACCCCAAGCATACAGCCAAAGCTACCCAGGAGTTCATGAGTGCAAAAAAGTGGAACATTCTGCAATGGCCAAGTCAATCACCAGATCTTAACCCAATTGAGCATGCATTTCACTTGCTCAAATCCAGACTTAAGACGGAAAGACCCACAAACAAGCAAGACCTGAAGGCTGCGGCTGTAAAGGCCTGGCAAAGCATTAAGAAGGAGGAAACCCAGCGTTTGGTGATGTCCATGGGTTCTAGACTTAAGGCAGTGATTGCCTCCAAAGGATTCGCAACAAAATATTGAAAATAAAAATATTTTGTTGGGTTATGTTTATTTGTCCAATTACTTTTGACCTCCTAAAATGTGGAGTGTTTGTAAAGAAATGTGTACAATTCCTACATTTTCTATCAGATATTTTAGTTCAACCCTTCAAATTAAACGTTACAATCTGCACTTGAATTCTGTTGTAGAGGTTTCATTTCAAATCCAATGTGGTGGCATGCAGAGCCCAACTCGCGAAAATTGTGTCACTGTCCAAATATTTCTGGCCTAACGTTATATATATATATTTATATATATATATATATATATATATATATATATATATATATATTATTAATGTTTTTATATTGCATTGCTGTGTGTTTTTTTGCATTAGCAAAGAATTGTTTGTTATATACTGTACCTTGTGGTTTGTGCACATCCTATTTGTAGAGTCTGTTTTTCTTTTTTGCATTGTCCCTATTTCTCCTGAATGACGTTGCACCCCTTTTTTTTCTGTATTTCAATTTGACCATCTACTGCAGTGGTCTCAAACTCGGCTGGGTATGTGGGCCACGCATTGAAAAAAAATTTCTTTGGAGGGCCGTGTTCTTTGTAGAACTAAATTACATTTTTAGTAACACCACTTTTTTCTATACACCTTTTTAACATTTTTTTTTTATACTTGATTGGTTTATTATGACATTCATTGCATGGGTTATGGTACAGTTTTTTCATCGGTTGGGTTGTTATGGATGTGATGATAAAAAACCTGCACTTTTGTGGTCTGGGAACTTGCTATCAACCTTATGGAGACAGCGAAGTAGGTGAGGAGATTGTAAGCCACTTCCGTCCTCTCAGATATATGCAAATATGCAAATTTGCACTCCACTAAAGAAGTGAAGAAACTCCAGTGCCACATTTAAGCAGCTCCTCAAAGTCATAATCGCTTTCCAACAAGCTTTTAATATAACTAAGGGATTTGTGCCAGATCAGAACCCCAAACTACAGACGCTGCGTTTCGGGGTACCTGTCCCTCATCAGTGTAGTGTGTGGGATATTCTGATCTGGCTGAGTGAGTGGGCTAAGACAAGGTCTGGGAACTTGCTATCAACTTTTGTGGTAATTTAAGTTTATATATAAAACACCTTCTTTGCCTTCTTATGAATTTTTTTTTACATTTTATCCCTTTCTTATAATTTTGTCTTACAATGAGCACCATATAATAATTTTGGCCAACAACTTGTGTAGTCCAACTGTCCCCTGATAAGCCCTACTGATCCACAAAATTGTAGTAATCTGACCATCCTGGTCCTCATATTGTAGTAATCATTCAGGTCATTGAGTTGAGAAGAAGTCTTGCTGCTGTGCTGAAGCCTCTCCTGGAGTTCTATTGCCATGAGAAAAGCTGTGATCCCTGACCCGTGGGTGGAGGTAGGGGCCCTCAGCCTAAGGTTAATCAGGAGATTAGGCTACAGGGTGGCGGATTGGAACTCCTCACCATCAGAGGTACCTCCGAGATTAGGGAAAGCCAGGGACCCCAGCATCAGGGTCAGATTAGGCTCTCCTGACCCCCTTTGCCCATCACACCATCAAGTTACCTGATTCCCTCACCTCCCAAGCATGTCAGCTGGTTCCCATATTGCAGTAATGTCCCCCATACTGGTCCCCATATTACAGTAATGTCACCATACTGGTCCCAATATTGTAGTAATGCCCCATACTGTTCCCATACTGTAGTAACGTCCCCTATACTAGTCCCGAAATTGCAGTAATGCTCCCATTCATGTCCCTATATTGTGGTAATGCCCCCATACTGGTCCCCATATTGTAGTAATATACCCACACTGGTGTAATGTCCCCATCCTGGGCCCCTATTGTGCCTTCTCACACACACACACACACACACACACACACACACACACCTAAATACACACCCACACCCATATACAGACATAAACACACACCTATATATATGTATATTACATATATATATAGTTGTGGCCAAAAGTATTGACACCCCTACAATTCTGTCAGATAATACTCAGTTTCTTCCTGAAAATGATTGCAATCACAAATTCTTTGGTATTATTATCTTCATTTAATTTGTCTTCAATGAAAAAATACAAAAAGGATTGTCCTAAAGCCAAATTGGATATAATTCCACACCAAACATAAAAAAGGGGGTGGACAAAAGTATTGGCACTGTTAGAAAAATCATGTGATGCTTCTCTAATTTGTGTAATTAACAGCACCTGTAACTTACCTGTGGCACCTACCAGGTGTTGGCAATAACTAAATCACACTTGCAGCCAGTTGACATGGATTAAAGTTGACTCAACCTCTGTCCTGTGTCCTTGTGTGTACCACATTGAGCATGGAGAAAAGAAAGTAGACCAAAGAACTGTCTGAGGACTTGAGAAACCAAATTGTGAGGAAGCATGAACAATCTCAAGGCTACAAGTCCATCTCCAAAGACCTGAATGTTCCTGTGTCTATCTACCGTGTGCAGTGTCATCAAGAAGTTTAAAGCCCATGGCACTGTGGCTAACTTCCCTAGATGTGGATGGAAAAGAAAAATTGATGAGAGATTTCAACACAAGATTGTGCGGATGGTGGATAAAGAACCTCGATTAACATCCAAACAAGTTCAAGCTGCCCTGCAATCCGAGGGTACAACAGTGTCAACCCGTACTATCCGTCGGCATCTGAATGAAAGAAGAATGCCAAAGAAGAATGGTCTAAAATTCCAGCAGAGCATTGTAAGAAACTCATTGATGGTTACCGGAAGCGGTTGATTGCAGTTATTTTGGCTAAAAGTTGTGCAACCAAGTATTAGGCTGAGCTCAATGAAAACCTACAGAACCCAGTTTCCACGAAAACTGTTCTTCGGGAGCTGCACAAATCTGGATTCCACGGAAGAGCTGCAATTAGAAAACCACTGCTCTCAATGACAAATGTTTCCAAGCTTTTAGAGTGGTGTAAAAACCTCCAGAATTGTTCCCTCGAGCAGTGAAATCATGTGATATTCTCACACGAATCATCGTTTACCCCATTTTCCGACGTCAGGCCGAGTGTACATTTGGAGACAGCCGAAAGAAGCATTCCATCCAGACTGCCTTCTCCCAACCGTAAAACATGGCGGAGGTTCTGTGATGATTTGGGGTGCTATTTCGTGGAGACCCACCGTGCCAATGATATCACCTTGTATGAATCCATACCTCGGAGAATTGAGGCTGTAATCGCCGCAAAAAGAGGACCTACACTATATTAAACTAACTTTTGTTGATTTTTACAGGTGTTTCCATTATTTTGTCCAACCCCTGTATATTGGTGTTTATGTATATATGGGTGTACTTGGGTGTGTATATGGCTGCATGTGTATATATACCGTATATATATATATATATATATATATTGTGAGGCACCGCCGGCATGATCCGCATGGCCGGGGTACATCACATGTAGGATCAGAGGATGATCCTGTGCACACTGGCCGGTTTTCCTGTGATGGTAATACTGTGTGAACCAACCTGAACACAATGAGTTCATGAGCCTAATGAGCGGCAGTGAGAGTGAGAGGAGTCCATGAGGAATAGGATGTGATGAGTGAGTGCTGACAACCCGGAACACAGGGAGTTAACCTGAGCTGTGTGGAAGCTGATGATTAGCAGCTGAGGGGGTGTGTCCATGTGGGAGTGGCTGGCACGATAAGAGCCGGCCACCTGAGTGATTGGGAGATTCATTCTCAGCCAGACAGCAGCCTAAGAGCATGTGGGCTGATTGCCAGAGAGCTGAGGAGAGTCAGTCTGTTAGAGAAACCCAGCGAGTGTGGGTGTGAGATCGGAGGAATTCCGTCCCGTGGGGACGAGAGGGAGGCTTGGCCTGCTACATGTGGCGGGTACCTGTCCCTCAAACCGTCCTTCGATGGTATGTGTGAACCTGTGGCCAGATGTGGGGGTAACGAGGGCTCCTGGAGTGGGGAACCGAGGCTGATCCTGGAGGGCGCTCGACTCAGGCGTGGGCACAGTCGTCGACCTGGAGACTTGCCACAGGGTGGAGGTTTGGTGATGGCTGTCGGCCTAAACACGTGGTGAGGAGGCCTTGGTGACGCTCGGTTTGCCCGGTGACTCAGGTAGGCCAATCCCTGCTATGGACCCAGGGGAGCCGCAGTCCATGGATATCGTATGATGGGCTGTGAGCGTGTGTGAGGATGTATGTGATCCATGGATGTGTTAGGATGGATCACATACGGTATGTAAGAACCTGGGCAGGCTGGAGTCCTGATGCCGGGGTAGTATGAAGCTGGGGAAATAAAGTCAGGCGGCTGGTACCGCCATTGGGACCGACTCAGTGTAGTCAGTTAAAGGTCCTGACGAACCGGAATGTATGTATGTATAGTGTAAGTAGGCCGGAGGCCGTAGCCACCACGGGAGCTGTTAGTAGAGCTCCAATGGGGACAGAGATGGTTACAGGTCCCGGGTTACTATAAAACGTTATGTGCAATATAAGTGTTATGTGATGTTAAATGTATGGTGTATTTATGTAAAGTGTTGTTAATCAATGTGATATGTGTCAAACATGCTACCCGGGTTATGTGGTTACTATGTGAAAATAAACGGGTAGACATTGGTTAACTTAAAAAAAACGTGTTCTTGTCGTCTTGCAAGCGGGTTCCCCGGTTGCTACCTCACAATATATATATATATATATACACACACACCAATATACATACACACACACTCATATATACACACACACACCCATATGCACATAGATACACACACCTATACTGTGTATATATATATATATATATATATATACACAAACCCATATACACACAGCCATATATACACAACACACCAATATATATATATATATTACACACACCCATATACACACCCACAGCCATATCCATACACACACACATATACACACACACACACACACCTATATGTATATGTGTATATATATATATGTGTTATATATATATATATATATATATATATATATATATATATATAGGCATACAGTACATATGCACCTATATACACACACTCACACACCCATATATACACAGACTGATATATGTATATATACACACACCCACACACATACACCCACATACAAGGACACACATACACACACACCTCTCTATATATATAAATATTATATACACACCCCCATACACACACCCATATATACACAGACCCATATGCATTATATATATATACTAGATGGTGGCCCGATTCTAACGCATCGGGTATTCTAGAATATGTATGTAGTTGACATACTGTGACTGACAGAACTTGTTCAGTTAAAGTGACTGACGTCAGGACCCGTAGAAGCAGCCGCTGAGTCGCGAAACGGTTGCCGTCGTCCTCGCTCCCGCACCTCCCTCCCCCTCCACTTGCTCCTCCGGAATGTTCCGTTGAAAACCGCAATAAATTATGAAGATCAACTCGGTGAGTGCCACTGTCTTTTTTCTTTTTAACTACATTGTGCACTTACATTAAGTGAGCACCTCCTTTGGTTGAAAACCCTCAGTCAGCAAGGATTTTTTGAATCTGCCTAAGTTGTTTAACACGGGTAGTGCCCAGTTTTTCAAACTCTGTATTGAGACATATATATATATCTAGAAAAAAATACTCTGCAGCACTCAGCTACTACCAATGATGTACATATGCTAACAAGCTATATATATGAGAAAAAAGTTTAAAAACGTACGTTTTATTTCTGTTTTATATATATATAGCAGCGCTATGGTATATGGTGGTACATTACAGCACTTGTATAGCAGCACTATAGTATATGGCGGTACATTACAGTACATGTATAGCAGCACTATAGTATATAGCGGTACATTACAGTACATGTATAGCAGCACTATAGTATATGGCGGTACATTATAGTACACTTATAGCAGCACTATAGTACATGGCGGTACATTACAATACATGTATAGCAGCGGTATAGTATATGGCGGTACATTACAGCACATGTATAGCAGCACTATAGTACATGGCGGTACATTACAGTACATGTATAGCAGGACTATAGTATATGGCAATACATTACAGCACATGTATAGCAGCACTATAGTATATGGCGGTACATTACAGTACATGTATAGCAGCGCTATAGTATATGGCGATACTCCGCTCCTCCAGGCCCCCGCTCCTCCACAGTAAAAGTAAAAATGAAAAATCCTCAGTGAGAATACTCACCTGTCCGCCGGCTCGCTCCACCTCCGTCTTCTATGTTCTACAGGCCTTTAGGACCTGTCGTTGCCTGGGAAATCGATCAGCTGACCGCTAACTGCCTAGGCAGCAGGATGGAGCAGGGGGCCAGGATGGTGACGGGGGAAGCAGGATGGTGGCGGGGGGGCAGGATGGTGGCGGGGGGCAGGATGGTGACGGGGGGCAGCATGGAGCGAGCGGGGCAGGATGAAGCTGATGGGGGGGCAGGAAGGAGCCGGCGGGGGGACAGGAAGGAGCCGGGGAAGGTTGGAGCGATCAGGGAAGGATGGAGCCGGTGGGGCAGAATGGAGCCGACGGGGCAGGATGGAGCCGGGGGGGAAAAGTTGGAGCATCAGGGCAGAATGGAGCCGGGGGGGCAGAATGGAGCTGGGGGGCAGGATGGAGCCGGCGGGGGGGAGGCAGAATGGAGCCGGCGGGGCGGAATGGTGACGGGGGGCAGGATGGTGATGGGGGGGCAGGATGGTGGCGGGGTGCAGGATGGTGGCGGGGGGGCAGGATGGAGTCGAGCGGGGCAGGATGGAGTCGAGCGGGGCAGGATGGAGCCGAGCGGGGCAGGATGGAGCCGGGGGGGGCAGGATGCAGCCGGGGGGGGGGAAGGTTGGAGTGATCAGGGCAGGATGGAGCCGGCGGGGCAGAATGGAGCCGGGGGGACGCAGGATGGAGCTGGGGCGGGGCAGGATGGAGCTGGGGGGGGGGAAGGTTGGAGCGATCCAGGCAGAATGGAGCCGGCGGGGCAGAATGGAGCTGGGGGGAGGGATGGAGCCGGCGGGGGGAAGGACAGAATGGAGCCGGCGGGGCAGAATGGAGCCGGGGGGGGGGGCAGGATGGAGCCGGCGAGGGGGGCAGGATGGAGCCTGCGGGGGGGCAGGATGGAGCGATCAGGGCAGGATGGAGCTGATGGGGGGGGCATGATGGAGCCGGGGGGGGCAGGATGTAGCGATCAGGGCAGGATAGAGCCGGGGGATGAAGGATGCAGCCGGCGGGGCAGAATAGAGCCAGGGGGCGGGATGGAGCCGGGGGGGGGCAGGGTGGAGTGCATATCACATGACCGCGAGCGGGTCAATCATAGTGCCGAACGCCGATGTCATTCTAACATCATGCAAGGTCCTAGCAGAACACTGCCTGCTACTGCTCTCGGTTACTGAACACTCGGCGGAGAGGTAAGTATAACAATCTTTATTATTTTTAATACATTTGCCTTTATTTTACATTTCATTTCGCAGTGTATAATGCTCTGCGAAATCAAATCACTAAAGAAGTAGCCCTAAGGAGCAGGGGGACGCGGGGGGAAGCGCAGACAGGGCAGAGGAGCGGGATATGGAGCGTGGGCAGAACAGGAGGAGCGGGGGAGGCGAAAGCGCGAGCAGGGCAGAGGAGTGGGGTATGGAGCGCGGGCAGGCCGTTGTCGCCGGGCTGCAAATTGGCGTGAAATTCGAACTTTGAATTTGCGTGCCTATTTGCATAGTCTTTTGCATAGTGGCCTCTGTCTGGCGCACGATTTCTGTGACCGACAGACGCCTTAGACAATTATATAGTACTAGCTGGATTCTAGAACGTGCATTAATTTGATTATAGTAGAAAGCTATTTTTTATTTTATTTATTTTGTTTTGTTTTTTTACTATTTTTATTATTATTAAATTTATTTATTATTTGTTATTTTAAGTGAATTTATTTGTATTAAGATTATTTTATTTTATTTAAAAACCGCATCTGCGGCGCGGTTGCGGTAATCCCCATACAAAGTATAGGGGGACTTGCGGCAGGTGCGGCAAAACCGCACTTGCCGCACCTGCCGCAAGTCCCCCTATACTTTCTATGGGGATTACCGCAACCGCGCCGCAACTTGCACTTGCGGCGCGATTGCGGTAATCCTTATGGGGATTACCGCTACCGCGCCGCAAGTGCTCGCACTCAGCCAGCGACTCGCAATGCGGCGCGGTTGCGGTAATCCTTATGGGGATTACCGCAACCGCGCCGCAAGTGCTCGCACTCAGCCAGCGACTCGCAATGGCCTGGCGGCCATTGCTCGCGCTACCTGAGCGGGAGATCGCTAGCTTTGTGGCCGAGCCTCTGGTTCTATTTTCGGCCAGCGACTCGCAATGGCCGCTTGGCGGCCATTGCTCGTACTCAGCCTGCGCGAGCAATGGCCTCGCGGCCATTGCTCGCGCAGGCCAACGACTCGCATTGGCTGCTACGCGGCCAATGCTTCGCCGTGGTGACGTCACAGAGTGACATAGCCACGGTCTTTGCCGGGGTCCGACACGGAAGTGCCTACGGCAATTATATAGTAGATAGCTGTTAGCCTGATGCAAATGCATCGGGTATCTAAAATATGTTTATTTTTTTTTTTAAAGATTTTTAAATAATAATGGCATCATCAATAGCAATAATATAAGCAATAGCATTATTATTAGCAGTAATAGCAGTATTAATAGCATTATTAGCATTAATAACATTATTAATAGCATTAATAGCATTATCATTAGCATTAATAGCATTATTAATAGCATTAATAGCATTAATAACATTAATAATAGCATTAATAGCATTATTGATAGCATTAATAGCAGTATTAATAGCATTATTAGCAGTATTATTAGCATTAATAGCATTATTATTAGCATTAATAGCATTATTAATAGCATTAATAGCATTAATAACATTATTAATAGCATTAATAGCATTATTGGTAGCATTAATAGCAGTATTAATAGCATTATTAGCAGTATTATTAGCATTAATAGCATTATTATTAGCATTAATAACATTAATAATATCCTAAATAGCATTATTAGTAGCATTAATAGCAGTATTAATAGCATTAATATCATTATTATTTGCATGTTTATTTTATATTAATATATTATTAATTATATTATTTTGTATATTAATTTTTTATTTTAATGAAAATTATTTTATTTTATTATATTTTAATTACTTAATGTAATTAATATCTTAATTTAATATATTATTATTTATTTTTTTTTGTTATTATTATTTTTTATTTTATTATTTATTTTGTTTTGTTTTTTTACTATTTTTATTATTATTAAATGTATTTATTATTTGTTATTTTAAGTGAATTTATTTGTATAAAGATTATTTTAAAACCGCACTTGCCGCACCTGCCGCAAGTCCCCTATACTTTCTATGGGGATTACCGCAACCGCGCCGCAACTTGCACTTGCGGCGCGGTTGCGGTAATCCTTATGGGGATTACCGCTACCGCGCCGCAAGTGCTCGCACTCAGCCAGCGAGTCGCAATGCGGCGCGGTTGCGGTAATCCTTATGGGGATTACCGCAACCACGCCGCAAGTGGTCGCACAGGGGCACAGGGGCACTGGGGCACAGGGGCACAGGCTCCGGAGCACTGTGTCAGCATGTGCTGACAGCAGCTGCTCCGGAGCGGGATCACAGGGGCACAGGGGCACAGGAGCACTGGGGCACAGGGGCACAGACTCCGGAGCACTGTGTCAGCATGTGCTGACAGCAGCTGCTCCGGAGCGGGATGACAGGGGCACAGGGGCACAGGGGCACTGGGGCACAGGGGCACAGGGGCACAGGCTCCGGAGCACTGTGTCAGCATGTGCTGACAGCAGCTGCTCCGGAGCGGGATGACAGCGGCGAGGGGTCCGGAGCGGGATGACAGGGGCACTGGGGCACAGGGGCACAGGCTCCGGAGCACTGTGTCAGCATGTGCTGACAGCAGCTGCTCCGGAGCGGGATGACAGCGGCGAGGGGTCGCAATGCCCGCTACGCGGGCAATGCCTCGCTCAACGTGGTGACGTCACATAGTGACAAAGCCACGGCGTGCCGGGGTCCGACACAAACGTGCCTACGGCAATTATATAGTAGATTTATATATATATATATATATATATATATATATATATATATATATATATATATATATATAGTGTGTATATATATATATATATATACATATATATATACAGTATATATATTTATATACAGTATATATACACCCATATACACACACTCATATACACATACACACACCCACACACACACACTCACTCACACAAACACAATTAATTTTCACCTGTCGTTCCCTGGAGCACATAATTTTTCTTCATATACGGCCTGCAGCTCCGTGGTTGCCTTGACAACGCTGCCACCCGCCCGCTGCAATCTGCAGTCACAGTGCGACTGTCCACGCCCGATATGTACTAGAATTTCCCGGCGCTGCATAGTGAGAAGCCCCACTCAGTTACACCGAAGCCAACCGTCAACCAATCAGAGGCCAGGAGCTGACGTCAGCGTATGACGACAGCTGCTGGCCTTTCATTGGCCGTCAGCTGCCTTTGATGTATCCTGACAAGTGATTTTCCGTGGCAATGCTGAGCATGGATGGCGGCACTGTAACTGCAGACTGCGGCGGCCGGGTGGCAGCATTGTCAATGTGACCACGAAGCTGCGGGCCACACAAAGCAGCCTCGGAGGCCTCATGTTTAAGACCCCTGATCTAGTGCAATCTGTCTCTATATAGCTTTTAGGATTAAGCCCAGAGACACCCATCGGACTGGAATGTCCTTTGTTGAGTATAATAAAAATTCTCTTTACCTTATACAGATGGGATTGGAGACATTTCTACAGCATTCTGACATGCTATATATGGGCATACAGGTAGTGGCTGCACTTTACAAGAGAAAAACCTGGTGACAGGTTGCCTTTAAAGATTATTTTAATTTCTTTCTCAGCTTATGTTTGACTGGCAAACAAAGGCAGATTTCGTTGTGGAAATTTCTACCCTTGAAATTGGTGATAATATCCACAGACAGCGTAAATAAACATGTTGCACATTTCCAATCTGCAGTGTAGGTCAATTTGCTTTGTGGATTTTCTTTCCGGCATGTGCTGCTGCTGTGATAACCTGTGAAAACTTACCCTACTGTACATATTCATGATGATGACGCTCTAAATGCTTATTGTTTTTCCCTTTTTATTTCAGAAAAGATGAGTCAACCAAATTAAATATTACATATCTGGAAGTAAAGTCTAAAGAATGATGCATGGTAAAAATGGACTGTTTCATGACATTAAAATAAAAATATATAAAGCACCAAGTCTTGAAGCATGTGATTTTTTAAGATATTTTCTTTCAATAGAAAAAAAAAAATGAGTCATTATGCTTTAACGCACCAGAAACGATACATTCCTTGTCTCAATGCAGAACTTACAATGTGGTCATCTAAGGCAGGGTTATCAAACTTATTTTTACTAGAGTCTCATCAGACAGACCAAGTTAATGCAGGGGGCTCACCAGCCAGTCGATGACAATTTCTCAATATAAATTTATGTAACCTCGGCACACCAATGAATAGAAGACCATGAATAAGTGCAAAAGAAGGATGAATTTTATTGGACATTCACCAGCAAAATCTGACGTTTCGGCCTAACCGGCCATTTTCAAGGATTACCTACACAATGTGAACATATAAATATGACAATAAGTACAAGGTAAACAGAACAGGGTTATGTCTCAACAACATACATCATGAACTATGATTTACATTGTATATTAAGACCAAACAAAATGATCAATACAAAATCAGTATAGCAAAAAGGAAAACTACTACACATAGTGGTAGAGATAATTGTTATTAACATCAGCACTATTTTCTTAACATGCATTCACTGGAAAGGGAAAGGGAAAAGGCCGCTCCACGCCCATATCCTCCTGGATTCCTGCACCTGGTGTGGCAGCTTTGGCAACTGCCAGGAAACAATGTAAAGTGGAAAACCACCGGTGCTTGTCTTCATAAAATTTTGTTCTTTATTGTTAAATTTAACAATAAAGAACAAAATTTTATGAAGACAAGCACCGGTGGTTTTCCACTTTACACTATTTTCTTAACCTGAAAAGAGAAAAAATATACATATATATATATATATATATATTCATTACCTAAGCGCTGGGTGTCCGTGCCTATGAGCTTGAAGTTCATGGTCGTATTGTGCGGGGGGTGACGAGACTAGGTCGTGCGGCATACAGTGAAAAAAGGAAAAATTAGATCATTTCAAGCTAAGGAACGGATTTTTACGGAAATTTGAATCAGCTAGGGGGGTTGATCCGTAATTGATTAAAAGAAAAAACCAAGAAGTTCCCTCTTCTCCTTCTGGAGGGAAGGGGGAAGGATACGGCCAGAGGGGCTTGAGGCTACGATCTCGGCAATACCAAAACCTGGGAAGACTCCCAATGTACCGGCTAACTTTCGTCCCATTGCTCTATTGAATGGAGACTTAAAAATTTACGCTAAACTCTTGGCGTCAAGACTCTTGGAGGTGTTGCCGTCTTTGATCGGTCCGGAGCAAGTGGGTTTCATCCCGGCACGGCAACCCTCGGACGGTACGAGGCGGATTGTTGATCTACTAGAGATTTTGGAAAGGAGGGGGGCCCCCAGTGCGCTCATCTCGCTTGACGCCAAGAAGGCGTTTGATAGGGTGCACCTAGAGGCAGTCTTGGACAGTTTTGGGATTATTGGCAGTTTTAAAAAGGCAGTGCTGGCTCTCTATACTTCCCCCACAGCGAGGGTCAGGGCTTCTGGCTTCCTGTCGGGTTCCTTCACTATTACGAACGGCACCCGCCAGGGATGCCCTCTCACGCCGCTGATCTTTGCTCTTGTAATGCAGCCTTTGGCGGCCAGAGTGAGGCAGGACCCTATGATTTCGGGGCCCTTGCGTGGGAAAGATAGAACACAAAATCGGGTTATATGCCGAAGATGTGATTTTATCTGCACGAACTTGTCGGTTACTGTCCCAAGGATTATGTCTCTACTGGACGAATTTTCGGCAGACTCCTACTATAAATTAAATGCATCCAAATCTCTGATATATCCTACTCATATCCCTTCGAGGCAGATGGCTGCGTTGCGAGCACAATTTGCCTTTCAATAGTCTCCTAAAGGTATTCCGTACTTGGGGGTCTGGATTGCGCACACTGGCAGGATAGTACATCACAACTTCGAGGTTCTGACACGTTCCATCAGGGAGGGACTTGATTCCCATAAAGGGCTGTTTCTCTCATGGGTCGCCAGAATAAATATAGTCAAGATGACATACCTTCCAAAGATCCTATATATGATTAGGTGCTTACCGCTGATGGTCCCTAAACGTTTGATTGCAATTTTGCAATCGCTCTTGACCTGTTTTATTTGGAACCACAAACCGCATAGAGTCGGTATGAAGGTGCTTTCTCTTCCCCTGTGACTGGGTGGCGTGGGGGTCCCATGTCTGGCATCTTACTACGCGGCGACTCACCTATCTGTGGCAAGCCTCTGGTGGGCTAATGCGCACCAACCTTTGTGGATGAAAATCGAGAAATATTATGCTCCTCGTGGATCCACTAAATTCTTACTGGAGATGAACCTTCTACAATGGTCGGCAGACTCAAACCTTCTTGGGGCTATGTCAGCCTTATTGAAGATTTGGCGACAGTATACACGCTCTTTGTTAACCTTCCTTTTCCGAGACGTATCGTTCCGGGCGGTGGAAGCGCTAGTGGGGTTTCTCTCCCTTATGCCTTGGAGAGACGGTGGGATCCTTTTTGTTCATCAGGTCCTGGACGGTAACACCATGAAATCTTTCGCAGAACTTGCAGATAGGTACTCTATCCCTAAAACAGCTTTTTACCAATATCTTCAATTACGACACTTTTTGAATTCTGTGACCTGGCCAGTAGTAGACCTAACAGCTGTTGATGGCGTGGTGCAGAGGTATTTTAAATTGGCTTCCCCCAGTGATCACGGTGTCTCTGTTATGTACGGGGCATTAGCTAGGCTGAGAAGCACTGAAAAACTACCGTCCATGGTTAAATGGGAGTCTGCTTTGCAAATTGACGTCACGCTGGAATAATGGCAGGACGCTGCGCTCCGCAGTTCAGCCTATACAAGCTGTGTCAACCACATTGAGCAAATTAAAAAAGTTCAGCTGACTTCCGGTTCCGGCTCCGGGATGATGGCAGCCTAGGAGAAGAGCTCCCGAGGCCACGCCGACAATCCGTCAGCATCACACGCCTAGTCGGCCTGCATCAACCACCCAAACATGGAGGAGACACCCCGGGCGATGGGGACCCTGGATCGCTATGTGTTGCGGAGCTCAGGGCGAGATGAGACAGCGAGCCCGCTCCAAAACAAGAAGGCCGGCACCAGGCAAAGATGGTGCCCAAAGGAGGAGACCGGGATCGCGACCGCGCTCAGCACCAGCCGACGAGCGCAGGCAGCCTCTCCCGCAGCTCAGCTCAAGCGGCAGCCTCACAGCATCGCAGGGGAGAGAATCCGGTAATCAAGGAGACACCGAGGCGCAGATGAGAAAGAACAACGAGGACGGAGACTCACACACAGATATGCCGGAGGTATGGAAAGAGGGTGAAACACAAGGACTAATGCAGAGGGAGGCTGGTGATTATGCACAAGGGGAGAGAGGAGACAAAAGTGTAAAAAGCCAAATAGATGTAAAACAACTGGCCAAAGAAATTGTCCCCTACATAGTGGCTGATTTAAAAGCAGCTCTAAGAGACACTGTAGCTGAAGCGGTGGCAGGGCTAAAACAAACCACAGAACAACATGAGGAACGCATACAAGAGGCTGAACAACGCCTCTCAGAGGCGGAAGACAGAATATTTAACATGGAAAGACATATAGCTGCATTACAAAAACACTCAGCATATGCAGAGAAAAAAATGGAGGATTTGGAGAACCGATCCAGGAGAAATAATCTCAGAATGATAGGTCTCCCGGAATCTTTCATGCCCACACATCTTGATTCGATATGGGAAATTGAATTACCAAAAGCTCTGGGACTGAGACGCCAGTGTCGGGTGGAAAGAGCACACAGAGTAGGCCCTCCCAAAAAACCGGACGAAGGCCCACGGCAAGTAATCGCCAGGTTTCTAGATTACAAAGACAAAGATTCCTTACTAAGGGAATATAGATCCAAACTGTGACGACCATCCGCTGTAAGGCTGAGCTGCTGGTAAGGCAGCACCCCGAGAAACCCCGAGACCCTTAACCCCTATACAGGGATCTGGAATTATAGCGGAGCCCAGGAGGTAGCTACCTAAGGGAGCAGCAGAGCAGGGAGGTCGTCTAGGAAGGGAAAAATCAGGAAGCGAAGAACGTAGTCAGGAGTCCGAGTCAAAACCGAGAGGGCAGCGAAGGTACAAAATCGTCAGGCGGTACAGAGTCAAAAATCCAGGCAAAGGTCAGAGTCAAAACCGAGAGGGCAGCAAAGGTACAAAATCGTCAGGCGGTACAGAGTCAAAAATCCAGGCAAAGGTCAGAGTCAAAACCAAACACACACACACACTATGTCACTTGGGGAACCAAAACTATATCTGGCGGCCTGCAAGACAGGCTCCAATGTATTTGAAGGGCGCGGTTACCTCCCATAGGCTGGAGCTCACAGCCTGATGACCTCATCCGGACCGCCCCTAGAGCCAGGCCAGATGGAGATACACGACTGGCTCCACCCATCGCACCTCTGACAGAAGAACGCAGGCTGCGCCTAATGGACACCTCTGCAGGGCCCGCTCTTCTGCGACCAACACCACCCAGAGGGGAAACACAGCGGCGCTCAGCGACAGAGGCAGACATCGCTGGAGCAGGTCCATATGAGGACAAGGCCTTCCTATCACCAGCACCACCAGACGAAGGAATCCGGCTCCTCCCAGCGGCCGAGGCAGGACACCGGCCACCGAGTCCAATGGCGATGTGACAGTACCCCCCCCTCTACGAGGGGCCTCCGGACCCACAAAACCCGGTTTATTGGGATGAAGAAGATGAAACCTCCTGATCAAACCCTTGGCATGGATATTACCGGCAGGCACCCAGGACCTCTCCTCCGGACCATAGCCCTTCCAATGTACCAGATACTGCATGGATCCTCTCACCAAGCGGGAATCAAGGATCTGCTGAACTTCGTATTCCACGGCACCCCCGACCAAGACCGGAGGAGGAGGGGACCGGACAGGACGAATCGGAGATCGGTACAATTTGAGAAGGGATTTATGGAATACATTGGGCAGTTTGAATGATTGAGGGAGCTTCAGACGAAAGGCTACAGGGTTAATCACGTCAATAATTTCATACGGACCAATAAACCTGGGACCTAGTTTGGCAGACGGCACTTTGAGCTTGATATTTTTTGTGGACAACCAAACTTTGTCCCCAACTCCCAGGTCCGGACCCTTGGAACGCCGTTTATTAGCAGAAGACGCCTGCCTAGTCTGAGCCCCCTTTAAGTTTTTGTTCACTTCAGACAAGATAGCCTTTAACTGATCTACGGACCTTTCTACCCCAGGAACGTCAGAAAGCCTAGAAGAAAATTAACGAAAGCGCGGGTGCAGCCCATGATTACAGTAGAAAGGGGTGGTCTTGATGGACTCCTGGTACTGGTTATTCATGGCGAATTCTGCTAGTGGCAGATGTTCCACCCAATCAGATTGATGCTCAGAGACATAACAACGTAGATACTGTTCGAGAGCTTGATTAGCGCGCTCGGTTTGACCATTGGTTTCAGGGTGATAGGCAGAAGAAAAGGAATAGTCAATTCCAATCCGTTTACAGAATGCCCTCCAAAACTTAGAAACGAACTGGGTGCCCCTGTCAGAAACAATATTCACAGGAACACCATGCAATCGCACAACATGATTAATAAATACTTTGCTCAGGGTCTCGGAATTAGGTAACCCGGACAGCGGAACAAAATTACACTGCTTGCTGAATCTGTCTACCACTACCCAGATACAAGTCTTCCCTTCTGAGAGTGGCAGGTCAGTAATAAAATCCATGGAGATATGAGTCCAAGGACCCTCAGGGGTAGGCAAGGACTGGAGCAACCCGGCAGGGCGGTTGCGGGGAGACTTAGCGCGAGCACAGGTTTCACAAGCCAGTACATATTCCTTACAGTCCTTTACTATGGTTGGCCACCACAAACTCCTGGTTACCAGTCTGATGGTGTTATTGATACCAGGATGCCCTGCGAGGACGGAATCATGAGATTCCTTAAGGACTTTGAGGCGGTATGTGGCAGGGACGAATAGTTTCTGGGCAGGAGTAGTGTCAGGGGCCTGTTCTGGAGATCTACGAATCTCTTCCAGAAGGTCCAAAGACACAGCCGAGACAACAATCCCCTTGGCTAAAATGGGAGTCGGTTCAACCCCCCGACTTGTATGGGGCAAAAACTTCGAGACAGGGCATCAGCCCTCACATTTTTAGTACCTGGTCGGAAGGTGATAACAAAATCAAATCTGGAGAAGAACAAAGCCCACCTAGCCTGTCTAGGATTCAGTCTTTTCGCTGACTCCAAGTAGGTCAGGTTTTTGTGGTCAGTAATTACGGTAATCTTATGTTTGGCGCCTTCGAGGAAGTGGCGCCATTCCTCGAAGGCCCATTTGATTGCCAACAACTCTCGGTTACCTATGTCATAATTCATCTCGGTAGATGGAAATTTTCGGGAAAAGAAGGCACACGGACGAAGCTGAGTGAGGGATGCAGTGCCTTGTGACAGCACTGCTCCCACTCCAACTTCAGAGGCATCTACCTCTACAATGAAGGGGCGGTCCAGATCAGGCTGAACCAATATTGGGTCAGAGGAGAAACATTCCTTTAACTTAGAAAACGCATAAATTGCTTCAGGCTTCCAATTAACCACATCCGCCCCTTTACGCGTCAAATCAGTGAGTGGTTTGGCTATCTCGGAAAACCCTTTAATAAATTTGCGGTAATAGTTAGCGAAACCCAAGAATCGCTGTAGTGCCTTCAGATCTCCAGCATTCATGCAGAGGACTTCAGATGGTGACTTGTGCAGCATGTTGGTATGAGAAGATGGGAGTGTTCCTCCACAGGACTGAGAAGCTGGACACAGATGCATTGAGGGAAGCAATTAACAGCTGACACAGCTCAGAGAAAAGAAAAAAAAAAACAACAGGTAAAACCATTGGGAAAAGGAGAGAAAAAAAAAAGGTAAGGGAATGCGTTTAAATATATATATAGTCGATATATATATAGAAAAAATGGTATGGCCAGATATAATGTGACGACCATCCGCTGTAAGGCTGAGCTGCTGGTAAGGCAGCACCCCGAGAAACCCCGAGACCCTTAACCCCTATACAGGGATCTGGAATTATAGCGGAGCCCAGGAGGTAGCTACCTAAGGGAGCAGCAGAGCAGGGAGGTCGTCTAGGAAGGGAAAAATCAGGAAGCGAAGAACGTAGTCAGGAGTCCGAGTCAAAACCGAGAGGGCAGCGAAGGTACAAAATCGTCAGGCGGTACAGAGTCAAAAATCCAGGCAAAGGTCAGAGTCAAAACCGAGAGGGCAGCAAAGGTACAAAATCGTCAGGCGGTACAGAGTCAAAAATCCAGGCAAAGGTCAGAGTCAAAACCAAACACACACACACACTATGTCACTTGGGGAACCAAAACTATATCTGGCGGCCTGCAAGACAGGCTCCAATGTATTTGAAGGGCGCGGTTACCTCCCATAGGCTGGAGCTCACAGCCTGATGACCTCATCCGGACCGCCCCTAGAGCCAGGCCAGATGGAGATGCACGACTGGCTCCACCCATTGCACCTCTGACAGAAGAACGCAGGCTGCGCCTAACGGACACCTCTGCAAGGCCCGCTCTTCTGCGACCAACACCACCCAGAGGGGAAACACAGCGGCGCTCAGCAACAGAGGCAGACGTCGCTGGAGCAGGTCCATATGAGGACAAGGCCTTCCTATCACCAGCACCACCAGACGAAGGAATCCGGCTCCTCCCAGCGGCCGAGGCAGGAACACCGGCCACCGAGTCCAATGGCGATGTGACACAAACGTCTTCCACTGCTAATACAAGGGCACAAGATAAGGCTCTACGAGGACTCCTCGTGCAGAGGTGGCACGGAAGAGAAAAGCCTTTAGTCCGGCGTGCACTATATTATTCAAAAGGAATATCAGATTCCAGCTAGCCTTCCCAGCCATATTACGTTTCCGAGATGCCAAGGGGGAAATGCCCTCATTTGTAAACTCTAAGATGGCCATGAAATTTTTGCAACAATCATCAACCCCCCCTTGTGGAAGCCAACTGTCGCCAAACACAGAAACATTACAGCAAAACTCACAACGGCAGACGTACGCAGAGAAACTGACGGCGACAATGGGAAAGAAAACCAAAACCAACAAAGGTGGCGAAGATAACAGACCCCGGCCGCAGGTCAGTCGTAAAAATACAATTGAAAATCCACATACATCAGAAGCAGAGTCTTCAGACTAAAGATGGTCATATAAAAACTTAACTTAAAATATAGACTGTCAGGAGATTTTTGGCGGAACGGCTAACCCTTTACGATCCTGCTGGACACAACAAGTGAACAGGTCTCGAGTAATAACTCTATGTGACATGGTCCTCAGATTTGCGCTACATCTAAAGAATTTATCCGGAGTTTGATGTGGACAAAAGACCCACAGACTGAAAATTCTTTTCTTCCCCCTCCCCCCCTTTTTTTTTTTTTTTTTTCTCTCTTTTTTTTTTCTCTCTTCCCTCTTCCGTCTCTTCTTGACGCCCCCTGTACACGGGCTCGTCTCCAGGTTTTCCAATGGGGGGAAGGTATTCGAGGAATCTATTTAAGACCCTCACTATTTTGGGTATAAAAAACAACTGAAGTCCTAACATGGTGAAAAATGATACATAAACACTATTCCATTTCAGGAACAATGCCTACCTGAGGGCCACCCGCAGGTGACTATTATGACTGGATACAAAAGGCGTGGCACTTAACTGTCATCCGAGGAAATAGGGAAGTCAAGAGGAAAGTGTTTTTTTTGTTCTCCAAGGAGAGGGGTCGGAGAGAAGGTGAACTCCTTGTGTTATGGGGAATCTAGGGTGGAGGGTAAAGTTATGACAATGTTTGTCAACTTTTATTATTGTTTTATCAAGCAGCTGACAATAACCAGATATTTACATACAGAATCCATTCACGAGTCTCATACTAACATCACAGCAAAAAACTTAGGGAATTGCATGTTCAGTTTAGATGTTACCGAGAGGGAAATAGGGAAGGAGCCATATAAACAATGTTAAGAGTGATATCATGGAATGTTAAGGGGCTTAGATCCCCCAATAAACGGTATATGGTATTGCGTCACCTGAAGAGGCTGAGAGCTGATATTGCTCTCCTTCAGGAGACACATCTTCGGAATCAAGAATTAAAATACATGCAAAAGCTATGGGTAGGGGAGGCCTGGATATCAGGAGCGCAGGATAGGAAAGCGGGGGTCCTGATACTGATTAACAAACAGTTAGCCCATTCCCTCATCTCCATATCACAAGACCAAGAAGGAAGGTTCCTACATTTAGTGCTAAAACTACAGGGCCAGCAGATCAGTATATATAACATATATGCCCCAAACACCTCTAGAACCAGATTCTTTGCTGACCTATCCACAAAAATCCTGAGCGATAGAGAATCAAGTATTCTGGTGGGAGGCGACTTTAATGAGGTAATGTTCGAAGACATAGACAGGACCAGGACAGACCCAGGTAACAGGCTTCCAAATACACCAACTGATCATTTAGGAAATCTAGCAAATATGATGAAATCATCGAAACTGATTGATGTGTGGAGAGTCTTACATCCACAGGAGATGGAATACACTCATTTCTCTCACCCACATGGCTCATGGTCACGGATTGACTATTTCATGACGTCAGAACAGCTATGGGGGAAGACAGAAAACGCAACAATTGAATCAATGGTGATCTCGGATCATAGTCGGATTAGCATAAACCTAATGGAAACTAGCCAGCGAGGAGTGGACTTTCTGTGGAGATTCCCCACACATCTATCCAGGGATGGGGACTTTAAAACTCAACTAAAGGAATGGTGGTCCAATTTCGCACGAGATAATGCCCAACATAAAGATAACCACCGTCTATATTGGGAGACCGGCAAAGTAGTACTGAGAGGATTTATTCTAGCCTACAACTCTAAACAAAAAAAGTCCCTGAAAGAAAGCTACATGACAGCTAGTGAGAGAGTATCGGCCACATACAAGACCTACAAACATACTCACAATACGATTGACAAACAGGCTTGGGTGGAAGCTAAAAATATATTTGAAAGGTGGGCGAGTAAAAGAGAAGAAATGACGAGAGGTCAACTAGAAACAGATCTAAACAGATTCGGAGACAAGGCAGGCAGGTTATTGGCGAGACTGGCAAAAGGGCGGAAGCTACCCAATCCAATACTAGCGCTTCAAAAAGAGAAGGGGGGAGATCTTACATCAAATCCCAAAGAGATAAACAACATTTTAGAAAAATACTACAGGACACTATATAGTGCAACAGACACAATAACGGAGGGGGGACTAGAATGGCTAAAAGACGTACCCCTTACCCCCATCACAGAAGTACACCTGGAGTACCTTAACAGACCTATCACAGAGATTGAAGTAGATCAGGTTATCAGGAAACTAAATAATGACAAAGCACCTGGACCTGACGGGTTTACAGGGGAATTCTTCAAGATCCTAAAGGAAGAAATAACCCCAACACTGACTGGCCTCTATAACAATATTTTGTCAGGAGAACCCATCTCGGAGGTAATGAACATAGCATATGTGAAACTACTACCTAAGGGGGGGAGGGGGGAGAGGACCCGGCAAATTATTGACCCATATCCCTCATTAATCTCGATCTTAAACTCTTATCTAAAATCATGGCAGACAGACTGGCTAGGATCATGCCACTACTGATAGAACATCACCAGACGGGGTTTATCAAGGGGAGGTCGGCGGTATCAAATGTACGTAAAACTTTGCTGGTCCTAGATGCAGTACGTAACGGATTGACTGCAAAGGGGGGAGACCCAGCCATGGTCACACTAGATGCAGAAAAGGCTTTTGACAATGTCAGGTGGCCATGGCTGGGTATGGTCTTGGACCAAATTGGGATTCAGGGAAAATTTCGCCAATACATCCAATCCTTATATAGTAACCCAACAGCAAAGATACATACCCCAGGATTTTTGTCCTCCAAATTCCCACTGCAAAAGGGAACTAGACAGGGGTGCCCACTGTCCCCACTTTTGTTCGATCTGGCCCTGGAGCCTTTGGCACGTTACATAAACAACTCTAACACCTTCGAAGGCATTAAAATTGGAAATTCAAGAGTGAGGTCGGCCCTATTTGCGGACGACATCATTCTATTCATGAACAACCCAATCAGAGATCTCCCAAATCTACTGGGAGACATAGACCGCTTTGGAAGGTTCTCGGGATTCAGATTGAACAGGGGAAAATGTGAACTTTTGAGACTAAGGAATGGCGGAGAAGGAGGGAAGAAGATCCAGGAATTGGGGATCCCGATAGCAACTTCCTCAATTAAATACCTAGGTCTGACAATTAATAGATCCCTGGACCAAATATACTCTCTTAATTACGGCCCATTAGTAGACAAAATCGAGAAGGAGTTGAGGAAATTGGAAGGATTGCCACTGTCATTGTTAGGGCGCTGCCATCTGATAAAGATGATGAGTTTTGCCCGGCTCCTCTACCCCCTCCAGACCCTACCACTGCTATTGAAGCGAGCGGACATTGATAGATTAAATAAAGCCTTCACCAGGTTCCTCTGGAAGGGCAAGAAACCTAGATTGAGATTGGGAATCCTATGTCGGGCGAAAGATAGAGGGGGAACGAATTTTCCTGACATCAGAAGCTATAACCTAGCTTGCTTACTCAGACATGTAATAGAATGGATCAAACAGTCTGAAAGATACTCTGACAAACAACTGGAAGAAACATACTGTGCTCCATGGGACAGATGTTCACTACTACACACTTCACTTTCTGGCCTTCCACCACACATAAAAACGTCAGCTATATTCCGTGACACGATTATGACATGGAAGGCAGTACGGAAAAAGTACAAATTACCATGGAAGGTATCAAAATACCTTAATCCATGGGCCTTTCCAGATTTCAGAGAGGGTAGAGAAAATGTACTGTATGAGGTGTGGAAACAAAAGGGAGTGGTCAAAATTGGGGACCTAATGCAGAGACAAGAAAAAAGGTGGATGACTGGGAAAGAAATATTGGAAGTTTTTAACTTAGGGACAGGACAAGAACTCCAATACCTACAAATCAAACATCAAGTCTTGAACAACCTCAGAGATGTCTCAAAGGAAGTTGGACACAATGCATGGGACAATTTGGTAGAGTTAGACACAAACCAGCTGACAATATCGGTAATTTATAAATCTATACGAGAAATTCTACTGCCAAAAAGTGGTTCAACTCCCTTTGCAAAGTGGCATAGATTCTTAGATCGCGAAAATGTAGAGGAAGACATACTGTCGGGATGGGATAAAGTTAGACATAATGTATTAAATGAACAATGGCGTGACACTCAGTTCCGTATTGTCCATGGTTTGATATACGGCTTTGATCTCCCATACACAATCGCAAATCCAGATAGGAAAACTAGTTGCCCTAAATGTACTAAAGACAAAACAGATATGATACATGGAATTTGGAGCTGTTACAAAGTACAGGAGTATTGGACCACAATCAGAGACATATGTATACAAGTGAGCTCTCGAACATTTGACCTAGATCCCTCGGTTTGGATCTTCCAAAAATATAACAATATCACGACAAGGGGACCCAAACATGAAATGGATCCATGTTCTTATACTGTTAGCAAAACGACTACTTTTAGTGTATTGGCTTAAGCCGGATATGCCGGCAAACCAGAAATACTAAAGGCTTTGAAAAAAGCTCTAGAAATAGATAAAAGGGAAATGCTCAGAGACAAAGAAAAATTAACGAAAGCATTCATGTGTAAATGGAGAAGATTCATTGAGTCTTTATTATCTGATGAGGAGATAAAACAGGTGATGGAACCGCTGAAAGGGACCTCTTGGTATCTGTTAGAGGAGATAGGCAATACCCTAGGTAAACTAAGTTTATAGACAACTAAGAGACATAATATCAACATTGAATGTGTTCTGGTTATTATCTCAAATCGAGGAAAAGACGAATCACGCTTAGATTTGGAAATTATGTCAGCAGTTTATGTTGTACTAGACTACAGTAGACACAAAAAAATTATTAATTAATTAATTAACAAATGTTATGAAACACACTATGCAAAACATGTATGTAATATTTTGAATATTGTTTACATTGAAAATCCTTAATAAAAATGAAGTTTTAAAAAAAAAAAAAAAGTTCAGCTGGAGTGGTACATAACCCCGATCTCTCTGGCCCGCTTCAGGAGTCCTGATGCCCCGGAGGCCCAGACTTGCTGGAGAGGGTGTTCCGAGCAGGGATCATCCCTTCATATGTGGTGGGATTACCTGCCCTTGGGAGCGTTCTGGTACTCCGTGGCTCAACTCCTAATTTCATTGACGGGGGTCCAGTTCCAGTTGAGCCCAGCTCTGGCTATACTGGGCTTGGGTCTGGAGGACTGGCCCTCCCCTCTACGATCTATTGTGGCGAACACCTTGCTCAGAGCGAGATTATGTATTGCTAGATGCTGGAGATCTGTAAAATTGCCGAATATTCGTGACCTTACCACAGCACTTAACTTGCATCTTCAACATGAGCTCCTGTTGGCTCATAATGTTGCCCGTCGTGCAAAGGTGCTCTGCTGGTGGGATCCATGGATTCAGTCCACACATAATACAGTCCGAGTGCCTCCCTGAATATATGAATATATGACTATAACATAGTGACTGACAGGCTCAGAGGTGCCGGGTTTTCCTTTTCCTCACCCATATGTTAGCATTACACTCAACCTGCTCTGCTGGCTGATGAAGACTCCCACCCCTGATTCCCTTTTTCTCCTTTTTCTTCTCTTCTCTTTCTCTTTTGTTTCTTTTCTTTACCTTGTCTTTCTTTCTCCTCATCACTTGTTCCCCTTCTCTTCTCATTCTTTTAATGTTGTTTTTGTCTTGGTTAATTGATGTAAAATTATGTTCTCTGGTAACCGATGGTTTCCTCCCTCTATGAGAGTACTTTGTGATACCGACTTTGGTTTTGATTTATGTTTAGATTTCATGCAATGTTTTGTCTAACTATTATATAACCAATAAAAACATAGAAACAAAAAAAAAACAAGAAGGAGGATATATGAGAAAAAGGGGGAAAGAGAAAGGAAGAAAAGAAGTGGTATACCCATTAATGATTTTGCTGGTGAATGTCCAATAAAATTCATCCTTTTTTTGCACTTATTCATGGTCTTCTATTCATTGGTGTGCATAGGTTACATAAATTTATATTGGTCATTTTTTGCCTCTGAGCACCCTACAAGGGGTCAAGCCCAAACATCTCCTATCAGAGATGAAAATTACTCGGCCCTGTTATCTCCAGTGGAAGTTAATGCTAAAATTATTATATTTCTAAATTTTCCTTTTTTTATATTTCTTGCACCCAATACAACTAAAGGCCGCTTTACATGTCACGAAATCGCAACACAACTACGATAAAAAGTCACGTGGTAGGGGCGATGCAGTTGATATCATTCGTGAGTTGTGTCGTGTAAATGGTCAACGCAACTCAAAACGATTCAACTACGATATCGTTTTTGAATTGTGCATGCACTTAGCGGGACATGTTAAGAGCAGTGAGGAAGGGAAACATAGCGCCGGAGCCAGCCCATCTCAGTCTACGGACATAGACTAGAAGGCTCAT
This sequence comes from Allobates femoralis, assembly GCA_033576535.1. Classification (NCBI taxonomy): domain Eukaryota; kingdom Metazoa; phylum Chordata; class Amphibia; order Anura; family Aromobatidae; genus Allobates; species Allobates femoralis. The sequence continues at coordinate 464,805,479 of JARQOC010000001.1, forward strand.
TTGCATGAATATGTAAGTTACTATTTAGTTTTTTACAGATATTATATTGCAGTTTTGGGTGAGACAGGGATGGTTAGGGATGTGCTAGCAAGGTACAGGGACAAGTAGTGATAGCTTAGGGGGCTAAAACAAGCTGACAGGTTCCCTTTAAGCTGCTCAACTGTTAACCATTGTCACTTGGTTGGTTTCCTGAAGAAGAAGTGAGGAAAGCACTTCGAAACATGTAGAATAAAGCCACCTTTTAAATGTCTCTTCGGTCTTTCATCTCACAGCGGCTCGGATCTCGTATCCACCTTATATATCAATTCATCTACATTTTATTGCCTTGTGGCAAGTGGATTTCTGCAGCAGCTGTTTTATGCGATCTGGAACAGGGCCTGGTCTAGCATTTCAGGGTTAAGCATTCATTAGTAACATAGGTATGAGTGACATGTGTGGGCATCATGCTCAAAAAAAGCTGCTAAATTCAGAGAACACACAAGAAGCATACCCCAAGAAGAGTCTAAGGGTATGTGCACATCAGACGGTTCTGCATCTTTGCAGACCGTCCTAAAACCAGTGTAGAATAGCAGAAACTGAGTTTTCTGAGCTCAGCAGTGTCCCTCGTTTTGTTAGCGTTTTGCTAACGTTTTGCGATCGGTTTATTAGCGTTTGTACAGCGTGTTCTTGGCGATTTCCCCGGCGTTTTTCTTAGCGTTTTCCAGACTGGTTTTTGGTGCACTTGTAAGCTAGATCCGCTGGAAAAACGCTCAAAAGAAGTCACTTGCTCTATCTTTGAAAACCGGTGGAAAACCGGTGAAGAAACTGGAAAGGAGACAAAAAAAAACGTTCTAATGTACACAGCGTTTTCTAAACTCCATTGACTAGCATGTTAATCCAACCAGTGGCTAGGATTAACATAAATTAACATAAAACTCAGCGGAAACCGCCGACGGAAAACGCTAAAAAACAGCCCACAAAACGTCCGATGTGCACATACCCTAAACATAAAAAAAAAATAGGGACAAATACCATGAAAGTGGCATCAATTGTCCCCGAAAAAAAATTGTATAATGGCAAGATCAATGCGGCACACTCACACTGACAAGCATATCTCCTAGTCTGACCAGTCTGCCACTAAGGAGGAAAAGTCCTTGGAGATCCATGACTTTTTTATCTTGATGAAAGTTAGACATGTTTCACTTTCAGGGGACAACCTGATGCACTTATCCATCAGGACACCATCAGCAGTATTGAAGATACGTTCTGAGAGAACGGTGGCTGCCTGGCATGACAAAACCTCCATAGCATGACTGGGGAGCTCAGGCCACTCCTCCATTTTTGAAGCCCAAAATGCAAAAGAGTCCAACCCTGCCGGTGGCTGGATAGAGCTTGAGATGCTCCTGCACCATCCTCTCCAATTTCATGCTTTTTGGTGTAATTTTGCCCTAAAACAGCATGCATTGTGTTCAATATGTTCATAGGCATCACTATGCCCAAAAAGCACCAAAACTGCAACATTTTTGCTGCATGTTTTGCTGTCGTTTTCATGCTTTTTTGGTGCAATTTTGGCACCTCTAAAGTTGTTGCCATCATTTTTTATGAGGGCAATGAAAGAGGACTCTAGGGGCTTAAATAGGAGGAAAATCACATTGTAAGGACTGCAAAGTGGTGAGATATGCACTTATGTGACCCAGCCAAATATATTATTTGGGGGGGGCAATTAGAACTTCTGCTATGGGGCCCCATGATTTCTCTGTATACCCTGGTGCAGGATGCATTGTCTCTTTCACATGTGCCTCTGCTGCAGGCTATAAGTTACACATCATGTCCAACTCTGCCACTTGGTACATACGGGCATTCCAGCTATATTTCTCCCAAGTCCCGGTTGGTCGGTGGCACTCATCTCCTTTCCCACTCCCACATCCATTACTCAAACCAATTGGAAGACCCCTGCTGTTAGCTCCAGACAGCCCTGTTTGCATTTTGAGAGGAGGCGTGGTCTGTTGAGGAAGATGCGCATTTTACCAGCTTAGTGCAGTAGCTGCTTGATGGTGTTCAGACTGCAGATCAATGTATGTGGTGTGTGGATGCTGCTGCATGGTGTACATATATGACTAATTACTGCCACAGGCAGTGGCCACATTGGAGCTACCTAGAGTTTTTTAGGCATGTGCCTGAGATAATAGGATAGTAATCAGTGCCTACCTCCTGTGGTAGCTAATAAGAGGTGTCTGCCTACAGGGCCATAGCTCTGCCAGCCATCATTGTGTGTTAGTATGCTTGTGCCAAGCCTGCCATTGCCAATAATGATCCTTGTTCTGTGTGGTTCTTGTATGTGCATGTGATGGCAGTGACATCATTGTGTTTGGGAGGGTGCTGTTTTGTAGTTTGCCTCAGGTAGCAGAGAGACTACGTTCACCCTGGCAGTAGCATTGTCCCTAAACAGTAACACTCTGAAAATGACGGTGACGGGAAATGGCCACTTTCTATATTCTGAGGGACATGTTACTTAGGCAGTCATTGAAACAAGTCTGCCAATGACACAAGCCTTTGTGTCTTCAAGTTGTGAATGTTTTATGCCCCCTTATTGGCTGCCATCCCGGAACATCCACACAGAAAAAAATTTACTCCGACACTACTTTGAGCTCTCCCCACCCCCTCCCCTCATCAAACATGTCCCACCCGCTATCCTACACTGTCAGAAGGTAGAAGAAAATAATTTTTTTTATCCAATCAGCAAACAGAACAAAGACACGTTCGCTGATTTTTTTGTAAATTGCGCTTGTTTCTGATCCTGTATAGATTCCGCAATGTTCGTTCCAAATTTTAAATTGGTGAACGCATTCGGGGAAAGTTTGCTCATATGTACTTATGACCACTTCCTTCCTCTATATAAACTGACTCCTAGCTCTCTTCTATGCTGGTTATAGATTTTCTATACTGACCATTCCAGTGAAGCTGTTCCAGTTGTAATTGTGGAGTCCCTTCCACTTGAAGCCTTGAAATCCCTTTCTGGAAAATCTGTGGAGTTTCTTTGTTGTTTTATTCCTGCTTGTTTGCCTCTCTCCCCATATTGTCTTATCATAGTAGTAAGATAGTGTTTTGCTGCCTGATGCATTAGCCATAGTTAGCCAGGGCCTAGGCAAGTGATTGCGTATGGGGTGAAGGACCTGTCTAGGGGTGATAGGGAGCTCAGGGTTCAGACTCAGGTGAGTATTAAGGGGTGACCCCTCTTACCTCTCCATATTGCCACGGTCTCCCTTTTACCTTCTCCTTGGTGTTCCCCTCCTGCTGCACCACACACTGAGCATTTCCTCACTGTGGCATGACAGATATGTGAGAAGTGTATGTGCTGTATATGTCGGATATGATAGCTGTGTGTGTGCTGCATGTCTCAGTGATGTGCGTACCACTTTCAGAATGGACCGGAACAGCAGGAGCTAGTGAATAAGGAACAAGTCTGCATGAGTATATATGAGGATTTCATTATTTAGCTACCATTTCGGCACCAATGACAGCAAGTTTTGCACAAAGCAGCTTAATTTTTACTGTGGCCCCCTAAAGTACTAAAAGATGACAAGGTGGCCCTCAGACTAAAAAAGGTTGCACACCCCTGCTTTAGACTAACTGAACAGTAGGGAAAAAGTGAGGTTAATCATGATACAGGTGCATCTCAATGAATTAGAATATCATCCAAAAAGTTAATTTATTTCCGTAATTCAATACTTAAAGTGAAACACGTCACATGAAAATTAAAGTAGGGAGGATGAAGGGCCTGAGCGATAAAATATTACCTAAATACCGTGTTTCCCTGAAAGTAAGACCCTGTCTTACATTAATTTTACCCCAAAAAGTCCCACCCTGTCTTACTTTCGGGGAGGTCTTACATTAGCCGAAAAAAAATGACAAATTTTTTTTTAACCAAACAATTAACATTTATTAACATGCTGAAGAGTCGGTCATGACCAAACAGTATAATAAAACAAATGTAGCGTATCAAGAATATCTTGTTACTACCGTATTATGACAGTATTTCCATGTATAACATGTAAAACAACGAACTAACAACAACGAACAGTCTGAATGAGTTATACTGGAAGATAAAACAAGATTTATTCCATCACAGCCAGGTCATCATCTTCAGGAACATCATTGTAAACATCAACACTCTGAGGTTCCTCTGGATTTTCTTGGGGCTCTCGGGACTCCATTTCCGCCTGGATCATTGGCCCATACCTCTTATGTGTTGCAACAGCACTGTCCTGAAATGAGCAGGTCTTGTCCAGGTAGCCAGCTCGCAGTGCATTAGCAACGCAGGTGTCAGTGATCTTTCTCCATGAGTTCTTCACCCAGTTAACAATCTCAGGCAGTTTTGGCTTCACAAAGTTCCCACGGACGTTCCTCTCCATACGGTTTTCAATGTAATCATTGATTTCTGCACGCAGATAGTCCTTGAAGGGCTTGTTTATGGCGAGATCCAGAGTCTGGAGATAAGCCCTCATCCCTGCCGGAATCATGATCTGGTCGATTCGTCGCTCATGAAGGAAGTTCTTCATGTCCTTGGCGCGGTGTGTGCTGGCTGCATCCCAGATCAGCATCCCTCTTTTGCTCCCGCGCATGACAAGTGGCAACATTAAATCAAGCCACTTCCTTATAACCGCTTGTGTGGCCCAGGCTTTTTCAGTTTCCAGCACATAAATGCCAGACACCCTCTCAATCTTGTCCTTCTTGCCCTTCGCAATGAGTAAAGGTGGGACTTTACTGCCATCCAAATGAATCGCCAAAGTGCAGGTGACACGTGCACTTTCATAAGCGGTGGAGGGAACGTACACAGAGGAGGCACCTCGTTGGTCAATGGTGGTTTGAGCTGCTTGGCCCATGAACAGGCAGTTTCATCCATGGCTATCATGTTGGAGAGACTGTACTTTGAGAAGTCAGTGTCATCCACAAACTTCTTGTATGCAAATGCACGCTTAATAATCTCAGCATCTTCCAGCCTAAAGAGGGTCGTGGATCTTCTCAACGACAGGTCATTGTGCTCAAGAAAGTTATCCACCCAGTGCTGTGACGCCTTGAATTCCTCAGGGAAATTTCAAACTGGGGTGCCACAGCAAGGGCATACTCCTGAATCTGAGCCCTGGTCACCACCAATGTCTTCGCTCTCCTGTCAGCAACCCACTCACAGACCAGGCTTTCCAGCTCGGTATACAATGGTTGCCGACCACTTCTAACCTTGCACTTTTTAGCCACTTGCTCTCCACTTGCTCACTGAGGTGACCGTAATCTGCTCGCCATTTACGCACCAATCGTTCACTCAATATTTTCTCCTTGCAGAATTCAGCCATATTTTTGCCCCAAGACTCTTCCACTATTCCTTTTTTATACTCCACGGAGTAGCTCTTTCTTTTACCGCTCCCGGAAGCACTCAGGTCTAGGGGTAAAAATACTGTATACCGTATCAGCATTGTTTATCGTTCAGTATCTCTTTTACAGTACAGTACTTAACGTTACACCGTTCAACTGGAAAGCAGACAACAAATCAAAGTACGGTAACAGTAACACACTACGGTACGGTACTGTACGGTAATTGCCGTATACCCTCTGCCTGCCTCCCATAACAGTGCCGTATCCCACTGCACACAGCCCCATACCCCATAACACTGCTGGATCCCACTGCACACAGCCCCATACCCCATAACACTGCTGGATCCCACTGCACACAGCCCCATACCCCTTTGGGCTTTCATTGGCTGTAAGCCATAATCATCAACATTAACATAAATAAACACTTGAAATAGATCACTCTGTCTGTAATGATGCTATATATATGTTTCAATTTTTTTTATTGAATTACTCAAAAAAATTCACTTTTTGTTGATATTCTAATTCTTTGAAATGCACCTGGGTTTACCATGGTGGAAAGCAATCTAACAGTCCATGTAGAAAACGTGTTTTTAAACCAATAAACTCTTTAATCAATTTCTTCAAGCAGTAACAATTATTCAGGCACTTAAGTTGATGCATTGGTATAGAATACAGTTACTTTAGGATTATGTAGGGGGGATAGGAGAAGGAGGAGCAGGATTGGGAAAGGGAAGGGGGAATTAAGATTTGGGAGAACAAAAAAGGGAATAACAACATAACCAATAAACATCATGCCATAAGAGAAATTAGAAAACTAAGTATGCATACATCGTTTAACATGTATGCAGATACAAAAACTCAATTTCAGGGAATATTAGATAAGGAGGCCCAATGTGAAGCACTCCACAAGGCCCAATTCTTCTCAATATTGGTTCTATCAGGAAGACTAGAGGCAGGAATTGATTCGTATTGGTGATGTGTATTCATTTTTTCTATCAAACCAACCAAAGTAGGTATCCAACTCTTGGGCCACTTGTAGCAAATGTTGTCAATTCCATGAAAAAAAAGAAAAGAGACCTTCAATAATATGTCATAGATTTACAAACATCTAGAGACATCAAATTCTCTAATCAGACCCTTTGGGTCTATAGTCTGTGGACTTTTGCCCCTACTGATTGTTTGCATTTTTTAGGTCACTTTCCTTTTTTATCTTGTGGTATTATTTACCATATTTGGTGGTAAATTCATCAAACTGGCACAAAGGATGTATGATTTTGCCGCAAAATCAAAATGGGATTTTTTTCCTGTCTTGAACTGCTTTTGTGACTTTTGTCACCATAAGTCACAATTTGGTGTAACAGGTTGCAAAACATGCGCCAATTTGGGGTATGCTCAAAAATACTCCATAAGTAGATTGCAATGAAATTGTGACAAATTTTGCGACTTTTTAAAAAGTCACAATTGATATGTCAGGTGAAAATATCTGAAATCACTTAACTCCACCCTGAAAGGGGTTTAAAGAAACAAAAACAAGCAAGCACATCTAAAATGATATCTTAGTTGTGTTATGGTATGATTCAATTCATGAAATGAGATGGAAGAGGTAAATACAGTTTCTTACATCTGATGTTGGACTTATGTTGTGAAACCCTGTCACACATTGGCTGTGTCGTCTCTCCTACATGTGCCAAAACACAAGGACATTTACTAGCATAAATGATGTGGGTGAAGTAGCCACAAACAGACATCCCCTTCACTTTATTGGTGTGATGAATCTGGTGACCTTTTAGTGTGTTAGTAAACTGAAGACGGTGTAGGCAACAAAATGGTTCATTTTCCTCTGTTTGTGGGAATGTTTGTATGGGACTCTGTGTAAATCCCTCTCTGTCCTTACCAATTTATTCTTCAGATTGAGGACTTGCATAAAACATGGTAAAAAATAAATATTTTGAAATTCCTCTACTGTTGGATAACCTCAATCAAGATAAACCAGTGTCTACGGATGATCTTAAATTCGGTAGGAGAGCAGATTAAAAGTTTTGCATACTGGTAGCTCTCCTGTGTACATGATAACTCCATCCTTCTCTAAGCACTTTTTCTGCATAGCCTCTCTGTAAACTTTTTTTACATGTCACTAAAGCAAGTTTCTCTTACCTGGGGATCTGAAACAATTCTGTTGACTAGCTCAAATTGTGAAATCGGAATCTATTTATTTGTTGCCAAAGTAATTTAATAATTACTACTTTTCTAAAAAAAAGTTTTATTTTATATGGTCAGATGGTAGAGTGAATTGAGGTGTCAAACCATAGATGCCTTTAAGGTAAGTGTGATCTGGGCTATACTACACTCCAGTGTTGTCTCCTGCAAATGTATCCTGAAAGAGACAGTTTTTCTCAGGACCAAATTCAGGAGGTCTATACAGAAGATATTTACCTTGTCTTAGACGCCATTTTGTATTTGTAAGGGCCCTTTCACATCAGCGTTTTTTTTCAAATCGCGGCAGATGCGGTGAAAAAACCGCATCTGCCGCGATTACCGCATACCGGCTGCACTTGCGGCGCGGTTGCGGTTTTTTCCATGCAAAGTATAGGCGGACTTGCGGCAGGTGCGGCAAGTGCGGTTTTGCACTTGCGGCAGGTGCGGCCGCGAAAAAAACTGAAGGAATGCAGAAACTGAAGATATAAAATTGTCAATGGATTTACATTTCATAGACCTGCATGCCCAAATATGCCATATGAGGAGGTTGATTTTACGGACATATTTCGTTTAACCTCTAGACGACAGCCTTACGTCTACAGACGTCGGAAAAAAAGGGTACTAAAGCCTAGCCGACGTCTGTAGACGTTGGCAGGAAAAAGCTCTATAGCGCCGCCCCTGGAGCTAATACCTCTAGGGTGTCAGCGTACCGATTGTAGCTGACACCCTAGAGATTAGTAATTAGCTGTTTTTGTACCCGCACCTGTAATGTGATGACCGGTAAACACCGTTTACCGATCATCACGTTACAAAAGTGAAAGTGCTCTGTAAAAAATGCTTTCACTTTGATCCGACATGAAAACACATGTCGGATCAAAGTGATCCATTAACCCCTAAGGCCCCTAAGACCCCTCGAGCCCCCCCCGGGCCCCCCACATCCTCCATCCACCCCCCACCCCCCGTACCAATCAAAAATGGCGGCGGTGCGCTGCCTTCCCTGTATCTCCATGCAGCCTGACATGTCACACATGTCAGGCTGCATGGGAATGTCCTCCCCCGGTGCTCGCTAGTCCCCCTGCAGGGATCCCTCAGCCTCCGGGCATCCCCCGGCCTCCGGGCACCGGGCATCCCCCGGCCTCCGGGCATCGGGCATCCCCCGGCCTCCGGGCACCGGGCACAAGGCCGGTGCCTTTTGCCCAGAGGCCCCGCCGCCTCTAAACTCTTTGTAGGCCCCCCCCCAGCCCCAGTAAATCCCCCCTCACCACTCTTACCTACCAACGATCCTGATTCCGGTCCCGCGGTCCTCCGGTCCTGGGGGCTTCTCCTGCCGGCTGCTCCTGCTTCTTTCTCCTGCGGCGCTCGCCTCCTCTGTGCGCGCACCCTGGTGTGCGCGCACGCGTGCACCGCTGTTAACCCCTGCTGTGCGGCCCAGGGAATGACAGGTCATGAACTCAGTGAGTTCATGACCTGTCAGAATCCTCGGGTCACAAGGGGTTAAGTGTGCTATTCATGGTGGTCTCCACATCAGATCACCATCAGTGGTGATCTATCAGGATCCTGGGATCCCATAGGGATCCTGGGATCCTGGGATCACCACTGATGGTGATCTGATGTGGAGATCACCATGAAGAGCACAGTTAACAAGGGGTTAAGTGTGCTGTTCATGGTGGTCTCCACATCAGATCACCATCAGTGGTGATCTATCAGGATCCTGGGATCCCATAGGGATCCTGGGATCCTGGGATCACCACTGATGGTGATCTGACGTGGAGACCACCATGAACAGCACACTTAACCCCTTGTTAACTGTGCTCTTCATGGTGATCTCCATATCAGATCACCATCAGTGGTGATCCCAGGATCCCTATGGGATCCCAGGATCCTGATAGATCACCACTGATGGTGATCTGATGTGGAGACCACCATGAACAGCACAGTTAACCCCTTGTTAACTGTGCTCTTTTGGTGATCTCCACATCAGATCACCATCAGCGGTGATCCCAGGATCCCTATGGGATCCCAGGATCCTGATAGATCACCACTGATGGTGATCTGATGTGAAGACCACCATGAACAGCACAGTTAACCCCTTGTTAACTGTGCTCTTCATGGTGATCTCCACATCAGATCACCATCAGTGGTGATCCCAGGATCCCTATGGGATCCCAGGATCCTGATAGATCACCACTGATGGTGATCTGATGTGGAGACCACCATGAACAGCACAGTTAACCCCTTGTTAACTGTGCTCTTCATGGTGATCTCCACATCAGATCACCATCAGTGGTGATCCCAGGATCCCTATGGGATCCCAGGATCCTGATAGATCACCACTGATGTTGACCTGATGTGGAGACCGCCATGAAGAGCACAGTTAACCCCCTTGTGACCCGAGGATTCTGATAGGTCATGAACTCACTGAGTTCATGACCTGTCATCCTCCTGGCAATAAACCTGCTTTTATAGCATATGGGGGATGCCCCATATGCTATAAAACTGAGAATCGTCGCGGGACCTCCCACTGGACTACGTCGGACCTTCCCACTGGACTACGTCGGACGTCAAAGAATAATAAAGATGGAGTCCAAATAGTGTTTGTGTTTCTTTTCTAATAAAAATATTTTTCTCTGTCTTGTGTCTTCTTTACAAATTACTAGAGATTCCTAATGGTCCGGTCTAATATTGGCCAGACGTTATGAATCTCGGGCTTAGTGCCAGCTGCGAAAAAGCTGGCATTAACCCCTTATTACCCAGTCTGCCACCGCTACACGGCAGCTGGAAGAGCTGGATACAGCACCAGAAAATGGCGCTTCTATGAATGCGCCATTTTCTGGGGCGGCTGCGAGCTGCAATTCGCAGCGGGGGGGGCCCAGAAAGCTTGGGCCTCCCTACGCTGAGGATTCCAGCCCCCAGCTGCCTAGTTGTACCTGGCTGGCCCAAAAATATGGCGAAGCCCACGCCATTTTTTTTTTAATTATTTCATGAAATAATTAAAAAAAAGGGACTTCCCTATATTTTTGGTTTCCAGCCAGGTAAAACTAGGCAGAAGGGGTTGGTGGCAGCCCGTAGCTGCCTGCTGTACCTGGCTGGACCAAAAATATGGCGAAGCCCCACGTCGTTTTTTTTTTAAAATTAATAAAGAAATACAAAAAAAAAATGCAGGGGAGGAGACGACCAGGACACGGTGTCTCCGTGTCTTGTGCACATGCTCTAAAAGTGAGAAATTGCGTGAAAAAAAGAAAATGTTCAATATGACATTATCAAATTCTGTGAAGTAGCTGTAGGTTCCAAATGCTCACTATACCCCTAGATATAATCCTTGAGGTGTCTAGTTTCCAAAATGGGGTGACTTGTGCGGGAACTCCAATGTGTAGGCACATAGGGGCTCCCCATATGCTGCAACATGGTGTCCGCTAACTATTGGAGCTAATTTTCCATTCAAATTGTTAGCGGACACCATGTCGCATATGGAGAGCCCCTGTGTGACTAAACATTGGAGCTCCCCCACAAGTGACCACATTTTGGAAACTAGACCCCCAAGGAACTTATCTAGATGCATAGTGAGCACTTTCAACCCCCAGGTGCTTCACAAATTAGTCTGTAAAAAGGAAAAAAAGAAAATTTTGTGAAAAAAAGTACTTTTTCATTTTTACGGATCAGTTTGTGAAGCACCTGGGGGTTCAAAGTGCTCACTATGCATCTAGATATTTTCCTTGGGGTGTCTAGTTTCCAAAATGAGGTCACTTGTGGGGGAGCTCCAATGTTTAGGCACATATGGGCTCTCCATACGTGACATGGTGTCCACTATGAATTGGAATTGTAAGTGGATACCATGTCGTGTATGGCGAGCCCCTGTGTGTCTAAACATTAGCGCTCCCCCACAAGTGACCCCATTTTGGAAACTAGACCCCCCAAGGAACTTATCTAGATGCATAAAGAGCACTTTAAACCCCCAGGTGCTTCACAAATTGATCCGTAAAAATGAAAAAGTACTTTCTTTTCCACAAAAATTTTCTTTTTTCATTTTTACGGATTCATTTGTGAAGCACCTGGGGGTTCAAAATGCTCACCACCAATCTAGATAAGTTCCTTGGGGTGTCTAGTTTCCAAAATGGGGTCACTTGTGGGGGAGCTGCAATGTTTAGGCACACAGGGGCCCTCCATACGTGACATGGTGTCCGCTAACAATTGGAGCTAATTTTCCATTCAAATTGTTAGCGGACACCATGTCGCATATGGAGAGCCCCTGTGTGTCTAAACATTGGAGCTCCCCCACAAGTGACCCCATTTTGGAAACCAGACCCCCCAAGGAACTTATCTAGATGCATAGAGAGCACTTTGAACCCCCCGGTGCTTCACAAATTGATCCGTAAAAATGAAAAAGTACTTTCTTTTCCACAAAAATTTTCTTTTTTCATTTTTACGGATTCATTTGTGAAGCACCTGGGGGTTCAAAGTGCTCACCACCAATCTAGATAAGTTCCTTGGGGGATCTAGTTTCCAAAATGGGGTCACTTGTGGGGGAGCTGCAATGTTTAGGCACACAGGGGCTCTCCATACGTGACATGGTGTCCGCTAACAATTGGAGCTAATTTTCCATTCAAATTGTTAGCGGACACCATGTCGCATATGGAGAGCCCCTGTGTGTCTAAACATTGGAGCTCCCCCACAAGTGACCCCATTTTGGAAACCAGACCCCCCAAGGAACTTATCTAGATGCATAGAGAGCACTTTGAACCCCCCGGTGCTTCACAAATTGATCCGTAAAAATGAAAAAGTACTTTCTTTTCCACAAAAATTTTCTTTTTTCATTTTTACGGATTCATTTGTGAAGCACCTGGGGGTTCAAAGTGCTCACCACCAATCTAGATAAGTTCCTTGGGGGGTCTAGTTTCCAAAATGGGGTCACTTGTGGGGGAGCTGCAATGTTTAGGCACACAGGGGCTCTCCACACGTGACATGGTGTCCGCTAACAATTGGAGCTAATTTTCCATTCAAATTGTTAGCGGACACCATGTCGCATATGGAGAGCCCCTGTGTGTCTAAACATTGGAGCTCCCCCACAAGTGACCCCATTTTGGAAACCAGACCCCCCAAGGAACTTATCTAGATGCATAGAGAGCACTTTGAACCCTCTGGGGCTTTACAAATTGATCTGTAAAAATGAAAAAGTACTTTTTTTTCGCAAAACTTTTCTTTTGTCCTCAATTTTTTCATTTTCACATAAGCAACAGGATAAAACGCATCCTAAAATTTGTTTGCCAATTTCTCCTGAGTACACCGATACCCCATATGTGGTCATAAACCACTGTTTGGGCGCACGGTAGGGTTCAGAAGAGAAGGAGTGCCATTTCACTTTTTGAATGGTAAATTAGCTCCAAAAGTCAAATTGCGCTCCTTCCCTTCTGAGCCCTGCCGTGCGCCCAAACAGTGGTTTATGACCACATATGAGGTATCAGTGTACTCAGGAGAAATTGGCCAACAAATTTTAGGATGCATTCTATCCTGTTGCCCATGTGAAAATGAAAAAATTGAGGCTAAAAGAACATTTTTGTTGGAAAAATTAAAATGGCCATTTTTTGTTTCCACGTTGCTTTAGTTCCTGTGAAGCACCCTGAAGGGTTAATAACTCTTTAATGTATTTAGTCTTGAAGTGTAGTTTTCGAATGGTGTCACTTTTGGGTGTTTTCTGTCATGTACACCCCTCAAAGAGACTTCAAATGTGATGTGGTCACTAAAAAAAAGGTTATGTAAATTTTGCTGGAAAAATGAAAAATTACTGATGAACTTTGAACCCTTATAACGTCCTAACCAAAAAAAATTTTTTTTTCCAAAATTGTTGCTGATGTAAAGTAGACATGTGGGAAATGTTATTTATTAACTCTTTTGTGTCACATAAAGATCTGGTTCAACAGAATAAAAATTACAAATTTGAAAATTGTCAAATTTTCAAAATTTTTGCCAATTATTTTATATTTTCACAAATAAACACAAAAATTATCGACGAAAATTTAATACTAACATGAAGCCCAATATGTCGTGAAAAAACAATCTCAGAATCGCTAGGATCCGTTGAAGCGTTCCGGAGATATGACCTCATAAAGGGACACTGGTCAGAATTGCAAAAAACGGTCTGGTCATTAAGGTGGAAATTGGCTACGTCACTAAGGGGTTAAAGAGTGACTACTCTGAAATAATGTTGTGTTTCAAAGAAAATTATGGTTATTTGTAGTAAGTGAACTTTTCACTCATTTATGCTGCCTGTGGTTCATGAATTCCATAACAGGTTCCCTTTAAGGGGAATATGCCATCAGGTTTTGTTCCATCTAATCCTATAGCAGCATGAGAGACCGTGACCCCGCTTGCTGTAGTTTTGATAAAATAACTTTTATTAGCAAGAGATTGTCCCTAGAGAACTAGTAAACCTGCTGCCATGTAGTCCTCCATATTAATGCATTCTGTATAAACCCACTTCCTTTACTGATTGGTGTCTTTCTGATTTTGCCCAGTGTACACAGAAAGCTGTCAGTCAATGCTTAGGCGAGGTTAGACAGAGCTCAGCATTCAGTGAGCTAGTAGACCTGCAGCAGATGAAACAGTGATTTTATCAAAACTGCAGGAAGTAGCTCAGTCTATAATACATTGCTGAAACAAGGTTTTCTGCCCCTACATCATATTTCTCTCATATGCAGAAGCAAAAACCTGGCAATATAATTATTTTAAAAACATTTTATTTTTCACTACAGGAAATTCTTTTCCTCAGTCGACAAAACGTATATGATCAAAAAATAATATATTCATATTCTGTATCATTAATTAACAAAGTACTGTAATTTACATTCTAGTTCCTAGTCAGTAATGATCAAAAGAGTTTGCATAGGGCTAAAAAATGGGAGGAGGTTGTTATTTAGAGGGTCCATTCAAGCCTTTTAGAAACAAACCTGTCTGTTCTAGCAGCAGCTGAATTAGTTCATATGATGCAGAAATTTGAAGGGGTCACTGTTTGTGCTGCTCTGTTAAAGCCTGGAATTCGCTTTGTAGCAGTTGTAACATTTGATATTAACTTTTTTAGGGGGGTGTTAAATATTAAGGGAGGAGACCCTTGATTTATGTTACCTGGTTAAATACAAGACCACCCATTTTGTTCCATGTAACAAGTAGATCTCTGGATTACAGCTGACCTCTGGGAGGTAAAAAGGTCAGTATTATATAAGATTATTTCTAACATTTTAATGACCTGAAAAAGAAATTAGAACACATTAGACAAAGATTAAAATTTACTGAAAAGGTGCAGTGTTATATTCTTCCTAAAGCAGTTAAATATTTTGTAGTGATTAATTTCGATGTCTATGGAAGGCAACTTTTAAAACCCTTTAATAGACCGATCTTTAACATTCAATGCCTGTACGGCCAAAATGTTAATTTTAGGTGCTTATGTGAGATTAGTATTGGATTGCCTTAGAATGAACAGATGTTGCATATATAATTAGAATATAATGAACATGGCATTAATATAAGGAGCATTACGCTTTCCATTAGAAATAATAGAAATTACCCACATTAATTGAGGCTTACATATTTATAGATGATAAAAATAGAAATAATTGTTTACTAATATTCAAAGATTTCTTGTAAAGATCTAAAAATACCTAGTCTTCTTCATGACTGAAAGAGATGCAAGAGTAGAGCAAAAAGATTCCTCTGACCAGGGTGGACATCCGGCCCGGAATTCTGTGGCAGTTATTAAAGATAGGTCTCTTATTTGCCTCGTGATTTTTTTTTAAGCTCAAGAAACTTACACAGATGATTTCAACTCTAATTCTCATTACTTTTCAGTTTCCAGTTGAGTACAACTGATGTATCTAATACATGATGTATGTTATATCTTGAATGGGGAGAAAAAAAGCTTACAGGGATATATTCTCTTTTCTTACTAAATGTATTGCAATAGTGATAGAAGTATGTGTGTGTGTGTGTGTGTATATATATTTATATATAAACACATCTATACTGTATATTACATATTCACCCAGCAGTATGCATTGCACTGACTTGTCAGCTTTCTGTTAATTTACACTGAATGTGGACTATACAGGACACACAATATTTGTGCCACAAGAACAGCGGTTTGTCACACATATTTTCTACTTTTTTTTATAATCAAGTGATTTTCCTTTTCAATTTTGCTCTTTTCTTTCAAGAGCCATTATTTTTTTGCTTTTCCTTCAACATAGCTGTATTAGGGCTTGTTTTTTTCTTGTGACAATGTTGTAGTTTTTCATGAGACCACATTCATTTATTTATAAAATGTAATGGAAAACAGTAAAAAAACTTTCCAAGTGGGATGAAAAAATACACTAACACATAACCTAATAATAATATAAGATTTTTAATATAATCTAGACCTTGTTGAGGATGTACTAATGCATCTCAATGAATTATAATATCATCAAAAAGGTCATTTATTTCAGTAATTCAATACAAAAAGTGAAACACATATGTTTTATAGAGTCATTACATGTAGAGTGATCTATTTCATGTGTTTATTTATGTAAATGTGGATGATTATGGCTTACAGCCAACGAAAACCCAAAGGTCATTATCTCAGAAAATTAAAGTAGGGAGGATGAAGGGTTAAAAACCACGCTGCCGTATTACATGAGACATCAAAGGGTGAATATAATAATGATTTATTAGTCAACACCTTTCAGAGCTCCCAGAAGCACCCTAAAACATGGCAATATGATATTGATTTTTGATGATATTCTAATTCATTGAGATGCACTAGTATTTGTGGCACTAGCTTTTTTCTTCTTAGCTTGGTTTAGATGCTGCAGACAGACAATTTGACAATTAGAGGGTAGGTGTTACCATGTGTGTCATTGCTCCTCTGTACTCCCTGGATTACCCTTTATTTGTTCTATTCTAACTGTGGACAGGGGAGCGGCGCATATTATATGTGCCAGCACTCATCCCACCATCTGTCGCTCCCAGCTCCTCGGTGTCTCTTCTTGTCTGTGCCCGATCCGAACATGTGACCGGGGCTCACAGTGATGTCATCACTGTGCTGTGCCGATCACAATATCAGATGCCGGCACAGACAGGAAGAGACACTGAGGAAGCTGGGTGCAACGGAGCCAGCGGCGGAAGGTGAGTTAAAAGGGTTTTTCATTTTACTACAGTTGTGGCCAAAAGTATTGACACCCCTGCAATTCTGTCAATTTTCTTCCTGAAAATGATTGCAATCACAAATTCTTTGGTACTATTATCTTCATTTAATTTGTCTTCAATGAAAAAACACAAAAATAATTGTCCTAAAGCCAAATTGGATATAATTCCACACCAAACATACAAAAGGGGGTGGACAAAAGTGTTGGCACTGTTAGAAAAATCATGTGATGCTTCTCTAATTTGTGTAATTAACAGCACCTGTAACTTACCTGTGGCACATAACAGGTGTTGGCAATAACTAAATCACACTTGCAGCCAGTTGACATGGATTCAAGTTGACTCAACCTCTGTCCTGTGTTCTTGTGTGTACCACATTGAGCATGGAGAAAAGAAAGGGTGTGTGCACACATGCCGGGTTTGTGCCGGTGGGCGGCTGGGCGGACCCGACAGGAAGCTCTGCAGCCGTCCACCGGCTTCCTGGCGGGTATGTGCGGCGGGTGACGGGCGGGTGCCGGGCGGGTGCACAGCGGGTTAGCGGCGGCGGTTTTGCAGCGGCTGGAAGCAGCACATGATTCTGCTTGCAGCCGCTGCAGAACCAGCCGGTTTATAGAACATGCACATTCGTTGCTAACCCGCTGGGAATCCAGCGGTTTAGCAACAGATGAGCATGTGTAAACCGCCGGTGTGTGCACACTGGGTGTCGGTTTCCATAGGTTTTAATGTTAACCCAAAAGCCGCTTTTGGATTAACATAAATTTACATAAAACTCATGGAAACCGACCGGCGGTTTCCGCTGCTAAACCTGCACTAAACCTACCAGTGTGCACATACCCAAAGAAGACCAAAGAACTGTCTGAGTACTTGAGAAACCAAATTGTGAGGAAGCATGAGCAATCTCAAGGCTACAAGTCCATCTCCAAAGACCTGAATGTTCCTGTGTCTACCGTCTGCAGTGTCATCAAGAAGTTTAAAGCCCATGGCACTGTGGCTAACCTCCCTAGATGTGGACAGAAAAGAAAAATTGACCCACAAATTTTGCAGCATAATGTAGGGCCCAGTGTGAGAAAGCTGGGTCTCCCTCAGAGGTCATAGGTCTTCCAGTAGGACAATGACCCAAAACACACTTCAAAAACCACTAGAAAATGGTTTCAGAGAAAGCAACGGAGACTTCTAAGGTGGCCAGCAATGAGTCCAGACCTGAATCCCATATAACACTTGTGGAGAGATCTAAAAATGGCAGTTTGGAGAAGGCACCCTTCAAATATCAGGGACCTGGAGCAGTTTGCCAAAGAAGAATGGTCTAAAATTCCAGCAGAGCATTGTAAGAAAGTCATTGATGGTTACCGGAAGCGGTTGATCGCAGTTATTTTGGCTAAAGGATGTGCAACCAAGTATTAGGCTGAGGGTGCCAATACTTTTGTCTGGCCCATTTTTGGAGTTGTGTGTGATATGATCAATGTTTTGTTTTTGCTTCATTCTCTTTTATGTTGTTTCATTGAAGACAAATTAAATGAAGATAATAATACCAAAGAATTTGTGATTGCAATCATTTTCAGGAAGAAACTGAGTACTATCTGACAGAATTGCTGGGGTGTCAATACTTTTGGCCACAACTGTATGTGTGCGCCAGCAGGGTGGGCATATAGAGTGATAGGTGGGCATATGTGCTAGCACAGGAAAGCTATATGTGCCAGCATGGGGGGCATATGTGTCAACACATGGGGGTGTATGTGCCAGCCCAAAGGGGGCTATTTGTGCTAGCACAGTGGTCATATTTGCCAGCACAGGGGGGCTATATGTGCCAACACAGGGGAGCTAAATGTGGCAGCACAGGGGGCCATATATGCCAGCTTAGCTTAGGGGAGGCTATGTGTGCAGCACGGAGGGGCATCTGTGCCAGCAAAGGGGGGCTTTATGTGCCAGCACAGGAGGGCTATATGTGCCAGCACAAGGGGGTCATATCCAGGATGGGGGGATTGTAACAGAAAGGTGGTTATACATATACCAGGATGATGAACATATATATGATTTATAAATGATTTGTAAAGTGCCATGGTATATAATGGTGTTATATAAATAAATAATAATATTAATAAGAAGAAGACGGACACTGGCATTATAAGACGGACCCCATTTAACATAAAAATCTTTTTTCTCTTTTTTCCTTCACCAAATTTGGGGTGCGTCTTATAATTAGGTGTGTCTTAAAAAGCGAAAAATATGGTATTTCCCTGTTTTTTGTAGAAAAAAATAAACTGCTGCAATGGGTATTTGTTTTTCAGCATTCATTTTTTGCTGCAAAAGGACATAATTCTCCAGTCCAGTACGATTATGGCAATACTAACCTAAGATTTATTTTTCTTACTTTAAGTGGGGAAACAAATTTCAGAAGTTTGTAAAAAAAATAAATAAATAAAAGTTGTGTTGGCATTTTCTGAGACCTATTATATTTTTATTTGCCTATTGAATGTACTGTTTAAGACAGGGGTGGGAACCATTTTTCTGTCGAGGGCCATTTGTAAATTTCTACAATCCTTCGGGGCCGTACAAAATTATCAACTTGAAAATTACCCGCTATATTTGATTAAACAATCAACTCACCCCTACTGTGGTGGCTGGAGCTGCTCCTCTTTGGCGCGGGTGATATTGGTCATGTTGCTTCTCAACTGCTTTTCCAGGTTTGCTAGAGCCCTTGACATCACAGGAGAGGCTGAGGCATATACCTCACTGGGGAGGCTGAGGCTGGGGCATAGAGATCACTGGAGAGCTGGATTTAAAGGGCAGACAGTCAGCAGAACACGTCTGTCAGCCTGAGCACTGCAGCCCCCAGGAATCTGCCCAGGGGCCGCAAAAAAGTAATCGACAGCCGCATTTGGCCCTGGGGCCTGAGGTTCCCCACCCCTGGCTTAAGAGCTTGTTTCATGTATGGTGAGTTTTCATTAATACCTATTTAGGGAATACATGATATTTTAGTTTCTTTTTTTCCCATTTTTCTATTACTGAGGAGAGGTGATTGAAAAAAGAATTCTGGTAGTTAGATTTTTTTTTTCTTATTACAGCTTTTATGTGCAGGTTAATTTTGTATTTTAATAAACCTGACTTTTCAGATGAGTTGATACCAAATATGTTTATTGTTTTATTTTTATATACTATGTTTAATGAAGGATGATTATATTGTTTAACATTTAAAAAATATATACATATACTGCATTTTACGCTTTTAAGACGCACAGATTATAAGACGCACCCCAAATTTAGAGAAGGAAAAGAGTAAAAAATAATTTATACTGTTAAATGGAGGTCTGTCTTGTAATACCAGTTTTATTAGTCTTACAATCTGTATATAAACTCACCAAGGGAAAAGCGGTGGAGCGGGGTCACAGGAGGCAGGGTCAGTGATGCTGCGGGCAAGGGAGGAGGGGGTGTCATGGCAGAGCAGTTCAGGTGCCATTATTTTCCCAGCAGTGGCAGTGGTACTGTATATATGATCCCTGTATCTGGTATATAGTCCTATACTATATATATGATCCCCACAATTGTACATGTCCTCTATCCTGATATATATTATCCCCCATCCTGGTAAGTACATATGGCCCCCATCCTGGTATATATGATCTCCCATCCTGGAAATATATGATCTGCCCCATGCTGGTACATGTGATTACCCCCCATCCTGGTACATATGATTCCCTCCATGTTGGTACATATGATTTCTTTGCTGCTGGTACATATGATTCCCCACATGCTTGTACATATGATTCCCCTGCTGCAGGTAGAATGATTCCCCCCATGCTGGTACATATGATTCCCCTGCTGCTGTTACATATGATTCCCTTGTTACTGGTACAAATGATCCCCTGCTGTTGGTACATTTGATTCCCCTGCTGCTGGTACATATGATTCCCCTTCATGCCGGTACATATGATTCCCCCCATGCTGGTACATATAAATGATCACCCCGATCCTGTAGTATATGGTCCCACTCCCCCATATTGGTACATATGAACCCCTATCCTGGTAGTATATGACACCCCCCCACCATCCTGATACTTGGAGGATCCCCTTCACTTAAAAATTATAAACTATCATACCCACCATCTCCATCACTCCCTCCTGAGTCCCACAGCACTGTCAGAGTTGAGGGGGCACACAGTGGTGATGTCATCGTCCAGTGCCTGCTCTACACACTGATCACTGTTCAGCATGAAACAGGGGACATCGCTGACAGTCCTGTGGGACTCAGGAGGGAGTGCTGGAGATGGTGAGTATGATGCTCATCTTGGAGGATATTCACTGTTCCCCATGCCAATGATGCTTGTGAAGCAGTGAATATGCAGACATACGACCACCTGCTATTGCAGCTGCGGACCATGATCCGGGTCCCGGCTATTTAAACTAATAGAATATTCAGTGCAGAGTGCAAGTGAATATTACATGAGCCTAATGAGTGGGCCCACATGACCACGAGTTGCAGCTGCAGCCCATGCCAGCCTCTGGGACACCGTTCCAAAGCCGTCCCTCCACACACAGTCAATTCAGTCTATAAGAACACACCCCCACTTCCCCAAAAATTGAGGAGAAAAAAAGTGTGTCTTATAGTCTGAAAAATATGGTATAATTTTTACCTTCTATTTTTTAGTATCCTTTGGGAACTTGAACCTACAACCATCTGCTTCTTTATTCTATATATTGCAAAGCTACAGTACTGCAATATAGAGTGAATACATGTCATCAACAAAGCTTAGTGTATGATAATTCACAGGAGTACAGATGGCAGCAACAGGCCTTCAAGGCCAGCTGCATTTACCATCAGTGCCTCATAAACACATTATTGTAAGGAGACATGCACAACAGAACCCACAAGCACTGCATTTAAATACCCCTGTCAAAGACTGACAGTGACATTTAAACACTTGTGTCTCCAGCAGATGCTTTTAGACACAGCCACTGATGTCAGTACAGATGTCTGCTATGTAATATAGCTGTGATCTAGTACATATGAAGAGGGCTCTCCACACGGACACCCCCTGAAATACCTATTTATATATTGCGTAAGAGGTTAATCTGTTCAAGCAATAAGAGCACTATACTAGGTAATTATATTATATCTGTATAATGAGCATTTAGTTCCACTATTTTTTTGCAAATCTGTTTTTATTAAGAATAAAAGAAGTGAGAAATATTCTAAATATTTACACATTATTTTCAGATCAACATAGCAAAGTGACATGCAGGACCATGGTCATGTTATGAAATTTTAATGCATTAAGAACCACATAATACATAAACTCAAATATATATACAATTTCCCATGTGTGATAAATGGGAACAAAACCAAAACCAGTTGCAAAAGTACAATATTCATATTTTTTATTGCCATTTATAGGTCCGAAACCTTCATGGTTGTTGGATTTGACTTGTCCATTTAAAAAGTGACCCAGGATAGTTATTAACACCCCATTATAAGCAGTATGTGGTAGCATAAAAAATTGACTTGCATTTAAGCAGGAGGAATGAAAGGTTTCTAGAAGCGGTCCCCACATCTGTGTTTGACAATCTCTTTTATACCCAGTATAAATATTTGCAGATGTATTATTTAACATATAAAACTCTCACAGTTTGACAATATTATATTTCTACTGTGTTTAAAGGCATTTTCCACTTTAATAAAGGTAGAACACAAACATATTTTATACTTGAAATGATCGATTAAGGAAGTCACCATCGCCAGATCGACACTGCTTGTGGCTCACTGTTTAGACTGCAAGAATCAGGTCACATTGACAGCTTGCACCACCGCTGCAGCCATTCTATATCTCATTCTGTCACTGAAACATCCACTATTCTCAGTAATCAGCTGGAGTGGTGATGTACTGTCATACAGATTTGTGCACAACTTCACTGACTGTCATGGGCTGTTGGCTCAGTTTAGATGGCAGATTCTGATGCTACACCCGATGGTTTCTCTGGTGTATGGAATCAGCACAGGCAACTCTGGTGTCGATCGCTGTGTGGCGTTTCATGGGCAGGCTAGCAAAGTTAATCTCTGCTAGTCTGCTTAGTCCTCTTATTATATGTTATGACAAGGTCTATCACAGCGGCTCTCCTATTTATGCTGGAGGAATCCTTCTATTCATGCCAGCTATAGTTTATCCTATGTTGGACTGCTAGGTGTTGTGTTTTAGACTTTCTGGAGAAAGTTGTGCTATATACTTGGTGTGGTTGTGAAAGTTTTCCCCTGTTGTTCTGTAGCTCCATTCTTGCTCTGGGTTTTCCTCATGATACTCTTATTTCCTTTAATTTTGTGTGTGCGTGCTTTGTGACTGAGTTTTGCTTTTTCCTTGTTTGTCTTTATCTGTGGGTTTCATTATTCGCCGGCTCTGGGGGGGAGGAGGAGTGGGAATCAGTTCAGGGCTGGACAGATACAGGGCTAGATCAGAGACTCAGGTCTCTCCTCCACCATCAAGAGTACCCCTGAGATAGGGATAGTTCAGAGCTCCCTAGCTTGAGGGGCAGAATAGGTGTCTTGGTTCCCCATGATAGTCATCGTGACATGTAGAGGGAGATTGTTCCAATCATTTATAGAACCATAGTTCTTATGCAGATGTAGGCTTGTGTAAATCCTTCTGTCTCTTCATAGAATCAGACAGATTTGATGATGTTGAGAGCAAAGCTCTGTAGAGATCATATCATCACTTCCAGGACTCATTGGTCTTTTTTACAATGAAGATAGCTCTTAATAACATTGACTGTCTTTTTTGTTGTTGTCCTGCTGCAGACACCTCCTTGATAGTATTTTATGATATAAAAGTATTTAACAGTATTTATCAGCATTTAGGAAACCAAAAAAATTACAACATTGAGAACCATAAATGCATTGTTCGACCAAGGAAACATAGTGCAGCAAATGAAAGACATATCATGCTTACTTCCTTTTGAAGTTGGACGATTCCAACAGTGTTATCATCTTTGTACTGACAGCAATCAGTAGGACCCATTTACACCATTTACTGTTCAGAGACGTTTTCCCAGAAGCGGTCTTCATGGAAGAATTGCAGCTACAAATCTACACATTTGATATGGAAGCAAGGCCAAGCTAGTGAACTATGCACAAAAGCATAGGGTTCATCTGGTCTGATGAGTCAAAATGTGAACCATTTGGTTGTAACAGAATGCAGTTTGTTTGCTGAAGCTCTGTAGAGTAGCACAGTAATGCCTTGTCCTGCCGGCTCAGCAGTGCATCAATGCCATATTGCTGCCAATCTGTGTAGAAAACAGTTTAAATAATATACAAGGCATTAAAAGCATTTCTTATACGAGTTGAATTAATCATACTTACAACTATTTATTGCACAGTTGTGTTAAGGGCTCCTACTCTTTTAACTTACATTTTCCTTTCATTTTGATACAATGGATCAGGTTTTCATTAATGAAATGTAAATATTATGCTGCATATTGAAAAATATTTATTTCTGCAGAGATTAATCAAATTTACATATTTTAGACAATTGTCTACACCCTACATAGTCTTATTTCCAGCATATGCCTTATGATTAAATATGTAAATATTTTACCTTTTCATCATTTACTTATGGTATTCAGAATATATAACTGATCTGACCCAAATGTTTTTGTACTGGAAGTGCTACAACTTTCACAAATCTTATGTAGTATTAATGATTTAGTCAGTAGTGGTATTTTACCTTAAATGTTAGTATTCTATTTATCTATTAAATTATGTTAAGTTGAACAGTTGAGCAGAAGCATCTTTGGTAAAGTGGTGTTCCCAAGTTGTTATATTCTTTTAATTAGCTAGCATAGAAATAAGCAGGTGCGCAATAGACTTTCTTTTTCTATCTACTGTTATTCTCTTGCAAAAACAGCTTTTATTTTTTTTTTTGTATACAGCATATTTTAATGGAGCTTGGCCTCCAATCTGTGGCTGTGTTACATTTGAGGAGAGAAGTTAACTCCTAACATACCAGTCACCTCTCTCCAGCCAATGGATTTCTATACTGCAGCTAGCTGTTTATCTCTCACCTTTTCAGTTTCTGCAGAGGGATGTAATTATACATCTTGCAAAATCAACCCAAAGCTTTCAGAGCAAGTCTCCTAATAACAACTCTCTTGTCTTGCTGTCTTGGGCTGAGAGGTTCTTTAAATGCTCTATTATCTCCATGTGAGATAACAGTGCACACTGCAGAACAAAGCACTAATAACTGAATGTGTTATAGCAGATCTTTTGCTGAGCTTTATCAATCTACTAATACTACTGTTTTAGGCTGCCTTCAGACTTGCAGATGCCTCCGCAGCGTTTTGCAGAGGCATCTGCAAGTATCTGCATGCAGACCGCGGCCCCTATGTTTATAATGGAGTGCACGGCGGTCTGCAGATGCTTGCAGACCGCCGTGCGCTCTCACTGCCCGCCATTAGTGATCTGTGCGCAGGCGGATGCCTGCGTACAGATCACACACTCTCGTCTGCACCAGGGACGCGAGATGTTGCGTCCCTGGTGCGGGCGAGAGTGTGTGATTTGTGCGCAGGCATCCGCCTGCACACAGATCACTAATGGCGGGCAATGAGAGCGCACGGCGGTCTGCAAGCATCTGCAGACCGCTGTGCGCCCTATTATAAACATAGGGGCCGCGGTCTGCATGCAGATACTTGCAGATGCTTCTGCAAAACGCTGCGGAGGCATCTGCAAGTCTGAAGGCAGCCTTAGTATTCAAGGAGTAGAGCATGGACAGTTAAAAATCAGGAAGTAAGGAAACTGTAGGGAGACTGCATT
This sequence comes from Allobates femoralis, assembly GCA_033576535.1. Lineage (NCBI taxonomy): Eukaryota > Metazoa > Chordata > Amphibia > Anura > Aromobatidae > Allobates > Allobates femoralis. The sequence continues at coordinate 464,830,980 of JARQOC010000001.1, forward strand.
GCATTGAGCTACTCAAGAAACAACTTAAGAATACCTCTTTATATAAGGCTATGTTCAATGTCATTTGTACACAAAATTAGTTCTAGAGTCACATGATGCTTTTTATGATAGTACATTTTTGTATTGTGGTTCTGCTGTAGCGTTCATGGTTCCTATTCTGTGACTTAGGAAATAGTATGGCATCACACATGCAATCAAAAAATTCATCATTAATGCTGGGAAATAATGTGATTTTTGACATTACATATGATGACAATTACTCAGCCAACTGATGACTTATGTACAAGTTACTGATCAGTGATATTGGATATATGGCTCTCTCTGGCTCAGTTAATGCAGATCAGCTTTGGAATTGAAAGAAAAAAGGATGAAAGTGACCACAAAGAAGGAATAAATGGGTCGTCCAAACAACACAACACCTGGATTGAGGTTGGTGAGTAACTTTTACTTTATGGCCACAAAATCTATTTATGACTTTCTAACACAGTAATGTAAACTCACTCTAATCACTTTATAATATTTCAGGGTATTTTTTTTTATTTTACTTTTCATATGTTCACATAATATTTTGTGTAAGTTAGTCTATATGTTATATTATTTATACAATAGAAGAGCTTTTCTGTAAGAAGATAACAGCCTTAATCAAAGATTGACTTTTTAATGTAGGAACACCATGTTTGTGTTATATGTAAGATAAAATCTCAGATAATTGTGTTCCTATTTTAAAGTAGAATTTAAATTTTCTCAAGGGCATAAAAATCATGAGAAGAGATCATTTTACATGTATTATCTACCTATTTTAGCTTAAAAAATGTCTGGTTTGTTTCTCTACTCAGTCATTTGAATTTGCTTTCTAGGAATAAAAAGGTGGAAGATCTATCAATGTCAAAGATCTACACATAACTGTTGTATTCTTACCTTAGAATTGTGTTGAGGTTTCTGCTGACAGAGTTTGTTGGGCATCATAGAGCTGACCACATGTGCTATGCTTTGTTTTGCCTTTTTTTGTCCTGAGAGAGTAAATTGATTGGGGCCTAGAGATAAAAGAGAAATGTGCAGTTACACGAGTTTTCTACAGCAAGGGTCATGAGAGAGCAATAACACTGAACTGGGTTACGGTGACAGCAAATTGGCAATGAGAGACATGAATTACTTCAGATTTACACCGAGATAACATTTTACAAGATATGTCTTTAAATTATATCAAGAATTTCTATGAAGGATGTGTAAGTATTAAAGCGACAGCATAGCATTCTCTTCATCCTTGAACGGGCTAAGTACAAGACAGGCTTCTTTTTACTTTATTTGTTGTCTCAGTCAACATAGAATAATTACAAGTTAAAATGGATATTGATTCATTTTTATTTAAAAAAAATGAAATTTTTCTTTTTTAATAAAATGTAATAATGGGTATAGGTGATAACTTAAAAACAATAGTGTTTGGTCCACGTATTGTAGAGAGTGTTTAGTCTTTTGGCTTTATAATATTATTTTTTGTCTAACTAGATATTTGTTTTCCAGAAGGTAAAGCTTGCTGTGATGTTCCTAAATAGTGTGGTACAGACTGCAGTTATTTATTTGCTAGGGTGTATCTGGAGATTTCTATCAACTGTATGTTGGACAACAATGGATAAATCTGATGCTTTATTTTCCTACATTGCTGACTCCTCTTTGACATGATACAATAAGCAATAGAGGCCTCCAGAGCCACGTTGGATACAGGAGCATACTGAGGACTTTTTTTTCTAGTACAATTAGCTTGTTGAATGTAGTCTAACCGTTTTGAATGTGTGATTATTGCACAACAATGAAAATACCTGTAATAACATGCAATCATTGAAGAATGTATGTAAGTTATATTTATTTAAGAATTATTTTTCTAATATAATAAATTGAAGTGTAATTGTAATAATAATAATAACAGAACATGATGCATTTATTTTTTAACAATATTAATTCCTGTAAATTACTATTATTATTTTTGAAGCTCAGACCTCCAACTGTGATTGGTCAGTTCCACACCCTTTTCTTTGGATCTGTGCGAATGTTTTTTCTTGGTGTCCTGGGTTTTGCTGTATATGGAAATGAAGCCTTGCACTTCAGTTGCGATCCTGACAAAAGGGAAGTAAACCTCTACTGTTACAACCAATTTCGACCGATAACGCCACAGGTAAGAAAACATGGTTGGGTCAAAGGAAAAGACCATTGAAGTTGGTCAGGAACAATAATAAGTGCAAATTGAAGGGAAATACTAATTAAGATGAAGGTTTCTATATTACATACTAGTGCATCTCAATGAATTAGAATATCATCAAAAATCAATATCATTTTGCCGTAATTCAGGACGTTACTGGGAGCCCTGAATAATAAATCAATATGATATTCACTCTTTGATCTCTTGTGGAATATGGCTGCACAGTTTTAAATCCTTCATCCTCCCTACTTCATTGACTGTAAACCATAATCATCAGTATTAACAGAAATAAACACTTGAAATTGATCACTCTGTAATGACTCTCTACAATATATGCATTTCAGGTTTTGTATTGAATTACTGAAATAAATTAACTTTTTGATTATATTCTAATTCATTGAGATGCACTATTATATCTACATAATGTTAGTTGGATTTCTCAATCCAATTAAGAAATACAATATATAGTACAAGTAAAATTAATTAAAGAAGCACTCTAGAATTTTCAAAATTTTAATTCAATTGCAATGTACATCAGATACAGTACAATGTGATTAATTTCTGAAGTATCTGCCTATGTATCATTCTCTGTTGTACCATGTACATTATCTATACTCACTCTAAATTACAGAGTAATGTATACAAAAGTCAGTATCTTTATGCAGTCCTATAAGACTCACATCTCAAAAAGACTAACTGATGATCCATACGTAAGAGTCTATAATTAGTAATAGTCCACCCAAAAATATAATTTGTATCCACTTTTACTTGCTTAGATGTTATCTGCCTCCTGATCAGTATTACTGGTGATTTAATAAGATGGTTATTTGGCTGTTCTAGTATTTAACCAATAGATGTATGGCTGAATGTGTCGGTTTCAGTAAAGCTGCTCAACTAGCTAATGTGTATCCTACAGCAGATAATGGGTGGAAGAAGGGTCAGACATGTAGGATTGGGCATGTTGTAATCTTTTTTTTTTTTAACATGAAACATAACCTGCTATTTGCAGTGTCTGGCAAGGGTATATTTCATAATCAACATCAAAACATCAGTTCGGAGTCTCTCATACATACTTGTGGCAGAATCTACAGAGATTGCTAAACACTAAAAAGTTTGAAGTCAAAGCTATTTTAGTGTATAAGCAACTTTATCAATTCCACAGTCACTATTAAATACTTACTGAATAAGAGAATAGCCCTAACAGTGCATTCCACCAGCGGAAATAGTATGCGAGTGCAATCTGATAAAACATCAGATTTCACTCCTATGCCATATTAACCTATAGTGCAATGCAGGACTGCAATTTTGTTTTGCTCTGCGAGAAACTTGCAGAGGAAAATTTTGCAGCATGCTGCGTATTTCAGTGGATTCCACCAATGCAAGTGTATGGGTGTAATGAAAACATTGCACACCATACACATAGCACTGGGACTGTGATTTTAAATTGGACATTTCCATACTGTAAAATGTTAGAGAAGATAAATACACAGATCGCTAAATAATATAGAAAGAATGATAGATAGATAGATAGATAGATAGATAGATAGATAGATAGATAGATAGATAGATAGTAGAAAAAGTAGATCAGGCTTACCAGTCTCCCGCTGCTGCTTCCGGGGCCGCCCATTAAGCTTCATGCATATTCAATGCAATGACCGGAAAACAGCCAATCACAGACTCTCATACTCTGTGAGAGCCTCTGTGATTGGCTGTTGTAGTTAGACTTAATTTCCTCAATTTGGACTTTGATTGTGCTTGGTTGCCATACACATTAGTGTATGGCAACCAATGTGTTATCATAAGGTGTTAAATATATAAATAATAAAAAAAAATGAGTGGGGCTTCGCAGTGTTTTTAAGTCTAACCTAGTGAAAGCGCACAGCTGTGAGCTGTCACCCTCAGTGTGGGCTCCGCCCTATTTTTAATTGTCAGCCAAGGTAAAACTAGGCAGCTAAAGAATAGCAGCCCACAGCTGCCTCTGAAAATTGTGTATTCATAAGAAGTGCCATTTCCAGGCGCTCTACCAAGCTCTTCCAGCGGCCCTGGTGGTGGTGTCAAGCTGGGTAATAAGGGTTTAATATCAACTTTGTATTGGCAGCTAGTATTAAGCCCTGAGATTTTTAATGTCAGGCCAAGTTAGACCCAGCCATTAAGAATCTCAAATAAATGGTTAAAAAAACACAACACAGAGACAAATAATTTATTAGAAATAAACACACAGAGACACTTAGTGACTCCATCTTTATTATTCCCTCCCCACCCTCACACCTATCGACAATCCTCACCTTCTTTGTGTTCTCTCTTCCTGAACAGATACAACTCTGCTACAACAGAGACCACAGGGAGGAAGAACACGTTTGCTCCCCGTGGTGTCTAATCACTGAATGACAGTGCTGAGACCCTACAACAATGAGCCCTCACCCCATTGAAAATACTAGCCCTCAGCTGCCTATTTTTACCTTGGCTGGCAATTAAACATAGGGCAGAACCCTTGCCAGCCAAGCAAAAATTAGGCAGCTGAGGGTGGCAGCTCACAACTGTCTGCTTTCACTGGGCTAGACTTAAAAATACTGTGAAGCCCCACACAGTTTTTTTTATTATTTATTTAACATCTTATGACGGCAGGTTGGTTGCCATACGTTAATGAGTATGGCAACCAAGTACAATCACCGTCCAAATTGAGGAAACTGACTGCAACAGCCAATCACAGAGGTTCTCACAGAGTTTGAGCATCTGTGATTGGCTGTTTGCTGGTCAGTGCTGTGAATTTGCATGAAGCTTAATGGGTGGCCCTGGAAGCGGCAGCGAGAGTCTGGTAAGCCCAATCGACCTATTGTATCATAATCTATCCTATCTATCTTTATCTATCTATCATCTATCTTCTTCTATCTGATTTTATATATATATCTCTCTATCTATCTGTTCTAACTTTTAAGAGCATGGGATTGACCATGTTAAAAAAGCAAGTCATACGCATGTCATACTTATCACATGAGCATAACATATGGATGCTAGGTGCAGGGAAACCACACACTAGCATGTCATACGGGTGTCAAAACGCATGACACCTGCATGTCACACTGATACTTTTCTCACTGATATCCGCAGCGAGAAAAAAAAGCAGATGTGGGCGCACCCTTATAGGTGAAAAAGCAGTGGTTGGGCATGATCAGAGTTAGCACCATTACTGGGCAGTTAACCCTCAAATGCTGCTTTCAATAGTGATAGCAGAATCTAGGTGGTTGAGAGAGCATGATCCCTATTTAACCCCATCAGAATGCCACAATTGCATGCTCCTGATGGTTGCCATTACAAATTATGATTGAAGGGTCTTGCAATTATGTTGACCTGTTAGAATTTTAGCAACATTTTAGTGGAAAAATGCAATTTTTCACTCCATTCACTTAACGTTTGTGGGAGTTCATGTGGAGTGCTTGAAGGGACAGCTGTTTTGGATACTTTAATGACTTCTATATTTATTATGTCATCTTTTTGGGGGGATTTCCAATATATAGGAACCTTAAAGTCACATCAAAACTGAATAGGCCCCTAAAAATATAAATTTTGTAAATTTGCTTCAAAAGAATGAAAATTGCTGCCTAACAATTGACTCTTCTAACATTCTATTAATCTAAAAGGACAATTGAAAACTTGTACTGATGAATAGAACAAATAGGGTAATTGTTAATTCATTTTTTTTGTTTGGTATGACTATCTCATTTATGGGTATAAATATAGCCCCACCACAACAATAACTTTTTTCTGATACTTTATTATGACAAAAACAACCCATATTTTTCGGATTATGAGGTGCACTTTTTTCCCCAAAAATTGGGAAGAAAATTTGGGTGCGTGTTATAATCCAGATATGTCTTACTTGAGGGTTATGGTGAGGTGGACAAGGATCAAGGGAGGCAGGGACGCCACTGAAGGAATTCAGCGGCACTACAAATACGGCTATGGTGCATGCCCAAGGCTGGGAGGAAGGGGTGTCGCAGCAGCGTGGATGCCATTGATCTCTGGGCAATGTACACAATGGGCATCAGGAAAATGGCTGCAGAGGTGCACGCGTACAGCAGATTGAGATCTTGCAGAGACAAGATCTCAATTTGCGCATGAGCTGCCTCCACAGCCATTTTCCTGAAGTCCATTGCATTCAGAAGCGGTGCATACACAGATTGAGATCTTGCCTCTCTGAGATCTCAATCTGCATGTGCACTGCTCTCACAGCCATTTTCCTGATGCTTATTGTGTCAACTGGCTGAAGATCAATATATAGAGAAAGGATTGTGGTCAATTTTAGGAGCGCTCAGGAATGGGAATAAGGGACTAAGAATGCTTGTTAAAAACAAACCTCCTTTATTCTATCATCACCAATACGCGTTTCTACAGTGGTCCGCTGTCTTCCTCAGTTGGATTTATAAGGGAGTGGTCGAATTCACAGATTAAATAGTAGCATTGACCAATCAACTTCAGAATCAATGTAACCCTTTCCTAAGCGCTGGTGTGATACTTATAGTGGATACAACAACTAATTATGACAATATACATAAATATAAATATTTGATTTAAAATTACAAATTATTGCATAATTTAAAATATAATCTATTATATGTAAAGGACCCATTGAAATGTATGGGAAATAAAAAAATATAATTAATAATGATTTGATGAATAATGACAAAATAAAATAAATGATATATTGATACACACTGGCTGAACATCAATGGTGCATGCATCGCTCCGCTGCAACACCCCCATCACACAACCTCAGGCCCACAGCATTACCCCACTCGTGCTGCTGGCAAATACCTTCAACGGTGGACCTGCTACCTATGAACCTGCTCCACCAACACCGCGCACCCCTAGTAAGTTATATCTGAATTATAAAAATGGACTCTAGGACTATAGGACAGACCCCCTTTTTAAACATTTAAAAATTATTTTTTCCTATTTTCTTCCTCTAAATTAGGGTGCATTTCATAATCCAGTGTGTTTTATAATCTGTAAAATATGGTACAATATTTACAGTGCAAAGTTATAGGAGTCTTCCACTAAATTGAACCTTTGGAATGGTTTGTGTATGAGATTGCTCATGTAGGAAGCGAAATACCACACTCCCATGACATTGCTTAGTGGCTACAGCAGATCAGCTTTTATTCAAATACTTAAAGGGACCCTGTCAGTAGTATTTCACCCCCCCCCCACACACACACACACACACTAATTCTCTTTCAAAGACAAATCTAACAATACCTTTACATGGCCATTCTATTTCTCTCTTCCTGAGAAATCAGCATTTTAATTGATATACAGATAATCTCCCATCTCCACTACTGCAACCTTCCCCTCTGTGGTCTCCCTGTTAACACTCTCGCACCTCTCCAATCTGTTCTTACTCTGCTGCCCAACTAATCCACCTCTCTCCTCACTGCTCCTCCACTTTTGCCCTCTGCAAATCACTTCACTGACTCCCAATTCCTCAGTGTATCCAATTCAAACTACTAACACTGTTTTACAAAGCCACCTACAATCTGTCTCCCCTATATATCTGTGAACTAATCTCCCGATATCATCCAACTCGCAATCTTCGATCCTCCTAAGACCTCCTCCTTTCCTCTACAAGTGTACGTTCCTCATCTATCCACCTGTAAGCCTTCCCCATCCTCTGGAGCGCTCTACCCCAACTCGTCTGACTTTCCCCTACACTCGGAACCTTCAAGCGGGACCTGAAAATCCATCTCTTCAGAACAGCTTACAGGCTGCAATGAGTACTGGACCCGGCACTCCACTACCACTGGACCCGGCGCTCCACCACCACCAGAGAAGACCCAACTTTCTGTCTCCCTCCCCATTGCCCTGTAGAATGTAAGCCTGCAAGGGCAGGGTCCTCTCTCCCCTCTGTATCAGTTTGTTACTGTTTGTTTGTCATAATTTTAACTTGTTTGTATGTAACTCTTTCTCATGTACAGCACCATGGGATCAATGGTGCTTTATAAATAAATAAATAATGATAATAATAATAATAATATACAAACGAGTCTGAAGAGCTACTTGTAGGCACTAAGCCTCTGTCACTTCAGCTTCCAACTTTGCAATGCCTTCTCCTTCACTGAATTGCATTCAATGAAACAGGAGGAGGGGAGCTGAATTTAAATGCTGATATCTCAGTAATGGAGAAATGAACTGTCTAAATGAAGGTATTGCTGGACATGTCTTTGAAATAGCTACGTGCGCATATAAATAATTAGGGGGTGAAATCCTGCTAATAATTTTTACAATGTTATAGGGAATCTATTACAAAAAACAACTGCTATAAGTACCGTACATTATTTTGTAATGTCTGAAATAGTAAAATCCCTGCTTGTCTATGGTCTACAGCACAGCAGAGGTTCCCAACCTTTCTGATCTTTAGAGCTACATTCAGCTCTGAGAAAGGTTCACGATTCACATGTAGCTCCTGCCCTCCTCACAGTATTAACACCTAGAGCCCTCATTACAGGTATAATGACAGTAAAAGCTTTTCCACATAAATCACACCAAGACAGTATACCAAAATCCAGGGATTCTAACCTTACCCCTATCATGTGGGGCAACTCACAAAAGTCACCATCTTGTTACCTCCTCTTCATAGCTGTTTGCTAGACCAGGTGTTTAAGCAACAAGCTGGAAGACAGGCACAAGCAAAACATAATAGGGCCCGTGATCCACATGTGTTTTCCAAGCCACAAGCCGGGGACCCCTGGTATACAGCAGGGGTCTCAAACTCGGCTGGGTTAGTGGACCGCACATGGAAAACAATTGATGTGGGAGGGCCACATTGCTCGTAGGTATAAATTACATCAAATCCTGATCTTCTTCTTGCAGTAATATCCGAATATTGGTCCCTTTCTTATTGTAATGTCCCCATATTGGTCCCCATTCTACAGTAATGTCCCACATCCTGGACTCCATCTTGATCTGCTTGTAGTGATGTCCTATCCTGGTCCTCATCATATAGTAATGTCCCAATCCGGATCCCCTTTTGCAGTGATGTCCCCATCCTGGCCCCTATAGTGTAATAATGTCCCCTATGCTAGTCACCTTTTGTACTGATGTCCCCCATGCTGGTTCCCTTTTGTAGTGATGTCCCCCATGATGGTCCCCTTTTGTAGTAATGTCCCCCTTCCTGGCCCCCATAGTGTAGTAATGTCCCTCATGCTAGTCCCCTTGTGTAGTAATGTCCCCAATGCTGGTTTCCTTTCGTAGTGATGTCCCCATCCTGGCCCCCATAGTGTAGTAGTGTCCACATCCTGGCCCCTATAGTGTAGTAATGTCCCCATGCTGGTCTCCTTTTGTTGTAATGCCTCCATCCTGGCCTCCATAGTGTAGTAAAGTCCTCTATGCTGATCGCCTTTTGTAGTAATATTCCCATCCTAACCCCCATAGTGTACTAGTGTCCCCCATCCGGACCCCCTTTTGTAATTATGTCCCCAACCTGGTGTACCTTCTTTTTACACATACACTCTTACACACACATTAACTCACACACACATTCATTCACACACTCACATATTCACAATCACACATTAACACTAAAACACACACATTCACACTCACATTCACACATTAACATTCACACTCACACATTCACACTTACAGATTCACACTCATACATTAACACTCACACACATTTACTCACACACTCAAATGTTAATACACACATTCATTGACACATTAACACACACATTTACACTCACACATTAACACTTACACATTCACCCACACACTCACACATTCACTCACACATACTCACACACTCACTGACACACATTCATTCACACACTCTTTTTTTAACCTTAAAGGGAACCTGTCACCTGGATCTAAGCCCCTACACTATCACTACCTGTCCCTGCACCTTCCTAGCTGCTCCCTATCTATCCCTCTCTGAGCTAAATCCACCCTATAAAACAACAGAAAAATAACTTATAACTTACAGAAGTCCCTGAGGCTGGGGACTGAAAAGGCGGCCCCAGGCTCCATTCTGCCCCTCCTCGATGCAGCAGCACACGCCCATCTGGGCGGCATTATTCTTTCTTCATCGCCGCCTCCTCCATTTGGAATCTCCTGCCTGCTTTACACCTATCATGTTGTGGTGATGCGACCTCGATGTGTCCCCTGACCGGGACACAGCATATGGGAGATTGTATCTTCTGCTTGGCAGCAGCACACACAGGGTTAGCTGCTACTGGAGCTGAGTGCTGATTGAAAGCACTGACGTTCAGGTGTGTGGGTGAATAGGAGATGATATGAGCTGCCCTGGGCTGTGGGGAGGGGGTGGAGTGTGTCAGGACAGTAGCAGGAGCTGCTGTGTAGAGAGCTGTGTGAAGATTTAACACAGCCTGTGAGCTCTCTGAGTGGACGTTCATGAGGCTAATGAGCAGATGGTGAGGAGAGAAAGGTTGCGTGCTGACCTAACACAGCCTACCCGGGGGAAGGTACAGAGCTTCTATATCAGCTGTTGGGATTGTATGAGGTTGTACTCAGCTGCGCCCCGGAACCTGGAGGTCTGTGAATACCTGAACTGTGCCATTAAACTGTGTGCTGTGTGAGTAAATACCTGAGTCACTGCCTTCTGTCGTGCCGATCCTAACTGCTACCTTACAGTGTAAAGCGGGTGGGAGATTCCAAATAAAGGAGGTGGTGATGAAGAAAGAATAACGCCGCCCAGCGGGGCGTGTGCTGCTGCATCGAGGAGGGGCAGAATGGAGCCTGGGGCCTCCTTTTCAGTCCCCAGCCTCAGGGACTTCTGTAAGTTATAAGTTATTTTTCTGCTGTTTTATAGGGCGGATTTAGCTCAGAGAGGGATAGATAGGGAGCAGCTAGGAAGGTGCAGGAACAGGTAGTAATAGTGGAGGGGCTTAGATCCAGGTGACAGGTTTCCTTTAACCACTCCAGCGGTCCGGTGCAGAGAGTCGCCGTGGTCACCGTTGTGTTATGACTTGAAGACTTCCAGTCGCGGAACTGACAAGCTCTGCAAGATCAATGCAAGCTGCCAGCCAATGAGAGGTCAGCAGGTGACTTCATACGTCGACAGCAGCTGCAGGCCTCTAATTAGCCGGTGGATTGCATTGATCTTGCTAAACGGCAGCGCTTGTCAGTCCCGCAGCTGGAAGTCAACAACACAGCAGGGACCGCGGCAGCTCTTTGCACCAGACCGCTGGCATAGTTAAGTGGTCCACGGTGCCGCGGGCCGCATAGTAAAACCCCAGGGGCTGCATACGGCCCACAAGCTGCATGTTTTAGACCCATGGTCTAGAGCTACATGGAAATTAGTAGTAACATCTTTGTTGTGGTAAAGAAGTTGATGCGGTTTTCCAAACTAAATACAATTCCCCTTTTTAAGAAGGATGATGCCTCTAATAAATATATGTTTAATTAAAAGTTTACTTTCCAAATATTTACAGTGTGTTATTGCACACAGTATATTAAAAAATCTCTTTTTTTCTCTCTACAGGTATTTTGGGCCTTACAGCTTGTTACTGTGTTAGTCCCAGGAGCAGTTTTTCATCTCTATGCAGCCTGTAAGAGTATAGAACAAGAAGATATCCTCCAAAAACCTGTTTACACTGTGTTCTATATCATCTCTGTATTGTTAAGGATCACTTTGGAAGTAGTAGCCTTTTGGCTACAGAGTCATCTTTTTGGCTTTCAAGTGAATCCAATCTTTAAATGTGATGCAGGAAGCCTAGATAAAAAATATAATTTAACCAGGTGTATGGTCCCAGAACACTTTGAGAAAACAATCTTCCTGATTGCAATGTATACATTTACCGTAATTACAATGGTATTGTGTGTAGCTGAAATTTTTGAGATCCTGTATAGGCGCTTGGGATTCTTAAATAATCAGTAACTCACAGAATATGTCATTTTCCGAGTTTCTGGTGCAAAAAATATGTAAACATGCCTTAAATGCAACAAAACATAAATCTGCAATTTTACTGCAGGTTTTTATTTGCGCGATATCACATTTAGCAGCATTAATAGCATGTATTCGTAAATATGTACATATTGAACTAATATAAATTCCTATACATAAATTGATAATGCCTAAAAGATAATATGAAAAGTACCAAATTCAGTTATATTTACAATATATTTACAATACAGTGGTATTAAATATGACATGTAATAAGCAAATGTTTATTGCGGTGATGAACGAGTTCGATTTAATTTATGTACTAATAGGAGAGACCAAGAGCATTTAATACTTCTGCTCTAAGCAATTATTCCCATTAACATATACTATATTTTTTATTTTAGTCACATACTTATAAACATCAGGATGTAGATGAAAAGTCACATACTTATAAACATCAGAATGTACATGATAAGCCAACGACATGACTTTATAAGGGCCCTTTCACATCAGCGGTTTTCGCTGATGTGTGGCAGATCCGGCAGGTGGCGCCACATCTGCAGGATCTGCCGCCCAACGGCCGACTTGCGGCCCGGATCTGCCAAGCCCCATGCATTGTCTATGGGGCTTGCGGTCCGGAGCGGCAAGTGCGGTTACGCCAGATTGGCCAGATCCGGCACTTGCGGCTGCGTAAAAAAGCTGCAAGCAGCGGGTTTTTTTTCGTGGCCGCAAGTGCCGGATCTGCCGCATCCGGCGTAACTTGCCGCACCGGACCGCAAGCCCCATAGACAATGCATGGGGCTTACCGGATCCAGGCCTTAAGTTGGCCGCTAGGTGGCATATCTGCCAGATGAGGCGCCACCTGCCGAATCTGCCGCACATCAGCGAAAACCACTGATGAGAAAGGGGCCTATCACATATGAATGCATGACTGATGAAAACACAAAGAGACTTTTTCATTTTCTGGATTTTTTTTTCCATTTTTTACAACCTTTAAAAAACAGAAAAGGGTAATTCATGATACAATGTGACTCCCAGATTAAAACTCAATCAATAGCCCAATAGACAAATACTCTAAATCATAGACCTTCTTAAAGGGTCACAGAATAGGATAAGAGATTTTAATAGGTCATGTATTTATTAAGCAATTCCACAATTACTAAAAGCTAACTCGAATATATAAGCAATAATATTGGAGAAAGAATGCTAAAAGATATACCGTATTTTTCGCTTTATAAGACGCACCTGATTATAAGACACCCCTCCAAATTTGGTGAAGGAAAAGAGAAAAAAAATAATTTTTAATGGTAAATGGGGTCCATCTTATAATGCCAGTGTCCATCTTACAATCAGTTTATATGTACCCTATTCTGGTATATTTGTCTCCATTCTGGTATATGTGCCCCCCCTAATTAAATGGTCCCCCACCTGGTATCCATGCTCCCATCCAGGCATGTGGTCCACCTCCTGATATATGGCCCCCCTTCTAATATATGGTCCCCTCCTGGTATCCATGCCCCAATCCTGGTTTATGTTCCCCCTCCTCATATATGTCCCAAAATGGGGGACATGCCTCCTGCTACATAGCCCCTCAACTCTTACCGAGGGAGGTTTGTGGTGGTGCTCCGGGGCCATGGAGGTTGGGTCCTAAGCAGGAGCTGCGGGGGTGCCACAGATGTTGGGGACTAAGGCAGGAGCTGCGGGGGTGCCACTGAGGTTGGAAGCCAAGGCACAAGCTGTGGGGGTGTTGCGCCGATCTCCGGTGGGCGCCGCCATTATTATTTCCCAGCATGCATTGCCGGTCTGGCAATGCACGCTTTTGTGTCCAGAATTGTCCGCGAATCGCGGTCTGCGCATGTGCCGCGGCCATTTTATTGAAGACTGGAGAACATAGTACTGGAGTACATAGAAATGGCCGCGGCGCAAGCGCAGACCCCCATCAGCGGACATTTACAGACACAACAGCATGCATTGCCAGACCGGCAATGCATGCTGGTAAATAATAATGGCGGCGCCCACCGGAGACCGACGCAACACCCCTACAGCTTGTGCCTTGGCCCCCAACCTCCTTGGCCCCGTGACAACCGCATCAGGCACCTCTGATCCAACCCCCCCACCCCACATCCCCCCTAGGTAATATTTTTTTTTTACATTTTTTTTTTACATTCTCTTTTTAAGACGCACCCACGTTTCCCCCCAGTTTTGGGGGAACAAAAGTGCGTCTTAAAAAGCGGAAAATACGGTACATTAGGGTTTGAACAAGATCATATAGTAGTCTGCATAAAAAGTCCCATAATACAGAGACAAAAACAACTCCCCTTCACTAACCATACCAGTCATGATAAGTATTCCCTGCATATTGCATTAATAAAAACCTCAAAAACATTATATAATGACCAACTAGTGTCTGGAAAGGTATTAAAATAACATTCAATATAGATTTAATAGGGAAGAATGATGCATTCACATTACTATTCATTTCTGTCAGACAAAGAGCTTTTCGTCATATTATATACTAGTCAGAATATGACTAAGGACACTTTGTCTGCCAGAAACGGGTCAGTCTGTTACTCTTGGTGAAAATCTCTTACATCTTTTTAATAGGATTCTTATAAAGAGGATTTGACATTTTAAGCAATATGGATGTGTGAGTCTCCCTTACTAAATGTATATTGCATGTAAATGTTGGTGTTTTACGATGGGACTGGCATCTACAGATCTGAGACTGCATTTGAATGATTTATTAATTTAAACATATGTGGCAAATCCTATTACAAAATTTGAGCAGAACCGGTAAGAAATAAATAGAGGGAAAAACTAATGAGGAATAACAACATACCGTAATAATCAGGGAGCATCATAGAGGCATACCATGTATGAAATGGTAGTATATGGTAGATGTCTAATAAATTCAAGAAAGAGAGACACACAAACACCTCTCTAATTTTATTCTGCACAACCTTACCAGTAACAAGATGTTACAAGGCATAGATGGCCTACAAGCTTATTTTTTTCCTCTATTTAGTATTAACTATTTACTACTATTTTGCCACTATTGTGTGTACCATATATAACTCCTTGTGTTTGGATTACTGCTAAAGACAGCCCAGCACTTTCAGGAGGTGCACACTCAAAAGTACAATTCAGAATTATTCAATAATAAAGAAAAGAGTGAAACTCACCCAGGCTTTGGCTGCAAACTTTATTTTAGATCACTGCTAACAACTTAACAGTAGGAGCTGGACCCATTAAAGCACTTTATGCAGCATGAAACAGCCGTTGTCCAACCCCCATCCTCCCTCCTGCTCTTATGTTGTTTGTGGTGATCTAAAATAAAGTTTAAAATAAAGTAATAAAGCCTAGATGAGTGCCACTTTTCTTTACTAACATATGACCAGAAAAACAGGGCACTACAAACAATTAGTAGACCTATAGAGAAGTGGAGTAAATGTCACAACACAAGATATTATTCACATTAAAATTTAAATCCTTATTAATGAATAAACATTAAATAATAAAACAACTAAAGAAAAACTAAAATAAAAAGGTGAAGGTAATACCACATAGAGAAGCAAAACAGCGGGGCCCAAGACTAAGTTAATAAATATCAAAATAACCTAAAGAAATATCCAATAAATAAGTAAGACAACGTGTATGTTAGGGTGCGTTCACACCACGATTTTTAGGGAGTCGATGCTGTCCGATATAATTCGGACAGCATCGGCTCCCTTCTGATGCCTGGAATCGGGTGCCAAATAGGCACCCGATTCCGGCATAAAATCGGCGCCGGGCTGCAAAAAAAGAAGAAAAAAAAAGTTTATTCTCACCTCTCCCCGAGCCCCCGCCGTATTCCACCATCTTCCTCTAGGCTCCCGGTGGCTCCCGCAAGCTGCCGGTGTCAGCAGAGGTGTACCTCTGCTGTACACAGGACCTGCGTGATGTCACAGTCACGTGACGCGGGTTCACCATGGTGACCACGGTCATGACTGTGACATCACCGCAGGTCCTGAACAGCAGAGGTACACCTCTGCTGACACCGGCAGCTTGCGGGAGCCACCGGGAGCCTAGAGGAAGATGGCGGAAGACGCGGGGGCTCGGGGAGAGGTGAGAATAAACTTTTTTTTTTTTCTTTTTAACCCTTGTGCTCCCAGGAGCAGTTTTACTGTACTGAGCATGCTCAGTACAGTAAAATGGGGTCCGAGGAGACATCACATGTTTCCTCGGACCCTTCTCCATAGGGCCCCATGTTAGGGATCGGGTCAGATCGGATGTGCACTAAATGCCATCCGATTTGGTCCGATCCGACTCTGTCAGATTTTGTAATCGGATGAAAAAATCGTTGCAGGCAACGATTTTTTTCTCCTGAAAAAAATCGGCCAAAATCGGACAGAATCGTATCGGACCAAATCGGATGGCATTTAGTGCACATCCGATTCGGTCCGATCCCCATAGGATCCATAGGATCCGAAAATCGGTCGATACTGTCCGATTTTTTTCGGACAGCATCGGAAATGCAAAAATCGTGGTGTGAAAGCACCCTTAGCTGCAATACTATAAAAGTGCAAATACAATTAGATTCTCCACATAATACTCCTCTGTATGAGATGTAAGAAAATTACCTTACAATATAAGCAAGTGCCAAACAAAATCCAGGAGAACTGATTGGAAGAATAATTGCTCAGGGAAACATCTCTAAATTTCTAAGTATTAGCTATACATAGAAAACTATATCAAAGTGGATTTATGTAACAAAGTCCAGTGTATGACAACACACATATTCCAAGTTCCCTCAACACAAGAAGAATACAAGTAGGCATAACTAGGGGGGGCACATTTCTCACAG
Organism: Allobates femoralis; assembly: GCA_033576535.1. Classification (NCBI taxonomy): domain Eukaryota; kingdom Metazoa; phylum Chordata; class Amphibia; order Anura; family Aromobatidae; genus Allobates; species Allobates femoralis. The sequence continues at coordinate 464,847,915 of JARQOC010000001.1, forward strand.
TGTAGCAGCAGAACCCACTAGACTTTGTCACTTATTCTCTTTGGATAGTACTATCACTTTGGCTGTCATTCTGTTATTTTGGTAGGGCGGTTTCAGACTAGCGTTCTCAACACAGCATCTGCGAACGCATCCAAACACAAGTGTACAGTGTTCCTATCTTTAACATAGGGACGCAGTGTACCTGCGTCTGTCTGCGTTCTGCTGTGTTTGCGTTCACCTTGTGTACAAAATAAGTTTTCGCATGCGCACTGAAAATGCATCTTGTTGCATTTTTTGTGCGTCACACAGAGCTTATTTTGTACGCAAGCCTCCTGCAGCGGTGAAACGATGAATGGGAGCCTTTGTGAACGCATTGCCATCTGCAGGTCAAAGCAGGGAACACATGCGTTCACGTAGCCAAACCCATAGAAAATCAATGTCTCTTTCTCTCCTCTCTGTCCTCTGTCTCCTCTATGTCCTCTGTCTGCTCTCTGTCCCCCCTCTTTCCTCTTTCTCCTGTTTCTCTCTTTTAGTTCTTTCTTTCCTCTCTGTCCTCTGTCTCTTCTCTGTCCTCTTTCTTCTCTCTCCTCTCTGTCCTCTGTCTTCTATCTCCGCTCTGTCCTCTTTCCTCTCTCTTTTCACAGTTAACGCATGGGGATTCTATCAACTGTGTTCACTTACTCAGACGCAGCGCACCCGAATGCCAATGTGAAACCGCCCATATTTTTTATAACATTGTCCTATTGTGCCCATGGCTTACTTTATGATATTTTGCCAATGAATTCTCTTGCACCTAAGTTATCTTGCTGTTCTTGTCTGTGCTTCTATCTGATCTACCCCCTCTTTTTGCTGCTTATTATGATATTGCATTGTGCTATACATACATAAATCCACTTTTATATACTTTTCTATGTACAGCTAATATTTGGTAATTTAGAGATGTTTCCCTGAGCAATTATTCTTCCAGTCAGTGGTCCTGGATTTTGTTTTTTAGTTTGGTACTTGCCTGTATTGTAAGATTATTTTCTTACATCTCCTATAGTATTATGTATAGAAACTAATTACATTTGCACTTTATACCCTATTACAGCTAAGATAGATGCCGTCTTGCTTATTTATTGGGTATTTCTTTAGGCTAATTAGAAATGTATTAACCTAAGGTCGGGCACCACTGTGCAGCTGTCTGTGTACTATTCCCCTCCCCCCGCCTTTTTTATAAATTTTATTAATGATTGTTTATTCATTAATAATTATTTGAATTCTAATGTGAATCGTATTTTGTGTTGTGGCATTTACTCCACTTCTCTATAGGCTTATTATGTATTTTCCATATCCTACCATTTGATATATGTCATGCCTTTATGATGCTTACCGATATTTCTCTCTAATTATTATTTTAACTTTCTTCATTACTTTTTTCTACTTTACTTATTTGTTTCAGGTTATTCTAATATCTATTTGGACATAATTACCACTTAATCATTATGTAATATTTTTGAGGAATACGATATTATTGATGAAATATGGATATGGCATTTATCATGACCGGTATTGTTAGGGTGGGTTGTTTTAGTCTCTGAATTAGGGGGATTTTGATGTAGAGTACCATATCATTTTCTTCTACCCTTATGCCTTTTTAGTGTGATTCAACTTTATTATTGTTAATTCAAGTACTCATGAGATTTTTTTTAACCAAGGGACTACATAATGCTTCACTCCAGCATTTTTTTTTTATTGCAGTCTTTGAGTGGTCCTACTAATGTAAGGTCCCTGTCCTTTGTCTAATACTTACCAGCCTCCATTTCACATTCTTTTCAGCTTGTGACCTGCCGATTCACTCCTGTGTTTCATGGAGCGAGTCGGAGGTCACCTTTGAATGCAAGTCTATGAGAGTATTGTTCTGGACTTCCTAGACTTGCTTTGAGCACTTGTGACTGTTACTTATGACTTATGGCCAATCAGAAGTTGCGATCTAAAGATGGCACCACATGACCATAGTAGTGGTGGGAAGAGCTGAAGATAAGTTTAATATTTGATTGCAGTGATCTTAAAGTACTAGCTCCACTCCAGGACTGCAATAAAAAAAATGTTGTAATCATGCTTTAATAAATATATTATCTATTTTAGGCCCCTTTCACATCAGCGTTTTTGCTGATTTGCGGCAGATCCGGCAGATTTACTGCATCTGCCGCGTAATGGCTGCACTTACAGCACACTTGCGGCAAGCCCCATTCATTCTCTATGGGACTTGCGACAGGTGCAGCAAATGCGGTATTTGCCGCGATCTGGCACTTGCGGCAGGTCAAAAAAACGCTGCTAGCTGCTTCTGCCGCATGTCCCTTAGAGAATGAATGGGGCTTGCCACAAGTGTGCCGCAAGTGCAGCCGTTACACGGCAGATGCGGTAAATCTGTCAGATCTGTTGCAAATCAGCAAAAATGCAGATTTGTAAGGGGCCTAATGTTGACATTTTTAGAGCCCTTTCACATCAGCGCTTTAGCTGATGTATCCGGATCTGCCGCCTAACGGCCAACTTGCGGCCCGGATCCAGCAAGACCCATGTATTGTCCAATAGATCCGGCACTTGCGGCCGCGAAGAAAAAATGCTGCTTGCAGCAGTTTTTTTTTTCGCGTCCCAAGAGCCGGGTCTGCCGCATCTGGCAGAACCGCACTTGCCGCATTGGACCGCAAGCCCCATAGACAATGCATGGGGCTTGCCGCATTCGGGCCGCAAGTTGGCCGTTAGGCGGCAGATCTGGCAGATGCGGCACCACCTGCCGGATCTGCCGCACATCAGCGTAAACTGCTGATGTGAAAGGAGTCATAAACGGTTTATTATTTTCAAATAGAGAATGTTAACTGTCACATAGTAACATGTCAGCTGATCATTGAGATTTCTACTATATGTTTGAAGCCGAACTGCAGTAAATCATTTGTGGATTACTGCTAATTGATGTACTTCACCTGTACTTGCCATGGTTTTAAATTGCAAGTACAGGAACAGCACTCCAATGAGCGGTAATTTGTGTGCAGATACTCCATCTCAGCCAGATGTGTAATAGCATATTAAAGGGAATCTGTCAGCTGATATTTGCTATGTAAGCTGAGGACAGCATGCTGTAGGGGTTAAAAACAAAAAGCTACTGTGCTTCTCTTATCAAGGTCTGTGCAGTTGTTCACGTAATCTAAAGGCTTTATTATCCTGTGATTACCATTACAGGACTACTGTGTCACACACAGGACAGTCCAACATGCCCAATGCTGTGATTGACACCTCATAGTAATGCACAAACTCTATTGAGAACCCGGTGTGGGCGGGGACTGCTCTCCCAGCTCTGCTGTGTTCTTGAAACAAAATTATTTGATTGTGTGACAATGAATGCAGCCAGTAATCTATCTGATACATCGTTGGATTCAGGGTTTCTGTACCTACATTATGTTGCAGTCATATGAGGTAGCAAAAACCTGCTGACAGATTCCCTTTAATGAATAGGATCATAGCCTAATTATATTTATTCTCAGTAATATGTAAAAGCATGATAGCTATTGATATATTCATAAAATGCAACTTTTGCAGTGAATTATCATTATGAGAGTCAAAAAGCCAAGCACTGTGATTTTGGAAGCATGAATGACTGATCTTTTTAGTTAAACAATAATAATATAGTATGTTTTTTCTAATTGTAATAGCCGACATTTGAATTGTATTGTCACTGAAATGCTGTGTTTCCTTGATTTTATATCAGAACGTGTTGAAATGATAACCTAAAGCTACTTGCTCCCAGTAGATAAACATGTGGACGCTGCAGGCATATATGATACTCATTTTCACAGACCTAATAACTATTGAATTATTTCATAAACTTCAATCAACCAATAAAGTGTACTAGAAATAATCGACAACATTGTAAAGTTAGCCATCGAGTAGAGAGCTTGGATGGACGAAAAACCACTTTACACGATTATCTGCTGACACTGTGTGCCTTTCTGAACATGAACAAGTGTAATTTACACAGATCCAAGTCGAATATCTGTGGAAACAATAATCTGTTTTTCATCAGTGGAATACAAGTTATGCTAAGTGATTTGACATAGATCGAATTGCAATTGTTGTCCACTCTCCTTTACTGTAATTTTTTATTAATTTATGCTGCAATTATAATTGATATATTAGGCAGGAGTTGGAACCACAATCAATTTGCTTATATGGTAAACTAATAGAGACCACTGTGTTATGAAGTGGATGTAAAATTTTATAGTTATAAAGGTCATTCTCTGTTACCAAGAATGATTTTAATCAGTCTGTTGGAGCGAGTCACATCTCTGCTAAATTACCGTAAGTTCACCTTAAAAACCAGCTTCTCAACAAATATTTTGCCTTTATATTTTATTGTTCTTATACACCTCACAATTTTTATGAATAGATTTTAATGTTTAGTTCTGGACTCCTATCAAATATCCATCCAATTTGTTTAAAGAGAAAGGGCATCTCTCATCTTACAAGCTAGTTTTTCAAACTGCTATTGTTTCAAATTGTAATCTCAGGAACAGTCTTTAAATGTGAACAGTTTGTATAATGTAAACTTATTATGTTTTATCCATTCACACATTTTGGGTATTTTTTAATTTAAATGTCAAATATTGTATGCAAAAATAAAGAAAATATTTCTAATTTTATTGTTTTATATGTTGTGTGTAGAAATAATATAATATATACGGTAGATTTTTATAAATCAGGTTAAATTAAAGAGCTCAAGCAGAAGCATACATTCAAATTATGAGGTTCCATAGCAGAAGTCCTAATTGGGTCACCCATCATAAAAAGGAAAAAAAATGTTCAGCGGGGTCACAGGAGAGTATAGCTCACAACCTACAGCCCTTGCAAAGTAATTTTGCTCCTATTTAGGCCTTTAAAGTTCACATGCACTAAGATATTTCTTTAATGGCCTTCATAAAGTATGCCAGCACATGGGCCCCCTAAAACAGTGATACCCCCATAGTGAAGTCCTCCACAGTGCCCTCCACACATGCAGTATAATGGCACAGCACAACCCCACAAACAGTATAATATCCCCAAAACAGCCATCCAAACAGTATAATGGCCTGAACATAGCCAAGCAAACAGTATAATGACCCCCACATAACTCTGCAAACTGTATAATGATCCCATATAGATGTGCAAACTGTATAATGGCTCCTACACAGCCCTCCACATAATATGTCTCCCAAATAGTACTTCAAATAGTATGACAGCCCCAAAAATAGCAAGATGGTTGCCCAAATAAAACTCCAAATAGTACCATGGCCCTCCAATAGCATGGTGGTTTCTCAGCTAGCTTACTCCATAAATAGCCCATCAAATAGTATGATGGGCTCCACATACGAGTTCAAATAGTATAATAGTCCCCTAAATACCCTTCAATTAGTATAATGGCCCTCACATAGCCCACCAAATACTCTGATATCCTAAAACATAGAACTCTAAATAATAAAATGTCCCGCTTAAAGTACTTATTGATTAAAAAAAAAACTCTCCCTGTTCCTCTGCTGATTCAGTCTCTGCAGCGCATGGTCTGCAGCTCAGCACTGCTTGGCACAAAGCATGTGATATGTGTACTGATTTATTTATTGTTGTCCTACAAATATTGCCTCATATTTGCTATCTGCCCTGCAGAGGGTCCTTGGGTTTGTTGCAGTTCCCCCCCCCTCCTTCTTCGCCTCCCTACCATCTCCCTTTTGTTTTTCTTCATATAACTATAGGTTGAAAGTAGAAGAAGCGGAATCCATCACATTTTTGCAGGTAAAAACAACTCTTTTTTTTTATTCCAGTTTTATAAAAGCAGCCATATGGTGGCAGAGAGTATAGACGATAAACTATGATGCAGGTTTATGCGTTCCGATGTTTAACCCCTTAGTGGCGGAGCCAATCTCCACCTTAATGACCAGACCATTTTTTGCTATTCTGCCCAGTGTCTCTTTATGAGGTAATAACTTTGGAACACTTTAACGGATCCTAGCGATTCTGATACTGTGATACTGTTTTTTCTTGACATATTGGGCTTCATGTTAGTAGTAAATTTAGGACAATATTTTTTGCGTTTAGTTGTGAAAAAAACGGAATTTTGGCAAAAATGTTGCCATTTTCAACTTTTATTCCATTAAACTAGAGAGATATGTCTCACAAAATAGTTAATAAATAACATTTTTCCACATGTCTACTTTACATCAGCACCATTTTGGAAACAAAGTTTTTCTTTGTTAGGAAATTAGAAAGGTTTAAAAAATTCATCAGCAATTTCTTATTTTTAAAGCAAAATTTACAAAGCCATTAAGGGACCACATCACATTTGATGTTACAGAAAATGCCCAAAAGTGACACCATTCTAAGAACTGCACCCTGCAAACTACTGAAAACCACATTCAAGAAGATTATTAACCCTTCAGGTGCTTCACAGCAGTGAATGCAAAGTGGAATGAAAAAAGAAATACATTTATATTTTACTTAAAAATGTTGATTTAGCCTAAATTTATTCCCTTTTACAAGGGATAGCATGACAAATTGTATGCCAAAATGTGTTACCCAGTTTCTTCTGAACATGCCAATACCGCACATGTAGTCAGAAACTGCTGTTTAAACAAACGAGAGTGCTCAGAAGGGAAGGAGTGCTATTTGAATTTTGGAAGGCAAATTTTGCTGAAATAGATGGTGGGCACCACCTTGCATTTCCCTGGGTTCTAAGGTATCTAAACAGCAGAAACCCCAGACAAATTACACTATTTTAGAAACTAGACCCCTCAAGGATTATATCTAGGGGTACAGTGAGCATTTTGAAACAACAGATACTTTACAGAATTTGATAACAATAGGTTGTCACATTGAAAATTTTCTTTTTTTTTTCCACAAAAATGTTTGTTTAGCACCAAATTTTTCACTTTTACAAGAGGTTACACCAAAAAGTGGCCCATATGGTTTGATACCCACTTTCTTGTGAGCACAACGATACCCCATATGTAGCCAAAAGGTTTTGTTTAGACAAATGGGAGGGTTCAGAAGGGAAGGAGCAATATCTGAATTTTGGAAAAGCTGAAATAGTTTGCTGGCACCATGTCACAATTGCAGGGTCGCCAGGTTGTCTAAATGGCATAAACCACCCACAAATTACCCCATTTTGGATTTTGGAAACTAGACCCATCAAGGATTTTATCAGGGGTATAGTGAGCATTTGGAACCCACAGCTGCTTCACAGAATTTGATAACAATAGGTCATCATATTGAACATTTTCTTTTTTTCACACTAAATTTCTTACTTTTAGGGAATGTGCACACAATCCAGAGACACTGTGTCCTGGGTGCAGCCACTCCTCTCCTGCGAGGACACCGGGTATCTCCAAGGATAAATGCAGCCATGTGTGCCCATAGCAGCTTTTCCCCGCATTAACCCATCAAGATCGCCTCCGACTTTGCAGAGCTAAATTGACATGCTGCGCTAAATCGGTGGCACAAAAGTTGCCCTGCGGTTCAGTTAATGCTGCAAAGAAATCAGGCTGTGGGCACAGGATTTCTGTAAATCCCATCGATTCAGCATATACTGTACAATGTAGCAGTTTAGAAGTAGTGATAACATGTTGCATCCAAACCGCTGAAAATACCAATTGTGTGAACATGCCCGTAGGCTATGAGCCAACTAGAAAATAGTGGTGGAGGTTTTGTGCTACCAGAAATCCGCCCATGCAGAAAAAAACACAGCAGAAAAATGTTGGTGCTGTGACGAAATGGACCCCTTTAATATATAATGTAGAAGGATTTCTTATTTATCCTGACAATATTGTATTTTGGTTTGCAACCTTGTAATATGCCACTTATGGGTTACACAAGATTTCTAGGAGCCTGCTAGTATTTAAAGTGGGTAATGTAATTATCTACCTTGTGATGGTTTACCCATTGTTCCTAGAGTCTTGTAGATGCTTGGTGATGCTGACCGTGTGTAATGTAATCATCTTGCCTCTTTGTATTGTATGTTATTTCCTACCTTGTGATAAGCAACTCATTGTAAATACAAGTCTTGCATATGTTTGGTGATGTGGACTTATGTAATGCAATTATCTCTCCTCTGTAAGGTCAGAGAAACTTAATCCTGCTAGAATGCTAGTATTACAATGTAGATTGTTGACTCTATGTAAATGGCCTCAGCCACCATTGTTTAATGTCATGGATTGCAGGCTAAACCTATACTGCTAGGTGCTATGTCAATCGGTATGTGTCTCTCCCTTGACAGAACTTAATCATACTAACATTCCATTGTTATGTCAATCAGTATGTGGCTCTCTCTTGCCAACAATACAAAACTGGAGGTAGTTTTATAAAAAGCTTGAGATCCAGCCAATGTAAAGACAGTCTTATTCCACCAATCGTGAAGTCCCCAATATCCTGCAATGAGGGTTGAGGGTATAAAAGGAGACCTGTTCTTTGACCAGTGTTGAGGATTCTGTCTAGTGACCTCAGTCTAAGGATTTCGGTCCCGGCTAGAGGTGCACTGGACTTGATACAGGCAGCTAATCTAGGATCTACGGACCTGATTAGCCAGCCATAATCCCAGGCCTAGGCATTACGGTGCTGACCAAGGGGATCAGAACCTGGATTATAATTCTACAAGGACTTCAGCATCGAAGATTGGATACAGGCAGCTAATCTAGGATCTTCGGGTCCGATTGGCAAGCCATAACCCCAGGCCTAGGCATTTCGGTGCCGACCAAGGGGTTCAGAACCTGCATTATAAGACCACAAGGACTTCAGCATCGAATGATCAGATTCGGCTGGGGATAACAAAAACTGCATAAGGACGTAACCCAGGTTGGGATGATCCAGTCACCTGGCTACAGACTTTGCTGTGCTATATTCTAATCCCTGGTGAGCCAGCGGAAGGGTGAGTCTCTGTTGCCTCTTACATTTTGTGTTTTGCTGGTTATGTGTTATATGCTGTTAACTGTTTGGGGATCCAATAAAGCCTTAATATTGTGATTCCCTCACCCTGTGTTGTCTGAGTAGTGTTCCGCCTACGGTTAAAGAGCTCGGGCGTTCAGTTTGGGGAGGAGCCATGGTCCACGTTGTCTTTCTAAAGGCGGCTGGGTCAGCGGACGAGAGCACCCACTGACCCCTGTGTCTCCACAGGTGCCAATGGTGCATTTTTGGTGGATTTTGCTACTTTTTTTCAGCGATTGTGCACTTTTGTGAGTGTGAATTAAGCTAGGTTAGGCTGGGAATAAAAAGGGTTTCAAGATGTCATAATGTGACGTGGGGCTCCGCTGTATTTTTTGTCACCAGCACAGGTACAGCAGGCAGATATGGGATGCCACCAATCCTGAGCTGCCTAGCTTTACCTGACTGAAAACCAAAAATGTAGGGAAGCACTTTTTTTTGTTATTTAATGAAATAATTAAAAGAAAAAAACTACTTGGACCTTTGCCATATTTTGGTCCAGACAGGTATAACTAGGCAGCTGGAGGCTGGAATTCTCAGTGTAGAGAGGAGCTTAAGAAAAAGTATTGAATACCATAGGAGGTAGAGGTTTCAAGGGGCTTAAGATATGTGACTACCAACTTCAAGAAATAAATTAAAATAAACTTTTATTAGATTCTTTAAAAGGTCTAAAGGACCAACACACGAGTGAAACAAGACACATACAACAGAAGGACATCAAGTGGATTGCAATAGTTGTACAGAACACCTGTTTGTTAAACCTTGAATTCTGTTTCTACCTGACAATGGAGGTATTGACACCCTAAGGTTCGTGGTGCCCCCACTCAACGGTGGCTCTCCCTGATTCTGTCCCTAACCGGGAATTTCAGGAAAACAGAAACATATAACAATGGGTTCACAATCCAGAGGTTGGGCTTAACTCATAGAGAAGTCCAGAAAATGGCGGCCCTCCGGGGTATCTGTATGAAGCAGATTGCAAAGACCACATGGATAAAATACATTTTCTCCAGGCTTTACGCGTTTCACTTATTTCTTATTATACAAAGCTCATCAGAAGGCGGAGATGTTGTATAAGTTTGCCTTATCACTATTCTCATCGGGAACACAATTGATGTATATTGCCTCAGGAGAATTCACCTAATGTGGGTGTTTATCTGGGGATGAGGATACAGCATCCCCAGGTGACAGGTCAAAACTAGACATCCACCCAGTGTCACTCCACCCAGGACCCTGAGCACCAATGGATAGCCATTGAAGCTACTTTTCCCTGAGGGGGCTTTGTCATCCAGAGCCTGAAGCAAACATTTTTACTTGGTCTCTTCTATGAATTCAAGTCTGGGCATGATGGCATGGTTTATTTAACGTGGTGGATGTCTACTTTTGACCTGTCACCTGGGGATGCTGTATCCTCATTCCCGGATAAACACCCATATTAGGTGAATTCTGGTGAAGTAAAAAAAAAAAAAAGTTTGATGTAGTCCAGTGGAAGATCTATTGAAAAACCTGTCTTATAGCATGTGGGGGTCATCCCCCCCATGCTATAAGACCGGGCACCCTGTCAGGAGACTGGAGTCAGGTCACACAGGGGTTAACTGTGATACCAGATGATCTGCAGGGCAGTCAATATGAGATTACAGTTAATCCCTATGTGATCTGAGGAGTCTGAATTGTGATCACCTCAGTGAGGTCACTATAGTTCAGTATCATCAGCTCAAGCGGGGGTTAACTGGCATCTCATGGTGACTGTTCTGCAGATCATCATGGATCACAATTAACCCCCGTGAACTGATGATGCTAAACTGTGGTGACCTCACTGAGGTGATTACAATTCAGACTCCTCCACTCACAGAGGGATTAACTGTGATCCCTGATGATCTGCAGAGCAATCACTATGAGAAGACAGTTAACCCCTGCTTGAGCTGATGATGCTGATCGATCACAGTTTGGTCTGCAAGGGTGCGGAACACATGTTAGAAGTGCTGCAGGAGGAAGATGCAGCGAGATCCCAGGGGACAGATCGGAGGGCACAGGAGGACCGGAGGTGAGTATGGGGCCACCGGAGGGTGGAGGTGACAGATCAGACGATGGTGCGAGTAGGCAGGCGAGCGGTCAGGGGGAGGGCAGAAGAGGACACCGACACATGGGGGTGCAAAGATCGGAGGATGAGGGGGAGCCAGAATGGACATCAGAGGGTAGGGGGGACAGATCGGATGATGGGAGGTGAGCAGGTGGGTGGGAGGAGGGCAGGAACAGAGACCGGCGTTCTTTTCCCGCCATGCTAGACGATCGCAGGCTTATTTTACAGAGGGAGGGGGGGGGGAAACATTGGTGGTACCGGGGGCCTTTAGGGCCCCGGGAGTATACGTTTCACTTTCATCTGACATGTTTGAGTATGTCAGATGAGAGTGAAAGAATTTTTTACCTGCGCTGTCATTTACAGCACATTACTGCCAGCGATCATGTTACGGTATTGGTAAAAATCAGCCTGATTCATAATCTCTAGGTTCTGACCTACCCCCGGTAGCTGAAACCCTGAAGATTTTATGACACTGGGGAGCTCTAGAGGTCTTTTTCTGTTCTTAGTCTATAGACGTAAGAACAGAATAAGCATCCTTTTTTGTATGTTTTAAGTCAGTGGGCGGTTGTTATCGAGTTAACACATCTTAATCATAACCTAATAGGTCTCAGTAGGAATTCTCGTTTAGATGGTCAAATAAGGATCTCCCACATGATCACATGACAATCAGAACATGTGTAACATTAAAATACAAAAACATATAAAAGTTAAAGAGGACCTGTCACCAAACCAGGTGATCTAATTACAGCACTGGATGCAGCATGTCTGCAGCATGCAGACAAGGGGTCACCCAGCACTTGAGCAGCCCTGTACCCCGAGATAATACACTTAGAAAACTTACATGCTACAGCCACTAAGGAGGTGGCTAGGGGCAGCAGCCAAGGGCAGATTCACACCCCCTGCATGTGTAATCTGCCCACCGCTGCCAATCATTCTCTCCTTGTCTGCAGCATTTAAACAGAGGGTTTTTTCTCTCTCGTTTAGCCCCGCCCCTCAGGGGGCGGGGCCAACGGACTTGCTGGAGAGAGAAAAAAAACCTCTGTTTAAATGCTGCAGACAGGGAGAGAATGATTGGCAGCAGTGGGCAGATTACACATGCAGGGGGTGTGAATCTGCCCTTCGGCTCCAGCCTCTAGCCACCTCCTTAGTGGCTGCACGATGTAAGTTTTCTAAGTGTATTATCTCGGGGTACAGGGCTGCTCAAGTGCTGGGTGACCCCTTGTCTGCATGCTGCAGACATGCTGCATCCAGTGCTGTAATTAAATCACCATGGCTGGTTTGGTGACAGGTCCTCTTTAAAAAATCTACAAAAGGTGTATTACAAAGAGCTCAAATATAAAGCATTTCAATGTGAACCGGGAATTATCAATAATGAAGTATAAGATCTGTTCTCTTATTGAGACCCATAGGTTGTGAGGTCTCAATGATTAGGATCCAGTAAATTTTCATATTTTCAGAAATTAATCTGTTTAGATCATGTATCACCTGGTACACTAGATACATGGATGACGTATTGTTAGTCTGGTCTGCAGATGTGGTAGATATTTCTTCCTTTATTGCATATATTAACAATAACACCTGCAATTTATTTTTCACTTATAATGTCAGCTGGAATACATATATACTTTTTGGATCTTGCTATTGAGACGTCTTCAGGGCAAAATACGGTAAAAACACACACTTACCAGAAAGACACAGTGGGCAATACCATGCTAAGAGCCGACTCATGCCATCCCCAGCACATGAAGGTAAACATTCCCATCGGTGAGATGTCTCAAGCGCAAAAGAAACTGCATGGATTTAGAGAAGAAAGGATCAATATCTGTGCACATTTAAAACTGTTCTACTCAGCTGATTGTTTGAGCAACGGGAAGCGCACAACCAATCAGCTGAGTAGCGTGGTATTGGTGGGAGAGTTAAAGCTGGCTCAGCTCAGTGGTGAGCACTGTATATGGTGGCTCAGTGGTTAGAACTGTGCGGTGGCTCAGTGATTAGCACTGTATACTGTGGCTCAGTGGCTAGCACTGTATATGGTTGCTCAGTGGTTAGCAATGTACGGTAGCTCCATGTTTAGAACTGTGAAGGGATTCAGTGGTTAGAACTGGGCGGTGGCTCAGTGGTTAGTACTGTGCAGTGGATCAGTGATTAGCACTGTATACTGTGGCTCAGTGGTTAGCACTGTATATGGTGGCTCAGTGGCTAGCAATGTACGATAGCTCCATGGTTAGAACTGTGCAGTGATTCAGTGGTTAGAACTGTGCGGTGGCTCAGTGGTTAGCACTGTGCGGTGGTCAGTGGTTAGCAGTGTTAGTGTGGCTCAGTGATTAGCACTGTGATGGTGGCCACGTGGTTAGCATGTAGATGTTCATGTGTTAGAACTGTGCAGTGCTCAGTGGTTAGAACTGTGCTGTGGTTCAGTGGTTAGCACTGTAGTGGTGGCTCAGTGGTTAGCACGGTACAGTGGCTCAAGTGTTCAGCACTGTGGGTGGTTCAGTGGTCTTGCACTCTCAGTAGCTCAGTGGTTAGCACTGTTGGTGGCTCAGTGGTTAGCACTGTATAGTGGCTCAGTGGTTAGCAATGTACGGTGGCTCAGTGGTTAGCAATGTAGGTACTCACTGGTTAGAACTGTGCGGTGGATTAGTGGCTAGACATTGCGTGGCTCAGTGGTTAGCACTGTGCGGTGGCTCAGTGGTTAGCACTGTATATGGTTGCTCAGTGGTTAGCAATGTATATGGTGGCTCAGTAGTCAGGATGTATGAGTTAGCACATTATATGTGGCTCATGTGGTTAGCAATGTACGGTGGTTCATGAGTTAGCACTGTACGGTGGTTCAGTGGTTAGACTGTATGGTAGCTTCAGTGGTTAGCCTGTTGGTGATCAGTGTTAGCATGTATATGGTGCTCAGTGGTTAGCACTGTATATGGTGGCTCAGTAGTCTGGACTGTACGTATAGTGTTAGCATAGTATATAGTGGCTCGTGGTTAGCAATGTTATCAGTGGCTCCTGTGGTTAGCAATGTACGGTGGTTCATGGTTAGAATACTTGTGAACGGGTGGCTAGTTTAGTGGGTTAGTCATGTGCTGGGTGGATCAGTGAGTTAGCACTGTATATGGTAGCTCAGTGGTTAGCACTGTATATGGTGGCTCAGTAGTCAGACTATATGATAGTTAGCCATATATTTAGCATGTGTGCTCATTGGTTAGCAATGTACGGTGGTTCCATGGTTAAACTGTGCAGTGATTCAGTGGTTAGACTGTGCGGTGGATCAGTGGTTAGCACTGTGTTGGTGGTTCAGTGGTTAGCATGTAGTATGGTGGCTCAGTAGGATTTAGCACTGATCAGTGGCACGTGGTTAGCAATGTATGGTGGTTCAGTTTTAGAACTGTGCAGTGGACTCAGTGGTTAGAACTGTGCTGTGGTTCAGTGGTTAGCACTGTTATGGTGGTCAGTGGTTAGCAGGTTACAGTGGGCTAAGTAGTCAGCACTGTATGGGTTCAGTGGTTAGCACTGTATGGTGGTCTCAGTGGTTAGCAACTGTTAGGTGGCTCAGTGGTTAGAATGTACGTGGCTTCTGTGGTTAGCAATGTTATGGTGCTCATGGTTAGAACTGTACGTGGTAAGTATAGTGTGGTAGGACTTCAGTGCGTGTGCACTGGTTAGCACTGGTTAGCAGTGGGCTCAGTGGTTAGCACTGTATATGGTGGCTCAGTGATTAGCAATGTACAGGTGACTCATGTAGTCAGCACTGTATGTGTCTCAGAATGGGTGCGCAATCTACAGTAACTTCTTAGTGGTTAGCATGTATGGTGGCTCAGTGGTTAGCACTGTATATAGTTTCTCGTGGTTAGCATATTGCACAGTGCTCATGAGGTAGCACTAATATGTGGTCAGTGGTTAGAATGTCGGTGGCTCAGTGATTAGCACTGTAGGTTATGGTTAGACTGCTGTGTGTTAGCACTGTTATATAGCTGGTAGCTCAGTGGTTAGCACTGTATATGGTGGCTCAGTAGTCAGACTGTATGATAGTTAGCACTGTATATAGTGGCTCTGTGGTTAGCAATGTACGGTGGCTCCATGGTTAGCACTGTACGGTGGTTCAGTGGTTAGAACTGTGCGGTGCTTAGTGGTTAGAACTGTGCGGTGATCAGTGGTTAGCACTGTATGGTAGCTCAGTGGTTAGCACTGTATATGGTGGCTCAGTGTAGCCATATGTAGTTACATTTGTGGCTCAGTGGTTAGCAATGTACGGTGGTTCCATGGTTATAACTGTGCAGTGATTCAGTGGTTAGAACTGTGCGGTGGCTCAGTGGTAGCACTGTGCGGTGGTTCAGTGGTTAGCATGTGTGGTGGCTCAGTGATTAGCACTGTGCGGTGGCCCGTGGTTAGCACTGTATGGTGGTTCAGTTGTTAGAACTGTGCAGTGGCTCAGTGGTTAGAACTGTGCTGTGGTTCAGTGGTTAGCACTGTATATGGTGGCTCAGTGGTTAGCACGGTACAGTGGCTAAGTAGTCAGCACTGTATGGTGGTTCAGTGGTCTGCACTTAGGTGGCTCAGTGGTTAGCACTGTAATGGTGGCTCAGTGGTTAGCAATGTACGGTGGCTCTGTGGTTAGCAATGTATGGTAGCTCACTGGTTAGAACTGTGCGGTGGATTAGTGGCTAGACCTGTGCGGTGGCACAGTGGTTAGCACTGTGCAGTGGCTCAGTGGTTAGCACTGTATATGGTGGCTCAGTGATTAACACTGTACAGTGACTCAGTAGTCAGCACTGTATGGTGTCTCAGTGGTCTGCACTCTACAGTAACTCAGTGGTTAGCATTGTATGGTGGCTCAGTGGTTAGCACTGTATATAGTTTCTCTGTGGTTAGCAATGCACAGTGGCTCCATGAGTAGCACTGTATGGTGGTTCAGTTGAGTGGTTAGACATGTGCGGTGGCTCAGTGGTTAGCACTGTATATGGTAGCTCAGTGGTTAGCACTGTATAGGTGGCTCAGTGGTTAGCACTGTACAGTGGCTTAGTAGTCAGCACTGTATGATGGTTAGCACTGTGTATAGTGGCTCTGTGGTTAGCAATGTACAGTGGCTCCATGGTTAGCACTGTACGGTGGTTCAGTGGTTAGAACTGTGTGGTGTCTTAGTGGTTAGAACTGTGCGGTAGCTCAGTGGTTAGCACTGTGCGGTGGCTCAGTGGTTAGCACTGTCGTTGGCTCAGTGGTTAGCATTGTGCGGTGGCTTAGTGGTTAGCACTGTGCGGTGGCTCAGTGGTTAGCACTGTATATGGCAGCTCAGTGGTTAGCACTGTACAGTGGCTCAGTAGTCAGCACTGTATGGTGGCTCAGTGGTAGTAGTAGTAATAATAATAATAAATCTTTATATATAAAGATTATATATTTATATATTCAATATAATACAGTACGATAAAATTCAACATATCCAAAGTATGCAAATGAACATCTAAACAAGTCTGATGCGTTTTGGAAACAAGACCTGTGGATCGATGTGGTTAAAATAGAACTCCTTGGCCACAATGATCAAAGGTATGTGTGGAGAAAAAAAAGGGGACATAATTCCAGGATAAATAACATTTTGCCAACCATTAAGCATGGAGTGGATCAATCATGCTTTGGGGTTGTATTGCAGCCAATGGCATAGGGATAATTTAATAGGTAAAGGGAAGAATGAATTCAATGAAAATTAAAGAAATTCTTGATGCAAATTCTTGATAGTCATCTGTATAAAACCTGAAGTTGAAAAATTGACTTCTACAAATGGATAATGATTAGTGATGAGCGAGTAGTTCAGTATTCAGATTCGGATAAGTCTAACTGAATACTTTTTACTATTCGGATGTTCGCCCTGAAAGAGAACATAATGCAAGTCAATGGGGAACTCAGATATTTGTCTGGGGAATTTTTTACACAAATACTATTTGTGTATAAGATTCCCCGGACAAATATCCAAGTTCCCCATTGATTTGCATTATATTCACTATTCGAGACGAATATCCGAATAGTAAAAAGTATTCGGTTAAACTTATCCAAACCTGAATACCAAACTTCTCAATCATTACGATTAATAATCCTAAACATACATCAAAATCCACAATAAACTACCTCAAAAGGCGCAAGCTGAAATTTTTACAATGGCTCTCACAGTGCCTTGATCTGAACATCATTGATAACCCGTGGCTGCACATCAAAAGAGCAGTGCATGCAAGACGACCCAGGAATCTCACAGAACTGGAAGACTTTTCTAAGGAAGAATGGATGAAAATGGTTGAAAGACTAGTCTAGCTACAAAAAGTATTGTATATTAGTAAATACCACATGCCTTTTTGCCACATTATGGATGTATAGGATTCCTCCATATATTCAACCTAAATTGGTATATTGATAATCCATAATTGTGACATAATCTGGGATTTCAAATGGTAAGGACAATTGCTAACATACATATGTGAACCAGAAAAAAAGCGACTCAAGTTCAAGTTATATACAAAAAGTGAAAAACTTTATTGATATTATGTGGGGATAGGTAAATACCAAGCTTAAAACCAAATGGCAGGGAAGACGGAGAGTGGGGAGTGGATCAATGGGAGTGCATACATATCATTTTAAATACACATTGGGATATAGTATGTCATCTTAACACAAATCAATATACATTCTATAATCCTTGCAGGATATATTATAAAAGATCCCTATGATCACTGTAGGGCCCTAGGTACTTAGGCAGGTCTAGCCTGTGTGATTCAGGATAGTACCTCTCAATACATATAGGATTATACAGTTGTATGTGTCAAAATCTGTCAATACAGCATTATTAAAAACAACTGATGTATAGCAATTTAGATCAATAGCATTGTTAGATATTGTTTCTAGGTAGCCAAATTCCAAGTGATCACCTATTAGTGGAGGTAACACGTGACTGACACCATGTTTCCTAATTAGCTCACACCAATGTAGAGGCTGCCAGATCCCATAAGGAGCCTGTATTAATCTATACACCTATCACACAGAGTATCTACTAACTCATATGCATTGCCTCAAAGGACCAACGTATTAAGAGCCCAATTAGTTTTAGGGTTATCACATTTATAAACAGTTATGTGTCAAGATATTTTACCTTCCAATGGGCCCACGGCTGCCGGGGAGAGAGGACATGGATAGCAAGTGGCCCATTGGGAGGTAAAAAATCTTGACACGTAACTGTTTGTAAATGTGATAACCCTAAAACTAATTGGGCTCTTAATACTCTTAATACTTTGGTCCTTTGAGGCAATGCATATGAGTTAGTAGATACTCTATGTGATAGGTGTATAGATTAATACATTGGTATGAGCTAATTAGGAAACCTGGTGCCGGTCACATGTGGGAATCTGGTGCCAGATTCCTGCCCTGCTATTTGAATAAAGCCTGTAAATCACGCTGGCGCTAGATTCCCATCCTGCTGTTTGAATAAAGCCTACAGCAGGGCGGGCTCTGCCACTGATGTCACGCAAGGCCAGCGTGATTGACAGTGCAGAGAAGTGGAGTGCAGAGCAGGAGGCGGCGGCAGAGACATAGAGTGGGAGGAAGACACATTGAAGAGGCTGGAGGACTATGCCAGCGCTGAAGAGCTGGTAATAAGATCCCACTCATTAGACTAGTTATCTGTAAGGTTTCTAAAGTGTATTTCTCGGGGTACAGGGGGGCTAGAGCCACGGGGAACCCCTTCCCTGAATGCAGCAGTCATGCTGCATTCAGTTTGCCATGCAGCAGAGGGGTGACAAGTCCTCTTTAACATCATTATGTTTACAAAATTGTCTATTTTTAGCCTCCATATTTTATCTGATGGATTGAAAGTTATATATTAATTAACAATAATCATATATGATCCCTGCTGGTCTCATCATAAACTGTTAACCCCTTCACCACTCAGCCTGTTTTGACCCTAATGGCATATAGGACAGAAAATAACCCAAAGTGACATCATTCTAAAAACTGCACTCCTCAGACTACTCAAAACCACAATCAAATAGTTTATTAACCCTTCAGGTGCTGCACAGAAACTAAAACAATGTGAAAGAAAAAAAATGAAAAATTTCTGTTCCCAACAAAAATATTCCTTTAGCCTCAGGTGTAAAATTTTCACTATGTTACAGGTGAAATTATACCATAGAATTTGTTGTGCAACTTCTTGGTTGCATTAGTTTTTATTAAGAAAAGAAATATTCTCAGACAGCAGAAATAAGTCATAACATTCGAATGCCATATACATAAATATCTGTATATAAAAGATGTAAAAAGTTAAGGAGGAGGGAGGGGGAACAAATTGGGCCATCTTCATTTAAAACATGTCACCTAAAGAATTGGAGGCGAAACTGAGGGTACCTTTACACGTCGCAACATTGCATGCAATTTCACTTGCAACTTACTGGTTGCAGTGAAATCATGGACACATTGTTACATTTGTACACGGCAACAAAATGGAACAAGGTGTCCATGATTTCACTGCAGCCAGTGAGTTGCAAGTAAAATTGCATGCAATGTTGTGACGTGTAAAGGTACCTGAGTCTTATAACACCCTGGCAATATACATTCATGGCCAAAAGTTTTGAGAATGATACAAATATTAATTTTAACAAAGTCTACTGCTTCAGCTTTTCTAATGGCAATTTGCATATACTCCAGAATGTCATAAAGAGTGATCAGCTTAACAGCTATATACTTGCAAAGTCAATATTTGCCTAGAAAATGAACTTTAACCCCCAAAACACATTGCAACATCATTGCAGTCCTGCCTTAAAAGGAGCAGCTAACATCGTTTTAGTGATTGTTCCATTAACACAGGTGTGGGTGTTGATGAGGACAGGGCTGGCGATCAATCAGTCATGATTAAGTAAGAATGACACCACTGGACACTTTAAAAGGAGGCTGGTGCTTGGTATCATTGTTTCTCTTCAGTTAACCATGGTTATTCTAAAGAAACACGTGCAGCCATCATTGCACTGCACAAAAATGGCCTAACAGGGAAGAGTATCGCAGCTAGAAAGATTGCACCTCAGTCAACAATCTATCGCATCATCAAGAACTTCAAGGAGAGAGCTTCCATTGTTGTCAAAAAGGCTCCAGGGCGCCCAAGAAAGACCAGCAAGCGCCAGGACCGTATCTTAAAACTGTTTGAGCTGCGGGATCGTGCTTGCTCAGGAATGGCAGCAGGCTGGTGTGAGTGCTTCTGCACTCACTGTGAGGCAAAGACTGTTTGAGCAAGGCCTGGTTTCAAGGAGGGCAGCAAAGAAGCCACTTCTCTCCAGAAAAAAACATCAGGGACCGACTGATATTCTGCAAAAGATACAGGGAGTGGACTGCTGAGGACTGGGGTAAAGTCATTTTCTCTGATGAATCCCCTTTTTCGATTGTTTGGGACATCTGGAAAACAGCTTATTTGGAGAAGAAGAGGTGAGTGCTACCACCAGTCTTGTCTCATGCCAACTGTAAAGCATCCTGAAACCATTCATGTGTGGGGTTGCTTCTCAGCCAAGGGAATCGGCTCACTCACAGTCTTACCTAAAAACACAGCCATGAATAAAGAATGGTACCAGAATGTCCTCCAAGAGCAACTTCTCCTAACCGTCCAAGAGCAGTTTGGCGCCCAAACACATGTCATCCAGGGAACAAACTAAACTACATAGAGATTTTGGGTACATGGCCTGGAAACTCTCCAGATCTTAATCCCATTGAGAACTTGTGGTCAATCATCAAGAGACGGGTGGACAAACAAAAACCAACAAATTCTGCTAAAATGCAAGCTTTGATTATGCAAGAATGGACTGCTATCAGTCTAGATTGGTCCAGAAGTTGATTGAGAGCATGCCAGGGAGAATTGCAGAGGTCCTGAAGAAGAAGGGTCAACACTGCAAATATTGACTTGCTGCATTAACTCATTCTAACTGTCAATTTACCATTTTTGCAATTATATTTCTGTATGTGATATAAACATCAGACAAACACAAATAAAAACCAGAGGGCAGCAGATCATGTGAAAATATAATTTTGGTGTCATTCTCAAAACTTTGGCCATGACTGTTCAAAATGTATGCAAAGATAGATATATAGGTATGCCAAACGTAATAAAGTATTGCATTACATTTAAGAACGAACTCAGTGAAGTGGGAGTGGAATCGGGTGTGCTAGGGGATGGGAGGCCCACACAGTCCAAGAATCCAGAGTTCGGAGTCTAGTCGGAGAATCCAAAGCCAAGTCATATTCATAATGGAAGATCAAATTTAATTTGTCTGTCATCTCTGCCAGGCTCGGAGAAGAGTGAGACTTCCATCTCGCCACTATACATAGTCTGGCTGCAATCAACACATAAGAAACTATTTGCCGTAGATGTGGAGGGTAGGTCTCCATACCAATGTGCAGAACTGCAAGCTGGGGGAAAGGGGAACCAAAATTCCCATTACCGTCTGAAGAAGACTGACAACAAGATGCCAAAAGGTTGCCACCTTCGGGCAAAACCACCAGACATGAGGCATATCGCCCCTCCCTCCACACTGTTTCCAACACAACGGGGAGAGCTCTCTATTAAACCTGGCCAGCTTTCCTGGAGTAAAATACCATCTCAGATGAATCTTCTTGAGATTTTCCAAATGGTTGACACACCTACTAGAGGACTGGACGCACCTAACGGCCTCTTCCCATTCTTCCTGAGGAGACAAAAAGTCTAGATCCTTTTCCCACTTGATCATGTATTCTGGCTTTGCAGGGGAACTCAAGCAACAGGCCTCCGTAAATCTTAGACAAACCCTTAGTGGTACTAGAGTCTGACAAAAAAATCTCGTAACAGGGGAGAGGTTGATGTGCTCCTCACTAGTTATGCGGATCTTAGATTTCAAACAGTGTCTGATCTGGAAATACTGCTGGAAGATGCTCTTGAGTGAGGGGAATGACATGATTAAGGAGTCAAATGGGATTAATTCACCATCCGACAATAAATCACTCAGTTACGACCCCTGCGCTTGTCCACAGGTTCACGTCCAAAGAAGGGACGTGAAAACGTAGAGCAGCCAGCGGAATCGCCGAGGGGGAAAGATGAGACCACAAATCAGGAGACCGTCTCCATTGATCAAGCATCGTGCATGCAGCATCCAGACCGCACACCATCCCTATTGGACCTAGGGACTCTGCGTCCAAAAGCCCTCGCAGAGAGCCCCCTCCCAAGATTCACCTTCCTTTTTGCCTCCTCCAAGATCACCGCCCTGTGGTAAGCCTTAAGGTCAGGGATTCCCATTCCAGCTCCCCTCAGGCCAAGAAACATCACTTGTTTAGCTACTCTGGGCTTTTTACCAGCCCAAATGTAATTAGTCACCAAGTTCTGAAGTTTTATCATAAGTTTATTAGGGAATGAGATTGGCAGGCACCTAAAGCAATAAAGGATCTTCGGCAGAATCAGCATCTTAAACGCCTGTGTTCTGGCAATCCAGGAGAGATCCTGCAAAGGATGCGACTCAATGCAGCCCCTCAAGAAGGTCGTCAGAGACTCCAAGTTCTTCGCTGCTACTGAGTCCGACGAACAAAGCATGACACCCAAATACGGGATCCCCTCGAGGCACCATTTAAAAGGGAATTGTGAGGCTAGTCTTGTAGACCAAAGAAGGGACATGGACTGGAAAAATAAGCGACTTAGACGCATTAAATTTATAATAAGAGACCCGGGCAAACGATGAAAGGGTTTGCATTACAGCTGGTAAGGAGATGTCGGGATTAGTGCAGGAAATTATAATGTCATCTGTGTAAAGACCAATGACATACTCCTCCCAACTCTTATCCCCAAAACAGGGTTAGTGCGGATCGCCCCAGCCGAAGGCTCCACCACCAAGGCGAAAATCACCGGCGATAACGGACAGCCTTGGAACGTACCATTCGTTATAGAGAAGTGGTCAGACTTGAATCCAGAGGGGAGGACGCTAGCATTGGAGTGAGAATAGAGGCTGAGAACTGCAGAGGCAATAGGGTCTACAATGCCAAAACTCCGCAACACTTCCATAAGGTATCCCCAGTGTACACTGTCAAACACTTTTTTGGCGTCCAATGACAGGAGTACACTGGGGACCGCTTGCTGTCAGCCACCCCTATGAGGTCCTGCATTCTCCGGGATCCATCCTTCGCCTGCCTCCCCGCCACAAACTCCACCTGATCTGAGTTAACCAGAGACGCGAGGATCTCGGCCAAACGATTCGCCAAGAGTTTAGAGTAGATCTTTAAGTCACAATTTAGAAGAGAAATAAGGGATAATTGGCAGGTAGATCCGGCCTCTTACCTGGCTTGGGAATAGTAGTTATATGGCTTCTAAAGCTTCAGCAGGTATTGTGCCCGTACGTTGCCAAAGGTTAAAAAGTCTAAGAAGATAGGGTGAAAGATGACGTGAAAAAGACTTGTAATATTCATTGGGGAAACCATCCGGCCCAGGGGCCGAATGTTTTTTTGTTGAGGAAATGATTTTCGTGATTTCGGCCAAAGAGAAAGGAGAATTCAAGGACCCTAATTGTTCCTCAGATACCCAGGGAAGTCCAAGGTCGCCAAGAAGGTGTCAATAGACTAAGTAGTCGGTTGAGGGGTACATTCGTTATTTTTCAGATTGTATAGATCAGCGAAGTACTGAGTGAAACTTTCAGCTATTTCTCCCGGGTGTCTCACTCATCTACCCTTAAGGTACGTTTACACGCCGCCACAGTGCCTAGCAACAGGTATTAACCGCACGTGCACGTTTTTGACGGTGGATACCGATCGTGTACACGCTGAAATTGCGTTGTCAACTGAAGGTATCGTGTTGCCCCGGAAGTTCCGACAGATCCTGCGGAAAACTTCCTGTTGAATACCTTCCCCGCTTTACATGCTGGTATCCACAAAGGAATATGGGCGTACCTGTGCAGCAGGTACAACACATAGGCGTGCCACACTCGTCACGCAGCGCCCAAACTACAACCAGTGGCCAACAGAATAGCAATAGTGTTTGGATTGTCACACGGAATAGTCGCTTGTGGCATAGCGAAGTGTGCCGATATCCCTTAGGAGACGCTCACGCGTCACACAGGAGCGGTTTACAGTCACACAGTCCGTTACAATAACTAAGTGTTTTGCTATGTGTGCGTCTGGATCTAAATGTGTGAATAGAGCCACAATGCAGATAGCATATGTGCCAACATATATCAATGGCATTGAGCAGCTGACATGCCAACTGTACACTATGTGTGTGTCTTCATATGTGCTGCACTACTTACTTAAACCTACATGCCGCACAATATCATGTGCTGCATCAATGTGTTGTGTCCAGGTGACACTCTGCCCACACCACACCACTATGGTTTTGTACACACATTTGTCACATACACTGTTGACCCAATACCTTAACATGGCTCATGGCTACCAACACAATGTGTCTCGTACCCAGCCACAGGTGCCAATGGGTGTCAAAGCACTGGGCACAACACAAACCTTGATCACATTGCCCTCAATCCCCAAGTAATCAGGCTCACACATAGTAATTTGGATCCACAAAAATATATGTATTATTTACATGCGCATAAATGTACAAATAAAAAGTCAGAAAGGGAAGACAATGGACATTAAAACATCATGTAACATTGTAAACATAAATCAAACACAGAAACAGAAATACATAATAAACTTTGAAACAATGATAAAGTGTGCACCACCCACATAACACAAATAAAACCTAAACTAACTAACTAAAACATGTGCACACCAGAAAATACTCAAAGAAATACCATGGTGCAGCCACCCTGCGGTCTACACCATGGCCACCATTTGGTCTCCTCCCAGCCCCACTACCCCAGGGCCATTAAAGTACGAGCAGTATGCGTCTCTAACTGTTCCTGGCCTCCTGCTGAGTGCGACCATGGCTCAACAGCTGGAGTGGCGCCACACCATGGTCGTCATCACGCCAAGCCCCTGGACAGACCTCCCCTGTTGTGGGGTCCACAGAATCTACATAACTTGCCGGCGTGTATGATGATTGATCCCTACGACGCAGGAAGTTATGCAGCACACAGCAGGCCAGCACACCGCGTCAATAGATTCCAGTTTCATATGCATACACGTATGGAAAACCTGGAATGTATTCGCCATGATCCCGAACGCATTTTCAACCACACGGCGAGCCCAGAATAGCCTGTAATTGAAAATGCGTCGCTCAGCAGTAATGGTACCTTTACACGCCGCGACGGCAGGCTGGATACATCCCGCTACTTCACGTGCACGAACACGCTCAAACGGCTACAAACGCTCAACGCATCACCTTTACACGCCGCGACAAGATGCGCTACGCCACGCTACATCTATAGCTAGCTACATCGCCGGGTGTCTCAAGTAGCCAGCTGTAGCTCATTTACACACCGCTACAACCAGCTACTATGGGCGTACCTGGTGCAGCAGGGACAGCACATAGGCGTGCTACAATTGTGGATTACGAGACGTCCGTACGCTGATAGGACAAAGCAGTAATACCATGATTGGCCAGGCATCGCAGGAGGCTGAGTAATACAGCACGCTCGAGCGATTGTGTAGTGTGACTCGTCGGCTCCTTAAATATGCCGCCCTGTGCGGCGACAACCAATCGCAACGCACCATCTTCCACCAATGATCGCACATGGGGCGCGGTAACACGGAGCCAGGGTCACTCCTTAGCTACATCGCAGGCTGTCCCGAGTTCCCTTCAGTTGCTTCTTTACACGCCGATACAGCTCGCTACTATCGGCGTTGTAGCCATCAGTTTTTGAGCAGAGCTAGGAAACAGATGTATCTGTTGCCGGCTGTATCGTCACGTCTTCAGACGCCGCTACGACGGGCTACATTGGCGCTACAAGCTACATTTGTAGCCTGTAGCGGGATATATCCAGCCTGCCGTCGCGGCCTGTAAAGGTACCATAAGGGTCCTCTGGGGATATGGCGGCAGTAGGTGTGCCTGAAGTGGGAATGCTTCATCCCCCACAATTGCAAAGTTGAGATGATGGCTTGTCTCTTCATTTGAGGGCAAGTTCAGGCCACCTCTCCTTAGTTCTTGTGCCAAATCGCAGTGGGCGAACACACCCCCATCTGAGATTCGCCCATTCATTCCAACGTCCCCGTAGAGGAACTCATAGTTCGCATCCACCAGGGCCATGAGGACTATACTAAAATGCCCTTTGTAATTATAATACAAAGAGCCTAATTTGGGGGGTTTAGTAATCCTCACATGCTTACCATCCAATGCGCCACCGCAGTTTGGGAAGTTCCACCGGTTTTCAAAGCCTCGGGCTACTTGCATCCATTCTGCGGGTGTTTCTGGAAACGTCATGTAGGATGGCAGCAGAGCACTCCAGATGGCCTCACGCGGCTCAGGACAGTGATACACGTGAGGTGTATTGCAGGTCGGTCCTTGAACGGCCTGTAGCCAGGAACCGCAAAATAATCGCCAAATGCTCCTCAGCTGATACAGATCGACGCATGACAGTGTCCTAATGGGCTATCAGTGGCCCTACGCGCTCCAAAAGGAAGGTGAAAGAGTCCTCGGACATACGGAGGTAGTTTTGGAAATCATGCGGATTATTATCCTCCAGCTCACACAACAGCTGCATGTGGCTCTGGGTGTCCCGGCGGCGAAGCCAATCCCAACTCCACACACGCCGTTGTCTGCGGCGCATCAACCTTTCATATCTATCCTCCAGCCACAATTGCTCTTCCACCAACGCAAGAGCCATGATAACACGTCAATCACGATTATTCATCATCTCTTGTGTCAGCACCTGTATATGATAAACAGAAATCATCAGTAACAAAATGGTCACATGTTTGCATATAAAGTAAGCCCCACAATACTTAGACTGGCCACTAGGGAAAAGCATATACAAACAGTCGTGTGTGCACAACACACATCCTTTTTACCATTGCAAGCCCATCAAGCACAAGTGGCCGGGAAACAAAAGAAAAAAAAAGCACTGATCAGCCCCGTCCATCCTTCTATACTTTTTAGCAGTGAGAAAAGTTAAACATCAGGCCATATCTGTGTTAAAAATGTACATGTCTCACCACAAAGAACGTCTATACATGTCAGACAAACAATGTAGGATACCATATATTTACACTTCTACAGTCTGTAAGTATGAACGTACCACAGCCTTTGTGGGTGAGTAATCGCAGATGCCACGAAGAAGAGTATACATGACTCATCCTGTAGTGATGGCGGGCCACATGTGTTTGCAAGGGGGGAGCTCCACGTCTACACATTCTGTGCTGCCTCAAGCCTCAATCTATACCTGATCCAAGCCATGTAGGTCCCAGTGCGTGTTGACCCCAAAAAGTATGATTTCTCCGCTAAATTGCCCATCTTTGCAAACAAACACTCAAGCATCCAGCAGCCATGATCCTTCATGGCAAATGGAAACAAACACATTACTTTTAAAAATATAATGTGGCAATGTAGGTGCACAACCGGCTTTGCTAAGCCTTTTTTTTTTTTTTGGAGCTGAACTAAACAGAAAACACATGGGCGTCACATACAGTGCACTATTGCGTTCTCAAAGGCAATTTGGCATACTGTTTCGAGACGCTGATACCTCCATGTCTGCACACAAATACTTAATGACTCTGGGCAGCAAGCGTGACACCCATCCGCCGTGAGCTCTTTTTCTGTGTGAAAGCAACCAATCACCACTCTTTGATGTCACGTAATCAGCAACCAATCACCACGCTTTGTCGTCACGTAATCAGCAGGCGCATGGGTGATCACAGGTGTTGCCAAGTAATGTGCCTAATTGGTGTATGATGATTGGTCTGGGTCAGGATAAATTTCCCCTCTTGTCGGGCATCCCCTGTCCAGAAGGGAATGTGCATTGAGCTAGTGGTGTCTACGATTCCTTTCTCTGTTGGATTGACGGTAAGTGTAGTCCTATGGTTATGGTTATGTTTTGTGCCTGGTCTTGCTATTGATGAGGCGCTGTTTCTGTAGCTACATGCAGCTTGGGCGCAATGTACGTCAGTTCAGGTAGCACCATGTGGAAGTGTGTTTAGTGTCTTGAAACTAGTGTTTAAGGCTACCTCACATTTGTGTTCCCCTCCGCATCGTTCTCCGTAGGGAATCCGCAATGTGACCGCAGCACCGCAAGGCCCTATTCTTTTAATGTGAGTGCACGGTGCTGCGCATGACCGTGCGCTCCCATTCACTGCCATATGTGATCTGTGCACAGGCGGGTGCCTGCGCACAAATCACCCAGTCTTGTCTGCACCAGAAATGCAACATGTCGCGTTCATGGTGCGGACGAGACTGGGTGATTTGTGTGCAGCCATCCACCTGCGCACAGATCACATATGGAAGTGAATGGGTGTGCACGGTCATGCGCAGCACCGTGCGCTCACATTATAAAGATAGGGGCTTGCGGTGCTGCGGGCACATTGTGGTTCACCTCCGCAGAACGCTGCAGAGGGGAACGCAAATGTGAAGGTAGCCTAACATTTTTTAAATAAAGACCAGAGCCATACATCACTTCACATCACAGCTTATTGAATGCTCCTTCTGCAAGGGTGTACCACATGCCAACATACATCATCCACACATGTTTGTTCCGTGCAACCTGAGTGGTTGTTGATCCTATTTTTTGTGCGATGTATGCTGCCCATGAATGTTTATATATTTTATTTTTCCACAGAAGGCTGGGTATTCGGAGTTTGTGACCCAACTCCTTGCCCTGTATCAGGAGCATGAGTGCCTGTGGCGGACGGCGCTGCCTCAGTATCACGATGCGGCACAACGAGCTGGCACAACGCCTCCGGCCCAACAAGAGGTGGGACGTGCGCAAAATACATGATAAGATCAAAGGTCTGCGCTCCGTGTTCCAGCAAGCTCACAGGCAATACACCGAGGCACGGTCCGGGCTGGAGGTGAGGAGGTCCCAAAGCCCAATTTGTGGTGTTATGACCTCCTCACCTTCACCCTGGGCCAAGAGAGCTTGCGTGGAAGGCGGAGCAGCCTGCGCCGCGCGTGCCCTCTGTAGGCCCAGCCCAAGAAACATCCCCGCCGCAGGAGGTGGGTAATTGTGTTTGGGGGGGCACCATGCTTGCTACACAGGTGTGTTTGGCTGCATGCTTTTCCGAAGCACACTTCTCCATTGGTGGTAAGTTATAATTGTTCATGTGTGGAGTTATTTGCTTATTGGGTATGTGCCCACAGTGGCATTTCAACACATTCCGTGAACCACCAACAACGGAGGATCGCCCAGTCCTTCACATTACAGTAGCTAGGTGTATTTTCTATTTGGGGGTTGATATTGTGATACAAATGTCTGATTTGGTTTGTTTTTGGCCAATTTGACACAAATGACCAATGGAACACAGCCATATTTCATGCCTTTGGCCTATTGACTGTTTTGAAATTGCAGTAGGAAGTTTCCTTAAGTTTGGTAAATGTAAGGCTGGGCAGCATGGCCTCCCAGCTGGTAAAAGGCAGCATAAAGCTCATGTGGGCGCATACCCTGTTTTTTTGGTGTGGTTAAGGTGTCCTTGTTTCTTATTTTCCTACAGTGTTTGCTGGCGCAGGTGAGTAAAGGTCACTAGTGCGGGTGTTACCCATTTTAACCATGCTCCTGTTATTTGTTTACGTGCTTTGGGAGAGGTTCTGTTGTGTGGTGGAGCGTGGGTATGGGTTTTTGCGCTTGACATTATGTTATTGCTTCATGGTTTTGATGTTTTTCTTTCTGCTTTCTTTTGCAGGCTCCTCAGCTGCCTGGCTCCAGTGATGACTCACTAGCTGGCGAGGCTCTCCCTACTACATCTGCGGGAGAGCCAGTGGCCGGAACCAGTGGTGGGAAGTCGGCCCCATGGTCCAGCTTTGCAATTCGACGAAGGAGAACACCTGCCCCACCTAATACGGAGCTGGGTACCTGGGCCAAAAAAGTGCTGCTTGACGAAGAAAGAACACCCGGCTCTGGTTTCGGCCACATGGCCAGCGAAATGCTGGGGCGGATGGAGCCAGAGCAGAGACACACCTCCCCAAAGAAGATCTGCCAGAAGACAAGCACCCTCTGAGGGAGAGTGGGTCTACCATGAGAGGGTGGGGGAGGAGCCATTGTCGGATCCAGCAGAGGATGATGATGACATCGGACACTACTAGCCAATGCACTCTGTTGCCCAAATGAACTGCCTACAGGCCTTTAAATGCATATTGTCGGGTTTGTGCCAAAAATATATGATCAAGGGCCACGATGTGGCGGCATTTTGTTTTTTTATGTATGCTAATTTCCTTTCACACACTTGGTAAAAATCTAACCCAAAACTACTTAATAAAAAAGTAGTGTTGAAAAATGTCCTTCTCTGTGTTACCAACACAAGTGTGTGGAGTGGGTGTCTGGATGTGTTGAAAATTTTGGATGACATTGAGCCCACATTGTGGCCAATGGCGGGAGTGATGGGACATGATGTGGTCTGGTGAAATATGTACCAACATCAAGCAGGAAGCCAAATATGGGTCTGACTGATATTTCCATTTGCAGGGTCTCACCCAAACGTGTGTGTTGTCAGCGAGGAGTACACAGGATTTAAGGCCAAAAGGTTTTATTCTCACACAACATGTGTGGTACACAGTGGAAAAACACTAGACAATGGTGCCTTGTTTGAGGAGGAGCCACAACGCACTCCTCAAACTCTCCATGGTCCCAATGTGGGACACTTTTAAAAAATAGCCCAACGGAGCGTAAAAAACATAACAAATGCCAACAAGGCAACGTCTGTAACAAAATGTCCAACATGGACCACAGTAGGCATGGGTATGTTAGGCCATTATTCATCCTGGGCGGGTGCCTGGAAGGCCATGCCGCGATGTTGTCGCTGGAGGGCGGCAATCATGTCACCCAACCGGGCAAGATGTCGCTGCCCGCGTTGGTGTGCCCTCTACAGCAGTTCCCCCTCCTCCTGGTGTGCCACAACAAGGTCCAGTATAGTAGGGACACCTGTAGGGGCAATTAGACAATAGTTTAATACAGTAGCAAGACATGCATTTATGACTCACACTACATGATAGTACCTACGCTCTTCCTCCCCATCAGCATTCCCATGCGGAGGTGATGGTGATGGGCTTAGCTGCCAGCCACCAGCCTGTGCACAACGACCTCTGCAAGTAATATAATGGAAAAACAGGTCACAAAGATCAAATACTGATGTCCACAGACCCCAACCTAAAAACCAGTGTTAAGGCCGTATGCATCAAGAACAACACACGGCTCTCCACAGAGCTTCACACACTTGGAGGTGCTGTTACTACAGCTCTGGGGGGGTGTGGCCACAGGATGGGGCTGTGTGGCACAAGGGGGCCAGGACTGGAAGAAGAGAAAGATTCTGACACTGCAGGTGCTGCCATGTGCTCACCCTCTGGCCCTGGGTATGGTGGAGTCCCGGGTGGGGAGGGTGCTGCTGGGCCCTCGGGGACCGGTGGAGTAGGGGGCCCAGGTGTCGGTGGGCCATGGGGCTCCTCTCTAGAGGCCGACTCAGATCATCTGTATAGTAAAACAGGATGAGACAGATTTTAAAACAAAGGAACAGACCATAGGGAGGCCACCTTCTGTATGTTGTAACATGTAGTTCAAGCATGACAGATAGCAGAGTGAAAGTGAAAGCGTCATGACGTCAGAATGCCCACTTGCGGCGCATAGTAAATCTCACAAATTAAAAGTCGCGGTAGGAGCAATGGGAGACGCCAAATAAACACTTCTGCGTCACCAACAATCACGCATCGCAGGACGTTATGTATGGCAGCCATGTGCGCAGTGTACGCTAATGTATTCACTGTCGTGTGTGGCGTGAGATTGTGAACATTATATCGTCCGAACTAGCACAATGCTTTTGGTGGAGCGATTGAGTGGCCGCGTAATTGCATTAATGTATTGGATTGTTCAGACGGGTCTGATGCGTCTAGTGCTGAAGTGACAG